>CM061750.1:306615467-307215467 GCA_030979885.1 Lolium multiflorum
GGAGCGGAAGCGGTCATACCAACCGACATCATCCATGATTCACCAAGAGTACAGCTCTATACCGAGCAAGAGGTCAAAGAGGGCCGAGAAATGATGTGGACTAAGCTGTGAAGAGCAAGAGAGTCGGCTTGCAAGAACGGCCATTTACCAGCAAAACCTCAGACGCTATCATGACCGGAAAGTTAATCCAAGAGTTTTCCGGGAAGGAGATCTTGTGCTTCGCCTAGTGCAGCGCACTGAAGGCCGGCATAAGCTCTTGCCACCATGGGAAGGTCCCTTCATTGTAAGCAAGGTGCTTCACAATGATGCATACTACTTGATTGATGCACAGGAGTGGAAAAAAGGAAAGGCGGACAAGTCCGGAGAGGAGGAAAGCAAGCGTCCATGGAACGTAGCTCTGTTGCGTCCTTTCTACTCTTGAAGTGGTGGTGTAAGAAGTTCCTTTTTGTACCTTATATGCTATGAATAAAAGATGCCGGAACCTTGAATGAATCTCGGGGACTACCCCAATAAGGTTGCATGTAACTTGTTTATTTTTTCAGTTTACCGGTTGCTTATTGAACGTTTTTTCTTTCCGGTTTAGTAGTGTGCTAAACCCTACCGGAGTCTTCGACTCTGCTGCTGTCCGCAACCCGGCTTCATGGCAAGCAAGATAAACCGGTAGGGGATAAGCACATGAACTGCGGAGAGAGGGAGAGCAGGAAAGAACAATCCGGAAAATTTAACTAACCCCGGTTAACCCGGTTTTTTGCAAAATTTCGAAGTTATTTCTAAGTTCAAGAAAATGCTTGTTTGGTGAAAGAACCTTGTGCTCATACGCCAAAGAACGCCCAAAGAAGGCAGGCAGAGCCAAGGCAAAAGAACCAAGTGTGCATCGAATTGGATGCAGAAACAATTTGGAAATCTTTGCAGTGCAGGATAAAAGCAGAACCAAACGCAAAAATGCTAAGGCAAACTTAAGATAATTAGCTACCGGTATAACTTACCGGCACAAAATGTTGTACGTCAACCAAAAGCAGATTTAAAGTTTTACATCATAGACCCCGGCATACCGGGGCAGAATTTAACAAAACATTGTTTTAAGCCACACAGGGCCAAGGGCATGACAGGTAAAGTCTGGAAGCCGAGAATCAGGCAGGCTTCCGGAGGAGCATCGCCAGCACCAGCATCGTCTAGAGGCTCCTCCTCGGCTTCATCCTCCTCCTCATCAAGATAATCTTTGACGTCGGGAGGTAGGATGAAGGTGCACATTTCTGGCGCAGACCATGATATGGTACGTAAGACGATCCTCGTGCGTCGCGGGTGAGAATCGGGTCCGCATCGGTTTCCGCTCACAAGACCGCGAGGGCATCCGTGTCGAGCTCCGGTACCGCAACAAGCAACGCGCGAGGCGACCGTCCAGCTGGCTGGGCAAAGCGAGCACCGCCACTCGCGGATCCTCCCCGGGCGCCCTTGAGACCTGCCGTCGATGAGGGAGAAAGTATCCGCACCCTCCTCACAAAGCCAAAGGGTCCTCGAAGAGTCGGGTAGCTACATCAGGAATGTCGATAAAATTGCGATCTATGGCCCGCATATGAGACACCACAAGTGCCGCGACTGCATGGTCATTAGGCGTCCATGGCCCGCAAGACTGGGCTTGGCCCCTGGGCTAGGGCGGCGCGCGTTAACCTTCTTGACAGCATAAGTCTGGGAGTCCGGGAAGAGGCCTGTGCAAAGAAGAAAAAAGGGCTAAGGAAAAGAATCCGGAAGGAAAAGAATCCGGAAGACAAAGAGACCGGAAGAAAAGATAGCGGAAAGAAAATGAGGTCGGGGGAAAAATGGCTTATATGCGATAGTCAAAGAACTCACGATGGGCAAGGGCGTCAGTTTGAAGGATCAGCTGATTGCATTCCTTGTGCTCCTCCTCCAACCGCGCGGCCTTCTCCTCGGCAGCCTTCCGGGCCTTGGCCAGCTCCTCCAGCTCAGCTCGCAACACCACGGTGGCATTGCTGGCGTCCTCCAGAGCCTCGTCCATCTTGGCCGCTGCATCAGCTTCAGCGGCTTTGAGGGCCTTGGCATGGTCAAGCCCCAGCTGAATGAGCTGGGACTTGAGCTCCTGGTAGCTGGTCTTGTGGGCGCTCAGCTCCTCCTGATGCTGCCGGATGAGCTGGTCCTTCTCCCCTGCAACCCGGAAAAGAAGATGTTAACAAGATTATGCTAGTAAACATGAGAAGAAACTGGGTTAATGTGAGGAAAGGGGAAAAGTTATACGCTGATGGCATGAAATAGCCTCGAGAGCATTAATGGAAGCTCCTGGATCACCGTTAAGGTGAATTGTGATGTTAGGAGGAAAAATGGTTTCCCAGAAGAAAGGATGCCTGGCCGAACAAGAACTTACCTTGGCACTTATCGTGTGCCAACAAGCTCCCGATGCTCCCATAAGAGCTCCTCAAAGAGGGCCTTCCGAGCGTCAGCCGTGAGCTGTTCAAGAAAAAGAGGTTAAGATTCTTAACATGAAGCTCGGGGACTGGCAGTGCCGGTTTCACGCTAAGTTTTTAAGTTAAGTTTTGCGCTAAGAGCTGCGCTCTCACCACAAAACTCGGGGACTGGGAAGATAGACAAGAGAGAAACCGGCATGAAACTAAAGAAAAGATAGAACAAATCTCTAAGCAAGGAAACCGGCAGCAAGTGAGAAAAGTTAGAAAAACGTACCATCAAGTTGTTCGTGTCGCACCACGCCGTCGTGAGCTCCTTCACGCGCGCCGGCGAAGCCGCATCGTGCTCCTCGGAAGACCGGTCCCCGACAGGGTCAGGTGCCGGCAGCCTGTCCTTGCCCAGACCGCGGGTCGCCGGAGTCATGTCCGCGGCGTTCCACTTTTGGGCGTAGGGCAGGAGATGCCCCAGGTCCCGGCCTTGGCGTTGGAACTCAGTAATACGGCCAAGAAGACCGGTGGCCTTCGTGGCGGTATCCCTGGCGGCCTTGGAGACATGCAGCACCAGAGGCTGCTGGCAGAAGGGGCGCTGGAGGCCGTCGCCTTCCCCTTGATGAGCCTGGAAGTCCTGGGCGGTGGCGCGGTAGGAGCGGCCACGGAAGGCTTGGCGCGAGGAGCACCTGGCGGCGGCATGAGGATGGTTCGTGGAGAATGGGGAGCGCTAGGCACATCACCCGGATTGGAACTTTCCGGCGCAGAAGATTCTGGCGCGGAGGTTGTCGTTTTTTCAGGGACGGGAGGAGCCGGAGGCTCCGTCGCAGCGCTTCTCCCGCACTGATGTTGCCGAAGCCGTATCCCGTTCTCTCGGGAGGAAGGAAAGATCCCTCCTCCGTGCGTGATCTCGGATGATGAAGGGGCCGCACGCCCCGAACTTGTTGTGCCCCCCGAGAGGCAGAGATGTTGCCGGCACCAGATGGTGCCGGGCTTGAGCGAGGAGGAGGGGTTGAAGTCCTTGCGGAACCTTCAGAGCCCGATGGCCTTGGGCCAAGCTTGAGCGCAGGGCTGAGAAAAAGAAAGAAAGATGGTTGGAAGAAAGCAACCGGAAAAAGAACTTGGCAAAAAGAGGCAAGCAAGAAAATGAAAAACTTACCCGGAAGCAGTCGGCATCTGCTTGCGCCCGTAGCGGCGCACGCCCACTTCCTTCTCCCCCAAGGGCTCAGTCCGGAAGCGCTTGGAGGGAGGGGCCTGGCTGGAACCGGCATCAGATGCCGGCAGCTTGTTCTTTTGGCCCTGGGCCATGAGTTTGTCCACAAACTCGGAGCCCGCCCTCTCTCTCTCTCTCTCTCTCTCTCTCTCTCTCTCTCTCTCTCTCTGCTCTCTCTTCTGCTGCAGGGCAGACGTCGTGGATCTATGAAGGGAATGTGGCTAAGAAGCAATTGCAGAAGGCAATAATGGAAAAGTAAAACAAAACTAAAAGAAATTACCTCAAGCATGGTCAAATATCTCGAGGACCCTGGCTACTTTATGAGACTGCCGAGACGCTGGCAATGAGTCTTGCTCATTCTGATCCTCCAAAAGACGTAGGGACTGGTCAAGGAGTCAGGGCGCGCCCGGCAGAAGCTCCTGCCGCTTAATAATGAGGGGAAGCGTTCCTTGGCCTAAAACATGAAAAAGAGGGTTAACAAGAGCAAAAAGTTACCGGCAAAACAACCCTAATTGCTTACTTCTTGGGTCGGAGGGTTAGTAGTGTCAAGGAAGGAGGCCCCATTCCCGCTAAATGGCATAAAGCTTGGCAAATCTCGCTTAGCCTTGAAGACAACGTTTTTCTGTTAAGGGGATGGCTCGTGATCTGTGGTAGGATCGCTGCCATACATCTTGATCATCCTATGCCACGGTCAAAGGAAGCACCCAGCAGAAACGAAGGTGCGGATCTATATCGTAAAGCATGTTGGTGTCCTTCATCCGCTGCTTCATGAAGCGTATAATCCGGTTAGTCTCGTTGTGAGACTCCTTTGATTGTAGCCCCAATTGGCCTTCGTGGGCGGCGCCGGATCAAAAGAGGCAGATCAATAAGATCCGCGGCGCCGTTGTTCTTCACGTAAAAGAAAGTCCCTTGCCACAACCGGCAAGATTCGAGGCCGGAAAACTTAAAAAAGGGGCTCCCTTGACGGGAGCCGCAAGACCCGCATTGCACGGGAGGTTTGGGCTTGGGGATATCTAAGCCCTGAACGGAGTTAATCCGAAGAGCAAAGAAGCGGGCAAACGTCTCACGAGTGGGACGAATGCCGATATAGGCCTCCATGAAGGTGGCATAACAAGAAAGGTAAAAGATGGCATTGCCATGAAGGTGGTTGGAGTTTAGAAATCTAGAAACTCCAAAAAAGGGAGGCGGTGAAGGTCAAGCCACGCTCAAAGTGAGCAAGAAACAACATATTCGTCGGGCTCGGGGTCCTGGTCCTTCGTCATCAGAATCCAAGTGACTCCGCTTAACTCACCATGGACCGATACAGTACTCGAGGTCCACCAGAGCTATTCGCTTCAAGGTGGCTCTGCGCCGGAAGATTGGCTAGAGCTGCTAGAGGCTCGGCCAGAGCTACTCGCTTCTTGGCTACCGGAAGCTTGGCTAAAGCTACCGGATTCTAGATGGCCACCGGACCTTGATGGCTACCGGATCCTGCTGGTTGCCGGAATCGGTCTTCATCGAATCTGAAGCTGTAGATTCGCCGGAAGATTGTTTACTTGTCTAGCGGAAGGAGAAGAAGAAGATGCGGAGGAAGATTCCTCGTCAGACATTGGATGGAAGGCGAAAGAAACAGAAATCCCACACTTGGACCCCGCGTGAAGATCTACGAGTAAGAAGAAAACCAAAGAAAAAGAGGAAATAAGAACACCGTAGACCCAAGATCTGAAAAGCAAGCAGATGGCGAGCAAAGTAAGATTGGTACCAACCTTGAGCGTCGCAGTCGCTGAGGAAGGTGTTCCGCTGGTGGAGCGGGTCTGCAGTCGCCGACGGCACCGTCGACGGCGAGGCGGAGAAGCTCGCGAAGGAGCGCAAATGCAGCGGGCGCGGTGGAGCTGCCGAGATTCCGCACAGCGAGTCCGGCGGGGCACGGCGTGAGTTCGCCGGGCGCCGGAGCTTGAAGAGCGACGGCGGACGGAGAGCGGCGGAAGCGCAAGGCGAGGAGCACTGTGCGCGAAGGATGAGGAATGCGAAGAAGAGGAAGAAGAAGGAGCAGTTGTGTTATAAAGGAGAGAGAGGATGGGCCGAAAACCGCTGGGCCGCGGCGGTTCGCCTCGCGGCCCGCGACGGTTCGCGCCACGGGCCGCCACGTGGCAAAGAGGTACACGCGAGAAAAGAGGAGGCCACACGGAGGCGCACACGGGATCCAAAGCGGCTAGTGGGATCCGCAGTGGTGCATTAAATGGGCGCGCGGGAGTCGAAGCGAAGTGACAACTGACACTGGCGCGACAGTCACAGTGCGCATGTCACTGACAGGCGCGGGGCCCAAAATATTCTCGACTTCGCCGAGGAAGAAATAAATGCGAATGGTACCGGAGAAAAGAGGTGCCGAACGTGCCTTGTGAAGAGAGGAAAATGAAGAAGAGTAAGAGCCGTAACCGGCTTAAGCCTAAGGGATTAAACCGGTATCCCAAAAACTTGAACCCGGCATAGTCTCCGTGGATAGAATCCTCCCGACGTACTCAGGGACTAATGTTGGGGGATAACCCCCAGATGCCAAAGGCATGCCAAACCGATGGTTTGAGCCGTCAAGTACTCTGGCTGAATGTTCTTACTTAAGCAAGGTAGGAATTTAGGATAAGTGAGGCTAAGCCGGTATCCCCAAGGGGGTTTGAGCCCGTGAAAGAAGATACGGAAGGAGGGCCTGTCGGCAGGACCGGTCAAAGATTCTCCTCAGAGCAAGAAGACAAGGATGAGCCACAAAGTGACTTTAATCAGAGCCCTGGCGCCAAAGAGAGAGGTGACGCCGAAAGAAGCCGAGGACATCGCATTTCGATTAAAGAGGACTCCGGCGTCACCTGTGATTAAAGTAGCTTTGTAAAGTAGCTTTGTAAAGTAATTTGTCCAGTCAAAGATGCCATTAGGGTTTCTTCCAGTGTAAGCCACCCTCTCCCCTATATAAGGAGAGGGGGTACTGCCTCTTACAGGCGCGAGACCACAGAGAGATCAGTGAATAGAACTTGTAACCATGTTGAGATCAATGAAGCTGGCGATCTAGTAAAGAGTTCTTCCTCTTGTCTCTCTTCTTGTATACCGACCTTTGGTTGTGTTCTTGAGGAAAGCATCCGGAAGTTCTTCCCATCTAATCGCAAACCCTCCCCCGAATCCTCTAGCGTCCATTCGGCCCCAATCTAAGCCATCCTATGGCATCTGTCTGTTCACCACGACGACAGCATGGCCTACAATGAATTCGTGCATATATTTTAATGTATATTTGAACATATATATTCTTGGGGATTTCAATCTCGATCTCTCTCGATCATCTATATATCGTTGGTGGCCCAAAAAACACACATATATACGCATGCACTTTATGCGTAAAGGCGCGCGCGGGTGCCTCTAATAATGTGTGTGTGCACTCGATCGATGATCCCTAAACCTTAAACAACCCCTAAAACCTTAAATCCCTAATCCCTAATAATCCCTAATCCCTAAACCCTAAACACCCTAAACACTAAACCCGGCCTAAACCCTAGACCCTAAACCCTAACCCTAACCCTAACCCTAACCCTAACCCTAACCCTAAACCCTAGCTAACCCTAAACCCTAAACCCTAGACCCTAAACCCTAGACCCTAAACCCTAACCCTAACCCTAACCCTAACCCTAAACCCTAGCTAACCCTAAAACCCTAATTAAACCCTATGTATAGGCCAACGACACTTAATTGTGCATCGAGCAGGCCAGGGGTGCCTCGCGGTCCTCTAATTAAATTAAATGTGCCATGCATTAACCCTAAACCATATATATGTAACTAACCCTAGCTAGCTAATCAACCCTACTTAATTAAAACACATAACCCTATACTATACTAGCTAGCTATAACCCGATCTAATAAAAACATGCTCTATATATAGCAGCTAGCTAGCAAACCGTAGATTAACACCAATTAAAATATACATGGCCTATATCGATCATGTTGTATAACATATTCCTGAGATTCATTAATTAATTATATAATTATCGTGATAAATTAATTAACTTGAATTTTGACAAGTTCTCTTGAATGAAAACACATTTGATTAAGTTGCCTCATAATATATATATAATTAGTGTGCATGCATGGCCTACAATGCATTCGTGCATATATTTTAATGTATATTTGAACATATATATTCTTGGGGATTTCAATCTCGATCTCTCTCTCTCGATCATCTATATATCGTTGGTGGCCCAAAAACACACATATATACGCATGCACTTTATGCGTAAAGGCGCGGGTGCCTCTAATAATGTGTGTGCGCACTCGATCGATGATCCCTAAACCTTAAACAACCCCTAAAACCTTAAATCCCTAATCCCTAATAATCCCTAATCCCTAAACCCTAAACACCCTAAACACTAAACCCTAAACCCTAGACCCTAAACCCTAACCCTAACCCTAACCCTAACCCTAAACCCTAGCTAACCCTAAACCCTAACCCTAAACCCTATAGACCCTAAACCCTAACCCTAACCCTAAACCCTAGCTAACCCTAAACCCTAATTAAACCCTTTGTATAGGCCAACGACACTTAATTGTGCATCGAGCAGGCCAGGGTCCTCTAATTAAATTAAATGTGCCATGCATTAACCCTAAACCATATATGTAACTAACCCTAGATAATCAACCCTACTTAATTAAAAAACATAACCCTAAACTGTACTAGCTAGCTATAACCCGATCTAATAAAAACTTGCTCTATATATAGCAGCTAGCTAGCAAACCGTAGATTAACACCAATTAAAATATACATGGCCTATATCAATTTTAATATATATTTGAACATATTCTAGGGGATTTCAATCTCTCTCTCGATCATCTATATATCGTTGTTGGTGGCAAAAAACACACACGTACATATATACGCATGCACTTTATGCGCAAAGGCGCGGGTGCCTCTAATAATGTGTGTGACTCGATCGATGATACCTAAACCTTAAACAACCCTAAAACTCCCCTAAACACCCTAAACACTAAACCCTAGACCCTAAACACCCTAAACACTAAACCCTAAATCCTAGACCCTAAACACCGTAAACACTAAACCCTAAACACCCTAAACACTAATTAAACCCTAAACCCTAGACCCTAAACACCCTAAACTAAACCCTAGACCCTAGCTAAACACCCTAAACACTAAACCCTAAACCCTAAACCCTAGCTAACCCTAAACCCTAATTAAACCCTATATATAGGCCAATGACACTTAATTGTGCATCAAGCAGGCCAGGGGTGCCTAGCTCGCGGTCCTCTAGTTAAATTAAATGTGCCATGCATTAACCCTAAACCATATATATAACTAACCCCTAGCTAATCAAACCCTAGTTCATTAAAACACATAACCCTAAACTATACTAGCTAGCTATAACCCGATCTAATAAAAACATGCTCGATCTATATATAGCAGCTAGCTAGCAAATTAAACGGTAGATTAACACCAATTAATATATACGACATGGCCTATATCGATCATATGTTGTATAACATCTCCCTGAGATTCATTAATTAATTATATAATTATCGATGATAAATTAATTAACTTGAATTTTGACAAGTTCTCTCGAATGAAAACACATTTGATTAAGTTTCCTCATAATTGGCCTACCATGCATGCATTCGTGCATATATTTTAATATATATTTGAACATATTCTTGGGAATTTCAATCTCTCTCTCTCGATCATCTATATATCGTTGTTGGCCAAAAAAACACACACATATACACATGCACTTTATGCGCAAAGGCGCGTGTGCCTCTAATAATGTGTGTGTGCGCACTCGATCGATGATCCATAAACCTTAAACCCTAAATAAACCCTAATCCCTAATCCCTAAACCCCTAAACACCATAAACATTAAACCCTAGACCCTAGACCCTAAACCCTAACCTCCTAACCCTAAACCCTAAACCCTAATTAAACCCTATATATAGGCCAATGACACTTAATTGTGCATCAAGCAGGCCAGGGGTGCCTCGCGGTCCTCTAATTAAATTAAATGTGCCATGCATATATATATGTGTTTAATTTGGGGATTTCAATCGCTCTCTCGTATGTAGATCTCTCTCTACCTCTCTCTCTCTCTGTCTCTCTCTCTCTCGTTAATTGGTGGCCAACAACACACACATGCACTTTGTGCGCAAAGGCATGCGCCTCTAATAATGTGTGCGCAGTCGATCAATCTAGTTTTGATTAATCATAGCACACAAATAAAGAAGTTGTATTTGAATCCACACAACCTAATCTAAAACACATAACCCCTAACATGGCCTAATTAATTAACCCCTTCTCTCTACCTAATTAGTGGAAATTGCACAAAATCAAAAGGGGTCCCTCACTAATTGTGCATATCTGCTAGATTGTGATAAACTTTTGCCCCATATATATTTGGTGGATGGGTGCATCTTGGCATGTAAAACAATTAGTGTTTGCAAATGGCGTTGTCAAAATTTATGTACAAATGATTTCTTTCCATCCAAAGTGCATAAAATGGGAGTTTTAATGAAGAAAGTACAAATAAAACAGCTCAACATGCTTCCACACCCCGATTTCCACACGAAGTAGAGCATATTTAAAGGATAATTCCAGAGTTTTACTATTTTTCAAGCAACTTTGCTAATTTTCCCCCACTCACATGACTTTATGTCGATTTAACGAAAATATGGCGAATTTAAACTACATGGGCGGGATAGTTTGAATTGTGCGCGCGGCAAAGGGAACCGCCTATTCCTCAACCTTGTGCATGGCAAATTACACACGCAACTCCATTAAACGCCACCTACCGACCTTAATTATCACCCCGCGGCCCGGCCGCATGACCCCCCACCCACCCCTACACAACTTATCCCCGTCCGTGCGAAGAGCTTCCCCTCCCCGTCCCGTCCGTGCGAAGAAGAAGCTTCCCCTCCCCGTCGTTCTTCTCGAGACGCACCGGCGGTCAAGTTGATCCACGGTAGGGCTGCTATCTCTAGCTCAATCATGTATCGGGCAAGACAGCCTAACGATTTATATTTTCTTGATGCTGCTAAAAAAATTCGTCAGTATGCTCGAACTAATTGGCACTTTATAGTTTTCCGCTCGATTTGTCATCGATCAATTTGTTCATTTGCGTGGGCATATAGAGTCAGTTCTGCACTCGATCCGTTAATTTGCTGAAATGCCATGGCAGAGTTTTGTACACGATCTGTTTGCTAAAATGTCGATGGGCATTTTTTGTTTTGTACTCGACATGATTGCTGAAATGCATAATCATGTAGTATAGTTTTGTACTCGATTGATATACATTTCCTACTTCGCCTTAAATTAATCACCAACCACTGTATCTCATAATTAAACAGATGGACAGAACTTGGATACTGCATGGACACTTATGTTCCCCTTCATATATAAATGGTGTTCAACCCTTTATGGGGTTTATTAGAGCTCATGAAGGTCACAACCTGGACGTGTATTGCCCGCGCTGCACATGTATGAATGGTGAGAAGAGGCCTCACCATGTAGTGGCAGATCATTTACACATTTTTGGGATGGACCGCACATATGTTAGGCGGGTTTAGCATGGTGAACCATATAATGATCCTTTAGCAGGAGAAGCAGATCTTGCTCACACTGTATGTGTGCTGGCATATGTAGTTAATTATTTATATTGATGCTGCCGCTGTTTCAATCAATAGTTTGCATTGCTGTGCAAGGTTCTGTACTCAAATTTAACTTGTTGCAGATGGATGGACGGGAAGGAGAGAAAAAGCGCTTGCTTCAGGAAACGGGTTTCAGCTCTGGGACATGTGTTGTGCCAGATGAGAAGGTAAATATGTAAAACGGCATTTGTTCAGGTTGCATCCCTTAGATGTTTGTCTAATCGGTTGATGTACTAATTGCAGAAGCATAGAGTTGAAGAGGTCTCTCAGTTTGATGGGAGATTTGAAGATGAATCCTGTGGATGGTACTGATGACGAGCCTTTCATAGACGAAGGTCCTGCACCTGAGATTATCCAGCCTACAGAAGGAGGCCGTGGACCGAGTACACAGCTTTGCGTTGAAGTGGATGCACGCCCGGAGATCATCACGGGCGTCCGGGTAGTCTCAAGACCACCCAGCCCTGATGCACCTGTGGATGGTACTGATGACGAGCCTCTCATAGACGAAGGTCCTGCACCTGAGATTATCCAGCCTACAGAAGGAGGCCGTGGACCGAGTACACAGCTTTGCGTTGAAGAGGATGCACACCCGGAGATCATCAGGGGCGTCCCGGTAGTCTCAGGACCACCCAGCCCTGATGCAAAATGTTGAGCTACTTTATGATTCGTACTCTTATGTTCTGGTGCTGTAGTATGTTATGATTTGTACGCCTTTGGCGCTAGATTAAGCATTCAGTGGATGATCGCGTTGCAAAATTCGACACCCACACAATCAGTTCATCGTATGAGTAGTAGCACAATTACTTCTACAACGATTCCTGCCAGCGCATTAGTTGGTAGCATGAAACACTTTCAGGTACTCCCCTCTGATTCATATTAATTGACTCAATTCTGTCTAGATATGGATGTATCTAGATGCATTTGTTAACTAGACTAACAAACTTGAGTCAGTTAATATGAATCCGTGTAAACCGCCCAAGTCCTCGAGCAGCTAGTTTATTGACTCTGGACTCCAAGCCTCTCGTGGCAAGCCATCGACGAAGCTTTGACCAGATCTTGGCCCGCAATTTTTTGTGTGTGGCGAATAGCAAAGCTTTGACCAGTTCCTCTCGGGATGCAGCACGCCGGTGAGCTTGCACGGTTTCCATGAGCACTTTCCGGCGGAACTTCCTCTTCAGCGCCCTCAAGCCGCTGCTGCGAGACAGCACGCAGTGCCTCGAGGTGGACGGAATTCTGGATCTCAGGGCGGGGGGTCCGCATTGATACGTCTCCGACGTATCGATAATTTCTTATGTTCCATGCCACATTATTGATGATATCTACATGTTTTATGCGCACTTTATATCATATTCGTGCATTTTCTGGAACTAACCTATTAACAAGATGCCGAAGAGCCAGTTGTTGTTTTCTACTGTTTTTGGTTTCAGAAATCCTAGTAACAAAATATTCTCGAATTGGACGAAATCAACGCCTGGGTCCTATTTTGACACGAAGCTTCCAGAAGACCGAAGAGGAGTCGAAGGGGCCACGAGGCGCCGCCACACAGGGCGGCGCGTGCCCTGGCCGCGCCACCTAGGGTGTGGGGCCCTCGTGTGGCCCCCCGCGTTGCCCTTCCGCCTACTTAAAGCCTCCGTCGCGAAACCCCCAGTACCGAGAGCCACGATACGGAAAACCTTCCGTACGCCGCCGCCAATCCCATCTCTGGGGATTCGAGATCTCCTTCGCACCCGGCCGGAGAGGGGATTCATCTCCCGGAGGACTCTTCACCGCCATGGTCGCCTCCGAGTGATGAGTGAGTAGTTCACCCCTGGACTATGGGTCCATAGCAGTAGCTAGATGGTTGTCTTCTCCTCATTGTGCTTCATTGTTGGATCTTGTGAGCTGCCTAACATGATCAAGATCATCTATCTGTAATGCTATATGTTGTGTTTGTCGGGATCCGATGGATAGAGAATACTATGTTATGTTAATTATCAAGTTATTACCTATGTGTTGTTTATGATCTTGCATGCTCTCCGTTATTAGTAGAGGCTCTGGCCAAGTTTTTGCTCTTAACTCCAAGAGAGAGTATTTATGCTCGATAGTGGGTTCATGCCTCCATTGATATCTGGGACAGTGACAGAAAGTTCTAAGGTTGTGGATGTGCTGTTGCCACTAGGGATAAAACATTGATGCTATGTCTAAGGATGTAGTTGTTGATTACATTACGCACCATACTTAATGCAATTGTCTGTTGCTTTGCAACTTAATACTGGAAGGGGTTCGGACGATAACCTGAAGGTGGACTTTTTAGGCATAGATGCATGCTGGATGGCGGTCTATGTACTTTGTCGTAATGCCCAATTAAATCTCACAATATTTATCATGACATGTATGTGAATTGTTATGCTCTCTCTATTTGTCAATTGCCCGATTGTAATTTGTTCACCCAACATGCTTTTATCTTATGGGAGAGACACCTCTAGTGAACTGTGGACCCCGGTCCATTCTTTTATACTGAAATACAAATCTCGCAATACTTGTTTTACTGTTTTCTTGCAAACAATCATCTTCCACACAATACGGTTAACCCTTTGTTACAGCCGGTGAGATTGACAACCTCACTGTTTCGTTGGGGCAAAGTACTTTGGTTGTGTTGTGCAGTTCCACGTTGGCGCCGGAATCTCTGGTGTTGCGCCGCACTACATCCCGCCGCCATCAACCTTCAACGTGCTTCTTGACTCCTACGGGTTCGATTAAACCTTGGTTTCTTACTGAGGGAAACTTGCCGCTGTGCGCATCACACCTTCCTCTTGGGGTTCCCAACGGACGTGTCAACTACACGCATCAAGCAAATTTCTGGCGCCGTTGCCGGGAGATCAAGACACGCTGCAAGGGGAGTCTCCACTTCCCAATCTCTTTACTTTGTTTTTGTCTTGCTTTATTTTATTTACTACTTTGTTTGCTGCATTATATCAAAACACAAAAAAATTAGTTGCTAGCTTTACTTTATTTACTATCTTGTTTGCTATATCAAAAACACAAAAAAAATAGTTACTTGCATTTAGTTTAATTTTGTTATCATGTCTAGCTCTGTACTTGTTACTTCTTCACCTGAGGAATTAGTTTTTACTTTTAAACAAGGGGATGAGGAAAGTTTTAAAGATGCTTGGTCTAGGATTTTTACTTCTTATCGTAAAACTGAACCTCAAATGACTCTAAGTTTGCTCCTTAGTAATTTTTATTTTGGTCTTATGATTCGCTATAGATATGCCTTGGATGCTCTAGTGGGAGGAGATTTCCTTCATTGTAATGGGGATCAAGCTTTTAATGCCATAAAGAAGTTGGTTGCATCACATGATTCAGCTAATAACTTTGATTCAGCCCTTATTAGCATTTATAATAGATTAAACACTCTTGAGACAAGTGCATCTCGCTTAAATGAAAATTATGGATATATTCGTAACCGTCTTGATCAAGTTTTAGTGAACTCTGAACCTTCATTATGGGATCCTACTATTAAAATTGTCATAGGTGACCAAACTCTTCATGCTAATTGTGATATTATGACTGAATTTTGCCTAATGCCTAAGAGTATTCATAAATCTTTGAAACTTTGGGAATTCGCTGAAGGGGGAGAAGGAATAACTCTTATTGATAACTCTGTTATAATTCCTAAAGGAATAGCTGCGGGTGTGCATACAACCATTCTTGGGAGAACAATATCCATTGATTATCTTGTCATTGAATGCGCAGGAACAGGACAAATCACACTCGGAAGATCCCTGCTGAAACTATTGGGAGCAGTCATAGACGTGAGAGAAGGCACCCTAAAATTCACCTCTACACCCGGGGGTAGCCATATATTCCCTAAGCCAAAGAGTAAGAAAAAGGACAAGAAAGGTAAGGGTAAAGCCCAAGGTAATGTCGATGCTTCATCTCTCGATAATACTTGATATACACTTTCTGCGCCTAGCTGAAAGGCGTTAAAGAAAAGCGCTTATGGGAGACAACCCATGTTTTTACTACAGTATTTTTATTTTGAATTTGAGTCTTGGAAGTTGTTTACTACTGTAGCAACCTCTCCTTATCTTAGTTTTATGTTTTGTTGTGCCAAGTAAAGTCTTTGATAGTAAAGTGAATACTAGATTTGGATTACTGCGCAGAAACAGATTTCTTTGCTGTCACGAATCTGGGTCTAATTCTCTGTAGGTAACTCAGAAAATTATGCCAATTTACGTGAGTGATCCTCAGATATGTACGCAACTTTCATTCAATTTGGGCATTTTCATTTGAGCAAGTCTGGTGCCCTAATAAAATCCATCTTTACGGACTGTTCTGTTTTGACAGATTCTGCCTTTTATTTCGCATTGCCTCTTTTGCTATGTTGGATGAATTTCTTTGATCCATTAATGTCCAGTAGCTTTATGCAATGTCCAGAAGTGTTAAGAATGATTGTGTCACCTCTGAACATGTTAATTTTTATTGTGCACTAACCCTCTAATGAGTTGTTTCGAGTTTGGTGTGGAGGAAGTTTTCAAAGATCAAGAGAGGAGTATGATACAATATGATCAAGGAGAGTGAAAGCTCTAAGCTTGGGGATGCCCCGGTGGTTCACCCCTGCATATATTAAGAAGACTCAAGCGTCTAAGCTTGGGGATGCCCAAGGCATCCCCTTCTTCATCGACAACATTATCAGGTTCCTCCCCTGAAACTATATTTTTATTCCGTCACATCTTATGTACTTTGCTTGGAACGTCGGTTTGTTTTTGTTTTTGCTTTGTTTGAGTAAAATGGATCCTAGCATTCACTGTATGGGAGAGAGACACGCTCCGCTGTAGCATATGGACAAGTATGTCCTTAGGCTTTACTCATAGTATTCATGGCGAGGTTTCTTCTTCGTTAAATTGTTATATGGTTGGAATTGGAAAATGCTACATGTAGTAATTCTAAAATGTCTTGGATAATTTGATACTTGGCAATTGTTGTGCTCATGTTTAAGCTCTTGCATCATATACTTTGCACCCATTAATGAAGAAACACTTAGAGCTTGCTAATTTGGTTTGCATATTTGGTTTCTCTAGAGTCTAGATAATATCTAGTATTGAGTTTTGAACAACAAGGAAGACGGTGTAGAGTCTTATAATGTTTACAATATGTCTTTTATGTGAGTTTTGCTGCACCGTTCATCCTTGTGTTTGTTTCAAATAACCTTGCTAGCCTAAACCTTGTATCGAGAGGGAATACTTCTCATGCATCCAAAATCCTTGAGCCAACCACTATGCCATTTGTGTCCACCATACCTACCTACTACATGGTATTTCTCCGCCATTCCAAAGTAAATTGCTTGAGTGCTACCTTTAAAATTCCATCATTCACCTTTGCAATATATAGCTCATGGGACAAATAGCTTAAAAACTATTGTGGTATCGAATATGTACTTATGCACTTTATCTCTTATTAAGTTACTTGTTGTGCGATAACCATGCTTCTGGGGACGCCATCAACTATTCTTTGTTGAATATCATGTGAGTTGCTATGCATGTCCGTCTTGTCTGAAGTAAGAGAGATCTACCACCTTAATGGTTGGAGCATGCATATTGTTAGAGAAGAACATTGGGCCGCTAACTAAAGCCATGATTCATGGTGGAAGTTTCAGTTTTGGACATATATCCTGAATCTCATATGAGATTAATAATTTTTGCCACATGCTTATGCATTAAAGAGGAGTCCATTATCTGTTGTCCATGTCCCGGTATGGATGTCTAAGTTGAGAATAATCAAAAGCAGAAATCCAAAATGCGAGCTTTCTCCTTAGACCTTTGTACAAGCGGCATGGAGGTACCCCATTGTGACACTTGGTTAAAACATATGTATTGCAATGATCCGGTAGTCCAAGCTAATTAGGACAAGGTGCACTATTAGTATACTATGCATGAGGCTTGCAACTTGTAAGATATAATTTACATAACTCATATGCTTTATTACTACCGTTGACAAAATTGTTTCATGTTTTCAAAATAAAAGCTCTAGCACAAATATAGCAATCGATGCTTTCCTCTTTGAAGGACCATTCTTTTACTTTTATGTTGAGTCAGTTCACCTATCTCTCTCCACCTCAAGAAGCAAACACTTGTGTGAACTATGGATTGATTCCTACATACTTGCTTATTGCACTTGTTATATTACTCTATGTTGACAATTATCCATGAGATATACATGTTATAAGTTGAAAGCAACCGCTGAAACTTAATCTTCCTTTGTGTTGCTTCAATACCTTTACTTTGATTTATTGCTTTATGAGTTAACTCTTATGCAAGACTTATTGATGCTTGTCTTGAAGTACTATTCATGAAAAGTCTTTGCCTTATGATTCACTTGTTTACTCATGTCATTACCATTGTTTTGATCGCTGCATTCATTACATATGTTTACAAATAGTATGATCAAGGTTATGATGGCATGTCACTGAAATTATCTTTGTTATCGCTTTACCTGCTCGGACGAGCAGAACTAAGCTTGGGGATGCTGATACGTCTCCGACGTATCGATAATTTCTTATGTTCCATGCCACATTATTGATGATATCTACATGTTTTATGCACACTTTATATCATATTCGTGCATTTTCTGGAACTAACCTATTAACAAGATGCCGAAGAGCCAGTTGCTGTTTTCTGCTTTTTGGTTTCAGAAATCCTAGTAACAAAATATTCTCGGAATTGGACGAAATCAACGCCAGTGGTGCTATTTTGCCACGAAGCTTCAAGACCGAAGAGGAGTCGATGGGGCCACGAGGCGCCACCGGCCCCGTGTGGCCCCCGCCCTTCCGCCTACTTAAAGCCTCCGTCGAAACCCCCAGACCGAGAGCCACGATACGGAAAACCTTCCGAGATGCCGCCGCCAATCCCATCTCGGGATTCAGAGATCTCCTCCGCACCCCGGAGAGGGGATTCATCTCCCGAGGACTCTTCACCGCCATGGTCGCCTCCGGAGTGATGAGTGAGTAGTTCACCCCTGGACTATGGGTCCATAGCAGTAGCTAGATGGTTGTCTTCTCCTCATTGTGCTTCATTGTTGGATCTTGTGAGCTTAACATGATCAAGATCATCTATCTGTAATGCTATATGTTGTGTTTGTCGGGATCCGATGGATAGAGAATACTATGTTATGTTAATTATCAAGTTATTACCTATGTGTTGTTTATGATCTTGCATGCTCTCCGTTATTAGTAGAGGCTCTGGCCAAGTTTTTGCTCTTAACTCCAAGAGGGAGTATTTATGCTCGATAGTGGGTTCATGCCTCCATTGAATCTGGGACAGTGACAGAAAGTTCTAAGGTTGTGGATGTGCTGTTGCCACTAGGGATAAAACATTGATGCTATTTCTAAGGATGTAGTTGTTGATTACATTACGCACCATACTTAATGCAATTGTCTGTTGCTTTGCAACTTAATACTGAAGGGGTTCGGACGATAACCCGAAGGTGGACTTTTTAGGCATAGATGCATGCCGGATGGCGGTCTATGTACTTTGTCGTAATGCCCAATTAAATCTCACTATATTTATCATGACATGTATGTGCATTGTTATGCTCTATTTGTCAATTGCCCGACTGTAATTTGTTCACCCAACATGCTTTTATCTTATGGGAGAGACACCTCTAGTGAATTGTGGACCCCGGCCCATTCTTTTATACCAAATACAAATCTTGCAATACTTGTTTTATTGTTTTCTGCAAACAATCATCTTCCACACAATACGGTTAACCCTTTGTTACAGCAAGCCGGTGAGATTGACAACCTCACTGCTTCGTTGGGGCAAAGTACTTTGGTTGTGTTGTGCAGGTTCCACGTTGGCGCCGGAATCTCCGGTGTTGCGCCGCACTACATCCCGCCGCCATCAACCTTCAACGTGCTTCTTGACTCCTACTGGTTCGATTAAACCTTGGTTTCTTACTGAGGGAAACTTGCCGCTGTGCGCATCACACCTTCCTCTTGGGGTTCCCACCGGACGTGTCAACTACACGCATCACGCATCGTCCGGGAACGATCTCCAGCGGGTTAACGAGGACATGCATGGCGGCCAGGGGATTTGTTTTTTTTTTGTTTGAGCTTGGGATTTGGGGTTTTTTCGGATAGGGGAGGAGGAACCGAGGAAGAGGAAGGAACAGCCGCGTGCTTGGCGCGTGGCGGTGTGCTTGAATTTCGAATTTTTGTGAAATGTTTCATTTCCCCGCTACAATTCGGGGGTTTCTTGACGCGCCAATGCGTCCCGCCGGGCAGCTTCAAGTGAATTTGGGGTGCCACGCTATGGGCCCTAGTTTCAGTGAGACATGTAATGACTAGTCACATCAGTAAGTTCACTGTGTAATAAAATATGTTACCCCTCCCCTTTATGTAGCACCCCTTCTCTCCCGATCGAGTGCCGATTGCCGACGGATGCAAGCCGCTAGCTCGATCCCCTCCTTTCGCCTCCACCGTCCAGGCATCCAGCTTGGAGGGGCAAGCTGCATCTAGACCAAGCGGATTAGGTAGGACTAGTAATGTTCTTTCCTTTCTCGAGATCGGTTCTTTTTTCCTCTCCTCGATATCTTGCGCATCTCTTTCCTATTCTGGGCGAAGGGGTGTCTTTCTGGTCACCCTCGAGCTGGGAGTGATTGATGGGGGGGGGGCGGGGGCTACCTTTGCTTGGATTGGGGTGTTCTTCCTTTATTTGTCGACATTTGCAACCTTTGTAGTTTCTGCTGATCCTCACTGTATCTTTTGTCAGCTTGTACAGGAAAGGTAAGACCTCGGCGGTGGGGGCAATGGAGCGTAAGGCCACCACGCATGTGGGCAGTTGGCTGAGCCTGAGCTGCGTCCCCAGCCCCGCGAAGCAGGTACTCCGTTTGCTTATCCACTCTTTACCTTTTAAGTGTCTCTCTGCATCCTCAATCTGTTCCTGTTCTGGAATATGCTTAAAGTAGCACATGTCTTCAGCTGTTTGTGCGTAAAGCCTCTGTGACACCATGCTCTATATTCTCTGTATCAGGTTGGTACCTCCAGGTTCCGTGCTGAGGCTATGGGGAACGAGAATAGCGCCCCACCTGCTGCAGCATGGCCCGATCTGCAGCACAAGAAGCGAAATGCCACTGCCGAGCTGGGCAAGGACCGCCCAGGGGTAATTTTTTTTAACCAACTTACCATGATGTAGTCTGAATCTGATACTCCCTCAGATCCAAATTAATTGACTCAACTATCTGTAGATACGGATGTATCTAGATGTGTTTTAGCTCTAGATACTACTGCCTCCATCCCAAAGCTTTGGGCTTATATTATTTTTAGAAAGTCAAACTATACCATGTTTGACTAAGCTTTTACCAAAAATTAGTAACATGCAAAATACAAAATTAATATCATTAAATAGATAATAAAATATATTTTCCTACGGTATCTACACAGTATTATATTTGTTGATAGAATGTTCTAAAATTTTGGTCAAACTTTGCTTGTTTTGATTTCTCAAAAATAAATAAGGCTTAAGCTTTTGGATGGTGGTAGTACATTCATATCTAGACAAAGCTGAGTTAACTAGTTTTTTTGTCTGTCCATAGCTAGTGTTCACGCTGCAAAAGGCTAAGAGCATCCACTATATGCATCAGTCTATCTCATACAGTAATTCAATATCACTGCTGAGGTCTGCCTTTTGTTTTGCTATTCATATGCAGACTGAAACTTTAGGGCCTTTACTCAAAAGGAAGATCAAAACTGCGGCTGATCAGGCTGCCAGTATGTTGATGCCGCCCCCATCTTCTAAATGCCTCTACAAGCACAAGGCCACGCGCCAGCTGGGTGGTGATCTTTTAATGAATATGGTATATTTTCTTAATCCACAAAACATGCCTTGATTTTTCTCTGTTTATTGTCGGTTTTTTCTATGCTTGCCAAAAGTTTACAACAACAACAACAACAACCAAGCCTTTCAGTCCCAAACAAGTTGGGGTAGGCTAGAGTTGAAACCCATAAGATCTCGAAGCCAAAAGTTTAGAAACACCAAATTCGTTTGCTTACAATCATCATACAGTAATGTTCATCTACTCCAGTTCCCCTAACCCAACAAAAAATGATGTTAATTACGATTTTTAGATTAAAAGAGCACCATTAGGCGCTGTTAATTACGACTTTGAGATTAAAATGTCATTTGCAATTGTTAATTACAATTTTGAGACAAATGGTTAGTTTAACCTCGATCTCTTCTGCTCTCCATTTATCCCAACCGAACAAAAATTTAACCATTCCATTCCTCTGAAATGGAACCATTCCATTCCATTCCACGCTGTTTCAGAACCGAACACACCCTTGCATTGTTGTGAACTGTTGTCCATACATGGCCATACCCTTCCACTTACATCCAACACTATATGCATCAGTCTGTCTCAGAGTCATTCAATATCACTGCTGAGATCTGTTCCCATTCTTATGCAGGCTGAAACTGCTGCGCCTTTACTCAAGTGGATGCAAAATGAGGCTAATGAGGCTGCTGTGAGGACGATGGTGCCGGCACCATCTTCCGAAAACCTCTACAAGCACGAGGCCATGGGCCAGCTGGGTGGTGACCTTTTAATGAATCTGGTATATTTTCTTAATCCACATACATGATTTCATTATTATCTGTTTAATTACTGTTGGCTTTGTCTAATGCTTACCAAAAGTTCAGAAACACTGCGTTTGCTTACAATCATCATACACTAATTTTTCACTTTTCAGTCTGTCTCATCCAGTATATAAACTGTTGATTTCCATTGGCTTCTTTTGTAATCATTTGCATTGTTGTCAACTGTTCTCTATGCACAACCCTATTCTTCCACTTACACCCGCACTATTTGCATCAGTCTATCTCATAGATTTATTAAATATCAATGATGAGTTCTGTTGCTATTCATATGCAGGATGAAACTTCTGTGCCTCTACTCAAATGGATAAAAAATGATCCTGATGAGGCTGCTGTGAAGACGATGGTGCCGCCACCATCTTCTGAAAACCTCCTCAAGCACAAGGCCACGGGCCAGCTGGGTGGTACCTTTTCAGTAAGCAGGTATATTTTCTTAATCCTCATACATGATTTGATTTTTGTCTGTTTATTGCCGGCTTTGTCTAATGCTTACCAATAGTTCAGAAACACACACACCTATTCTTACACTTACATCCAGCACTATATGCATCAGTGTCTCATAGATTCATTTTATATATCACTGCTGATGTCTGTTGCTCTTCAATTTTCATATGCAGACTGAAACTGCTAACCCTTCATTGGTCAAAAGGATTGCAACTGCTGCTGATGAGGCATCTGCAGAGGCTGCCACCAAGTTACTGTCAGCCCCACCTTCTGGATGCTTATATAAGCTCAAGTCCAAGGACCAGCCGGGCCGTAACCATCCAAGGGTTCGGGTATATTTTCTTAAGCCACATATACATGCCATGATTTATGTCTGATATTATCACTGGCTCTGTCTAATGCTTTTTGGAATTCGGAAACACCAAATTAGCATGCTTATATTCATCATACACTAATTTTTCACTGTTCAGTTTGTAACATAGTGTTATGCACTCGCTTGTCAACATTTGCATTGCTCTGAACTATGCACTTTACACAACCTAATTCTTCCACTTACATTCAGCGCTACGCACCAGTAGTACCTCCCATGTTTCCTTCACCATCCCGATGCCGAGCTTGCGGGAATATGGCGGGCCCATGTACATACCCCGCATATAACACCTCCTATGGCTCTATCTACCTTTCTAGTAGCTCCTTCACAGAGTTACAGGTATGTATTCTCAGTGGTTTAGCATGAATTGGCATATAGTAAAGTCTTGTTTTTAGTCTTCCTGCTTCTTACATTTGTATCAATTTTCACATGCAGACTGTACCTTGTGAACTTCGTCCAATGATTAACCAGATGTGTCCGCATGAAGGGTCTTTCACTATGCATGGCAATGGCAAATTGATGAACACCTACACGGTCTATGAGGTGTATGTCTACAAGACGCAGGCCATCACATATTTGTATGGACATGATTGGAGAAAGTTTGCTTTTGACTATGGTCTGAAGAAGGGCGACGAGCTGAGGATCAGAAACTCAAACGGGCAGATATACGTAACTGCTTACAGAGTTGGAGACACTTCCAAATATATAATATGTAACTTTTTTCTACTCATATCTTTTGATAACTGCATTCTGAGCAATTGTTCTAAACCATTCCCTCTGTTCTAGCTTGCTGGGTTTAACATGATCAAAGCTGCAGATCCCCTGATGGAACATGAGCGGATGTCACAAAGGGCAACCACACCAGCACCGGCACCGGCTTCCCACTCTCCTGCATCAGCACCGGTTCCTGTACCAGCTCCGTTTACTGCATCTACCCAGCAGTCCCCTACATCAGCATTGGTTCCTGTAGAGGCCCCATATACTACACCTGCCCAGCATGGCGTGTATCAGCACGTTCGTTGGGAACCCCAAGAGGAAGGTATGATGCGCACAACAGCAAGTTTTCCCTCATAAAGAAACCAAGGTTTATCGAACCAGAGGAGCCAAGAAGCACGTTGAAGGTTGATGGTGCGGATGTAGTGCGGCGACACCAGGGATTCCGCTAACGTGGAACCTGCACAACACAACCAAAGTACTTTGCCCCAACGAAACAGTGAGGTTGTCAATCTCACCGGCTTGCTGTAACAAAGGATTAACCGTATTGTGTGGAAGATGATTGCTTTGCAGAGAAAACAGTAAAACAAGTATTGCAGCAGATTTATATTTTAGTATTAAAGAATGGACCGGGGTCCACAGTTCACTAGAGGTGTCTCTCCCATAAGATAAAAGCATGTTGGGTGAAGAAATTACAGTCGGGCAATTGACAAATAGAGAGAGCATAACAATGCACATACATGTCATGATAAGTACAGTGAGATTTAATTGGGCATTACGACAAAGTACATAGACCGCCATCCAACTGCATCTATGCCTAAAAAGTCCACCTTCAAGGTTATCATCCGAACCCCTTCCAGTATTAAGTTGCAAAGCAATAGACAATTGCATTAAGTATGGTGCGTAATGTAATCAACAACTACATCCTCGACATAGCGCCAATGTTTTATCCCTAGTGGCAACAACACAACACAACCTTAGAACTTTCTGTCACTGTCCCAGGTGTCAATGCAGGCATGAACCCACTATCGAGCATAAATACTCCCTCTTGGAGTTAAGAGCAAAAACTTGGCCAGAGCCTCTACTAGTAACGGAGAGCATGCAAGATCATAAACAACACATATGTAATAACTTGATAATTAACATAACATGGTATTCTCTATCCATCGGATCCCGACAAACACAACATAGAGTATTACAGATAGATGATCTTGATCATGTTAGGCAGCTCACAAGATCCAACAATGAAGCACAATGAGGAGAAGACAACCATCTAGCTACTGCTATGGACTCATAGTCCAGGGTGAACTACTCACTCATCACTCCTGAGGCGACCATGGCGGTAGAGTCCTCCCAGAGATGAATCCCTCCTCCGCAGGTGCCGAGGAGACCGTAATCCCCCCGAGATGGGATTGGCGGGCGGCGTCTGTAAGGTTTTCCGTACGTGGTTTTCGCATCGTGGGTTTCGCGACGGAGGCTTTAAGCAGGCGGAAGGCGGAGTCTGAAGGCCGACGGGGCCCACACCATAGGCGGCGCTGCCCCTTGGCCGCGCGGCCCTATGGTGGCGGCGCCTGTCGCCCCACTTCGTATCCCTTCGGTCTTCCGAAGGTTCGTGGCAAAATAGGACCCCGGGATTTCAAGCTAGGATTTCAAAAACCAAAAACAGCGTAAAACAACAATCGCTCTTCGGCATCTTGTTAATAGGTTAGTTCCAGAAAATGCACGAATATGACA
The DNA here is from genome assembly GCA_030979885.1 of Lolium multiflorum. Taxonomy (NCBI): domain Eukaryota; kingdom Viridiplantae; phylum Streptophyta; class Magnoliopsida; order Poales; family Poaceae; genus Lolium; species Lolium multiflorum. The sequence goes on from CM061750.1 coordinate 306,640,629, forward strand.
TAAAGTGTGCATAAAACATGTAGGTATCATCATAATATGGCATGGAACATAAGAAATTATCGATATGTCGGAGACGTATCAGCATCCCCAAGCTTAGTTCTGCTCGTCCCGAGCAGGTAAAACGATAACAAAGATAATTTCCAAGTGACATGCCATCATAACCTTGATCATACTATTTGTAAACATATGTAATGAATGCAGCAATCAAAACAATGGTAATGACATGAGTAAACAAGTGAATCATAAAGCAAATACTTTTCATGAATAGTACTTCAAGACAAGCATCAATTAGTCTTGCATAAGAGTTAACTCATAAAGCAATAAATTAAAGTAAAGGTATTGAAGCAACACAAAGGAAGATTAAGTTTCAGCTGTTGCTTTCAACTTGTAACATGTATATCTCATAGATAATTGTCAATATAGAGTAATATAACAAGTACAATATGCAAATATGTAGGAATCAATGCACAGTTCACACAAGTGTTTGCTTCTTGAGGTGGAGAGAGATAGGTGAACTGACTCAACATAAAAGTAAAAAAAGAATGGTCCTTCAAAGAGGAAAGCATCAATTGCTATATTTGTGCTAGAGCTTTTATTTTGAAAACATGAAACAATTTTGTCAACGGTAGTAATAAAGCATATGAGTTATGAAAATTATATCTTACAAGTTGCAAGCCTCATGCATAGTATACTAATAGTGCCCGCACCTTGTCCTAATTAGCTTGGACTACCGGATCTTTGCAATGCACATGTTTTAACCAAGTGTCACAATGGGGTACCTCCATGCCGCCCGTACAAAGGTCTAAGGAGAAAGCTCGCATTTTGGATTTCTCGCTTTTGATTATTCTCAACTTAGACATCCATACCGGGACAACATGGACAACAGATAATGGACTCCTCTTTAATGCATAAGCATGTGACAACAATTATTATTCTCATATGAGATTGAGGATATATGTCCAAAACTGAAACTTCCACCATGAATCATGGCTTTAGTTAGCGGCCCAATGTTCTTCTCTAACAATATGCATGCTCCAACCATTAAGGTGGTAGATCTCTTACTTCAGACAAGACGGACATGCATAGCAACTCACATGATATTCAACAAAGAATAGTTGATGGCGTCCCCAGAAGCATGGTTATCGCACAACAAGCAACTTAATAAGAGATAAAGTGCATAAGTACATATTCAATACCACAATAGTTTTTAAGCTATTTGTCCCATGAGCTATATATTGCAAAGGTGAATGATGGAATTTTAAAGGTAGCACTCAAGCAATTTACTTTGTAATGGCGGAGAAATACTATGTAGTAGGTAGGTATGGTGGACACAAATGGCATAGTGGTTGGCTCAAGGATTTTGGATGCATGAGAAGTATTCCCTCTCGATACAAGGTTTAGGCTAGCAAGGTTATTTGAAACAAACACAAGGATGAACCGGTGCAGCAAAACTCACATAAAAGACATATTGTAAACATTATAAGACTCTACACCGTCTTCCTTGTTGTTCAAAACTCAATACTAGATGTTATCTAGACTCTAGAGAAACCAAATATGCAAACCAAATTAGCAAGCTCTAAGTGTTTCTTCATTAATGGGTGCAAAGTATATGATGCAAGAGCTTAAACATGAGCACAACAATTTCCAAGTATCAAATTATTCAAGACATTTTAGAATTACTACATGTATCATTTTCCAATTCCAACCATATAACAATTTAACGAAGAAGAAACTTCGCCATGAATACTATGAGTAGAGCCTAAGGACATACTTGTCCATATGCTACAGCGGAGCGTGTCTCTCTCCCATAAAGTGAATGCTAGGATCCATTTTATTCAAACAAAACAAAAAACAAAACAAACCGACGCTCCAAGCAAAGTGCATAAGATGTGACGAATAAAAATATAGTTTCAGGGGAGGAACCTGATAATGTTGTCGATGAAGAAGGATGCCTTGGGCATCCCCAAGCTTAGACGCTTGAGTCTTCTTAGAATATGCAGGGGTGAACCACCGGGCATCCCCAAGCTTAGAGCTTTCACTCTCCTTGATCATATTGCATCATACTCCTCTCTTGATCCTTGAAAACTTCCTCCACACCAAACTCAAACAACTCATTAGAGGGTTAGTGCACAATAAAAATTAACATGTTCAGAGGTGACACAATCATTATTAACACTTCTGGACATTGCATAAAGCTACTGGACATTAATGGATCAAAGAAATTCATCCAACATAGCAAAAGAGGCAATGCGAAATAAAAAGGCAGAATCTGTCAAAACAGAACAGTCCGTAAAGATGGATTTTATTAGGCCACCAGACTTGCTCAAATGAAAATGCCCAAATTGAATGAAAGTTGCGTACATATCTGAGGATCATGCACGTAAATTGGCTTAATTTTCTGAGCTACCTACAGGGAGATAGACCCAGATTCGTGACAGCAAAGAAATCTGGAACTGCGCAGTAATCCAAATCTAGTACTTACTTTACTATCAAAGACTTTACTTGGCACAACAAAACATAAAACTAAGATAAGGAGAGGTTGCTACAGTAGTAAACAACTTCCAAGACTCAAATATAAAACAAAAATACTGTAGTAAAAACATGGGTTGTCTCCCATAAGCGCTTTTCTTTAACGCCTTTCAGCTAGGCGCAGAAAGTGTATATCAAGTAACATCAAGAGATGAAGCATAAACATCATAATTTGTTCTAATAATAGAATCATAAGGTAACTTCATTCTCTTTCTATGGAAGTGTTCCATACCTTTCTTGAGAGGAAATTGATATTTAATATTACCGTCCTTCATATCAATAGTAGCACCAACGGTTCGAAGAAAAGGTCTTCCCAATATAATGGGGCAAGATGCATTGCATTCAATATCCAAGACAACAAAATCAACGGGGACAAGGTTATTGTTAACCATAATATGAACATTATCAACTCTCCCCAAAGGTTTCTTTTTAGCATTATCAGCGAGATTAACATCCAAATAACAGTTTTTCAATGGTGGCAAGTCAAGCATATCATAGACTTTCTTAGGCATAACAGAAATACTTGCACCAAGATCACATAAAGCATTACAATCAAAATCTTTGACCCTCATTTTAATGATGGGCTCCCAACCATCTTCTAGCTTTCTAGGAATAGAAGTTTCAAGTTTTAGTTTCTCTTCTCTAACTTTAATGAGAGCATTTGTAATATGTTTTGTAAAGCCAAATTTATAGCACTAGCATTAGGACTTTTAGCAAGCTTTTGTAAGAACTTTATAACTTCAGAGATGTGGCAATCATCAAAATCTAAATCATTACAATCTAAAGCAATGGGATTATCATCCCCAAGGTTGGAAAAAATTTCAGCAGTTTTATCACAAGCAGTTTCAGCAGTTTTAGCAGTTTCAGGTAATTTTGCGCGCTTTGCACTAGGAGTAGAAGCATTGCCAACACCAAATATTTTACCATTGATAGTAGGAGGTGTATCAACATGTGAATCATTAGAATTGCTGGTAATAGTCCAAACTTTAGCTACATTTTTCTCTTTAGCTAGTTTTTCATTTTCTTCTCTATCCCACCTAGCACGCAATTCAGCCATTAATCTTATATTCTCATTAATTCTAACTTGGATGGCATTTGCTGTAGTAACAATTTTATTTTCAATATCCCTATTAGGCATAACTTTCGATTTCAAAAGATCAACATCAGAGGCAAGACTATCAACTCTAGAAGCAAGAATATCAATTTTATTGAGCTTTTCCTCAACAGATTTGTTAAAGGCAGTTTGTGTACTAATAAATTCTTTAAGCATAGCTTCAAGTCCAGGGGGTGTATTCCTATTATTGTTGTAAGAATTCCCATAAGAATTAGCATAACCATTACCATTATTATAAGGATATGGCCTATAGTTATTACTAGAATTGTTCTGATAAGCATTGTTGTTGAAATTACTATTTTTAATGAAGTTTACATCAACATGTTCTTCTTGAGCAACCAATGAAGCTAATGGAACATTATTAGGATCAACATTAGTCCTATCATTCGCAAGCATAGACATAATAGCATCAATCTTATCATTCAAGGAAGAGGATTCTTCAACAGAATTTACCTTCTTACCTTGTGGAGCTCTTTCCGTGTGCCATTCAGAGTAATTAATCATCATATTATCAAGGAGCTTTGTTGCTTCACCAAGAGTGATGGACATAAAGGTACCTCTCCAGCTGAATCCAATAAATTCCGCGAAGAAAAATTTAGTCCTGCATAGAAGGTTTGGATGATCATCCAAGTAGTCAGTCCATGGGTTGGGCAATTTTTAACCAGAGATTTCATTCTTTCCCAAGCTTGAGAAACATGTTCATTATCCAATTGTTTAAAATTCATTATGCTACTCCTCAAAGATATAATTTTAGCAGGGGATAATATCTACCAATAAAAGCATCCTTGCATTTAGTCCAGGAATCAATACTATTCTTAGGCAGAGATAGCAACCAATCTTTAGCTCTTCCTCTTAATGAGAAAGGAAACAATTTTAATTTAATAATATCACCATCTACATCCTTATACTTTTGCATTTCACATAGTTCAACAAAATTATTGAGATGGGCAACAGCATCATCAGAACTAACACCAGAAAATTGCTCTCTCATAACAAGATTCAATAAAGCAGTTTAATTTCAAAGAATTCTGTTGTAGTAGCAGGTGGAGCAATAGGTGTGCATAAGAAATCATTATTATTTGTGGTTGTGAAGTCACACAACTTAGTATTTTCAGGGGTGGCCATTTTAGCAACAGTAAATAAAGCAAACTAGATAAAGTAAATGCAAGTAAACTAATTTTTTTGTGTTTTTGATATAGCAAACAAGACAATAAATAAAGTAAAGCTAGCAACTAATTTTTTGTGTTTTGATATAATGCAGCAAACAAAGTAGTAAATAAAATAAAGCAAGACAAAAACAAAGTAAAGAGATTGAGAAGTGGAGACTCCTCAGCGTGTCTTGATCTCACTTAAAATCTGCGCCTTTAAATGTGCTTGATGGCGTGTATTTCACACGTCCGTTGGGAACCCCAAGAGGAAGGTATGATGCGCACATCGCAAGTTTTCCTCAGAAAGAAACCAAGGTTTATCGAACAAGGAGGAGCCAAGAAGCACGTTGAAGGTTGATGGCGGCGGGATGTGGTGCGGCAACACTGTGGATTCCTACGCTAACGTGGAACCTGCACAACACAATCAAAGTACTTTGCCCCAACGAAATCATGAGGTTGTCAATCTCACCGGCTTGCTGTGATTAAAAGTATTGTGTGGAAGATGATTGTTTGCAGAGAAAACAGTAGAACAAGTATTGCAGCAGATTTGTATTTCAAGATTAAAGAATGGACCGGGGTCCACAAGCCACTAGAGGTGTCTCTCCCATAAGATAAAAGCATGTTGGGTGAACAAATTACAGTTGGGCAATTGACAAATAGAGAGAGCATAACAATGCACATACATGTCATGATAAGTACAGTGAGATTTAATTGGGCATTACGACAAAGTACATAGACCGCCATCCAACCGCATCTATGCCTAAAAAGTCCACCTTCAGGTTATCATCCGAACCCCTTCCATTAAGTTGCAAAGCAACATACAATTGCATTAAGTATGGTGCGTAATGTAATCAACAACTACATCCCTTGACATAGCGCCAATGTTTTATCCCTAGTGGCAACAGCACAACAGAACCTTAGAACTTTCTGTCATCGTCCTGTGTGTCAATGCATGAACCCACTATCGAGCATAAATACTCCCTCTTGGAGTTAAGAGCAAAAACTTGGCCAAAGCCTCTACTAGTAACGAGAGCATGCAAGATCATAAACAACACATATGTAATAACTTGATAATTAACATAACATGGTATTCTCTATCCATCGGATCCCGACAAACACAACATAGAGTATTACAGATAGATGATCTTGATCATGTTAGGCAGCTCACAAGATCCAACAATGAAGCACAATGAGGAGAAGACAACCATCTAGCTACCGCTATGGACCCATAGTCCAGGGTGAACTACTCACTCATCACTCCGGAGGCGACCATGGCGGTGTAGAGTCCTCCGGGAGATGAATCCCCTCTCCGGGTGCCGGAGGCGATCCTGAATCCCCCGAGATGGGATTGGCGGCGGTGGCGTCTTTGGAAGGTTTTCCGTATCGTGGTTTTTCGCATCGTGGCTTCGCGACGAGGCTTTAAGTAGGCTAAGGGCGGAGTTTGAAGGTCGACGAGGGGCCCACACCATAGGCGGCGCTGCCCCCTTGGCCGCGGCCCTATGGTGGCGGCGCCTCGTCGCCCCACTTCGTATCCCTTTCGGTCTTCTCGAAGGTTCGTGGCAAAATAGGACCCCGGACTTGATTTCGTCCACCCGAGAATATTTCTTACTAGGATTTCAAAACCAAAAACAGCAGAAACAAGAACTGGCTCTTCGCATCTTGTTAATAGGTTAGTTCCAGAAAATGCACGAATATGACATAAAGTGTGCATAAAACATGTAGGTATCATCAATAATATGACATGGAACATAAGAAATTATCGATACGTCGAAGACGTATCACCTGCCCAGCAGGCTCCTGCATCAGCACTGGTTCCTCTAGCTGCACCATCGCACCTGCCCAACAGTCCTCGATCGCACCGGCCTCTAGAGGCACCGTTTATCGCACCTGCCCAGCAGTCTCCCCGCAACAGCACCACCATGTACCAGCCTGGCCCCGCACCGCCCCACGATCACCGAGGTCTCACCATTGATGTGGCCACCCGTGTGGTGACCAGGACGCATCCGAAGGCTATGTTCGTAAGTATATGACAACATAACGCTCTTATCTTGATGTCTTCTCTGCTCAAAGTCTCACATGGTTCAGTGCATTGGTGCCATTGACTAATTTTTGGTGGTATCTCTTGCTTTGAATCAGAAATTGCCTAAAAGTATCTCCAAGGATCTCAATGCTGGCCGAAGGGGCAAGATATCCCTCGTCATGGAGAGTGAAGGTCTCACCGTGGAGGGACGGTACTCCGTCAGTCCCACAGATGGCCGCTTGGCTGTTACTTCCAGGTGGAAAAAGTTCATTGACGGTGCCAAACTTCGCATTGGATCAAAGTTGAAGGTCAAGATCTTTCGATGCCGCTGTGACATGCTGGTCATAAAGTTCGCGGTTGTCTAGTTCTGTTGCCCCATGAGCCCTTAGCAAATGCATTTGTAGTTATACTTATATAAGGTTATCTTATCTGAACTGCTAATTAATTGTATGGGTGGTAAAACTCTGGCAAGCTTTTGCTCTTAGCAAGTATGTATGTATGATCAGCTATTATGATAACTAATGTTTGTGTTCATCTTAATTTGCATTTCCATTTTAGAAAAAAACTTAATTTCTATTTTGGCTGACCTGTTAGAGAACTATCAGATTGAACCCACAACATGATTCAAATAGATTCATTACACCGAGCCACATGTCTTGACCTTGCTATACACTACTTCCATTAATCAGTGCAAGAAGGCTTACCTGAGCTGCCTGAACCATGGCAGATTCGAATCCACCTTATCTATCTAGAAATACAACCTTTGCAGAAAGAGGATTTGCAGTATGGGGAGGCTGACATTGGGGACCCATGAGCCAGCAGCGTCGTCAACGTTTTAAAGGTGGCAGGAGATCGAAAGAAAAATAAGCCAAAAATCAGTTGGTAAACAAATTCAAGAAAAGAAACATTTACCTTTCTAAGAGGATGACATGCGGGACCCATGAGGCAGCAGCATCCTCAACTATTTCAAGCAGGGGATCAAAAGAAAAAAGGAAATAGCCAAAAATTAATTAGGGTCAAAATAAATCCATCAAAGGAAACTTTTATTGTTCATAGAGGATGACATGGGAACCGACTGCCACCGCGCCGCCATCGTTTCAAAGGGGCAGGATCAAAAGAAAAAGGCAAATAGCCAGAAATTAGGGGAAAAAATAAATCCAACAAAGGAAACTTTTATTGTTCATAGAGGATGACATGCGGACCCATGAGCCAGCAGCTTCCTCAACGTTTCAAAGTCGGCATGAGATTGAAAGAAAAAGGCAAGTGACATAATATCAGGAGCCAAAAATAATCCAAGAAAAGAAACTTTGTTCATAGAGGATGACATGCGGTCCCATTTTGTAGCAATGTCTCAACGTTTCAAGGCGGCACAGACCGAAAGAAAAATGAAGTAGCCAGAAATCAGGGTGTGAAAAAAATCCAAGAAAAGAAAGATTTCAATTGGGCTGTATCTGGACATCTGGCCTTCGAACTATCCTGCTGGGCCTTTTGACTCGTACAATTTCAGCCCACTCCAAAACAGGAAAGGTCGGATTTTAAAAAAAAACAGGAAAGTCCTATGCTTCGCAAAAACAAAAAACAAGGAGATTCAACATATAAGTTTGTTTATGTAGATATAAAGATTTAATTTATCCGTTTGCAATAGCTCAGAGCGAAATACAATGTTTATTGTCTCCAAAATAAAATATCACATGTTTCTTGTACGGGGAGGCTGACATCGGGGACCCATGAGCCAGCAGCCCGTCAACGTTTCAAAGGCGGGATCTAAAATTAAAAAAAGCCAAAAATAAGTTGGTAAAAAAATACAAGAAAAGAAAACATTTATCGTCTCGAGAGGATGACATGCGACCCATGAGGCGCAAAGATCCTCAACGTTTCAAAGTCGGCATGAGATCGAAAGAAAAAGCAAAGTGACATAATATCAGGAGCCAAAATAATCCAAGAAAAGAAACTTTATTGTACATAGAGGATGACATGCGGTCCCATTGCAGCACCGGTCTCAACGTTTCCAAGGCGCACAGACCAAAAAAAATGAGGCAGCAGCATTCTCAACAATTCCAAGGCGGCAGGGGATCAAAAGAAAAAAAGGAAATAGCCAAAATTAGGGGTCAAAAATAAATCCACCGAAGGAAACTTTTATTGTTCATAGAGGATGACATGTGGGACCGACCTGCCAACAGCGTCTCAACGTTTCAAAGGGGGCAGGGGATCAAAAGAAAAAGGCAAATAGCCAGAAATTAGGGTCAAAAATAACTCCAAGAAAGGAAACTTTTATTGTTCGTAGAGGATGACATGCGGGACCCATGAGCCAGCAGCTTACTCAACGTTTCAAAGGTGGCATGAGATCGAAAGAAAAAGGCAAGTGACCAAATATCAGAGTCAAAAATAATCCAAGATTTATTGTACATAGAGGATGACATGTGGGTCCCATTTTGCAGCAGCGGTCTCAATGTTTGTAATGCGGCTTGAGATCAAAAGAAAAAGAAAGTAGCTAGTAATTAGGGGGTGAAAAAATCCAAGAAAAGAAAGTTGATGGACATAGAGGATGACATCGGGTCCCTTGAGCCAACAACTTACTCAACGTTTCAAAGGGGCAAGGGATCAAAAGAAAAAGGCAAGCCAAAATCAGAGGGTGAAAAAAATCCAACAAAGGAAACTTTTATAGCACATAGAGGATGACATGCGGGTCCCATGAGCCAGCAGGTTCCTCAACGTTTCAAACGTGGCATGAGATCAAAAGAAAAGGCAAGTGACCAAATATGAGGTGCCAAAAAACTCCAAGAAAAGAAAGTTGATTGCTCATAGAGGATGACATGCGGTCCCATTTAGCAGCAGCGGTCTCACCGTTTGAGAGGCGGCAGATCGAAAGAAAAAGGCAAGTGACCAAATATCGGAGCCAAAAATAATTCAAGAAAAGAAAGTTTTATAGTCCATAGAGGATGACATGCGGTCCCATTTAGCAGCAGTATCACCGTTTGAGAGGCGGCAGGGATCGAAAGAAAAAGGCAAGTGACCAAATATGAGGTGCCAAAAATCCAAGAAAAGAAAGTTTTATAGTACATAGAGGATGACATGCGGGTCCCATTTAGCAGCAGCGGTATCACCGTTTGAGAGGCGGCATGGGATCGAAAAAGGGCAAGTGACCAAATATGAGGTGCCAAAAAATCCAAGAAAAGAAAGTTTTATAGTACATAGAGGATGACATGCGGGTCCCATTTAGCAGCAGCGTATCACCGTTTGAGAGGCGGCAGGGGATCGAAAAAAAGGCAAGTGACCAAATATGAGGTGCCAAAAAAACTCCAAGAAAAGAAAGTTGATTGCTCATAGAGGATGACATGCGTCCCATTTGCGCAGCGGTCTCAATGTTTCCAAGGCGGCAAGGGATCAAAAGAAAAGGAAGTAGCCAGAAATCAGGGAAAAAAAATCCAAGAAAAGAAAGAAATTTGGTTCATAGAGGATGACAAGCGGGACCTATGATCCTGCATCGTAAACGGCTCGATCGGAGAGTGTTGAACGAGATGGCGCGAGAGAAAAAATAATGCTAGAGAGGCTGCCATCTGGCCCTACATCCCCGGGCGGTGCGGATTTGCGTTGACTCGGCCGGCGAACCCGAGAATTCGCGATGCACCACGTCCCGGCCACCATACGCGACGTTTTGGCCGCTTGGCCAGGTGGCCTCAAAAACGAAAAAAAGTTTTGACATGCACCACGGAGGGACCAAAAATCGTCGGCCATGGTACACCAGCAACCACGGCGCGACTTCAACTTCGTCGGCCATGGCAACTTTTCTTGTAGTGAAATTTCGCAATGAACATTAAAGATAAAGCTAAGAACATATGTGTTCATACGAAACAGCGGAGCGTGTCTCTCTCCCACACAAAGAATGCTAGGATCCGATCTTACTCAAACAAAAACAAAAGCAAACAGACGCTCCAAGTAAAGCACATAAGATGTGATGGAATAAAAATATAGTTTCACTAGAGGAACCTGATAAGTTGTCGATGAAGAAGGGATGCCTTGGGCATCCCCAAGCTTAGACGCTTGAGTCTTCTTAAAATATGCAGGGATGAACCACGGGGGCATCCCCAAGCTTAGCCTTTTCACTCTTCTTGATCATATTGTATCATCCTCCTCTCTTGACCCTTGAAAACTTCCTCCACACCAAACTCGAAACAAACTCATTAGAGGGTTAGTGCATAATCAAAAATTCACATGTTCAGAGGTGACATAATCATTCTTAACACTTCTGGACATTGCACAAAGCTACTGGACATTAATGGAACAAAAAATCATCCAACATAGCAGAAGAGGCAATGCGAAATAAAAGGCAGAATCTGTCAAACAGAATCCGTAAAGACGGATTTTATTGAGGCACCAGACTTGCTCAAATGAAAATGCCCAAATTGAATGAAAGTTGCGTACATATCTGAGGATCACACACGTAAATTGGCAGGTTTTTCTGAGCTACCTACAGAGAGGCAGGTAGAAATTCGTGACAGCAAGAAATCTGTTTCTGCGCAGTAATCCAAATCTAGTATTGACTTTACTATCAAAGACTTTACTTGGCAAAACAATGCAATAAAATAAAGATAAGGAGAGGTTGCTACAGTAGTAAACAACTTCCAAGACTCAAATATAAAATAAAGTGCAGAAGTAAAATAATGGGTTGTCTCCCATAAGCGCTTTTTTTAACGCCTTTCAGCTAGGCGCAGAAAGTGTGAATCAAGTATTATCAAGAGATGAAGCATCAACATCAATAGGTATCTTAGATGCTCCCCCATCCGTAGTGGTGCTAAGGGCTTTGTCAATTTTAGGCCTATAATAGTTTTTTGGCTTAGGCACTTTAGAGACATACATAAACTTTTGCTCCTTACCCACATAAGCTTTCTCCTTAAACTTAAGAGAAGAAAAAGTTGAACATAAGGTTCCCATAGCTTCTTCAAGTTCACTAATCCTATGGGTTCGATTATCATGAGTAGCACAAGTTTCTAAAACAGCAATTCTCTCATTAATTCCACCTAGAGATTTATCAAGTTTATCAGTGCTATTAAGTAATATTCCCAATTTAGTCTCAATACTTGGAAGATCTTTTTCTATGGCTTCCAACTTTTTCATGACATCTTCAAGAGAGATTTCAATTTTAGCTTCATTAACAGGTGGTATTCCAACTAGACTCTCAATAATGCAACTAGCTTCTAAAGCAGGAGTGCCTAGGAAATTACCTCCCGCAAGAGTATCAAGAACATACCTATTCCAGCTAGAGATACCAACATAAAAGTTCCTAAGTAGTATAATAGTGGAGTGTTTCTTAATGCACCTATGATGAGCATCACTAATTCTATACCAAGCATCTTTAAAACTTTCTCCCCCTTGTTGCTTAAATGAACGAACTTCAACTTCCGGATTACTCATTTTTAGTAGTAGTAAATAAAGCAAACTAAATAAAGTAAATGTAAGTAACTAATTTTTTTGTGTTTTTGATATAGAGAGCAAGACAGTAAATAAAGTAAAGCTAGCAACTAATTTTTTTTGTGTTTTGATATAAGTGCAGCAAACAAAGTAGTAAATAAAGTAAAGTAAAACAAAGCAAGACAAAAACAAAGTAGAGAGATTGGAAGTGGGAGACTCCCCTTGCAGCGTGTCTTGATCTCCCCAAGACCAAGAAAGAGTCACTTGATGCGCGTAGATGACACGTCCGTTGGGAACCCCAAGAGGAAGGTGTGATGCGCACAGCAGCAAGTTTTCCCTCAGAAAGAAACCAAGGTTTATCGAACCAGGGGGAGCCAAGAAGCACGTTGAAGGTTGATGGTGGCGAGTGTAGTGCGGCGCAACACTGGGATTCCGCCAACGTGGAACCGGCACAACACAATCACGTAACTTTGCCCCAACGTAACAACGAGGTTGTCAATCTCACCGGCTTGAAACAAAGGATTAGATGTATAGTGTGGATGATGATGTTTGTTTGCGAAGAACAGGAAAGAACAATTGCAGTAGATTGTATTTCAGATGTAAAGAATAGGACCGGGGTCCACAGTTCACTAGTGGTGTCTCTCCCATAAGATAGCAGATGTTGGGTGAACAAATTACAGTTGGGCAATTGACAAATAAAGAAGGCATAACAATGCACATACATATATCATGATGAGTACTATGAGATTTAATCAAGGCATTACGACAAAGTACATAGACCGCTATCCAGCATGCATCTATGCCTAAAAGGTCCACCTTCAGGTTATCATCCGAACCCCTCCAGTATTAAGTTGTAAACAACAGATAATTGCATTAAGTATGGTGCGTAATGTAATCAACACAAATATCCTTAGACAAAGCATCGATGTTTTATCCCTAGTAGCAACAAAGACATCCACAACCTTAGAACTTTCTGTCACTGTCCCAGATTTAATGGAGGCATGAACCCACTATCGAGCATAAATACTCCCTCTTGGAGTCACAAGTATCAACTTGGCCAGAGCCTCTACTAGCAACAGAGAGCATGCAAGAACATAAATAACATATATGATAGATTGATAATCAACTTGACATAGTATTCAATATTCATCGGATCCCAACAAACACAACATGAAGGATTACAAATAGATGATCTTGATCATGATAGGCAGCTCACAAGATCTAACATGATAGCACAATGAGGAGAAGACAACCCTCTAGCTACTGCTATGGACCCATAGTCCAGGGGTGGACTACTCACACATCAATCCGGAGGCGATCATGGCGATGAAGAGACCTCCGGAGATGATTCCCTCCGGCAGGGTGCCGGAGGCGATCTCCCGAATCCACCGAGATGGGATTGTGGCGTCTCCGGAAGGTTTTCGATCGTGGCTCTTGCATCGGGGTTTCGCGACGAAGACTATATGTAGGCGGAAGGGCAGGTCAGGGGGCCACACGAGGGCCCCACACGCCAGGGCCGCGCGGCCAGGGTCCAGGCCGCGCCGCCCTGTTGTGGCGGCGCCTCGTGGCCCCACTTCGTGACTCCTTCGGTCTTCTGGAAGCTTGCAAAAATAGGACCCTGGGCGTTGATTTCGTCCAATTCCGAGAATATTTCCTTACTAGGATTTCTGAAACCAAAAACAGCAGAAAATAGCAACTGGCACTTCGACATCTCGTCAATAGGTTAGTGCCGGAAAATGCATAAATATGACATATAATGTGTATAAAACATGTGAGTATCATCATAAAATTAGCATGGAACATAAGAAATTATAGATACGTTTGGGACGTATCACCGCCATCGCGAAACTCCAATTCGGGGGACAGAATCTCTGTTCCGGCACGCCGCCGGGACGGGGAAGTGCCCCCGGAAGCCATCTCCATCGACGCCACCGCCTCCATCATGCTCCGTGAGTAGTTCCCCCATGGACTATGGGTTCTAGCTGTAGCTAGTTGGTACTCTCTCCCCATGTACTTCAATACAATGATCTCATGAGCTGCCTTACATGATTGAGATTCATCTGATGTAATCGGTGTTGTGTTTGTTGGGATCCGATGGATTGTTACATTATGATTAGTCTATCTATAAAGTTTGTGAAGTTATTGTTGCTGCAATCTTGTTGTGTTTAATGCTTGTCACTAGGGCCCGAGTGGCATGATCTTAGATTTAAGCTCTATACTTATTGCTTAGATTGTATCTACAAGTTGTTTGCACATGTCTATGTCCGGAACCCGAGGCCCCAAGTGACAGAAATTGGGATAACCGGAGGGGAAGGCTTAGATATGAGGATCACATGTTTTCACGGAGTGTTAATGCTTTGCTCCGGTGCTCTATTAAAAGGAGTACCTTAATTGCCAGTAGATTCCCTTGAGGCCCGGCTGCCACCGGCTGGTTGGACAAAAGATGTTATGCAAGTTTCTCATTGCGAGCACGTATGACTATATATGGAAAACATGCCTACATGATTAATAATCTTGATGTTCTGTCTTAATGCTATTTCAATCCTATCAATTGCCCAACTGTAATTTGTTCACCCAACACTTGTCACTTGTTATTGGAGAGTTACCACTAGTGTAATTTGCTCTCATATTACTGCTGCTTTCACATCACCCCTGTTACTAGTGCTTTTCCAGGTGCAGCTGAATTGACAACTCAGTTGTTAAGGCTTATAAGTATTATTTACCTCCCCTTGTGTCGAATCAATAAATTTGGGTTTTACTTCCCTCGAAGACTGTTGCGATCCCCTATACTTGTGGGTCATCATTCGTGCTGACGCCCTCCATGCCCTCAAGACTATTTTCTGGCGCCGTTGCCGGGGAGGCATAGCTCTACTCATAAGTTCACCTGGGGAGTACACTCCACCTCTCTCTCTATTTTATTTTATTTTGTTTTGCTTAGTTTACTTTTGTCTAGTTTATTTGTGCTTAGTTTATTTCTGTCTAGTATTATTTTGTTTAGTTTACTTTTGCTTAGTTTCTTTTTGTCTTGTTTTATTTTCCTCATATACCCGAAAATCCATAAAAATTTGAAAAACCGAAAAATTAAAAACTGCTGTTATGGGAGAACCTACAACCTATTTGGAGCTTATTGAATTATATAATAATTATAGAGAATCAAGAACGGGAAAAGTTATGAGTGCTGTGATAGAAAAATTGAATACAATTGCTAAAATCTTGCTTAAACGCCATGATATAAACTGTGTTGGAGATATGCCCAAGAGGCAATAATAAAATGGTTATTATAATATATCTTTGTGTTTATGATAATGTTTACATACCATGCTATAATTGTATTAACCGAAACATTGATACATGTGTGTTATGTGAACAAAAAGGAGTCCCTAGTAAGCCTCTTGTATAACTAGCTTGTTGACTAATAGATGATCATGGTTTCATGATCATGAACATTGGATGTTATTAATAACAAGGTTATGTCATTATATGAATGATGTAATGGACACACCCAATTAAGCGTAGCATAAGATCACGTCATTAAGTTATTTGCTATAAGCTTTTAATACATAGTTACCTAGTCCTTTCGACCATGAGATCATGTAAATCACTTATACCGGAAAGGTACTTTGATTACATCAAACACCACTACGTAAATGGGTGGTTATAAAGGTGGGATTAAGTATCCGAAAGTATGAGTTGAGGCATATGGATCAACAGTGGGATTTGTCCATCCCGATGACGGATAGATATACTCTGGGCCCTCTCGGTGGAATGTCGTCTAATAGCTTGCAAGCATATGAATGGTTCATAATGACCACATACCACGGTACGAGTAAAGAGTACTTGTCATGAGACGAGGTTGAACAAGGTATAGAGATACCGATGATCAAACCTCGGACAAGTAAAATATCGCGTGACAAAGGGAATCGGTATCGTATGTAAATAGTTCAGTCGATCACTAAAGTCATCGTTGAATATGTGGGAGCCATTATGGATCTCCAGATCCCGCTATTGGTTATTGGTCGGAGAGAGGTCTCAACCATGTCTACATAGTTCGCGAACCGTAGGGTGACACACTTAAGGTTTGATGTCGTTTAAGTAGATATGGAATATGGAATGGAGTTCAAGTTTTGTTCGGAGTCTCGGATGGGATCCAGGACATCACGAGGAGGTCCGGAATGGTCCGGAGAATAAGATTCATATATAGGAAGTCACTTTCCAAGTTTGGAAATGATCCGGTGAATTTATGGAAGGTGGTTTCTAGAATTATCCGGAATAAATCACTATGGAAGGAGGAGTCCCGGAGGGACTCCACAAACCCTAACCAGCCAACCAAGTGGGAGGGTGGAGTCCATGGTGGACTCCACCTCCTTGGCCGGCCAAGTAAAGGGGGAAGGGGAGAGTCCCTGTCCCTCTAGGTTTCGTCCATAAGGCAGTTTTTCTGTTGGGGTCTTATTCGAAGACTTTGGGCAAACCCTTGGGGTTCCACCTATATAATGAGGAGGAGAGGGAGGGGCTGCCCATGGCTTGGCCGCACCACCCCTGCCCCCTTGAGGCCGGCGCCCCCCTCTCCCCAAACCCTAGCCTCTCCTCCTCCACCACCTCTCCCGCATATGCTTAGGTGAAGCCCTGCCGGAGTTCTCCACCACCACCGCCACCACGCCGTCGTGCTGCCGGGATTCCGAGGAGGATCTACTACTTCCGCTGCCCGCTGGAACGGGGAGAAGGACGTTGTCTTCATCAACACCGAACGTGTGACCGAGTACGGAGGTGCTGCCCGATTGTGGCACCGTCAAGATCTTCTACGCGCTTTTGCAAGCGGCAAGTGATCGTCTACCGCAGCAATGAGAGCCTACTCGTAGGCTTTGGAAATCTTCAAGGGTTAGTCTCGTTCATCCCCTCGTTGCTCCATCTTCTAGATTGCATCTTGGCTTGGATTGTGTTCTCGCGGTAGGAAATTTTTTGTTTTCTATGCAACGAATCCCTATAGTGGTATCAGAGCCGTGTCTATGCATAGATGGTTGCACGAGTAGAACACAATGGTTTTGTGGGCGTTGATGCTTATGTTGTCTTTAGTTTGAGTACTTTGCATCTTTGTGGCATAGTGGGATGAAGCGGCTCGGGCTAACTTTACATGACCGCGTTCATGAGACTTGCTCCTCGTTCGACATGCAACTTGTATTGCATAAGAGGCTTTGCGGGTGTCTGTCTCTCCTACTATAGTGAAGATTCAATTTACTCTTCTATTGAAAACATTAGTATCACCGTTGTGGTTCATGTTCGTAGGTAGATTAGATCTCACTCGAAAACCCTAAACCACGTAAAATATGCAAACCAAATTAGAGACGTCTAACTTGTTTTTGCAGGGTTTGGTGATGTGATATGGCCATAATGTGATGATGAATATGTATGAGATGATCATTATTGTATTGTGGCAACCGGCAGGAGCCTTATGGTTGTCTTTAAATTTCATGTTGAGTAGTATTTCAAAGTAGTTGTAATAGTTGCTACATGAGGTGAACAACCATGAAGACGGCACCATGAACCTTGACGCTACGCCGACGATGATGGAGATCATGCCCGTTGATGATGGAGATCATGTCCGTGCTTTGGAGATGAAGATCGAAGGCGCAAAGAATAAAGGGCCATATCATATCACATATGAATTGCATGTGATGTTAATCCTTTATGCATCTTATTTTTCTTAGAACGCGACGGTAGCATTATAAGATGATCCCTCACATTAATATCAAGATAATAAAGTGTTCTCCCCTCGTATGCACCGTTGCTACAGTTCGTCGTTTCGAAGCATCTCGTGATGATCGGATGTGATAGACTCAACGTTCACATACAACGGGTGTAAGCCATGTTGCACACGCGGAATACTTGGGTTTGCTTGACGAGCCTAGCATGTACAGACATGGCCTCGGGACAACGGAAACCGAAAGGTTGAACACGAGTCATATGGATGATATGATCAACATGTTGATGTTCACCATTGAAGCTACATCATCTCACGTGATGATCGGTTTTGGTGTAGTGGATTTGGATCGTGTACCACTTAACAACTATGAGGGATGTTGTATTAAGTGGGAGTTCATTAGTAATTAGATTAAAACATGAACTAATTATCATAAACATAGTATGAGTAGTATTTTGAATTAATTTTGTAGTATTGGCATCCGTTTTCTACCATGCGCTAGTCTTGTAATTGAGATAGAAATACTGTTAAGTCTGACAAGAAACTTTACGGACTGGTACCGTATTGTTAAAGAATCAAGAAATGATTAAGTCCTATTGCAAACTTTTAGTAAACCTCACATTTTTGATTCAAAGAGCTATGGTTTCAATTAGTACCTAAAGTTATCTTGTCTCCGTGAAACTTGAAGTTCAAATCTGTTTGAAAAGTAAGGAGCTGAAAATTTAGTTTTCAGAAATAATCAAGGTATGAGATATATGTGATATCTAAGACCTTATTGCAAGATGATAGAGTATAATTTGGTGAGACTACATAAACTCATAAGTTTTATGGGAATGTACGAAGGTTGAAAACGCAAGGCGTCCCAATCCTCCAACTATTGGGGCACTAATAATATTCGCATATCCATGAAGTAATCGTCCTTAGTATGCACTGTTGCTAAGACTCGTCGTATCGAAGCATCACGTGATGATCGGGTGTTATAGATTCTATGTGTGCATACAACGGGTGCAAGCCAGATTTGCACATGCGAATACTGAGGTTAAACTTTACAAGCCTAGCATGTACAGACATGATCTCAGAAAGTCATCATGATATAATGGATAAAATTATGAGTGAAATTGTTCATCATATTACAAAGTTACTAATAGTGAAATCTAGAACACTTGTCATATGATGATCAACTTCAAAGTAAGAACCTCAAGGTTATTGGTATTTGACCAACAAACCTAGAAGTTAATGATGTTGAAGTGTTTTTCTGAATAATGAGGAAAGCTAAAAGAGAAACTACAAAAGATTATTGGCAAAAGAAAGAAAAGACTAGAAAGTCTAGCTCAGGTATATATAAATGATATACATGTTATGGTTGTATTCCTAGTTAGGTCACACAATGAAATTCTTGGGTATTAGTACCATATTGGTTGGTATGAAGTGTCATACAAAACAACGCAATACAAGAATACAATGGCCTAAGTGACTGACAAGGAATATGATAGGAATGCACGTCTGGAACAAAAATAAAGTGTTATTATGTTCGTCGTTGGCATTCTATCTAGCCCTTAGAATTTATAATAAAGAACTTAATAATTGTTATTTTGCTCTGGTCAAATAAAAACAATGAGTTGTTCAAATTATGACATTACTCCATGTACGATGGATAAGTTATTATAAATTTTAATGGTGAAACACACATACATAACACTGACGCTAAAATGCCATAAGGCAAATGATTTGAATTCCACTTATTTGTGGAACCGCCATTTAGGTCATTTTAGAGAAGAACGCATGAAGGAACTCCATGCAAATGGATTTTTGGAGTCATTTGATTTTTGAATCGTTTGGCGCTTGCAAATCTTTTCTAAAAGAATGACTAAAATACCGTTCATAGGCCAAGAGTTGAACGGGCAACTAACTTAGTGGAAACATACATGATGATGTATGTGGTTCACTGGGCATAGTTGTGTGCGGGAGATTCTTCTACTTCATGAAAACTTCCAACAATGAATTGAGTATATAAATGTGGATATATTCGATAAGGAAGAAGTTTGAAACATTTGAATGGATTCAAATAAATTTCAGCATGAAGTGGAAATCATCATAATAGAAAAGTCAAATATCTATGATTGGATCATGGTGGAAATATTTGAATTACGAGTTTTAGCGAACATCTAAGAGAGTTATGAAATTGTTCTACAACTCACGTTTCTTGGAGTATCATAGTGATGATGAAGTATCCAAGAGACGTATCCAAACCTTGTTGGGTCAATGATGAGATAAAATATTGATGCCATTATATTTTTGTGGATTATGCTTTAGTGACTACCGCTTTTACACTGAATAGAGCATCATCATGATCCGTTGAAATGACACCATACGAGTTATGGCATGGGTATGAACCCTAATAGTCATTTCTTAAATTTTGGTATGCATAGCATATGTAAATAAGTTTACAACCAAAATCGGATGAATGTCTTTGTTGTTATCCCAGAATTGGGAATTCTTCCCACTATGAAGTAAAAGACAAAAGTGTTTGTTAATGTTACTTGCTTATTTCCAAGAAATTGTTTTCTAGCGAAGTATTTGAGTGGGAGGACAATAGAATTTGATAAGGTTTATGAACCTGAGCATAATGATCAGAGTAGCGCAGCATCGGAATTGGTTCCGGAAGCGGCCACGACGATCATGGCTCCCATGACTACAAAGTGTTTTAGCCATGGAGATCAAAGTACCTATTGAATCTTGTAGGTATGGTTTACTTTGTGATCAAATAAATGATTTGTGGACAAAGGATTGTTTTCGAACAATGATAAACCAACTACATGCGAAGAAGTTATGATGGGCCCTGACTCCGTTAAAATGGCTATACGCCATAAAATCCAAGATAGATAAATATTTTTTGAAAGTAAATGGATCTGTAAAATTGATGGACTTGGATGAAATATCTTTGAAGAAGCTCGACTTGTCGAAAAGTAGTTTACGACAAAGTTCAAAGAATTGACTACGATAAGATTAGATCTTCCGTAGCGATGCTTATAGTCTATGTGGATTATTCTAGTAATTGCTACATATTTCTTTTATGAGATATGATAGTAGGATGGCAAAATACATTACTTAACAGAAGTGTATTAAAGGTGTATACAAGATACAACCAAGAGTTTTGCTAGTCCGTGGAATACTAGATAGGTATACGAACTTCAATTGGATGAAGTAAGTATCGCGGAGTTGGAATCTTCACCGGATGAAATGATCAAAGAGTTATGATTTCATCAGAGACGATGAAGAGGCTTGCATTTGCAAGAAATTAAGTGGGAGCGTTGAGACATATTTATAATACTTTATGTAGATGACATATCATTGATTATAAATAATATAATTATATAATTGATTAAAAAGGAGAGAATTAACTCGAGCTCATAATTGAGTAAAAATCAAAAATAGAAAACAAATTCAAAAAAATCTGAATTTTTGCACAACGAACATGAACAAATGTTCTAACAAAGACATAAAAAATCTCTGTGAAAAGACATACGTAGTGGTCTCAGGCAAAAAAAGACAAATCGAGTGTCGTCGCGAACAAATCTAGATGTTGGAAACAACACCGCATTTTGTCTTTTGCACGACCACTACGCATGTATTTTCTCGGATATTTTTGGCGTAAGCTAGAACACTTGTTCTTGTTCATTGTACAAAAGTTACGATTTTTTTGTTTTTTTTTGCTATTTTTTAATTTTTTATTCAATCGGGAGCATATGAGTCGTTCAGATCCAAGTTTCGATTAAAAGGTTTCATTGAGAATTAAACTTCAATGAAAGGATATGAACTGAAACAAATTTAGTGTCAAGATCTATGAAGATAGATTGAAACACATAATAAGTTTAAGTCAAAGTACATAGAATGGATATTGAAGTAGTTCAATATAGAAATATTAAGAAAATGTTCTTGTCATGTGAAGGTTTGACAAGACTTGAGTGTATCTGACACTCAATGAGTAAAAACACATGAGTGATTATAGATCACGAATAATATGTACACAATCAGATGTCATGTGCTCTAAAAGTGTTATGAGCATATACCAGAATGATTCATGTGATGATCATTGAAAAACAGTAAGAATATTCTTGAGTACTTAAGAAGAACCAAGGATATATATATATATATATATATATAGTTTTGTATGGAGAAATGACAAACAAATCGCTGTAAGGTGTTGCACCGATATTTGTTTTTTCACATATAAAATAAAATTTCAATCTCAAATTAGACTAAGTGTTGTTTTAAAAGGTAGCACAATGAGCTAGAAGTTGTCTATGCTAGATTAAGAAGAGTTCTAAATATTGTGATGGATTCTACAAATGAAGGCAGAGTATGTCATTTTTTTGACAATGACTAAGGATGTTAAGTCAAGAGGTTCTTTGAGAACTTGGTGTAGTTCCGATAGTGTCAGAACTTTGAAGCTATATTGTGTGTGACAATATTAGTAACATATTTCAGACCGCGGAATTAAGGTTCCACCAAAGATCAAACATATTTAATGCCGACTCATTTAGAAAATGAGTGATGCGTTGAGACGCAAATGAATTGCAAAATACATACGTTTCTGAGCATGTCAGATCCGTTGACTAAAACTTCTCCCGTGAGCAAAACATGATAAAGCACCTAAGGCCAAGGTGTTATATCTTTACATATGTAAACTAGATTATTGACTCTAGTGCAAGTGGGAGACTGTTGGAGATATGCCCAAGAGGCAATAATAAAATGGTTATTATAATATATCTTTGTGTTTATGATAATGTTTACATACCATGCTATAATTGTATTAACCGAAACATTGATACATGTGTGTTATGTGAACAACAAGGAGTCCCTAGTAAGCCTCTTGTATAACTAGCTTGTTGATTAATAGATGATCATGGTTTCATGATCATGAACATTGGATGTTATTAATAACAAGGTTATGTCATTATATGAATGATGTAATGGACACACCCAATTAAGCGTAGCATAAGATCACGTCATTAAGTTATTTGCTATAAGCTTTCGATACATAGTTACCTAGTCCTTTCGACCATGAGATCATGTAAATCACTTATACCGGAAAGGTACTTTGATTACATCAAACGCCATGCGTAAATGGGTGGTTATAAAGGTGGGATTAAGTGTCCGGAAAGTATGAGTTGAGGCATATGGATCAACAGTGGGATTTGTCCATCCCGATGACGGATAGATATACTCTGGGCCCACTCGGTGGAATGTCGTCTAATAGCTTGCAAGCATATGAATGGTTCATAAGAGACCACATACCACGGTACGAGTAAAGAGTACTTGTCATGAGACGAGGTTGAACAAGGTATAGAGATACCGATGATCAAACCTCGGACAAGTAAAATATCGCGTGACAAAGGGAATCGGTATCGTATGTAAATGGTTCATTAGATCACTAAAGTCATCGTTGAATATGTGGGAGCCATTATGGATCTCCAGATCCCGCTATTGGTTATTGGTCGGAGAGAGGTCTCAACCATGTCTACATAGTTCGTGAACCGTAGGGTGAAACACTTAAGGTTTGATGTCGTTATGTAGATATGGAATATGGAATGGAGTTCGAAGTTTTGTTCGGAGTCTCGGATGGGATCTAGGACATCACGAGGAGGTCCGGAATGGTCCGGAGAATAAGATTCATATATAGGAATTCACTTTCCAAGTTTGGAAATGATCCGGTGAATTTATGGAAGGTGGTTTCTAGAATTATCCGGAATAAATCACTATGGAAGGAGGAGTCCCGAGGGACTCCACAAACCCTAACCAGCCAACCAAGTGGGAGGGTGGAGTCCATGGTGGACTCCACCTCCTTGGCCGGCCAAGTAAAGGGGGAAGGGGAGAGTCCCTGTCCCTCTAGGTTTCGTCCATAAGGCAGTTTTTCTGTTGGGGTCTTATTCGAAGATTTTGGGCAAACCCTTGGGGTTCCACCTATATAATGAGGAGGAGAGGGAGGGGGCTGCCCATGGCTTGGCCGCACCACCCCTGCCCCCTTGAGGCCGGCGCCCCCCTCTCCCCAAACCCTAGCCTCTCCTCCTCCACCACCTCTCCCGCATACGCTTAGGCGAAGCCCTGCCGGAGTTCTCCACCACCACCGCCACCACGCCGTTGTGCTGCCGGGATTCCGAGGAGGATCTACTACTTCCGCTGCCCACTGGAACGGGGAGAAGGACGTTGTCTTCATCAACACCGAACGTGTGACCGAGTACGGAGGTGCTGCCCGATTGTGGCACCGTCAAGATCTTCTACGCGCTTTTGCAAGCGGCAAGTGATCGTCTACCGCAGCAACGAGAGCCTACTCTCGTAGGCTTTGGAAATCTTCAAGGGTTAGTCTCATTCATCCCCTCGTTGCTCCCATCTTCTAGATTGCATCTTGGCTTGGATTGCGTTCTCGCGGTAGGAATTTTTTTGTTTTCTATGCAACGAATCCCTACAAACTGTTGCTCTAAACAGGATACTAAACATCTTAAATTTCAATGTGGCTTTAGTGAAGAATTTTTAATTAAGAACTATAATTGGAATAGCTATATTCATTTTGGGTTCGAAGAGGTAGAACAATTTGTCTTATTTATGGGAGCCTCTGAGATAGAATCCTTCATAGCTAAAAATTATGAAACTTGTGTTGTTTGTAAGGACCTTAAAGATTATGTCTCTTCTATCCTTAATTTTTGCATATAAAGCTACAGTGATAATCCTTATATCATTGATTATAAAGAGAGACTCATTAATGCACAAGAATGCACTCACAATTTGCAGGAACCGGTGAAAGAAGAAATTGATGAACCTGAAAGCTCATTGGATGAAAAAGAAGAGGAGAGTGATGAACAAAAGGAGGAAGAATGGATTAGCTGCCCATGCCAACCTTCTAATGAGAGTAACTCTTTATCTCTTACACTATTTGATTGTCCTCCATGCTTACCAAAGGCGGATGAATGTTATGTTCCTGTGGATTCTCTTGAAATATTCCCTATGAGTAAAACTTGTGAGAATAATTATGCTACTATTATCTATGATAATCCATGCTACTTTGATAAATTTTATGATAATGCTTTGTTTGTGCCTGATGTCGATATGCATGGTACTAAAGAGTTTTGCTTGGCAAATGTTTATGATAAATCTCTAGATGATGGTCCTATGTTACTTGATAATATTAATTGTACTACTAATGAAAATGGGATTGGAGAGTTCTTGACTTTATCTATGAGTCCCATATCTTTTGATATTGATCAATCATCTTGTTATATTATTGATAAAAGTGAGTTTGAAAGTTTTGATCCTATTATTTTTTAGCTTGATAAAAATTATGTGTTTATGGATCATGAAAGACATGCTTTATGTGATAGTTATATTGTTGAGTTTATTCATGAAGCTACTGAAAATTCTTATGAGAGAGGAAAATATGGTTGTAGAAATTTTCATGGTACCAAAACACCTCTCTATATGCTTAAAATTTTGAAGTTACTCTTGTTTTACCTTCTTATGCTTGTCACTTTGTTCTTCATGAATTTATTTGTGTACAAGATTCCTATGCATAGGAAGCGTGTTAGACTTAGATTTGTTTCATACTTGCTTTTTGATGCTCTCTTTGCTTCAACTCTTATTTCTTGCGAGTGCATCATTCAAAATTGTTGAGCCCATCTTAATGGCTATAAAGAAAGCACTTCTTGGGAGATAACCATGTCTTTATTTTGCTACTGTTTTGTTGTGTCTTGGAAGTTGTTACTACTGTAGAAACCTCTCCTTATCTTTATTTTATTGCAATCTTGTGCCAAGTGAAGCCTCTAATAGAAGGTTGATGCTAGATTTGGATTTCTGCGCAGAAACAGATTTCTTGTTGTCACGAATTTGGGTAGGATTCTCTTTATGTAACTCAGAAAAATCTTCCAATTTACGTGAGTGATCCTAAGATATGTACGCAACTTTCATTAGTTTTGAGTTTTCTGATTTGAGCAACGGAAGTACCTCTTAAAAATTCATCTTTACTGGCTGTTCTGTTTTGACAGATTCTGTCTCTGTTTTTTGCATTGTCTCTTGTGGACTTTAAGTGAGGCTTTCTAGACATGGAGAGCTGTAGCTAATGTTTTATTGAGTTCTTGCAATGTGTCACTACAGGACTAAAGTGGATTAAAGTTTTTTGAGTACTAACCCCTCTAATGAAGTTTATGAGAAGTTTGGTGTGAAGGAAGTTTTCAAGGGTCAAGAGAGGAGGATGATATATGATCAAGAAGAGTGAAAAGTCTAAGCATGGGGATGCCCCCGTGGTTCATCCCTGCATATTTCAAGAAGACTCAAACGTCTAAGCTTGGGGATGCCCAAGGCATCCCCTTCTTCAAACAACTTATCAGGTCACCTCTAGTGAAACTATATTTTTATTCGGTCACATCTTATGTTCTTTACTTGGAGCGTCTGTGTGTTTTATTTTTGTTTTTGTAGAGATACACGCTCCGCTTTTTCATGTGAACACTGGTGTTCTTCGTTTTACTTTTAAGGTTCATGACAAAAGTTGGAAGCTATTGCACTTATTGCTATTTGGTTGGAAACAGAAAATGCTTCATATTGTCTTGAATAATTTGATACTTGGCAATTGTTTTGAGCTCTCAAGTAGATCATGATTAAGCTTTTGCACCATGTATTTTGAACCTATTAGTGGAGAACTACCGTAGAGCTTGTTGAAATTGGTTTGCATGATTGGTCTCTCTAAGATCTAGATATTTTCTAGTAGAAGTGTTTGAGCAACAAGGAAGACAATGTAGAGTCTTATAATGCTTGCAATATGTTCTTATGTAAGTTTTGATGTACCGGTTCATACTTGTGTTTGCTTCAAACAACCTTGCTAGCCAAAGCCTTGTACTGAGAGGAAATGCTTCTCGTGCATCCAAAACCTTGAGCCAAAACCTATGCCATTTGTGTCCACCATAACTACCTACTATGTGGTATTTTTCTGCCATTCCAAGTAAATACTTCATGTGCTACCTTTAAACAATTCAAAACTTTATTACTCCTTATTTGTGTCAATGTTTTATAGCTCATGAGGAAGTATGTAGTGTTTTATCTTTCAATCTTGTTGGGCAGCTTTCACCAATGGACTAGTGGCTTCATCCGCTTATCCGATAATTTTGCAAAAAGAGCTGGCAGCGGGGTTCCCAGCCCCAATTAATTAACTTTCACTAATAATTCTCTTCACATGTTTTGCCCTAATTCATCAGTAAGCAACTTAATTTTGCAAATAGACACTCCTTCATGGTATGTGAATGTTGGAAGGCACCCGAGGATTCGGTTAGCCATGGCTTGTGTAAGCAAAAGGTTGGGAGGAGTGTCATCCTTAAATAAACTAAAGTACATGTGTAAACAAAAGAGAAGAGGGATGATCTACCTTGCTGGTAGAGATAACGTCCTTCATGGGAGCCGCTCTTGAAAGTCTGGTTGATGAGGTAGTTAGAGTGCCCACTACCATTCGTTTGACAACAACAAACACCTCTCAAAACTTTACTTTTATGCTCTCTATATGATTTCAAAACTTAAAAAGCTCTAGCACATGATTTAATCCCTGCTTCCCTCTGCGAAGGGCCTTTTTTTACTTTATGTTGAGTCAGTTTACCTACTTCTCCCATCTTAGATGCAAACACTTGTGTCAACTGTGCATTGATTCTTACATACTTGCTTATTTGCACTCATCATATTACTTTGTGTTGACAATTATCCATGAGATATGTATGTTGAAAGTTGAAAGCAACTGCTGAAACTTAAATCTTCCTCTGTGTTGCTTCAATGCCTTTACTTTGAATTTATTGCTTTATGAGTTAACTCCTATGCAAGACATTTTGATGCTTGTCTTGAAAGTACTATTCATGAAAAGTTTTGCTATATGTTATCTATTTGTTAGCAAACTATAGATCATTGCCTTGAGTCACTTCATTCATCTCATATGCTTTACAATAGTATGATCAAGGTTATGTAAGTAGCATGTCACTACAGAAATTATTCTTTTTATCGTTTACCTACTCGAGGGCGAGCAGGAACTAAACTTGGGGATGCTTGATACGTCTCCAACGTACCTATAATTTCTGATGTTCCATGCTTGTTTTATGACAATACCTACATGTTTTGCTCGCACTTTATAATGTTTTTATGCATTTTCAGAACTAACCTATTAACAAGATGCCGAAGTGCTCCATGTTTTCTGTTGTTTTTGGTTCCAGAAGGTTGTTCGGGCAATATTCTCAGAATTCAACGAAACAAAGACCGAGAATCTTATTTTTCCTAAGACCCTGCACATCGAAGGATAGTCGGAGTGCGGCTGGGGCACCACCATAAGGCGGCGCGGCCCTGTGCCCAGTCGCAGCCTATGGTGAGGGGGCCTGCATCCTCCCCGCGCTCTTCGCCTATAAGACCCTTTCGACCTAAAAACGCGATACAAATTGACAAAACCAGAAAGACTCCAGGGCGCCGCCACCATCGCAAACTCCAATCTGGGGGACATAATCCCTGTTTCCGGCACGCCGCCGGATGGGGAAGTGCCCCCGAAGCCATCTCCATCGACGCCACCGCCTCCATCATGCTCCGTGAGTAGTTCCCCCATGGACTACGGGTTCTAGCTGTAGCTAGTTGGTACTCTCTCCCCCATGTACTTCAATACAATGATCTCATGAGCTGCCTTACATGATTGAGATTCATCTGATGTAATCGGTGTTGTGTTTGTTGGGATCTGATGGATTGTTACATTATGATTAGTCTATCTATAAAGTTTGTGAAGTTATTGCTGCAATCTTGTTGTGTTTAATGCTTGTCACTAGGGCCCGAGTGGCATGATCTTAGATTTAAGCTCTATACTTATTGCTTAGATTGTATCTACAAGTTGTTTGCACATGTCTATGTCCGGAACCCGAGGCCCCAGAGTGACAGCAACTGGGATAACCGGAGGGGAAGGCTTAGATATGAGGATCACATGTTTTCACGGAGTGTTAATGCTTTGCTCCGGTGCTCTATTAAAAGGAGTACCTTAATTGCCAGTAGATTCCCTTGAGGCCCGGCTGCCACCGGCTGGTTGGACAAAAGATGTTATGCAAGTTTCTCATTGCGAGCACGTATGACTATATATGGAAAACATGCCTACATGATTAATAATCTTGATGTTCTGTCTTAATGCTATTTCAATCCTATCAATTGCCCAACTGTAATTTGTTCACCCAACACTTGTCACTTGTTGTTGGAGAGTTACCACTAGTGTAGATAGCTTGGAACCCCGGTCCATCTCTCATCATCATATACTCGTTCTATATGACATTGGAAGTAGTATCAACTATTTTCTGTGCCACCGCTCTATTACTCAATCGCTGCGTGTTACTATTACTGCTCTCATATTACTGCTGCTTTCACATCACCCCTTACTAGTGTTTTCCAGGTAAATTGAATTGACAACTCAGTTGTTAAGGCTTATAAGTATTCTTTACCTCCCCTTGTGTCGAATCAATAAATTTGGGTTTTACTTCCCTCGAAGACTGTTGCGATCCCCTATACTTGTGGGTTATCAGCGGGGCTCGAGGGTGCCGCGTGTGAGCCCGAGGTAGTGCTCAAGGGCGTCACGGGAGGCGTCGCAGCTGTAGTAGAGGGAGCGCGCGGGGGCTGCCAAGCCAGGGACCTCCACCAAGGTAGGGCCGCGACGCCGCGGACTGTCAGTCACGGGAGGAGAAGTCATCACCTGTTCCTGTGCAAAGGGAAAACAGTGCTCATCAAAGTAAACGTGCCGAGACGTGATGACGCGGTGAGAGACCGGATCATAGCAACGGTAGCCTTTGGTGTTAGCCGGGTAACCGAGAAATACACACGGAATGGAGCGAGGTGCGAGTTTATGAGGGGTGGTGGCAGCGGTGCTAGGGAAACAGCGACAACCGAAAATACGGAGACCGTCGTATGAGGGGGGTGAGCCGAACAGGAGGTTATGTGGTGTGTAATTCCAGCGAGGGCGACACGGGCGTAGGTTGACTAGGAGGGTGGCGGTGGAGAGGGCGTCCGGCCAGAACTGGGGGGGCATGTGAGCGTGGAATAGGAGAGTACGGACACAGTCATTAAGGGTGCGTAGGACGCGCTCGGCGCGGCCGTTCTGCTGGGAGGTGTATGGGCAAGTTAGGCGGAATATGGTGCCGTGGGTGGAGAGGAGGGTGCGGATGGTGGTGTTGTCGAACTCCTTGCCGTTGTCAGTTTGGAGGGCGAGGATGGGGCGACCGAACTGCGTAGACACATAAGAATAAAAGGCGGTGAGTGTCGAGGCGACGTCAGATTTCTTACGAAGAGGAAAAGTCCAGACAAAGTGAGAAAAATCATCGAGAATAACGAGATAATAAAGAAAACCAGAATGACTCGGTATAGGGGACGTCCATACATCACTATGAAGTAATTGAAAAGGAAAAGATGCAACTGTGGATGAAGTACTAAAAGGAAGCCGAACATGTTTGCCTAGTCGGCAGGCATCACATGAGTGAGCCGCCAGTTTATTACATGAAAAAGAAAAGCCTCTCATTATTTGGCGGAGCGAGGTGGAGCTGGGATGGCCAAGACGAGCGTGCCAAAGGTCGACGCCGGCAGAGAGCGCCCGAGGTGCAGCGTGAGTGGAGGGAGACGGCTGAACGGGGTACAGGTCGCCGGGACTCTCACAGCGGTGCAAAACCATCCGGGTACGGGCGTCCTTTACAGAAAAACCAAACTCGTCAAATTCCACAGTTACAGAGTTATCACGAGAAAGAGTTTTGACGGAAACTAAATTCTGAACAAGATGTGGTGAAACTAAGACATTATTAAGAGACAATGGTGTGGAATTAGAAGGAAAATGAGTGGAGCCAATATGAGAGATGGGAAGACCAGCACCGTTACCGACAATGATGCGAGAGGAAGTGGATGTCGGAGATGAAGTGGAAAGGTTACCCGGGTGAGCAGCCATGTGTGCGGAGGCTCCGGTGTCCATGAACCAGTCGCCACCGCCAGAGTAAGCGCCCGGCGAGGGGGCGTGCTGAAGGGCGGTGTACAGCGCGGGGTCCCAGTGGGCCGGCGGGGCCTGCGGCATCATGCCGCCGTAGACGGGAGCGTAGGGCAGGCCGGCGGGAGCCTGCGGTGGCGCGGCGATGAAGGCCTGGTGCGTCGGCGGACGGGGGCCGACGGTGCCGGGGACGGGGGGGCGCGGAACGGGCATGGTGTAGGCGTGCACGACCCCCGTCCAGGGGTTGTGTCCGCCCGCCCACGGCGGAGTGGGGTGTGAGTACCCGGGGCGCGGACCGACGATGCCGGGGCCGCCGTTGTTGCCACCGCCACGGCCACCACCACGGCCACGGCGACGGCCACGGCCACCGCCCCCTCCTCCTTGGTGTTGTTGCGGCTGAGGCGCAGGGTGTGGAGGGGCGGGGGTGGGCGCCGGTGGAGCTCCTCCGCCATGAGGAAGAACGCTGTTGCCGCTGGCCCATAGAGCGGTGTGAACCGCCCGGGTGCGCACACCCTTCAGCCGGCGTTCCTCCAGCCGGAGGTAGTCGACCGCCCGCTCGAACGTAGGGTTGGTCATGAGGGTGAGGTTGGAGGCGGCGTTGCCGAGGTCCTCGTTGAGGCCGGCGGTGAGGGTGGAGAGGAGGAGCTCGTCGCCAATCCGGAACCCAAGGTCCTGGAGCTCGTCGGAGATGGCCTTGAGGCGCAGGCAGTAGGCGTCCAAGGTTTGATCGCCCTGGGGTGTGCCGAAGAATTCCTGCTGCAAAAAGACAACACGTTGGAGCTTGTTATTGGTGAAGAGGCCGTTGATCTTTCCCCACACCGTGCGGGCATCATCGCCTTCCCGAACGACGGTCTTGAAGATGTCCGGCGAGACGGTGAGGAAGAGCCAGCGGATGATGGTGGCGTCGATGGCCAGCCAGTCGGAGTCGCAGGCGAGGAGGTCGGCGGTGCCGTCGATGTGATCGCGCAGGTTGTACTCGCGGAAGAGGAGGTAGAAGTACGTCTTCCAGGCGAGGTAGTTGGCGGCGGTGGTGGACAGCTTGACGGGGACATGGTCGGTGATGGCGACGGCGCGGAGCTGGCGGGGTCGGGGATGGAGGAGTCGGCGAAGGGGTTGGAGCTAGGGGTGGACATGGTGGGGAAGGGGAGGCGGCTAGGTTTAGAGGGGAGCAAGGCGGGAAGAGAGGCGCGCGGGCTAGGGTTTAGGATCTAGGAGGTGTCTGATACCATGTAGAGAGAGATGCAATGCTCGATGTATTGATCGGATGCATATGGCGGTACATATATAGGCCACATCCTCGACTATACAAGGAAGGAGGCAGGCCCAGTAGTAAATACAAGGATATGTATCGCTATACAATAACTACAGAGGATACACATCCGGATATACAAGATATGTATCTCAACAGGGTCAAACAAAGGAGCTCCCTTGTGTGTTGTCCCATAAAACAAATGAGAGACTCGAGGCTGCTATCTACATTGTGTTTTCATACAATTTCATAGTGTGTTTTCATACGATTTTTGTATCTTCATCGAGACACTTGTTTTCAAAGCATTCATGTGGGTTTTCCCGGTATTTTACCTATTCCTTTTCATATATCGGTGTTTTCCCTTTAATACTCCATTTTGTAAACACACTTTCTAAATTAAATAGGGTTGTAAGCAAAATCAAATGACTGAGACGATGCAGCAGGAAGACTACTAGATCAGCCAAGCTGGCACGACACTTCTCAAATGCGCATCGATATGCGGGGCAAGCCAACGGTTTGGCTGAGCAGCGGCATTGTTGGTGGTGTAATACGCACTAGCTGATGTAGATGCCCGTTTGTATTGCATCATACTTTGTTTAGGATTTAGTGTTTGCCCCACCTTACTTTTTTTGTCCTCCGTCATCGTGTACAAATCAAGATGTAATAGAGGGAAACTCGGGTCGATCACTAGAAAATATATACAAGTTGTGGTTCCTTACGATAGACACTTGAAGCTAGTTTTTAATTATTTATTTAATGGAAAAGGAGGTCTATCTTTTTAGGGAGCGGGATTTCTTAGCAGCCATGCAATTTATTCTTGAGGATCAAATTTGATGTGTAAGATGGCTATTCAGCAATGGTAGAATTTAGATAAAGGATCAGCCAAATGCGGTTTACCGTAAAAGTCAAATTCTGACTTTCCTGTAGTAATGATTAGGAAAATGTTCGACATCTATTCTACTATTCTTGGATATGCAATCGTTAACATCATTTGGTGCTCAATCCTAGAATGGTTTGGGTAGGATTTTCCTAGCTCGTATTCGTGCATAGCTTCTTCGCTCTTAAATTGGTGGAGCTCGGCGAGGGAAAGCTTGTGCCGCCTTAATTTCTTTTCTTGCGTATGTTTACATAAATGTGGCATATGTTTATTCAATTTGTGCATACTTTTATAGTTCCATTGTCCATGGATGCCATGCATAGGGGTCGTCGAGCCACCTCTTTATAAAGCCCAAGCATAAGTGGATATCACGAACCATGCCAATTCACGCATGTCAATATTAGTTGGTAAAATAAGTTTAACACATCACCATATTATATGTAACACTAAATTGTCTCCTTATTGGATTGGATTTGGAAGCGATGCTTTTATGATATTTGAAACACTGTACTTCTATTAAACAAGCTTCTCAAAGCAAGTGTGATATAAACTAGACAATTAAGGTGTGTTTGCTCGGTGGGATGCATGTGATGTAGTTCTTTTTTTTTGAAAGGGATGGGGTAGAGGACAGGAGGACTTGTACATGAGTGGATGGGTTGTACATCACTTCCCTAATGAATTGATCTAGGCTCACTTCTTCCATGTGATGGAGTTATCTTTATATATGCCACCATGGCAACCATTAAACCCATTAAATTGGCTTTAAAAGGTGGATGTGCTGAACCCATTAACAATGGAGATATACTTTATATATATTAGGAATCACATCAATGTTTCATCGGATGCAGTACATCCAAAATTCAAACTAACAACCTGGTGAGATTTGAAATTGTGGAACCAATATATAATTTGAAACTCTTGCTATGGCATCGTTCTAGCATTTCACATATAGAAACCAGCTACAGAAAATGCAAAAACAACATGATTTATGAACAAAACAAGGCCAAAAACTTGAGGATAAATTGTTGATTAGAGAAGAGCTGCACAAAAGGCTCATAAAGAAATAAGGCCAAGAGTGACCGCTATCACGAACATGCAGGGATGATTAAGTTACATACTTCCATGGTTTCATGCATCTAGAAACTAATATTGGCTGAGTACATGTAACAGTTTAACGTACTCTCCGATCCAAATTAATTGACTCAAATTTATCTATATATGAAAGTATTTAGATGTGTTTGTTGATTAGATATATTTGTATCGAGATAAAATTGAGTCAATTAATATGAATCAGATAGAGTATTTCATGTTACCAAGAAGATACAAAAGGACATGGGCACTGCCAAGATTTTGTCTGCTGATCGCTCCATGGAAGAGGTCTCATCTTATTTGTTGTTCATTGTTACACTTTGCTTGCAGCACCGAGACAATCTTTACATTACGTGGTACTCCCTCCATTACCTTTTAATTAATATGTTGGTATGCTCACTTACGTGCACATGCTCTGCACCATATTTCACTAGCATACAACCACTTATCAAAGGGCCTCAGACCGAACTCCATTAAGATAGCAAAAAGGGGTACAATGTTCTTGATACAAAATCGGCTGAGGTAGCCAAAAAGGGGGAAAACAAACAAAAAGACCACCGGCACTCTAAAACCCCAAGGAATGGTTCAGTACAACATAAGGAACCCCTTAGAAGTTTACAATGCAACCATCTGCTCTCCTAGCACGAAGGTCCCTAACAATCAGCTCAAACACCCTGTTCGGCTCATGGAGCATTTGTTGAAAAATACGAGCATTGTGTTCCTTCCATGGCCTCTAGTGTACAAAAATGGTGACCGTGTCGAAGTCTCGCCACAGATTTTTTTGCGCTCCCTTTCTAGCTTCCAACCACCACTCTTCTGTGCTCCTGAAGTTGTCACTAGGGATAGGGAAGTTAACCTACTGCGAGAATCTGCAGTGTACAAATAGGTGTGTGCCATCTTTAGGATTGTTTTGGCAAAACGGACAGATTGTATTCTGAGACCACCCTCTTCTCTCTAGGTTGTCAACGGTTAGACAACATCTATGCACAGCCAACCACATGAAAAATTTACATTTCATTGGAGTTTTCGACTTGCAGATTGGCTTGGCCCAAGCAAACTTTATGGTAGCCATGAAGAAGAGGTTATACACGGTTTTGACAGAGAAGGCGCCATCAACAACGTTTTTCCAAATCACCTTGTCAGCTTCACTATTCACAAGGGTAGCTTCACTATTCACAAGGGTCGTCTCAATTGCAATATCCCAGAGATGCAAATATTGGGCGATGGCCTGCGAGGAGAGGCCTCCCGAGATATCTCTAGCCCATCTCCGGTGCGCCAAAGCAACCACGACCGAGATCTCTGAGTCCCGCACATAGCTGAAGAGAACTAGTATCGACTCCTTCACCGAGAGCTTGTTTGGAATCCAGTTATCTATCCAAAATTTGTCCTGGGCTCGGTTGCCAAGTTGGACGCAAGTGGCAGCCCTGAACAACTCCAGGGAGTCGCAGTCGTCATCTGTCGGCACGAGCGACCAAGGGCGTGACTCTGATGCCCAACGCAGCCAAGGCCAGCGGCAACGTAGCGCAGTGCCGAACAACTTCAAATTTAGAACGCCCAAACCGCCGCACCGTGGTGGTTAGCAAACACGAGCACTATGGCAGGGGCAATGTCCGCTGTTCACCTCCCCCTACCCCTTCCAAATGAATCCTCGACAGCGCCTGTCACTAAGTAATACTCCCTCCGCACCACCAAAGTTGTATGCAATTTATTAAAATTTAGATGTATCTAGACATTAATTAATATGTCGTTATGCTCACTTACGGCTAGTGCACATGCTCTGCACCATATTTCACTAGCCTAAAACCACCTGTCACACAGCTATTAACGTAGACCCTAGCAAGTTTAGAAAAGTCAAAGTTATATTATTGGTACTTCCCCGGTCAAGGTCAAAGTTGCATAGCAAGATTGGATCGGATTTGAAGATGAAGGAGGCCTATATGTTGTTTAAAAAAGGATCATTAATTTGGTCAACAAAATACGATATATGTGTCCCAAAAGGTATATTACTGGATTTATATTCAAAAAAATAATGAAATAAATTTTCTGACATACAATTTAGATATTTCATTAAGCAATTTAATGATCAACGTCTTTCAAAAACTACATGCGTGCTTTATAAACCGAAGTGAAGGGGTAGTACACAACTATGCAAGACAAAAGCTTCGGATGGAGACATGCATGCATAGCATTTGGAAAGTTCGTGGAAGGAGTGCAACCGTAAAGAAGTCTGCCTATGATTATCCAAGAAAGTTTGCAGCCAGTATTTCTCACACGTGCGCACAGGCTAGTGAAGAGGCCGGGCATGTCCCCACGTTGAGTCGGTCAATTAATTTCTGCAGTGTTACGTAGCGCTGCACGTCTCCTGAAGAACCAGATAGAAAAGAACGTACGTGATCGAGCCGTCAAGGTGCGCACATATATGGGTGGGCAGCTACGGTGACATGGGAGAACGACGAAGATATGGAATAAAAGTCGATATGGTTCTTCTTGTGTTTCAAACTATCAACCTTGATCCTCCGAGCTTAGTTGTAGATACGTTTACTTTAGCATCAAGTAATATGGATTGAAAATAATGGCCCATAAAAGGACGGTGATTACTATTACAACCTGCTGACTTATATGTTAGTTGGAATAACATATTATTCTATTATGGGAGGAGAAGTACTACTCAATGGTACTGCACAAAAGATAGAAGGAGACAAGAACTAACACAAATGATACACCAAAACTTACACCAAAAGATTTTCACTCTGAATATTACCGGCATAATATTATCTGCCTCGGGTTGTGTTTGGTAGTATTCACAACACATTGCTTTGTTCGTCACGGATCCAAACTGTAAAACACATGTTCGATGCATATTGTATACCGAGATAGCTTTCACATATTTTTTCAACTTTTAATATGTGTTGTTTTTGTGAGTTTTATTAGCTATGTTCTTTTTGGTCAATTAGCATAATAATGCACCTTCAAAGTGCTCATATGTAAGTTTTCCTTTGATTGGAAACCACTTGCGTCTCTAAAGTTTTGACGTGCACATTGGTTAAAAGAACGGAAGGAACTCTGTCATGAAATATATTGGAAAGAAAAAGGTGATAGGCTCCAACAGATTGAGCACAACTCATAAAAATAAAAGGAAAAAAACGTGGAATGAACGGTGACTTTTTTTTAGAAACACAGTACAATCGCAGACGCTACGGTGACTGAAAATGTTCTCC
The DNA here is from genome assembly GCA_030979885.1 of Lolium multiflorum. Taxonomy (NCBI): domain Eukaryota; kingdom Viridiplantae; phylum Streptophyta; class Magnoliopsida; order Poales; family Poaceae; genus Lolium; species Lolium multiflorum. The sequence continues at coordinate 306,677,980 of CM061750.1, forward strand.
GGTAGGCAAAAAGATCTAAGTGTGGCAGTTAAGCAAATGGCCAAGTTCCTAAGATAACGTCACGGGTAAGAGAAGTGACGGTCACTGCTGACGAGTCCCCGTGGAAATTCCTTTATTTCGTTCCATGAAAATACATGTTGTGTAGTTGCCCCTGAAAATTTTATGGACTTCCGCGTGGAAAATGGAAAGAATTGAGTTGCCCCTGTGCCCGCCTCGTGGACCTTGGTGAGCATGGGTCGCCTGTTGCTTTTGACTCGTAGGTTCGTAGCAAGCTTCACTGGCTCGAAGTGTCGTTGCACTCAACAGAAAGTTGGTGATGATAATTGAATGATCTGGCCCACAGTTGCTTTCTATCCGTTAGATAAGAATTGATTGATTTGGACTTGGCTAAAACATTTCGTTTTTCCGAATTTTTTTGTGCTCTTTCATTAGTAGAAGATATAATTTGGGCAATTGCTAGATAAGAATTGATCGCTTTAGATTTGACTAAAATGTCATTCCTTCCATTTATAAAAATATATTTTAGATTTATCTAAATTTGAATGTACATTATTTTATGATCAGGGGTGTACTACCTTTTTTTTTAAAAAAAAATGTGCAACTTGCGAGAGGCGATGAATTACTATTCTCTTCTTTCTATTGTTGCCTAGTGGATACATATCAGTTCTGGGAATGGTGTCAATTTTAAAAACTTCAAACATCCTTCTTGTGATATTTATTTATTTTACTCTATTTTTTATATAGTTTCCGCTCTGTTTTTTTACCAGAGATACTTTCCACTCTCTTTAGTATATTTGAAATTCTTCCAATCAATCTTGCGCTCACTATCATGGAGATAGTACATGCTACATACAAGAACAATGAACTAAATTCTCAGCAAGAAAACACAGAAGGAGCCATTTCAACAGATGACCATCTCTAAAGTGGCATCCCCTCACCACCCTAATATGGTCAAGTTATTGACAATGTGTTTTCTCACACAAACTATTCCTAAGAAATAAAACAACTATTTCTAAATTTTATTAAGTCAAGTCCAAACGTGGGGCTTTTTACTATTAATAATACGGTCTTCGAGATGTTTCCATTTTTTGTACAAACAAGGTGCCTCACAAAAAATCTACTGCTGCATTTCAAAAGTGTGGTTCGCATAATTCTAGTTGTGTAATTTCTTAAGTCGCGTGCTACTATTTTTCTTATAATTGGTCAAACTTATTAATGCTATATGGCTCCAAAACTTCAATAATCATTTAAGATCATGAGCTTCCTCGAGCTTTTTTTTTGTGTATCCCAAATTCAATGTGTCATTCAGCAAAAAATTACCGTTAATTACAAAACATATGTATGTATCCACGGGAAGAATTCAGAGTTTTTTGACACTTTAAACTGCCATTTTAGAATTTTAAATGGGCTTACTGGAGTACGGGAGTATAGACGCCGCACTCAATGAAACACTTACATGTTGAACGGAGACTCCCGTGCTCCACCAAGACCAAAAATTTGAAAATTCTAAAATTAATGGCAGTTCAAAGTTTTAACAAACTCATGTTGAACTGTATGTAGTGCATATGTTGATAAAAGAAACAGAAATAGGTGGTTGCATGTCAAATACTAGAAGAATTGGAAACATCTCGTCTTCAGAAGAATTTCATAGAAACAAATGGAGCGGGTTGTTTGACTCGTGGCTTGATTCATATTTATAATAGAATAACAGTTATATTTTAAGGATTTCTTTGCCTAAATTAGGAAGAAAATATCTACGCCATCCTCTTGTAAAGAACATGCGCTTCTCCTGAGGTGCAATTAGCCAAAAGTTAGTACCGATTCAATGTCTTCAACGTTCCAGAGTAGTACAATGTGGCCTCTATTGTTCCCACAATTTCGGAACCCTGCGAATTTAAAAGACTTCTAAAAGAGGACATGAAGATGAGACAAGAACGTGATGCTTATCCTTGGACCTGAACTGCACCGTGTTCGTTCTGCAGCGCGTGGGTATCATGGCCGGACCATGCTTCTGCCACGTCCCTCATCTGAAAAAGAAAGGAAAGGAAAAGAAAAGCCCTGCACTTAGGGACCAATTCGTTGCGTTGAAGCATCCGCTGCGTACGTGCAAGCTGGTGAGGCGGCGCGCGCGGAGAGGTGTCACGGTCCGCGGGGTGAAGAAGACGGCGCCACGCCGGCGGGCGGCGGCCGGTAGCCAGCCTGCATGCTGACCTGCGAGCTGCTGATTGCCGCGTCGAGGAGGCCGGTCGACTGGCGTGCGATGATATCTCTCGCTCGTGTGCTCGTGGATTGTGTCCGAAAGCGATGCGGGTTCTCCTGGTTAGGCCCATGCTTTTGCCTGCTTGGCTGCCTTCGTCACACGTGACGCAGATCCAACTGTGGAGTGGAAAATATCTTCAGTTTCCAAGGACGTTATTGCTAGATCGCATTCCCTTCAAACAGATTTTCGGGATGTAAAGGTTTGGCATTTGGATTTCTGGAAGCAGCCAGTCTAGTGGTTGGCACGTTGCTAAAAGTAGCTTTAGGTTAGACCCGGTGGGTACGTCTGAATCGGTCGTTTCCATGTATGCAGACTTCACCCGTGCGAAAAGTGCAAACGACGTGCGCGCGGGAGATTGACGCGAGATGGTGGGAGAAACTGAAAAACCCGTTGTATTTTGCGGCATAGTAGCTAGTGTTACCTCCTCTTTTCAGTTACGTCCTAGCAAAACATTCCAATTTTCCCTCTCGGGGCTGGTGACGATGTCGATTCGCCATCTCACCCTCTGGTTTCGATGACTCCGGTAGAGATCCGTGGGCGAGATATGCTTCTCCTCCGCCTTGTCCGTCGCAGCAGAAGGTCTCCTATTCTCCGCAAGGCATCGACGGGCAAAGCTCTTCTTCTTCTCTAACCCGGGTAACTCTCCCTCGTGTGCAATGGCAGAGGTAAATCACCGTCCCCTCCAATTTATTGTGTCCCCGTAGTTAGTACTCAGCCTGGATGGTAGATTTAGCAGACACTCACGTTAGATCTATTTGCTTAGGCCGGCCGTATGAGTCTGATCTACCAGGAAGCAGCACTGGTAATTGTGATTCAGGAATGTATCCTCCTCCTCCAGAAGAGATCAGTTATGCGAGCTGCGTATCCACCAGTGACTTATGATTCGATGCTTGCCCGAGATCAAGACAACATTGCCAATCTAAACTTCATCTACAACACCAATGATGTATAGGTTGTTCAGATGCTGAGGATGAGAAGAGCCCCCTTCTATTAGCTAGTTAAGAGGCTTAGCGAGAGTGGTTTGCTGTAGGATGGCATCCACACCTTTTTTTCATGTTGTTGGCCATAACTAGAGGTTCAGAGTTATGCACAACACATTCAAGAAATCCATAGAGGCTATATCCCGCTATTTCAACCAAGTCATTTATCCAATTGGGGAGCTCAGGCAAGAGATGATCAAGCCACATTCTGGTGAAACACCAAGCAAGACACGGAACAAGAGAATATGATATCAATACTTCAAGGTGAGCACAAATAATATTGTTGTGCGCGTTGTTTGAGAACAACACAATGCACAAAAGCTTGGTTGTTTGTTGTTATCATCACATAACTGTATTAGAGCAATTGATGGTACTCATGTGACTGCTGGAGTGACAAAATCCTAATCAGTGTCATACAGAGGCATGTAGCACTACACCAGTCAGAATATGCTTGCTGATGTCGATTTCAATCTGAAGTTCACTTATGCGCTAGTTGGTTGGGAAGGATCAACCCATGATGCAAGCATTCTAATAGACAGACTGGGCAGACCATATGGCATACATCTCCCTGATGCTAAGTTCTACCTTGAAGATGCAGGTTATGCTTGTCGGCCGGGAATCCTACCACCCGTTACCAGGTATCATCTGAACGAGTTATCTCCTAGGAATAGACCACATAATGCAGATGCGTTGTTCAATCTTAGACACTCTAGCCTCAGGGTTACCATCGAGAGGGATTTCGCTGCATTGAAAAATAGGTTCGAAATCCTTGACCAGAAGTTATTCCACACTTTCCCCACTCGAGTAAAGCTTATCCTTGTATGTTGCATCCTTCACAATTGGATCTTAAGCTGGATATGGATGACTATATCGCAGATAAGGTTGATGTTACTGCTAGTTATGCAGAGGGTGGCCATGGTGTCGAGCAGGACGACATCCATGCTTGGAAGAACAAGAGGAACGTGTGGGCTCAGTCAATGTGTATTCACAGAAATGATGTCTACAGTGGACAAGGAAGCAATAAGAAGGCAGCAAGAAGAAGAAGGTTTGCACTCCCCTTGGTCGCTATTGTTGAACTATCCCCCGGTCTGTAATGTTAAACTACTATTCGTATCGGTTTATATGCTCGCATTGCTGGTAAACTGATAAACTACTAGTCCATGAGTGTGGTTAACTGAACAACTAATATTCGTGCGTAGCTAGGGCTCAGTTTTATATGTTTGTGGTTCATTTGTTTTGTTGTTGTGTCTGATGATTTTGTGCTTTATGTCATGGTGGTGTGCTATGTTAAGCTCACAACTAAAGATCATAGGTGACCACAAACCTGGGCTACGTAGAACCAAACACACAACCTTGCATCATCACATCTGTTTTTTGCATTCTCACAGGCCACCAATCAACATGCCCAAAATGCATCTGGTGGTGCAATTCGGGACACCAAACGAAATGGAGAACATGGATTTTGCAAATTCATGTTGTACATGTATGCAATGGCAATTGCGTAGGTTCAAAACGGTGTTTCTTTACTGTCTAGACCGTGTTTACCAAAATAAAGTTACTCTAGGCTAGGGGCAAATATCGAGTCAGCCCGATTCAACTTGAAAATACTCATTAGTTATCCAACTCAACCTTAATCGTTAACATACTTGGCTCGACTTCATAAATATTCAAGTTGGCTTGATAAGCTCATTAAAAAGCTGAACAATATAATTAATTTATCGTGGAGAAGAATACAAGAAGGATGGTTCATCATCTATGCCTCATCGTGTAAATTTTGGCAAATTTAACCTAAGTGATCATGTATCTTGGCCTACTAGTGTTAGTTTTTCTTTAGTGTTGATTTATGAGCTAGTATATCTAGTGGTGAAGGACGAGAAATTTAAGGTATGACAAATTTTAAAAATAATGCTAAGAAGAAATTGGTCCAGCGACGAATGGTATATATGAAATTGACTTTTAAACATCCCTCGATTGATGCACACCTCGGTGTTGATGATCTTTGTCGTCGGAAAATCCTTTTCAATTATTTCCTTCGCCACCTGTGAAATTAACGCCAACTCAATAAGGTGATAATATCATTGGAGGAAACATGGTGTGCTTTTCAAGTATTAAGAAATCTCTTAAGTCTCTAATTTTCCGTGTATCAATAATGAATAGCTCAATGTCATCTTGTATATAGTAAGATTCATGATCAATTTCTCAAAGACAAGCAATCTCTTTTATATTGAACGCAAAAAATGATTCTGCAGTTTTGGTATCTAGTCCTTGTATTCGGTTCAAAGTAGGTTTTGCACACTGCTTAGTAAAACAAGCATTAATTTTCCATACATAGTTCCTTTTCGCTGTATGACCATTCAGGTTGTTCAAAAAAAGCACGCACATCCGAATGTTTCGGCCAAAAATCAATGTGCTCTACTCGGAGCTTCGCCCCGCGTAAGGATATTGGCAACCTTACTGAGAACTTGTAACTTAACTCATTAAACTCATTTTATTAACAAGCTAAAAAGATTAACTCGACTCTACTCATTACTTTTCTGAGCTGAGTCGAGCCGAGTATCCGAGTACTTGTTAAGCTTGTGGGCTTCAAGTTTTATTTTCAGTCGTACTCTAGGTTAGTTCGATGGAGATACCGGGGACTCCTTTGTGCCGACCTGTAGCACTTGCGTGGTGACGCACACCCATGTGTGCCTAGCGGCGGTCAGTTGGGTAGCGGCCCAAAACATGATAGGTAGTATTATTTTAAAATTTTATTTTCACCTTTCCTTTCTCTGTTTCATTTTTTCAAAATATGATTATTTTTAAAACACGTGAACATTTTTCACAATGTGAAAGTTTGTTAAATCTTAAATCTGAACATTTTTTAAGTTTTAACATTTTTTTATTTGAACAATTTTAAAAATGTGAACATCTTAAATTTTGAATAATTTTTAAAAGTAAACGCTTTTAAATATTGTTATCACCAGAATTTGACCGAGTCAGAGGTGGGCCGCGATCAAGATGGGCTTGAAGATAATATATGGAAGAAATACCTGAATCGGCCTTGTATATCAAGTTTGGGCTAAGCTGCCCGTGTATCTGTAATATTTTAGGATACGTATCGTTTAGAAGTTAGAGTTTTATCTCGTGCACGGTTTAGTGCACGCCCACATTAGAAAGTCCGCTGGACTATAAATATGTACCTAGGGTTTATGGAATAAACAACAACTCACGTTCAACTCCAAAACAAACCAATCTCGGCGCATCGCCAACTCCTTCGTCTCGAGGGTTTCTATCAGGTAAGCGACATGCTGCCTAGATCGCATCTTGCGATCTAGGCAGCACAAGCCCCACGTTGTGATAAGGGGTGGCCCGATCTTCTCAGTAAGCAACGGTGGTGATGATGATCACGGGATGATGACAGCGGAGAAACACGACGATGTAGTGGATGATAACTTGTATGACGCAACGAGATCTCTCGATTGGTCCCTGTCGCCAATGCAACAGCTCTCAACCCTGCAAGATATTCGCAACTCCACACACTTGCGCACGTAGCCGCCGACCACGAAGCGGTAAGTTGCAACCGTCTAATTCCCAATGGAACAACAGATCACACAAGACTTAAACAGGATCTACACAATATCCAAGCAATATGGTGTAGGAATTCAATAGTTTTGCAGAGCAAACAACTAAGAACTAGGGTTTATCTTAAACGTGGTCTAAAGCAACTAGGGGGCGTCCGGGCACTTATATAGGTGTCCGGGACGAGTTCTGGTCGAAAAGATACAAAATAACCGACCCGAATAGATCTGGTCGAGACAGACTTGACCGGTCCGGTCTGGGATCCGGTCAACCGGGGTGGACCGGGCTGTCCGGTTGTGGTCCGGTCAACCGGGCTGTGGACCGGGCGGTCCGGTCTGGTCGTCAACCGGTCGGAAACGGAAATCGCGAAGTTTCCGGTCTCGCCCCGGTACGATAATTTCCTCCGGTTGGTGGCCGGTTTACGACCGGTCGACCGGGCCAGGGACCGGACGGTCCGGTCTGGGGGCCGGTCTGACCGGGTTCTGGACCGGCCTGGACTTCTTCTTCTCCTCTCGCGCATTCCTCCCGCTCCTCCCTCGCGCGTCCATGAGATATCTTCATGTCCAGCTCCATGTCCAGCTTCACGGCCCTCTTGACGTCCGTCTTCATGTCCAGCTGCTCCTCTCCTCGTGCGATGCTTGTCTCCTCTTGATACCTGATGATACATAAGTAATAGGACTTAGGCGTATAAAGTTCTCATCAATCAAAGTATCGCTTAGGAACAAGTTCACCTGTTGATTAAGTAGCTTCGCACGAGCTCTTGTAATTGGTCCAATCCGAACTTCATTGGACTTGAGCTTCACAGCAGGTTCATCTTCATTTGGTAATGACGGAGGTAGTAGTGAGGTAGGGATGTCCTCATCATCTCCCCCCTTCAAAAGGCGTCGACCCCGACGCTCCAAGGTCTTCTCCGTCATATGGTGTCAAATCAGCAACATTGAAAGAATTACTGACACCAAACTCATCAACTTGAAGATCTATCGAGTATGCATTATCATTGATCTTGGCAAGCACTTTGTAAGGACCAGCACCACGAGGCTTCAACTTAGACTTCCGCAGCTTCGGGAACCTATCCTTGCGAAAATGTACCCACCAAATCACCAGGCTTGAACAACATCTCTTTGCGCTTCTTGTTCATCCTTGCAGCATTGCTCTTGGCTTTCTTCTCGATCAACTCTTTAGTCTTCACAAAATCTGCCCTCTTGGATGCCTCCATATTAACTCTCTCATGTATGGGCAAAGGCAACAAGTCAAGTGGAGTAATGGGTTTGAAACCATACACCACCTCAAAAGGACACAGTGGTAGAATGTACCGCCCTGTTGTAAGCAAACTCCACATGCGGCAAACACTCTTCCCACTCCTTCAGGTTCTTCTTGATCATGGATCTCAACAGTTGTGACAAGGTTCGATTCACCACCTCAGTTTGACCATCGGTTTGAGGATGACAAGTAGTACTGAACAGTAGCTTTGTCCCCAGCTTTCCCCAAAGTGTCTTCCAGAAGTAGCTCATGAACTTCACGTCACGATCAGAAACAATAGTCTTCGGGACTCCATGTAGACGTACAATCTCCCTGAAAAACAGGTTAGCAATATGCGACGCATCGTCGCTTTTGTGGCAGGCAATAAAGTGTGACATCTTAGAAAATCTGTCCACTACCACAAATATAGAATCATGGCCCCTTTTAGTACGCGGCAAACCCAACACAAAATCCATACTTATATCCTCCCAAGGTGTAGTAGGTGCCGGTAAAGGAGTATACAAACCGTGAGGCTTCAGCTTGGACTTGGACTTGTTGCAAGTAATGCATCTCCTCACATATCTATCCACGTCCCGCCTCATCTTTGGCCAATAAAAGTGATCAGCGAGCATGAGTAGCGTCTTCTCACGCCCAAAGTGACCCATCAAACCTCCAGCATGTGATTCCTGCAAAGAGCAAACGCACAGACGATTCTGGAACACATAGTTTGTTAGCCCTAAACAAGAACCCATCATGTATGTGATATTTTTCCCATGCTTTACCAAGAGCACATAAGCGATATGGTTCAGCAAAATCATGATCAGTAGCATACAAATCACATAGTATCTCTAAACCAGGAATTTTAACATCAAGTTGAGTTAATAGCATATTCTTCCTAGATAGAGCATCAGCAACAATGTTATCTTTTCCCTTCTTATGCTTAATGATGTATGGAAAAGACTCAATGAACTCAACCCACTTAGCTAGACGCTTATGCAAAGTAGATTGGGCTTTCGGTATTTTAAAGCTTCATGATCGAATGTATGATAAATTCTTTTGGCCACAGATAATGTTGCCAAACCTCAAGAACTCTAATTAAAGCATACAATTCTTTATCATATATAGGATAGTTCAACTTAGCACCAGAAAGTTTCTCAGAAAAATATGCAATTGGGCGACCCTCTTGCATCAACACACCACCAATTCCAATACCACTAGCATCACATTCAATCTCAAATTGCTTATTGAAATCGGGAAGTGCAAGCAACGGTGCAGGTTAACAATCGTTTCAGTTCATCAAAAGCATGATCTTGGGCAACGCCCCACTCAAAGACAACACCCTTTTTAGTCAATTCATTCAAAGGTGCAGCAATAGTAGAAAAATTGGGCACAAAACGGCGATAAAACCCAGCTAGACCATGAAAACTTCTAACTTGACTCACATTCATGGGAGTAGGCCAATTTTGAATAGCTTCAATTTTAGACACATCTACTTCTACTCCATGCTTAGAGACAACATAACCGAAATATGACCTTATCTTTGCAAAATGTGCACTTCTCAAGATTACCATAGAGTTGATTATCACGCAACACTTGCAAAACATGTCGAATATGTATAGTATGATCAGATTCATTGCGGCTGTAGATTAATATGTCATCAAAGTATACAACCACAAATTTGCCAATAAATTCACGCAAAACATGGTTCATTAATCTCATGAAAGTGCTAGGTGCATTAGTTAACCCAAAAGGCATTACTAACCACTCATATAAACCAAATTTTGTTTTAAAGGCGGTTTTCCACTCATCCCCTTCTTTCATCCTAATTTGATGATAACCACTACGCAAATCAATTTTAGAGAACACAGCAGCACCACTCAATTCATCTAGCATATCCTCTAAACGGGGAATAGGATGACGATATCGAATAGTAATGTTGTTTATAGCTCTACAATCTACGCACATACGCCATGTACCATCTTTCTTAGGAACAAGAATAACAGGAACAACACAAGGACTAAGGCTTATGCGGATATAACCTTTGTCGAGTAGCGCTTGTACTTGCTTCTGTATCTCCTTCGTCTCTTCGGGATTAGTGCGATATGGCGCCCTATTGGGCAGCGATGCTCCGGAATCAAGTCAATTTGATGCTCAATACCTCGCAATGGTGGTAGTCCTGCGGGTACCTCCTCCGGAAACACGTCGCCGAATTCCTGCAAAACACTAGAAACACCAAGAGGAAGAGGGGTCATGTCGTTAGAAACCAAAACCGTACCCCTGTACAAAAGCACAAGAGGCATGGCCGTAGGATCCTCACTAAATTCTCTCATGTCTTCTTTGGTGGCTAATGAAACTAAGGAATTCACTCTCTCACTTTTCGTTATATCACTCACGACATTACAATTCTCTCGCCTATCTATGGATGCATCCTCCAAATTCACTTCAATCTTCTGACGAGATTCATTGACAATCTGTTGTGGTGACATAGGCTGTAAGTTAATTTTCTTGCCCTTGTACTCCAAGTGATATGTATTGGCTCGGCCATTGTGTTGCACAGAACGGTCATAGAGCCAAGGCCGACCCAATAAGAGGTGACAAACCGTCATAGGAACTACATCAAAATCAATGCAATCCTTATACGGTCCAATCTCAAACTCAACACGCACCATATGGTTTACCTTCATCTCACCATTGTCGCTCAACCACTGAATATAATATGGATGCGGGTGCGGTAGGTACTTCAACTTCAGCTTGGTACATAACTCCTTGCTTGCTAAATTGCGGCAACTCCCGCCATCAATAATGACCTTGCAAGCCTTGTCAGGACCAACCAAAGCTTTGGTTTGGAACAAATTGCAGCGCTGAGTAGATGCACTAGGCAACACATTAAGAGCACGCTGCGACACAACAATGGTACGAGCATCAGAAGGATATGCATCTTCACCATCGGTGTCATAGTCATCATCGTCTGGAGCATTTGGATCAACATCATCTCCAGTCTCATACTCATTGTCCTCATTGATAAACATGACTTTGCGGTTAGGACAATCTCTCTTGAAGTGACCCTTGCCACCACATGTATGGCAAAGCATATCGCGGTTGCGCGTTGTAGACACACTAGAACCACTCGTACTTGCCGCAGATTCGGACTTCTTTGCATTAGATACATTGGAGACCGGTTTGCTAGGCGGAGTAGAGTAAGGAACGGAGCTGACGGCGGGCCGGCGCCGTAGAGGGCGCGCGGGTGTAAACGCCCACTTCCGTAGCACGTCCTTTAACCTTTGCTTCTTCAGCCAACTGTGATTCAGCTTCTTTGCATGATGTAACAATTGATTCATATCGGTGTAGGTGTAATGACGAACAATGCCTTTAACATCATACTTCAATCCATTGAGAAAACGCTGCATTGTCATCTCTAGAGACTCACGGACACGACCACGCTGCATAAGCATCTCCATCTCCATGTAGTACTCATCAACAGTCTTCACACCTTGCCTCAATAGTGTTAGCTTATCAAATATATTCCGCATGTAATTTGTAGGCACAAAACGAGAAGTCATAACCTCCTTCATAGCACGCCATGTACGGATAGGCTGTGCACCATCTTCGTCGCGGTTACGAATCAAAGAATCCCACCAACGTAATGCATAACCATCAAATTCAGAAGAAGCAAGCTTGATCTTCTTATCTTCAGAGTAGTTGGGATGTAAGCTCCATAACTTCTCAATCTTGAGCTCCCAAGTGAGATATTCTTCAACATCAGCTCCCCCTTCAAACTTGGGTATGGAAAACTTGGGCTTACCCAATCCATCTTCTTCATCTTGCCCACGACCATTACGGCCAAGTGGAGCCCGACCACGCGGACGATGACCATGAGGCGCACCACGAGCATTGTGTGCGTCATCTTCAAGCTCAGGATCTTCATCATCGTCTTGTTGTTGTTGTGTAGTCAAATTCTCAATAGTAAGGCGCATATCGGCAAGAGTGCGCTGTATATCGGTCATTTGATCAGCCAATCCAGTGACGGTGATATTAGTAGCATCCAGCGTCTGTTTGATCTCGTCAACTGTATCCTTAAGCTCATCATCCTTAGTGCGGAATTCACGTCGCATCTCGTTACGAAGAGCTTCATACTCCCTCCATGTGACGATATCTGCCGAATTCTTGTTTTCCTGGTTAACAATCTTATTATCACTAGCAGACATGATTAGTAGGTTAGTGCACTAAATCAAAAATATATGGTGGTACTCTCACAACTCACTCAAAACTGATAAGAAAAGGAAATCTTACCGTTCCAAAGTAAATTAGTGTTGCTTACCACTTGTAGGAACAACTAGTGCACGGATGTAGCGAAGCGAATATCAAGGGTATAAGAACAATCACACGACAAAGCAGGATATATGTGGGGCTGTAGGTAGGCTACCTATTTGCACCAATAACAAGCTCTAGCGCTGACCGTAGACAACCAAAGATACTCACACAAGGCGATATAATGGGGCAATGCAACTATATGTGGGAAAGGTTGCAATGCACTAGAGAGACGCTAGCAAAGCTCAATGAACAAGATGTCAACTACGGGTGCAGTAAAGTAAACTTAGGCCTTCACTTGATTCAACTAGCACGACACTTTTCTTTTTGTATTTTTCTTTGTGTATCACACACGCAGCTATGTAGCTCTTTTTGCTTCTTTTCAATTTTTTTTTAATGACTCAACTCCTTGATAACACGGCCAACAAGATATGCAAAGCACCAAAACCCTAATGAGCAGCCTGTCGAGCGGTAAAACTAGTCTCTTCTGGGAAGTTCCTAGTCACGTATATCGATAGGCTGTGTCTATGGTTGGGAACAAGCACACTGTACGCTATGTGGACTCGGAGTGACAAAACTGACACACTATGAGAAACTAGATGATAGGGAAACGCAAACCCTAACAATTCTACTAGAAGAAAGATAAAGATACACAAAAACAACTACGAAAAGCAACTAAAACTCGAAATTAGTGCAATCTAAGGTTATGGCAAACCCTAACCCTAATTTTTTTTATGGCTTTTTCTGGATAGGAAAACACTCACAACTCAACTATGGGGTGGATTGTGGATGGCTTACCGAGGAAAACTGGAAATCTGATACCAAGATGATAAGGGGTGGCCCGATCTTCTCAGTAAGCAACGGTGGTGATGATGATCACGGGATGATGACAGCGGAGAAACACGACGATGTAGTGGATGATAACTTGTATGACGCAACGAGATCTCTCGATTGGTCCCTGTCGCCAATGCAACAGCTCTCAACCCCGCAAGATATTCGCAACTCCACACACTTGCGCACGTAGCCGCCGACCACGAAGCGGTAAGTTGCAACCGTCTAATTCCCAATGGAACAGCAGATCACACAAGACTTAAACAGGATCTACACAATATCCAAGCAATATGGTGTAGGAATTCAATAGTTTTGCAGCAAACAACTAAGAACTAGGGTTTATCTTAAACGTGGTCTAAAGCAACTAGGGGGCGTCCCGGGCACTTATATAGGTGTCCGGGACGAGTTCAGGTCGAAAAGATACAAAAATAACCGACCCGAATAGATCTGTCGAGACAGACTCGGGGTCCTGTCGATCCGGTCAACCGGGCTGTGGACCGGCTGTCCGGTTTGTGGTCCGTTCAACCGGGCTGACCGCGGTCGGTCGTGGTCCGGTCAACCGGCCGAAACCGGAAACTGCGTTTCCGGTCTCGCCTCGACGATAATCTCCGGTTGGTGGTTGGTTGACCGGACCGGCCACCGGACGGTCCGGTCTGGGCCGTCTGACCGGTTGGACCGGCCTGGACTTCTTCTTCTCTCGCGCATTCCTCCCGCTCCTCCTCGCGCGTCCATGAGATATCTTCATGTCTAGCTCCATGTCCAGCTTCACGGCCCTCTTGACGTCCGTCTTCATGTCCAGCTGCTCCTCTCCTCGTGCGATGCTTGTCTCCTCTTGATACCTGATGATACATAAGTAATAGGACTTAGGCAGTATAAAGTTCTCATCAATCAAAGTATCGCTTAGGAACAAGTTCACCTGTTGTTTAAGTAGCTTCGCACGAGCCCTTGTAATTGGTCCAATCCGAACTTCATTGGACTTGAGCTTCACAGCAGGTTCATCTTCATTTGGTAATGACGGAGGTAGTAGTGAGGTAGGGATGTCCTCATCACGTTGTTCATGCGTTGCTCGTACTGAAGCGCTTTTGATGGCGAGCAACGTAGTTATCATTAGATGTGTTAGGGTTAGCATTGTTCTTCGTTAAGCATGCTTACGTAGGCAACCCCTTTATATCTAGCACTCACGCTATCTTAGGCGTGGGGCGCACCCCGCTGATCATTATTTAGTAGATCTGATCCGTTACGATTGCTCCTTGTTCTACAAGGATTAGTTTAATATCTGCATAGTTAGGCCTTACAAAGGGGGGGAGATCCAAGGCACGTAGGGTGGTTGCCTGCTAGCCCTAAACGGATGTTCCGAGATCAACTTCATGTTGGTTTTTGGCCTTGTTTAGGATCGGCTTACGCCGTGCGTGGCCGCGAGGCCCAACCTGGAGTAGGATGATCCGATTATGCTGTGAAAACCCTAAATCGTCGTAGATCTCATTAGCTTCATCTTGATCAAGCACCACCAAGTATTCGTGCACCCCGTACGAATCATGGGTGGATCGGCTCTTTGAGCCGATTCACAGATAACTCCGAGAGCCGATCGAGGCTCGTATTTAATGTTTACATGTGTGCCCTGCAGAAACTAAGCGAGGCATCACCATCACCTTCCTGACCATAGGTCGGTGGCACGCCTTGCACTTCGCAACGCCGCGTGTGACCAGGGAGAGCATTGCGTCGTCGCTCGAGGGGTCTCAGCCAGCCGCAGCCCTAGGCTCTTCCCGGCTACCGTGCTGACAAGTCGCCGCCCGCGGTGGGTTTTGGCCAACACATTCGGCACGCCCGGTGGGACCAACGTCTACATCAACCACATCGCCATCTACATCTGAGATGGCGGCGGACGGCACGCCAGTCACCTACGGGGATCTGCCTGACGACCTCAAGAAGCAATACAACGAGATCAAGGCCACCCTCGAAGCCGACCTCATCGTCCTTTTCAGAGAACCCGTTCCCATGGCATCAGATGGAAGGGATTCTCACCGCAAGGTGCGCTCGATGGGATAGACCTCTCTGCCCCGTCGGAGGAACGCACCAGGGTCTGCGGCAGGAGATCAACTACCTCGGTGGCTCACTCGCTACACCGCCACTCTGAGAACTTGGTCAACGTGTTGGAGCGTGTCGCTCTCGCGTGATCCAGAGATCATGAGCCACCGCATTTCGCCGTCGGGACCAGCTCCTCGGACTCATCAAGGAGAATTGCCACTCCCCGTCCCGTCCACCGCTGCCATATGCGTTGGCAGCACCGAAGTGCCGCACCCGGCATTCCTCGTCTACAAGATTGGTGGCGACCCTAGTGACTACCGTTCTTAATGGAGGCGCCAAGGAGATCCCTCATGGATACGCGTGCATGTATGTGCCGGATTGTGGTGATTGGGCACTCACAAACCAGGCCACCACATCGGGGACTCCGGCGAACACAGGAGGAACGTCGGCGACGAGCGTGAGGGACGTGGCTAACTAAATACGCCACACCGACGAAACCCCCGGGCCCAGCTCCTGTAGCCGGAAAAGCAAACATGGCTGGCCAAGCACGCCACCCCGAATCTTCGTAGTGCAACTCCTACGGCCAAGACAAGCTGGATCGATCGCACCATACCGAGAGACCGTTCGGCATAATGCCGAAGAGGAGGGCGCCGGCTATTCCAAGCCGTACCCCGACGATTACGAGATGATCCCGTCGCACCTAAATATCGCTCCTGACTTCTCCAAGTTCAAGGATCGGATGGTTCTCCTCTCCATCGAGCACGTCGCCGATATTTGGCCCAACTAGGACCGCTTCAAGTTCGGATCAACTACGCGTGAGGCTCTTTTCACAGCCCCTCACGGGATCGGCTTTTGGATGGTACACCTCTTTGCCGCAAACCCATCCAGCCTTGGAAGCAATTGGAAGAACAGCCCATATGCAATACCATTCAGAAGCTTCAGCTGGCATTGCCGATCTAGCACAACTACGCCAGAAGCGCGGAGAATACATCCAAATTCAGGAATCTTAGGAACCGATGTTATTCGGTTCGTATAATCAAAAGGAAGCGCAGTTAGCAGGCCTTGCAACACAAGGACATGGCCTCCCCGATTATCCTCGTCGCACATGGTTCGAAACTATCGATATGAATGGGCTACCGACTTGTACCAAGACAAGTTCAAGCGCGTAGTCATGGTCGGTGAACAGGAAGATGAGGTGCTCGCGGGAGACCAAGAGATAGCAGTAGCTGAGTGGACTCGAAACCCCTGGCCCGCAAATGGGTAAAGCCACCGGGGCCGCCAGGGGATTTGATTTTGATGTGACCAAGACCAGCAAATCTTCGACCTCCGGCTCAAGGAGAAACAGTTGTTCCCGAAGGTCTCAAGTTCCCCACGGCGAAGGAGCTAAACGGAAAGCCATACCGCAAATTCCACAACTCGCTTTCCATGCCACCAACGACGCCGGTGTGGCGTCAGACATCCAAGCGGCGATAGAGAAGGGGCGGTTAATTTTCAACCAGTACGCCATGAAGGTCGACACCCAACCCTTCCCCGCCGTTAACACGGTGGAAATCACCTTCTCAAGGTTGCCACCGGTCCCTCGTTCAAGATCAACATGGTAGGGCCTGGAACCACCCTGGCAAAGATGGAGATGAGGGCAGCTGCTCTCATAGTAAGGATGCAGGAGGCCGCCACGCGATCGGCTCCATCATGATGGCAAGCGCTATGTCACCGAGGGAGAGGTGAAGAATATAAGATATCGTCGACCTCTCTCGATCACCTCCTCAAACAATATGTGAGTCGGATGACCAACGCCGACGGTCCGATTGCGATGATAAGGAGATCGTCGGCTAGAGAAGCCGTAAGACATCGTCTAGATGCGATGAGGAGGAGCACGAGCGCCGTGCCGAAGATAAATCAGGGCAAGATGACAACGCCAGACATGGACCGGCTTTTCTTTCGACACTGCTGATTCAGAATGGCCGATTGCCCACAATCGGCATTGCCCAGATGCAATCAAGAAGAAGGAGGCAGCCAACGTGCCGTGTTCGAGCGCCTAGGGCCTCCTCCCACCACAAAGCAAACGCGCTGAGTCACCTCGTGGGGCGATCTTGAGGATTCGAGGACGAGGGACAAGAAGTGGAAGAAGACAGTACCACCGGCCAAGGTGGTGCCCCGACGGACAGCTGCTCCAAAGGCGCAGGGTTCAAGCGATTGCGCGCCCGGAGGAGGCCGAGAGGTTATACTCGCATACGCTAAGGAAGGCACGACCTGATCTGGCAAAGGTTCAGCGAACCCTGGATGAAGAGGGTCATCCACGAAAATGGAGTGGCGCCCCAACACAGGAAAGCCGATGAGGAAACATCGAGTGCACAAACATGGTGCCTGCCTTGCCAACGTAGCGCAGTACTCACGACTATACGGCACTCAAGTGGAAAAAGCGCATCAAGTCGAGGTTGGGTTGGTTATCCAAATAACCGAATAGCAAGATGAAACCAATGAGCAAATCAGGCGAGGCTGATCCTTGTGATCGGCCCCAAAAATTTTATGAAGGGACAGACCTTCAGTCAGCTCTCCAATGAATATGGAGGCCGATTCCAGCAATCGGCCAAACCATTTCCACCACATGTTCTGTTTACTTATCGCACCGATCATCGACAGTGACCACGTCGGCATTTGAGAGTCAATTGACGACAAGTGCAAGTGCCCTGGCTATCCATACAAGCCGATATCTGCAGTCATCCAGGTATCGGCTCGGGGGCATATAATATAAACATGTGAGAACATACGTGCAAGGAAATATCAGCCGATTAAGGAAATCGGTCGAATAAAAAAATATATATATACGAAAATTCGAATTTTCAGCCATGCAAGCAGGCATCGACTTAGATATACCACCATGCATGGCCATCGACTCAAGAGGAGTAATTGTTACGATCAGAGTGTAGTCCAAGGACTTAAATCCTCTCTTCAAGAGCAATGCCACCAAAGGAAAGGAGCCGGTCTGGCCTGCAAGAATTGAGGAAGCTCGGGGGGCAGCTCACCTTGAAGGCTCTCTGCTTTGAGAAGCCGATTAGTGTTCGACTCGGCTAGCTCTGCATAAGAAACTCCCTCAGACATGATCAAGACCAGGTCCAGACAGCTAATTGGCGTATCCTCGTCTCTGTTTTGCCTTGGCTGAGACTCGGGGGGCAGCAGGTTCGAGTAAGGCCCGGGCGGCAGAGTGGATACTCTGTTTAAAGAGCCGATGGGGATACCATCGGCTGATCCTTCATTACAACCTTCTTCACCATGATGGGTACTGAAGAGGATTATTGGGTTTGGTTGGAAAAGTTCAAAGGGTTTTCCTGAGGATCCTGCATTTTCCACCAGATTTAGAAAATCATCAGCTGAAGAGGAGAAGGGTGAATTTCAAAAGGACCGATGCGGTGCGATCGGCTCATTACGCATTGGCAAAGGGGACGAATCGGCGGGGTCGGCAGAAGAGGGAATCGGCTCAATTGAACTCAGAAGGAATCGGCAAAATCAAAATTGGGGAAAAGTTCTTCATTGATTAGATGAGATTCCTTACATAAAGAGCTAATTGCTCTCAAAAGGGAAGTACTAGGGGAGCCATTGCCCCATCTACCACTACTGGCCCTATTCTAGAGATCCTATCTATGGGCCATCACTGCCCTCGTCGTCGCTGCTGCCGCCACCATCGGGCTGCCCCCGGCCTGCTGCCGCTCCAATGGCCGCCGACCGGCCCTCGTTGTTTTCATCTTCTTCGTCGCCGTCCTTGTCGCTGTCGCTAAGATTGCTCCGGCCAAGGGCGTAACCGCTGGCCGGCGGCTCGTTTGGAGGAGCTCTCGCTGTCGTCTCCTCCTCCTCCTCTTCCTCGCTCCTCCTCCTCCTGAGGAGGTGAAGTCGCAGGAGTCGAAGAAGCCTCGCTCCCTCCTCCGCTTCCCCAACGGCGAGGAAGCAGGTCGCCTCTCCCCATCCGCTGAGGACCGGTCGTCCCCACCGATGGAGAAGTTGTGGTCCGGCTCCTCCCGCCGCAATGGCGCGCGGGTGTTGGCCGCGTGGATCGCCGCCGCGTCATACCCGGCGTCGGCTCACGGGACGTGGAGGACTGGCTGGAAGGATCCGATGGAGGAGGAGGAAGAAGACATGGTGGCAGGAGGGCTTTGGAGTGCTAATGCGAAAGAACTGTTCGTAGCTGTTAAATAAAAGGGGATATAGTGGAAGTTCAATGCCACAGCAGTTTCCGAGGAAGTGGTGCCTAAAGAAAGAAAAAACTGCCAAATCACGCGGAGAAGTTGAGAAGGCAAGGCCTCATGATGAAGGATACTGCGACGGTTCTGCCACGACATGACCCGACGAAAGAAAGCAGGGTGATTTTGGAATTACCAATTCCAAAACCAGGGGGGCATGTGTTATCACCAGAATTTGACCGAGTCAGAGGTGGGCCGCGATCAAGATGGGCTTGAAGATAATATATGGAAGAAATACCTGAATCGGCCTTGTATATCAAGTTTGGGCTAAGCTGCCGTGTATCTGTAATATTTTAGGATACGTATCGTTTAGAAGTTAGAGTTTTATCTCGTGCACGGTTTAGTTACGCCCACATTAGAAAGTCTCCGGACTATAAATATGTACCTAGGGTTTATGGAATAAACAACAACTCACGTTCAACCCCAAACAAACCAATCTTGGCGCATCGCCAACTCCTTCGTCTCGAGGGTTTCATCATCCGCCTAGATGCATCTTGCGATCTAGCAAGACAAGCCCCACGCTTGTTCAATGCTGCTCGTATCGAAGCGCTGATGGCGAGCAACGAGTTATCATTAGATGTGTTAGGGTTAGCATTGTTCTTCGTTTAAGCATGCTTACGTAGTGCAACCCCTTGCATGTCTAGCCGCCCTCACGCCTATCTTAGGCGTGGGCGGCACCCGCTTGATCATTATTTAGTAGATCTGATCCGTGATTGCTCCTTGTTCTACAAGGATTAGTTTAATATCTGCAATAGTTAGGCCTTACAAAGGGGGGAGGATCCATGGCACGTAGGGTGGCGTTCGCAAGTCCTAAACCGGATGTTCCGAGGATCAACTTCATGTTGGTTTTTTGCCTTGTTTAGGATTGGCTTACGAGCACCGTGCGTGGCCGCGGGCCCAACCCGGAGTAGGATGATCCGATTATGCGGTGAAAACCATCGTCGTAGATCTCATTAGCTTCATCTTGATCACAGACCACCAAGTATTCGTGCCCCCGTACGATCATGGGTGGATCGCCTTGAGCCGATCTCATCAGGATAACCCGAGAGCGACTCGAGGCTCGTATTTAATGTTTACATGTGTGCCCCCAGAACGTTGCTTTCAGCATCACCATCACCTTCCCGACCAGATAGGTCAGGCACGCCCGCACTTCGCAACGTCAGACTGGGAGTATATCATGTCGTCGTCGAGGGTCTCAAATGCACCGCAGCCTCTAGGCCTCCTTCTCCCTTACCTACTGCTGGGATAAGTGTCGCCCACGGTGGGTTTTGGCAAATAACAACAGAACAATTTCAAAATATTAACCTTTTAAAAATAAATGTGTTTTTCTAATCTATTTTTTCAAAAAAATCCAATTTTAACTTTTCCAAAATTTAAACAATTTTCGAATTTCACACTTAAAATCGGGGTACATTTTTTGATTTTTTTAATTCGTACTTTTTAAAATTAAAATATGTTTCTAATCTAAACATTTTTTAAATCTAAAAAATAAACATAAATAAAAAATAAAAATAAAAAATAGAAACTTAAATAAAACAAAACAAAAGAAATAGAAAATTCAAAGGCTGTGCTTAACTGGGTCATCTCATGCCTCGCCTGGGGGTGCCGACATATGCGGCATATAGGATTCGCCGAGATGCCACGCACGCTGGTGCCTCACTGGCCCATGTCGTCTAATGCGGTGCGCTACGATTTCTATGGGCTGATTTCATTTTCTTGAAGTCTCAACTCTCCGGGCCGAAAAGTTTGCAACCCACTTCGTACTTCATTAGAACGGCAGGATAAAAAATATTCAGAACGACAGGCACGCTTCAAGGCACAACACAAGAGGTGGCGGCGTCGCGGCGTGCCGGCGACAGGATGTTTCCGGTGCAAGCACGCCATGGTGGGAGCGCGGAGAGTCCTGCGTCGTCGAACATATACAGGGAAGCCCCCACCGCTGCTTCTTCGCACAGTCCATGTATCCTCTTGTCCTTATGTTCTTGGTACACGAACTCTGGATGGTAAGGCAGTTAGGGCCTGCCTAGTTCTTTCCACATTTCTTAACCGTATCTGTCACTTTACTTTTACATTGGCACGCCGCTAACGCTCGTGGAGATGAGGAAGACTTGGTACAGGCGGGCCGAGGCCGCAGCTCCAGCCGTGAGCCATCGTCTTTGCTTCGAAAGGAGGGCCTCGAGCGTAGCCTCGCCTTCAAGCGTTGGGCTCGGGGGAGATGCTTTCGGTGCCTCGAGCGTGACCACCAGGTCAGCTCATGTCGTGCGCCCTTCAGATGCATCCGTTGTCATCGTCCTGGTCATCGGGAGCGATTCGCGGTTTCCCGCCGCTCGTTCTTGCTCTCCGGACGGTCGTGCTCGTTCTCCGGACGCACGTGCTCCTTGTTCGCGGCGCCGCTCTCCGCCCGCACAACCACGTCGTCCATCGGCGTCCCGGAGTTGGGTCGAGGTCGTGTGCCACTCGTCGTCTCCTGCAACATCGCCGCCAGGGCCCTCTCCAAGGTGTTGTGAGGAGTTCAATGTCAACGCCAGTTTGGACTCCCGCTTTCAGTGCCAGCTTTCCTTGCTACACATGGACCTCACCCAGTTGGTTGCTATGCGCGTCGAGGAGGCGACTCGCCCCCTCCGTGAGGAGGTGGCAAGCCTCAAGTTGTTGTTGGCACATGTTGGTGATTCTTTGGAGCCGACGGAGGCATGTTCTTCAGGTGGACATGAGCTCGCCACCGTGTAGGTTTCACTTGCACTTGGCTCCGTTGAGGAGAAGTCATCTGTGGTCGAGGAAGAATATCTCTACAGCTGTTTCTCTCCTCGTGGCAGCCCCGACCAGTCGCTGCAACCTGTTGTGTCGGCTGCCTCGGAGAGCGAGGGCATAGACGAGACCTTGGCTCCGGTGTTGCAGATCACGCCAGAGCGACATGAGTTGCGTGGTGATTCTCCTGCGGTGCTTCCACTGGCGTTATGCTCTTTTGAGACCTTGGAGGTGGCCATGACACCCCGCCACCACAGGCTTGGAGCCTTGCCCCCTCGCCCTTTGGACTGGGAGCGTGTTGGCGCCTAGTTCCGATGCTCTTTTGCAAAAGAGCTTTGCGGTTTGCTCGCTAGTTTGGAGGCGGCTAGCCCCGGATATGGCAAGACATCGACCGCGTTGGCGGAAAGGCCTCAAAGGATATGATTAGGAGGATGGAGAAGTCTCTCAGGAAAGTATCTATCTGAAGCGTAAGGAAGAGGGCCGGTTGATTAGTTGTTGGACTCTTTTTGGTTGTCATGTCCTTTTAGTGGGACGTTGTGCTCTTGGGTGTCGGTTCTAGTTGGTTTAGAGGTTGCATTCTTTCGATGTTTTCTCTCTTGTGGGTGTGCTGTTAGTATGGGCTTGGCCCTGTCGTTGTAGGTTTTCGCTTGGTTTTCTCCTAAAAACTGAGCAACTTCTTCTTAATTAATGAATGAGGCAAAGCTTTTGCCTTCGTTTCAAAAAAAAATTTATTTCTACATACTTCCTCGTTCGGAAATAAGTGTTTAGTCAATTTTGCGACACTTATTTCTAGACTGAGGAAGTACTTGGTTAAACTTACAAAATTTGGATTAGACTAAACATAAAACGCATGGTACTTATAAACGAAGAGAGCAAGTCTTTTTTTTTTTTGCGAAAGGTCTTTACTCACCTGCAATGGAGCCTTCGTGCTGGTAACGTCGGGTTTTGTAAATGAAACTGCCTCATACTACCTGAGACCTTTGAAAGTTTGGTGGCTGCAGTGTCCGAAAGAAACGAGTTTGGTTGCAAACAAAATCTGGGCGACCCTAAGTATTGTCACATCAGAACAATGCGAAGACGAACAGCAGATTTGGCTCGGTGCAACTCTACAGTCTATACCGACCAGGTATCAGCATCTGATTTGATTCGTTGGATAACAACTTACTACATGTACGAGTGACTCCAGTTCAATTGCCATTGCTACGCTAAACTGAAAACCATGTGTAGCACCACCAATGCACCAGCCACACCTCACAAAGTGTCGGCTTAAAAGAGGATACAGGTCAGAAAGGAACGAGCACTCGCAGACAGAGGGAATGGTACAGCTGTTTGTATGCGTACGCTTCAGTCTGGAGCAAGCTAGAGGAGGAGCACGACGGCGTTTTGCGGGGTCTCGAAGGGATCACGGAATCACGGGGGAGCTACCGGAGTGGAGCGGAGTGCACTGGAGTGGAGCGCAGTGGGGGCGCGTGGGCTGAGCTGAAAGACGACGACGACGGCGCCCCACGCAGCAATTGAAAAAGCTATCGTCTCTTTCCCTCTTCCTTTGGTTTCACGTCTGTGTAATTTTCCAAAGCCACGCTGGTTGTGCTTGTGCATGCAGTTGTGCCGGCGCGGTCGCACGGTCCAGGCCAAGTCTCCACGCTGATGGATGATGATGCCGTCTTATGGAATTCTAGGTCCACCCGTACGACCGAGCTATCGTTTGTGATGAGAAGTGTGTGTGTGGTCAGATGCGGCGCACGCATGATCATGGACAGCAACATGCATGGTTAGTCTTCGATGCAGAAAGAAAATGCCACGGCATTTCTGCTGAAGCACTGTTCCTTTCGAAAGATCTGCTCATGTCCCTTAGCCGCAGATAAGACGGGTGGGGCTTAAGGTGCGTGTAGGTGAGCAAAAGCGACCTGATGGGTTTGGAACTTTGGATATGTTTGACTTTTTTTTTTATGCGTAAAGTCCTAGATGCAAAAAAGGAGCCTCCAAAATTGAAGTAAAAGATAGGTCTGCCGTCAAGTTAAGACAAAGGGCCTATTTGATTCATAGGATGAAACTCAAAGGATTAGTAAATGTATAGCAATAAAAAAAATGATGGCAAGTGCAAAACTTTTCTCGTTCCTTGTGTATAGGAACCAAAGCATGAGGTCTGAGTGGAATTTTCATTTCTTCTAAATTTTGCCTTGAAAGTGAGATCCAAAAGAAAAAAATCCTCTGGTTTTTCTTTGCACCTTCCCTATGAATCAAAGTAATGAGCAGTACCATCTTTCGGAACTTTCCTAATCATGTATGTTTCCTTCAAATCAAAGGAGCCCAAAGATGCGCTTATTATTTTTGTAGGTTAAAGGCAGGTGCACTGTCATCCGGTTAGATAGAATAGATTGTTATGTATAAGAATTCCGCTTATTGTGTTTCTTTGCCAGATAACGAAAAATCAGATCGATTGCCTTTTCGATCGTGTCTAAGGAAAAGCCGGTCAATTTGTTTGGTGATCAGTCTGCATATCAAATAAGTTCAAAACACATTCATCTCCAGGGAATGATTATAGATGAAGTGTCGTGGATGTGGCCACGGCAGATGCTACAGGGGTAGCACTTCGTTGATGCGAGGGGAAGGGAACATCGCCATCTACGGATCGAGGTGCAAGGGACGCAAGGGTTTTACCCAGGTTCAGCCCCTCCGGAGAGTAAAAGGCCTACGTCCTGCTAGATCTTTATTGCTCAGTGGAGGATTACAATGGGGGGGCTCAGTCGGCGGCTACGCCGTGAGCTTACAATGGGAGATTAGATCTCGAATCAGGTGTCCTCTAGGGTTTTAGCTCGGGGGTTTATATAGACACCCCCGATCTAGGGTTACATGGCGATAACTCCAAATCGTATTCGTTGCTATTATTCGTTGACCCCCTTGCTAGTAATCTTCTAATCCAGTCGCACAGATCTTCCCTTTAGGATCGCGGCCCAGTCGCCTTTGGGCCCAGTCGCTTAGGACGGTACCACCTGCCTTCGTTCACTTGCCAGTGGATCAACACTACCCTATGGGCGTATCCCACCGCAGTCCCCAGCTGAAGGATGAAGCGTAGATCTATGGCAAGTCTTGGAGAGGCGCAGTCATGGATCAAGTTGAATCGGTCTGCTCCCAAACATAAAGGTGTCTGTGTCAGCCTGATAAATCGCGATGCGTGGCAGTCTCAGTGCCATAACTAATCAGCCAGTCGGCGTGTACAATCGGCTTAGCCAGTCGCCGTTTGCCAGCGGCGCATTCACCATGAAGACACGTGGAGGAGCCAACGGCGGATTTCACGTTGACCGAGGCGTGAGCCACTTGCATGTTGTTGACCGTTGGACTCGACGTGACCTTAACGGCTAGTTTAACGGCTATTCAGCCGGAACCGGCGCGGATCTCGACCGTTGATTGCGGGGCGGCGATTCCGGGACGATTTAACGAACGGATTTCATCCTTAATCTGGGCGAGTGCGGGCGGTATAAAGGATCACCCCTGGGATTAGGGTTCATCACTCCTCCGCACTCTTCTCCCATCTTCTCCCCATCTCATCTTCATTCCAAGCTTCGCACGCATCCATGGCGACGAAAGGCTGGGGCAAGTCGAAGGTCACGCGGGAGTCTCTCCTCCCGTACGTCGCCTCCGGGGTCATCCCGGAGTTCAATCGCGAGCGATGGCGGGTTCCGCCGGCGAACGAGGTGGAGCCCCTCCCGCGGCCTGGGGAGTTCGTGCTCTTCCTGAGCTTCCTTGATCGCGGGTTCGCTCTCCCCACCTCCGATTTCCTCCGGCAGCTGCTGGCCTTCTACAGCATCAAGGTCTCCGACCTCGGACCGCATAGCGTCCAACAGATTTCTCTGTTCGTGGCGCTGTGCGAATGCTACTTGGGCTGTCCGCCCTACTTCCCGCTGTGGGTGTCCATCTTCCACGGGCGGGCGACTCGGGCCAGCAAGAACAGCGAAGCACTCATCCCGAACGGGGGGATCACCTTCCAGGTGAAGTCCGGGGAAAGCTTCATCGACATGGCGCTCCCCAAGAAGGCGCAATCACAGTGGCGCCGCTTCTGGTTTTACGCCAAGGAGTACACTCCCCCCGGCGAGGTCTGCATTCCTCAGTTCAGCCCCGAGCCCAGCATCCCGCGACGCCTCAACGTCCGGTCGCTGCCGCGCGAGCAGGAGGAGGTGGTGAAGGAGATGCGCCAGGCGATCCAGGCGCTGAAGGATAATGGCCTGAGCGGTTGATATGTACAACTGCTGGCTTGGTCGGCGGCTGATCCCCCTGCGGTGCCGAGCTCACCCCATGTGGGAATACCGGGGGCAAAACGACTGCACCCGGTCGACGGCGACCGAGTGGGACGAGGGCGAGTACCGGAAGGCGCTCGCCAAGATCACCACTGCCACCTTCACCTCCTTCGAGGACGGCTTGCAGCCCTACTCCGAAGATACCCCGGCGCCTCAGGTAATGCTTCGTATGGCGACTCCGCACGGCTTGGCCGGGTTTCTTCCCTTCTGACTTGTTCCTTCGATTCGATTATAGTGCTGGCAGAAGATTGCTGACCACCTCCCCCCTCTCGCCGGGAAGGAGCCTCCGGAAATGACCGAAGGCGAAGAAGAAGAGGTCGACGACGAGGAGGAGCGCACCGAGTCGGACTCCGAGGCGCGGGACTTCATCAGACTCCCGCGCGGGTCGAAGAGGGGTGCCGGGTCCTCGTCCCAGGACGCGGCCGACCTCGCGCCCGGAGGGCGAGGCGGAGCCTTCCAAGGAAGGGGCCGAGCCGCCGTCGAAGCGACTGCGCCCAACTATCCTGGAAGGTTCCATAAGGCTCCAGCGCCCCCTGAAGGACGCGATTGACACGGGAGCTCGGGCCGGTCTGGGCGTAAAAGCAATCCCCACGGTGAGGTAAGTGCTCTTCGTCAAAACTTATTCTCCTTGTGGCGGGATTGGGTGTCGACTCACCTTGCCTCCCTGTAGGTCCAAGAAGAAGACCTTGGTGAAGCCGGCCGTGGCTGGGGCGGCGGCCACAAGGGCGGCTGAGGCGAAGAAGAAAGCCGCAGAGAAGAAAGCGGCGCCCTCCGACCTCGCGCGGGGTCGGCTCCGGAAGAGCCTGCCGCCGCGAGCCAAGCTGAGAAAGTGGGAGCCCGCCACGCCGAGTCCACCGCCAAGGTCTTCCCTCTACCCAGCATGGCTCATGGGGGGATGGCGAGTGCAGCGACCGGGTCGGACTCCGTTTCGCCCATGGTGGAGAAGGGGTCGGCAGCCGTCGAGTCGACCAAGGAGCAGGAAGCGCCCGAGGTCGAGGATATCGTCGTTGAGAAGGGCGGTCTCTCGGAGCCATCGAAGGAGCGCCGGTCCAAGGCTGCCAGGGACCGAGCCCCGCCCAGTGACGCCGACACGCGGGCGGGCGAGGTGCCGTCGACTGAGGCGGTGATGCAGGCGGGAGAGGCGGCCGAGTCGCGCCATCCACCGCCTTCTACCTTGACCTTCACCGAGATCTACACGGCGCTTGGTGAAGCACACGTGGTGAGTGTCTCTGAACTCGTAGCCTAGTCACCCCCAGTCCCCGAGGGTCGACTTGGTCTGAAGGGGCGAGTCGAGTCTCCTTTTATTTGTTTCCTTTTGTTGACCTTTTGGCATTGTTTTTGGATTTTTGCAGGCGGAGGTTAAGCGACTGACCGCGCTCGTGGAGGAGGCGGCGCAAAAGAACCGGAAGCTCATTGCTCTGGGCAGTAAGTCATACCCACTCGCTTTCCCCTCCCAGTCGCGCTCGCCTTGTTTGTACTTTTGTTCTCACTGCCCCCCTTTTTTTGTAGCAGAGGCGCAGGCGAAGGCGCTTGCCGAGGCTCGGGAAGGGTTCGTCAAGGAATCCTTCTACCGCGAAGCCGAGTTCCGGGCGCAGCAGGCCGAAGAGGCCCGGAAAAAGGCGGAAGCGGAGGTGGCCGATCTGACCAAGGTCTTGGAGCAGAAGGGCCGGGAACTAGAAGACGTCATCACCGAGTACAAGGGAAAGCTGGCGGCCGCGACTGAAGCGCGGGACTCCGCGCGTGGGGCTGCCGCGTCTCTGCGGGAGGATATTGCGGCCTTGAAGCAGCAGCACGCCAAGGAGTTGGCAGCGGAAAAGGAGGCGTCCGAAGGCATCGTCCTGGCGGTACAGGCCGAGAAGACCACCTTCGAGGCTTTCAGACGGAGATGTCGCGGCATTCCCGCAAGCCCGTGCTCACGTTTGCTGCTCTGCTCCTGCCGAGGCGCTCAGTCCCGGTCGCAGGCGCTTGGGAGGGCCGCCCCCGAGCGTGGCGAGTCGGCCTCGGGGGTCAGTCCCCGAGCATGGCCGGCTTCGGGGGCCAGTCCCCGAGCATGGCGAGTCGGCCTCGGGGACCGCCCCGAGCATGGCGAGTCGGCCGGGGCCAGTCCCCGAGCATGGCGGGTCGGCTCGGCCGCTCCCAGCACGGCGAAAGTCGGCCTTGACATGGGTTCATTTTTCCTTTTGTGTTGTTGATGGCGGGTGTACGTGCGACTTCGTGAGACGGCGATCTCCGCGGAATGCTCGACCGCGACCGCGCACATCATCGCTTCGTATGGGGGAGATACCGGCCGCGCTCCAAGACTCCGAGTCCGCGGGAGTGGAAAGCCGCGGAGGCCGTCGTCCGTCTTCACAAGGCCGTGTTCAACATTCTACGTTGTTGATCGGGCTTCGCTGCCTCTCCCCGCCGCATACTTCATGGTTTTGAGTGACAGAGCTGGCGCATCACTCGAGGGGTTCGACGGGAGGAGGTCACCGCTGCTTCTGAGATCGAAGCAGTTCGATGTTGGCCGGAGTGTGTCGCGGCCGATACTCTGGTACGCCCCTTTGCCGACCGAGTACTGGCGACCGCTGACTTGGAGACTCACATCCCCAGCCAAGCGGCGCCTGGGGACGCGGAGAAGGAGCCGCCCGGTGGACTACCCCGCGGAGCGCCTCTTCCATGCCGCGGCCGCCGGCTCGTTGTCGACGTACCCGGTCGTGCTGTACACGCCGAAGTTTCGTCACGGCGATGATGGCGCCGAGCCTGTCGTAGAGGGGGCTCCGGGGTCGTCCTCGTAGTTTCCTGAGTACCTGTGTAAGAAGTAGCTAGATTTCCCGCGAGCGGGTGTTAGTTGTAAATAGAATGATGACTTTTGCTTAAATGTGATTCGGTTGCTTTTGAATTTGCGTTGTTTGTTGTGGCAATGCGTTGGAGTTGGTTCCAACTGTCCATGGCCTTCGGGCCAGTCGCCTTGCGACCCCGATGAGGGCTATTGACTTGACTGTTTTCCTTTTCGAGCTGGGCGTCCCCAGTCGCAGTACGTAGTCATTATAGTACAAATAGCAGCCTCATGGGTGGAGTAGCGGTGAGTTGTAGTTTGCGCTGTTCGGATGTGCTGCCACTGTCAGTGTGGGCTCTATGGGAGCCGCCTGGCCGGGGCGACCCAAAGGGGGTCATTGCGGGCGTATTTTCCTTGGCGGGCCGCGGGTCCGTTTTGCGGGGTCCCTAGTCGAAGTACTTGGCCACGCAAGTCGCCAGCCTAAGGTAGAGGAGGGCATTGGTGTGCTGTATATCGTAGCACAAGGCGGTCGCCGTGGCCCGTGGGGCTGGCCGAGCATGCGGCCCTGCTGTGGGTTCCAGTCGCCGTTTTCACCCGACAGCGTAAGGGGTGGTGGGTGGCCGGACCTGGTGTTGCGACCGGTCACTCCATCATGCCCTTGTTAGCTCGGCTACTTGGCCGATCGTGGACTTCGCTCTTCCAGCAGCGGCGACCGGAGGTCTCTCAGTACCTAATCGCTTATCGCGGCGACTGGGCCGGTATATACCGGGATGAGAGATGAGGATATCTGGCGGGTGAGGGTGAGGTAGTCGAAGCTGGAGATCAAAAATGGTCGGCGATTTTTATTAACCTCTGAATTGTTGGGCTACATTTTTGTCCTTAGGTATAAAACCGTCGGAGGAGGTTGATGTTCCAGGGACGCTCCACCTCTTTGGTGAGTGGCTCGCCTTTGTCGTCCTTGCGGACGTCGATGAGTAGTAGGAGTCGTTGCCGAGTACGCGGCTGACGGCGAACGGTCCTTCCCAGGGCGGGGACAACTTGTGCATCCCTTTCTTGTCCCTGATTAGCCGAGCACTGTGTCGCCGACTTGAAGGAGCGACCTCGAACACGGCGATCGTGGTAGCGACGGAGGTCCCGCCGGGTAGATGGCGGTTCGAGAGTGCGGTGGGGGTCCCCCGGGCCCGCCAGAGGTCGATCGCCATCTTGGCGAGCTCGCCGTTGTCTTGTTCGTCGTAGTTGGCGACCCGAGGCGAATCGTAGGCGATGTCCGTAGGCATAACGGCTTCGGCGCCATACACCAGGAAGAAAGGAAGCCGGTTGACTCGTTAGGTGTTGTGCGGATGCCCCATAGTATCAAGAGCTCATCAAAGAACCTGTTGCACGCTCTGGTAAGCACGACCAAAGCGCGGCTGGAGTCCATGTGAAGGATGCTCGGTTTGCCCTTTCGTTTGGCCTTCACTCGGGGTGGGCGATCGAGGCGGAGGTTTGAGTCGGATGCCCTTCTCTTCGCAGAAGTCAGCCTCTCCCTTGGCGAAGTTGGTGCCGTTGTCGGTTATGATACTTGAGGGTAGCCATACCGATAGATAAGCTCACGTATTTGTGGATGTCTTCCCGTCGCACTTCTTTATGGCTTTGCTTCCACCCATTTGGTGAACTTGTCCACTGCCACCAGGAGGTGGGTGTATCCGCCGGGGGCCGTTTTGAATTTTCCCACCATGTCCATGCCCCAGACGGCGAAGGGCCAGGTGAGGGGGGTGGTCTTCAATGCCGACCCCGGCATGTGCGATTGACTCGCATACTTCTGGCACCCGGCGCATGCTCTACGAGGCGACCGCATCTTCGTGCTGTTGGCCGCAGAAGCCGTGACGAAAGGCCTTGGCGACGATTGAACGCGCCGCATGGTGGCCGCAGTCCCCTGCGTGGATGTCGCGCAGGATGTTGCGCCCTTCCGTAGTGGCGACGCACCGTTGGAACACTCCCGAGACACTGCGCTTGTATAGCTCATTGTTGATAATGGTGAAGGACTTGCATCTGCGCACGATGGCCCGTGCTTTGGCTTCATCCATTGGCAGTGCCTGGCGCTCAAGGTAGCTTATGTATGGCTCGGTCCAATCGATGCTGTCGACGGCGAGTGCGACTAAGGTGGAGTCGGGAGCGGGTGGCTCGGCAATGTCCAGCTCGCGGGGTGCGCGCAGGGGTGGCTGAGGATGTCCAGGACGACGCCCGGAGGGGGTTGGAGTCGTTTGGACCCGATTCTGGCTAGCGCGTCGGCTTCTTCGTTCTTGCGCCTGTCGACCCATTCGACGATGTGGCCGGCGAAGCTAGCGCCGGCTTGGTCGACGGCGCGCTTGTATGCGATCATGTTGGCGTCGGTGGCGTCGCAGGTGCCAGAGGTCTGGCTGGCGACTAGGTCGGAATCGCCGAGGCAACGCAGCCGTGTTGCACCCATCTCTTTTGCGACTCGCATGCCGTGTAGGAGCGCCTCGTACTCGGCCATGTTGTTGGTGCAGGGCTCGAATCTAAGTTGCAGGACGTACTTCACCGTGTCGCCCTTTGGTGATGTGAGGACGACTCCCGCGCCCGCCCCTTCGAGGTTTTTAGAACCGTCGAAGTGCGTGTCCAGTTGTTTAAGGTCCGCGGGGAGCTGGCTGCCGGGCCTCTTCCTGGGGCCGGCGCAGGAAGCCAAGTGCCTCGAGACGGATGGCGTGGCGCGACTGTAGGGTGATGCTGTGGACGCGAGCTCGACCGCTTCACTTGGCGCATCCGGCCGGCAGGCTGTTTTTGATGATGTCTGCGAGCGGTTGAGGCGACTACCTTGATGGGGTGCTCGGGTGGGCGCAAGGCCGCCGCCGCCGGGCCCCGAGGACCGCGTACACCCGCCTTGGTAGTGCTGGACACGCTGCTTGGGATTCGATTGCTGCTTCGCCGATGTAGTAGACCCAAGCGCTGTACCCGCTGTTCTCCTTCCTTCTTCCTTCCGAGCTCGACGAACACCATGACCGCGCTTATAGCGCGATTCGACGCGCTACATACATGAGCATGAGCTTCTTTCTGCTAGCCGGGGTCGGCGAGGATAGCGCCGAGAGAGCGTGGCCGGAGTTCTTCCAGGGCCCGCCGCGCCCGTCCGTCCACCCGAATGATTCTGACTTCTTGAGCAAGCGGTAGATGGCATGGCCTTGTTCCGAGCTCGGGGTATGAAGCGATCGAGGGCGGCACCGACCGGCGGAAGTTTTTGCGCGTCGACCAGTGTCGGCTGCTTGGTGCGCATGACCGCGTTGTCTTCTCCGGTTGGGCTTGATGCTCGCTTTGGAGACGACGTAGCCTAGCAGTTGTCCTGATGGAACCCCGAAGGTGCATTTCAAAGGGTTGAGCTTGATCTTGTACCGCCGTAAGTTGGCGAATGTTTCGGCGAGGTCGCTGACGAGGTCGGTCTGGCGAGTCGATTTGACCACCACGTCGTCGATGTAGACATGCACATTGCGGCCGATCTGGCTTTCCAGGCAGCTGTTCATGCACCGCTGGTATGTTGCTCCGGCGTTCTTGAGGCCGAAGGTCATGGACGTGTAGCAATAGGCGCCTAGGGGCGTGATGAATGATGTCTTCTCTTGGTCGGCCATCTTTATTTGATTGTACCCGGAGTATGCATCAAGGAAGAAGCGACTCGGACCCGGCGACCGCGTCGATAATCTGGTCGATTCGCGGTAGAAAGAATGGGTCCCGGGGACACGCGTCGTTGAGGCTTGTGTAGTCGATACACATTCGCCACGTCTTGTTTTTCTTTAGCACTAGGACTGGGTTTGCCAGCCATTTTGGGTGCTTGATTTCTATGATGAAGCCGGCAGCGAGTAGCCGATTTACTTCTTCGGCGATTGCGCGTCGCCGTTCTTCTCCCACAGGGCGCATTGCCTGCCTAACGGGTCGCGCGGTGGGATCGACATGTAATTTGTGCTCAGCAAGTTCTCTCGGGACACCCGGCATGTCGGATGGTTTCCATGCAAAGATATCTCGATTCTCACGTAGGAACTTGATGAGCGCGCTTTTCCTATTGGGCGGACAAGCCCGTCCCAATGGTAACTTGCTCACTTGGATCGCTTTCTACAAGATCTATTTGGTGAGTGCCTGTTGCAGGCTTGAAGGTTGCTGCGGACGAGTCGAGCTCGTTTGGCTTCTCCAGGATGGCGGGGTCGTTGCGATCTACTGGGTATTTGGCGAGCTCGGCGGAGTTGTCTTGTTCGTCGGCGATGACGGCGTCAGCGAGCTTGGCGCTGACGTCCTCGCATTCCAGTGCCATCTCTGGATCCCCGTGGACAGTGATGACGCCTCGAGGCCCTGGCATCTTCATCATGTTGTATGCGGGGTCGCCATGAAGCGGGCGAACGCCTGCCGGCCGAGTACGCAGTGGTAGGAGCTGCGGAAGTTCACCACCTCGAACGTTATCCGCTCGGTGCGGTAGTTCACGGGCGTGCCGAAGGTGACTGGCAACGTCACCTTGCCGATCGGGAAGGCCTTCCGCCCAGGGACGATGCCGTGGAACGTAACCTTGGTGTTCTCGAGGCGTGAGTCCGGTAAACCGAGTCGCTGGAAGGTTTCGTAGTACATAATGTTGATGGAGCTTCCCTCGTCCATCGTGGCTTTGGTAGCCGCAGCCTAGCGACTTTAGGCTCGACGGCATTGCCGCCACTCGCCCGGGTACTGGCGGGGGGGCGGATCTTCGCGGGCCCGTGCGATGCTTTGCTCTGGACTGCCAGCTTTGCCACCGGGGGACGTCGTAAAGTATGACCGCGTACCGCCACAGCCCCTGCGAGACCTTCCCGGTCCCGCCGCCGCCGAATTCCCAAGGAAGGTGGAGCGAGCCGCGCTGCGACCGGTTCTCCTTGTGCTGGTCTTGGTTCTTGCGCGGGTCTTGTGGCCGTTGCCGCGTCGTTTCCCTTTGCGCGAAGCTCTTTCATTCCGCGTGAGTAGTACTTCGTCGTGTGATTGGCGGGTTGCCCTCCTTGCCGTGATAGATGCATGGTGCGCCTAGGGAGGCCGCGGCGCGAAGCGCTTTGCTGGGGTCGATCCTTCCAGGGCGAGTGTCGCGCCGAATGATTTTGCTCGCGCCGCCGTAGCCTGCAGGCGACCAGCTCGTTGTGTCCTCCCTCTCCGCGACGCTTGCCGTTGTTAGACCGGCCGGCGAATCGGTAGTCGCCACGCCCGGCTCCTCGTGTGTGCAGGGCTAACGATTGCGTCGGTGACCGCACTGCCGTCCTAGTCGGACTAGGGCCTTCTGCCGGCGTAGCGGGTGGCGATGTCGAAGAGTTCGAGATTGAGATGGCTGATCCTCACGGACGCGACGAGCTTGGCGCCAGGTCGACACCGGCAGCACATGTGGCGCAGAGATTGCCGTGTCCAGGCCGATGCGCGGAGGCCGCCCGCATGTCCCTAGCTGCCACCCACCGCTGCCGACTCGCGGGCCTTGGACGCAGCCGATCCAGGTCTTCTATGGTTGCGGCACGGCATGCGCCGGCGGGCGTCGGATGAATGCGGGCGCGAGCTTCTTCCCCAGAGTCGATGCCGTTGGACGGCGAGGGTGTTGAACCGGGGCTGGGCGATTGGACGCCGCCCATCATGAGGGGCAGTGTAGCGGCTGCGAGTAGCTCGGAGGCCCCCGCGGATCCCCATTGCCATGGCGACGCAGTCATCCGCACGGTAGGCTCGATGTGTGTGTCGTACTCCTCGATGTCGCGGGGTCCCTTGAACCCCACAGGGTACGGTTCGCCTCTGATCATTGGCCCGAAGCAAGCGGGGCCGATTCGAGTGAACGCGCTCTGCGCGGGGCTTCATCGGCGTGGCGGTCGTTCAATCGGTTGCGCGCCCGCCATTCTTGATCATTGACAATGTGGGTTCGGGCGTCGACTGGCTGCCCGTTGGCGGCGACCATCACCCGCGCGGGGCGCGGCTCGACTCGGTTGTTAGACGAGTGGGCCGCGCGCGGTGCTGGGGGCGGGCCATTGTTGGCGTTGACGATTGCGCGGTTGGCCGCGTCCGACGACGCCGCGCGACTGACGGATGTGCGCGAGTAGAGTCGCCCTTGCGAGTCGGCTGCGGCGTGTTGCTGCTCCAATGCCTTGGCTACCAAAGCCTTGGCGTGCTGGACGAGGATTGCGCCGTCTCCCGTTTCGGGGATTCTTGCGAGGACAGCCTGTGCCGGCTGCAACGTTGTCGGCCGGAGACGAGTGCAGTGGGGTGAGGCCGTTGGCGTCGACTTCTGCCCGAGGAACTTCGGGTGGTGGTGGGCGGGGGCGATGAGGTGCTCCGTGCGCCGCCATCTGCAAAGAGTCCGACTCTTCCTCGGATGTCGTGTTTTGACTCGGGCGACCGGATTTCTCCGACGAGGAGTTCGCCACGGGCCCGCGGACCAGGGACTTCGTCGCCGCGCTGCAGCGCTGGGGGCTCGACCCCAAGGAGAAGGCCATGTTCCTCTCCACGGAGCTTGATACCAATGTGCGCCTTAGCGGCAGGAACATCGGCACCCTCAAGATGCTCACCCCCAGGACGCTCAACCTTTACGACATCCTCGACGCCCGCAAGCACTTCTTCACCCCCTCCGCCATTGACTACCTCAACTCCAGGTACGGTACCACGGTGTTTGATGAATATGAGGGCGATACCGATGCCGAAGAGGGAGAGGGATGGAGTCATCCTCGGCCACCTTCAAGTCGCTTCGTGGGAGACCGTGGATATAGAGTCCTTGGTTGACGCCGTGGCAACAGAGCGGGCAGTCGGGGACGCGGCGGTGGATCCTGCAACCGACGCAGCGAGCGATGTTCTGGTGGAACGGCGTCGATCGCGATGCACGGAGTCGATGACCGGATGGTGTCAGAGTCTGGCTACTGAGCGGTGTCGGCGGAGCCTGAGGCTGCCGAGGCAATGGTGGAGTTGGCACGGCGCCACGACCGCCGACTCAGCATCGTCTTCCAGGACCGCCTCAGCCTCCACGTATGCCTCGCCAGTGACCGGGCGAGTAGCAGTAAGGAGCTGCCCTGGCGCGAAGGGGTCGTGCGAGCGATTGGGGCGAGGCTCGGAGGGGTCGCTAACGCCAGCGAGCCCAACGAAGAGGTTGATGGAGCCGATCGGCACCATCCAGGCGTGCTTGAGAGGCGACGAGGCGGGCCGGTAGGTGCTCGGCTGGATGTGGAAGAAATTGTCGGTGGCGATCATCCTGCCGGAAGCAACCGGCCGCCGAACTGGCGAGTAGGGCCTCGCCGTAGCTCGAAGGCTTGATGTCCCATCCCCCACGGTGGGCGCCACTGGTGGATGTGGCCACGGCAGATGCTACAGGGGGTAGCACTGCGTTGATGCGAGGGGAAGGGAACATCGCCATCTACGGATCGAGGTGCAAGGGACGCAAGGGTTTTACCCAGGTTCAGCCCCTCCGGAGAGTAAAAGGCCTACGTCCTGCTAGATCTTATTGCTCAGATTGGTTTACAATGGGACGCGGCTACGCCGTGAGCTTACAATGGGAGATTAGATCTCGAATCAGGTGTCCTCTAGGGTTTTAGCTCGGGGGTTTATATAGACACCCCCGATCTAGGGTTACATGGCGATAACTCCAAATCGTATTCGTTGCTATTAATCCGGGATTCGTTAACCCCCTTGCTAGTAATCTTCTAATCCAGTCGCACAGATCTTCCCTTTAGGATCGCGGCCCAGTCGCCTTTGGGCCCAGTCGCTTGGGCGACTGGCAGTCCACCTGGGCCTTCGTCTTCACGGCGAGTGGGACTGGCGACCCGCCCCTATGGGCGTATCCCCATCATGAAGTGATCAAGTCTTTTCTATTCGTAAAAGGGCCTAATGATTGCGACCTGGTGTGGGGTACTGCGATTAAGTTCAAACCCAGCCAGTAGCAGGCCATACAGTTCCACAATGTGTGTTGGAGTAGTGACTATGCTAATCGATTTACAAATAGTTATTTCAGGGTCAACTGAGTTTTTCATCTTCGTGATTTTCATCCGTTTGCACCTATACCAATCATGAAGTCCGATCAGACAGTCCTCACCGGTGATTTGTGAATGGTTATTTCTCGATAGCATGAGAAATAGCAAAATGAAATGCAAAGATCTCTGTGTTTTCTCGGCGGCCGCCTTTGGGGGATGTCTATCCCCAGCCGGAAACCCCTTCCAAACGTCTCCCAAATAAATATTGGGCACTAGGTAACAGTTAGTTTTCATTCAATTTTGATTATATATTACAAAGTTTGAATGAAAAACGGCCAGATTTCATCTAAACCTAGAAAACTGACCGTCAGGCGGTGCGTTCGATGGTCTCCGCCCCCGTCGTCGCCTCCCCACGCAGCCCTCCCTGCGCGTGCCTCCTCTCCTGCGTTCGGCGTGTGGCCCGACGTTCCTCTGCTCTCGCGCTGCTGTCCTCCTTCGGGGCTTCTCCCTCGTCGCGCCGTCGGAGGGAGAGTCACGGCGCGACGACCGCGCCTCTTCGCGGGCACGGGCGTCGTTCTGGAGCTTCTTCCGACTCGAAGACCTCGACGAGCGCGCGTTGCCGATCGGCTGCCTCGTCCGGTGCGCCCGCCGTCGCTGACCACTCGGCCTTCGCTGCCGCCGGGCCGCCCTCCACCTCGGCCTCTCCGCCGCCTCTTCCTCCTCCATTGGCGCATCATCCTCCACATTCGTTGGCGCTCCATCATCGCCAACACGTCATCTTCCGCTGCAACTGTCCGCCCGCTCTCACCCAGATCGCTTCGCCGCTTTCTGCGGCTGATGCCTTCACTACTGTCAAGGCTGATCGACTCTCACGCCGGTGTTCGATCGACTCCCTGTCGGCTCTGCACGCCGCATCTCCGCTCAACGCGCTGGCACGGCTGCCTTCGCTTGAATCTCACCCATCGCTTCCATTCCTCTCGCACTGCGCTATCGCGCTCTGTCCCGTCGAGGCGTCGAACGCCGCAACGGTGGCCGATCGGCTGCTGTGCCACGCTTTCGCTGCCGCTGCGTTCGCCAAAGAAGGGGGCCATGGGCGCGTAACGCCGCTAGATTCGTCGCTCGCGCGCTTTCCTCCCCGCTGGCATGGGCCTCGTTGCTCCATTGCCTCCTCAGCCGCCGCTGGACGGCAGCACGCCACGCTTCCCGGCCGCGTGGGTCGGTTTCGAATTGCGATTCCGGACCGCAAGTGGAGGAGACGGCGGTGAAGCGACGAGGGCGGTGGTTGCTGCCACTGTGGTGGAGGAGACGGCGGGGGAGCGACGAAGGGTTGTGTTTGTTGCCGGCGGGTGCGGTGGCTACCATTGAGCGGAGACCTTTTATAGACGTCGGCGCTCGGAAGAAAGGGAATGTGCGAGAAGAGGCGGGAAGACTGGCGCGGGAACGGCGGTGGCGTGCAACGCCGGCGACGTGGAGGCTACGCAGCACCGACGAGACGCCTCGCTGCCCTCCATCGCCACAGGAAAGTGCCGCCGTGTCCTGCGCGCTAGAACTTCCGTCGCGAGTAGGCGGCGGTTAGGTTAAATCAGGCCGATGGGTCGACCCGCCACTCCCGCCTCGCGTTGTGTCCGCGTGTTCGGAGCGTCCCGGTGGGACGGGGATGGGCTCTCGGGCGCGGACACCGTATCGGGACGCGCCGGACAAAAATGGGCTTTGGGGGACGCGTGGGCGGTTTTTTGTCAGACGCCCCAAATTGTTCACCGGTGATTTGTGAATGGTTATTTCTCGATAGCATGAGAAATAGCAAAATGAAACGCAAAGCTATCTTTGTGTTTTCTTGAGAGAAACAAAAAGCAAAATTACATCTACAACTGGCCACATAATAGATAGACATATGGCTTTTATATGACTAGTCCATTTTTTATTTAATGCCCCATTGTACACATCCCTTTCTTTTCATCCTCAACACCTATATCGCGGTGCATTGTTAAGCGGGTGGCCATTGTCAAATGCTTCCCTTCAGTGTTTATCTTGTAGCATCGAAATGCGCCTAATGTGTACCAGTCAACAGAGACATGGCAATATCTTCCGAATAATTAAAAGAATGGTCCGATCTTGGTCTGTTTGGGCCGGGGCGGGCGTCGATCTGCATGTCGTGCCTCTGCCTCCTCGGCAGTGAGGCATTTCGTGGGCATCCCTCGCGTCATGAGGAAACCTGGGGCAGCAGCCCCGGGCATGGTGGTGGTGGCCATCTTCTTCGTCGGAGGTTGGTGGATGTCGGTGGAGTGGTATTCATCTACCACATTGTTGGCGCTGAGTCTCAGTGGCATGGTGCTGCACTGTATCGACGACAGATGCAGGATGATGTATGCGTGCAGGATGGTGGAGCCGTCTGGCGTCATGGTGGCATCAACGGCAGGTCTTGCAAGATTAATGTGATGATCTCTCTTGAAGATGGAGTCGAGGAAGACGGAGGTAGTAACTTCTGTGGCGTGTGCATTGGCGTGCATTGAGAGTCTGCTCAACTGGATGTGCTTCTCATCTGCTATTGGGCGGTTTTGGGAAGGCATTTAGTTTTTTGGATGATGTGAGTTGGTGTATTATCACCCTCTTCATCCCACTGTAGATATAGTAAGGTTGCTTCGAGATTGATCTTTTGTATTGTTTTTGTAAGGTTTTATGAATAATCTAATAAAAAAAACCGTATGCATCCTTTGGATGCAGAAGCTGGGACGATATTTCCCCTATTTCAAAAAAGAATTAAAAGAATGGTGGACTGGATACAGTCAAATGGGGACGGGAAATGGAGGAACGTGATGTGGCCTTAGAGGAAGAGAAAAAAGTGGAACACCGATAAATAAGAAAATGTCCATGAGTTTACGAAAACCGGTAAGCATAAGGAATCGTAGAAAGGATAGATGGGGAGGAAGAGGCAATGAATGGATGATCTCCAATTGTTCTCGAGCGCCACGCGTTCTCTACCTCTCATTACTACGAGGTTTCTAAATGGTGCACGGACGCTATACGACTCACCTCATGCGGGTAGTACAATGCAATTAATGTAAAAATCGTATAATAACATGAGAACCCGTCGACGGTGCTTATTTGTTTTCGAGAACACGCTCGTGAGCTCGCTCACCCGTGTTAGACACACAGTTCGCACATGTGTCACATCTATCTAAAAAACATAACTTCTATCGAAGAGACTCCACCCCTTTAAACACATTTTTAAGAGTAAAATACAAAATACAAGTTGGCAGCCACTAAAGACGACTCAAGCGCGTAGAGATGGACGCCATGTCAGAGAGCGAGTGGTATTTCATGATGTGGTGGGGCCCACCTCAACGGCTCCAATAGAATTCTTTGAACCCCTACCCCGCGGAACATTGTTCCACTACCACTCAGTTTGTCAGTTTGCCCTGATCATTCCGAGGTGGGGAGAAAGAGAAGGGAGAGGGAACGACACGAGGTGACGGCCATGGAGACTGGAAGCGTGGCAGTCAACATCGACATGCCTTGACGCGGAGGAGGTGGTGATGTCGCGTCGTTGTCGACTAGAAGGGGCTCCTCCTCCCGTATATGTTAAGCCCCAAAATCCAGCCAATATATCCCCAAATCCATGGTTTTTTGCTGCAAATAGGGTTATTTACGTGCATTTAGGGCAGTATCTTTGGATTAGTTGATGTGTTTTTGGTAGAAAATATCAATCTAAGTTGTATGGTTTGGTCAGTTCTTCGGTCCGGGGTAGGGTTTAGAAAAATAATTGACTCAAATCGTGGGGATTATAATGGTTGCATGCGTGTACTGTTGTTGCATGCTCATGCGACAGTTACTTCTCAATTGAATAAACCATGGTGATTATTTCTTGGTAGTGGCAGGAATGCGAGTTTTGTTAATGGTCAAAACATATCGTTTGGACATGTTGAAATTGTTACATGGTCCACTCTGATGCTAGAAAACACAATTTAAGATATTGGGTATGAGATGTGAAGGATAGAAGTGCACTATTGCATTCCAATATTGAAAGTTAGTAGGAATGGGCTTATCAGATATAATGGAACATTTAAGCAATGGTGGCATTTGTGTCGGTTGGGAATTTTTCATCAGTTTGTGTCTCGATCATGATAGAGTTTGAGAGCAATGTGGAGTTTCCAGTGGCTGATTTGCCACCATTCATTAGCCATGTTTATGCTACAAATACATGTCAAACTGAAGACATGGCACTGCAAGTTCTGAATGTTGAGGAAGAAGAAGTTCTTGTCCCATTGCAAGTTGTTTATGTCGCCAACTCATTGGTTGATCAGGATTGCATTAGTTTTAGAACAAGACATAGGAAGAGGAAAGCAACAACTCTTGAAGTAGAAGAAGGAGATGGAGAATAGGAAGCAGATGAGGATGAACCTACTGAGGACAATGATTTAGACTTTGATCCAAATGAAATTGTTGATTCTGATTTTGACATCACTGAAGTTGATGATGACCTATTCGAATATAATGTAGGTGCATAGGATGAAACCAAGGTACAAATTGGAGATAGTTCAACACATAAATGCAATGAAAAGGTTTGCAAGCAATAGTATGGAGATGAAGAGGATATGTGGGGGCAGATTCAGATGAAGATGTTGTGCCATTCAAGGTCAAAACTTTCAGAGACATTGATCTCTTGGATCCAAAATTTCAGTCCGGGATGATATTTGGGTCAGTGGAGCTATTGAGGAGATCAATTACTGCATATAGTTGAATAAACACATGAAGGATATCAAACTCATAGTAAATGATATGAAGAGGGTCAAAGTTGTGTGTAGTCATGAGTGTAAATGGTATATATGTGGGGCTGATAGTAGGACCAAGTCTTTCAGCATCAAGTACTTAAATGCTAAGCACAATTGCATTGGCACATTCAAAGCGCATGGATTCACATCAAAAAAAAAATCTAGCAAATAAGTATGTGGAGAGCTTTAGGGCTGACCAAGATATAAATATGCATGAAGAACTTCTCAAGAATTATTCAAAATGAATGGAGCATGCCTGGACCATCATCTTACCAACATACTGTACTATCAATCATGGTTCAGGCGGTACTGAAAATGATCTTTAATGTCAAATAAGCATTAACATAGTCTACTATTACCGTGATTAACTTTGTGATCAAAATTGTTCTTAGCTAAATGAACTACCCAAACTTGGGTTATTTTGCGTAAATGTCATTGTCCTTAGCTTAGTGACATGATTTTCATTGTCCTTATCTTAGTGAGAAATTAAATTATTATTTTTTAGATACCAAGTGTTAGGACTATGGAAACAATGCCAATTTCATCACCCTCTTTCACTTCTTCTATCCAAAGCTTGGTCAATCATCCCCAACCAACAACTAATACCATCAGGCAAGGAGAGCTAGCTCAAAAAACGGTTAGCTTCGCAACATAAAATAAAACAAGGAGCTAGAAGAAAGTAAAATTGCTCCCCTGGAAGCAAAGTATACAACTCAAGCGAAGAAAGCGGAACTAGCATCCCAAAACAGATTTAAGCATGAACAAAGAAAGCTTGAGCAAGCCCAAGCAAAATTAGTGGGAATGGAAGAAAAGAGGGAGAAGAAGGGAGCTGATGCTGAAATAACCAAGCTTTCCAAAGCAGCGACAAGAAATATTGTTGCATAAGTGAAAATATATGTTGCTAAGAAAAGAAAGAAAGAAAATGTTGAGA
Organism: Lolium multiflorum; assembly: GCA_030979885.1. Taxonomy (NCBI): domain Eukaryota; kingdom Viridiplantae; phylum Streptophyta; class Magnoliopsida; order Poales; family Poaceae; genus Lolium; species Lolium multiflorum. The sequence continues at coordinate 306,720,827 of CM061750.1, forward strand.
AGAAATTTGCAACAGAGAAAAGAGATACATATAAATTTGTCTAGATAGGTGTCCATAGATTGAAATAGAGGGACATGCTACTCTGAGATTTGCACTGAAATATTCATCAACACTTGAACCAAGATCTCAATTTGGTAATAGATGCTGAAGATGCTTGTGTTCCTTAAAAATAAAAATGAAAGGTAAACATGTTCGACGAGTTCAGGTGTCCAAGGAAAAATTGATTACTAAACATGTCCCACGCTGGACTAGTTTCTTCTAAATTATGTAAGACATATGTAATGCAATGTTTTAGAGCCTTATGTCCTTTAGGTCAGTGTCAAACTACCTAGGTTATCTCTTTTGGTCAGTGACATGGTTCCATGCCCCCTTCATTTTGGCACTTGTGAATCATGTAACAAACTCATTTGAAATGAGATGTTATTACTCACTTGTTTGAGCTTTTTAAATATATATGTTTTAAAACTTCCAAACCTTTCTCATATTGCATATATCACATTGTCAAATTCAAAATAGAGCAAATTGACAATTGCTCGTGACTTGTTCATTCCATAGGTCATAGTTAGCTCTTGTTCATTACAGACCATAGACAAATACACCAATTGACTCACATATGCTTGGTCATTACACAACATAGAGAAAACCATAGACTAACACTACATCATTGATTGATCATACTAGAACACCACTGACCAATTCATCCTACAATAACACTGAATCATTGCTTGATCGATCCATTGCATCATTTTTCACAATGAGCATCACACACACCACACTAAGTAGCCTAGATACAACCTTGAGCATAGTCACCACTTCTGTCAGTATCTTCATCAGCATCTTCACATGGGCTTTCTGTGCTACTGCTCCTGCTGCAACTTCCTATACATTGCGAAGCCTCGACTCCTCGCTTCTATCTCTAGACCATCCCATTGCTTCAATTGCACCATCCACCTAAAAATAATTTAGTTCAACCAAATAACCAACATATTAAAGTTCTTAATGCCAAAAAATCACAACCATGTTGTCAAATTGAACAAATCCGTAGTCAAAATTTATATTTTGCACAAAATGCTCTTCGTGATCAACTAATAATCTAAACAATTCTCTAAATAGCAACGCCAAAGCTAAGATCAGAGACTTATACCATGCTTCTCGCACTTGTAGAATGTCCAGTTGTTGTGCGTTGCCGTCTCAGACACCTTGCGCTTGACTGTCCGGTCAGAGTCAGGGCGGGGGATCAGCGGAATGTAGGACCCCGGCGGTGCAGCGCAGAACTACTATAGTTGGCGCTTGCCATAGCAAATGAACATCACATACTACGGTGGAACCTCATGGACTCCGGTGAGGGTGGACATGGCGGCATTAGCCTAGGGTTTCAGAGCATGCACAGGGAGCGAGAGAGTCGATGGATTCACGGAGAGGGCATATTTTTGTTAGTACAATGAACTAATTGAACCCCACCGACCTATAATAACATAGATCCACATATCTTTGTTTTATCCACCATCGTCTAAGGTCTCCTCCTCTATCCCTGTCATGTCCTTATTTTTCATTTGTCCACCATACCACGAAGCTAAATACCTTGTCAACCTAACTTCTACTGCATCGGACCACAACCCACTAGTCATTTATCTCTCCCAGTCACCCTCCTGTTTCTATCATTGCTCGCGGATACCTCCCCCTCTTGATTGTGAGCGCTAGAGTCACTTTATCTCCTCCCCTCTATCCTATTCGGAGTTTGGAGCTTGAAAGATACATTTTGTGATTGTGGGGAGAATTTGTTCGAGAAATCTCTTACATCACCATGCCACCGTCATTGTTGAGTGTTAGTGGTAACCAGAGACCACTTTAAAAAGAACATCAACAACTCATCACGGCAGCCGCCCTAGACACATGTCCACTATGCAATCAAGAGTGATTGTATATACTAACAAGTCGGATAGCCTGTGCCCTGATACGTCTCAAACATATATATGATTTTTGGTGCTCCATGCTTGTTTTACACCAATTCATATATGTTTTGCTTACATTTCGTTGCACTTTTATGATTTCCAGCACTAACCTATTAACAAGATGCCACAAGCTAGCTCCCTGTTTTCTGTTGTTTTTGTATTTCAGAAAAGTTGTATAGGAAATATTCTTGGAATTGGACAAAACAAAAGCCGAAGTCAATATTTTACCGAAATGAAGACATAGTCTAGAGGGGGGTTGAAGAGGTGCCACGGGGCGGCCAGACCAGCCCATGGCGCGACCTGGGTGTGGCCCACGCCTAGGAGTGGTGTAGGCCCCCTAGGCACCCCACCGACCTAAATCCTCTGCCTATTTATACATCTTCTCGGGAAAACTCTGGATACCCGAGCCTCCATCCACGAAAAGTTCTGTCGCGGCCGCCTGATGATCCACAAGTATAGGGGATCGCAACAGTCTTCGCGGGAAGTAAAACTCAATTTATTGATTCGACACAAGGGGAGACAAAGAATACTTGTAAGCCTTAACGGCGGAGTTGTCAATTCAGCCGCACTGAAACAGACTTGCTCGCAAGAGTTTATCGGAGTAATACTTTATAGCAAATAGCAATGGTGAAATATCGACAGAAGATGTAACAAAGACAGCAGAGTGATTATAGTAAACAAGCAGATTAAAATATCGTAGGCACATGGATGGATGAATGGGCGTTGCATGGATGAGAGAACTCATGTAACAATCAAGGTAGGGCATTTGCAGATAATAATAAAACGGTATCCAAGTACTAATCAATCAATAGGCATGTGTTCCATATTTAGTCGTACGTGCTCGCAATGAGAAACTTGCACATCTTTTGTCCTACCAGCCGGTGGCAACCGGGCCTCTAGGGAATCTACTGGAAATTAAGGTACTCCTTTTAATAGAGCACCGGAGCAAAGAATTAACACTCCGTGAACACATGTGATCCTCATATCACCGCCTTCCCTTCGGTTGTCCCAATTTATGTCACTTTGGGGCCTCGGGTTCCAGACAACAATACGTGTATACAACTTACGTGTAAGATCATAAAGCAATGAATATCATGAATTAATAACATGTTCAGATCTGAGATCATGGCACTCGGGCCCTAGTGACAAGTATTAAGCATAACAAGTTGCAACAATATCATAAAAGTACCAATTACGGACACTAGGCACTATGCCCTAACAATCTTATGCTATTACATGACCAATCTCATCCAATCCCTACCACCCCCAGCCTACATCGGGGGAATTACTCACACATGGATGGGGGAAACATGGCTGGTCGATGGAGAGGGTCGGTGGTGATGATGGCGATGATCTCCTCCAATTCCCGCCCGGCGGAGTGCCAGGACGGAGTTTCGTCCCGAGATGGAGTTTCGCGATGGTGGCGCGCATCGGATGTCTTCTCGGTGATTTCTTCTAACCCCGTGCGTTTTTAGGTCGAAGCGTTAAGTAGTCGAGAGGAGGGCGCTGAGGCCGCCGAGGGGCCACACAGAGGGCGGCGCGCCCCCCTCCGCCGGGCCGCGCCGGCCTAGTGGGTGGGGGCCTCCACAGGGCTTGCCCTTCTGGCTCGTCAATCTTCCGGAAAAATAAGACCTTGGCATAAATTCGAGGATTTTCTAAAGTTGGATTTCTCACAAAAAACGAGACACCAAAGTACTTGCTAAAATAGTGTTAGTCCGTGTTAGTTGTATCCAAAATACACAAATTAGAGGCAAAACAATAGCAAAGTGTTGGGAAAGTAGATACGTTTTGGACGTATCAACTCCCCCCATCTTATTGCTTTTCCTCAAGCAATTCAGTTAACAACTGAGTGCGATAAAAGAGCTTTCACAAACACATTTGTTCATATGATGTAAATATTCTCATGATATGGCAAGTGCTTAAGCAATTCATAATAAGATACATGCAAATAAAATCATCTAATAGCTATGTCAATCATGGAAAAGGTACCAACAAATTAATAATGAGCATCATGAATCATGTCTATCAGCAGGATTGCAATGTTCATAGAAGGATATGATAAAGTGGTATCTCGCTTGCCCGTATTTGTACAGCAAAACATAAATGCCCGGGCACCTTTGAGGTTCATGGGAAGACTGGAAGTAGAGATTATCAAAGATAAAAGCATCAAAGTTAGACCATAGTTAATCATATTTTGGGACAAGCATATTATACTAAGAATGACAGTTGTGCTCTCAAGAAGGTGCTCAAAGAAATGATGGAGACACAAAGTAAAAGTAAAAGATTGACCCTTCGCAGAGGGAAGCAGGGATTAACATGTGCTAGAGCTTTTCATTTGTAAAACAAGAGTAAAATTATTTTGAGAGGTGTTTGTTGTTGTCAATGAATGATAATGGGTACTCTAACTACCTCGTCAACCAGACTTCAAGAGCGGCTCCCATGAATGACGTTATCTCTACCAGCAAGGTAAAATCATCCCTCTTCTCTTTGTTTACACATGTACTTTAGTTTTATTATGGATGACACTCCCCCAACCTTGCTTACACAAGCCATGGCTAACTCGAATCCTCGGGTGCCTTCCATCAATCACATACCATGGAGGAGTGTCTATTTGCAATTTAAGTTGCTTACTGATAAATCAGGCAAAACATGTGAAGAATTATTAATGAAAGTTGATTAATTGGGACTAACCCCGTCAGCTCTTTTTGCAAAATTATTGATAAGCGGATGTGCCACTAGTCCATTATGAAAGTCTCTCAGAGTAAATGACAAGATTGAAAGATAAACACCACATACTTCCTCATGAGCTATAAAACATCAACACAAATTGAGAAGCATTTTGAAGGTTTAAAAGGTAGCACATGAGAATTTACTTGGAATGGTTTGAAATGCCATGCATAGGTATTTATGGTGGACACTCTGGAATAACTTGGTTTGGTGTTTGGAAGCACGAAAAGCGTTCCCGTCAAGACAAGTGAGGGCTAGCAATAGACTAGGAAGCGACAATCAAGAGAGCAGTAACTTCCATAATCATGCTTGCGACAAAATAAATTAACGGAGGCATAAAAGTGATACAAGAACTCTGAGGTAAAGTAAATCATCGAGGCTTAATTGACTTCTTGTTCAGTCATATGCATGCGTGAGCATGTGCCAAGTTGATTCAAGAGAATTATTCAGAGGAGGATACCACAATGTCATACCTATCTATGAATAAAGCAATGCAAGCAAATATTTATGATATGCTACTCATATTAATAAATTGGAGCTAATCGTGAGAGATCATGAACTACTAGACTTTCTTAAATGACATATACCTCATATGAACCAACTAAGCATGTTCACATGGATGAGTATATGTACAAATGAAAACAAATAGAGTTCATACCAGCCTCTACATCGAATCGTCGTAGATTGTCATTATTGCCTTTTCACTTGTATAGCTTGAATAATATTGAATGAAAACCAAGCTCCAGCCAAAGACCACTGAACTCCATAATGAATTTTACAAACCAAAGAAGAACAGCAATATTTTTGGTGTTTTCGAATTGAAAACAAGAACAAAAGGAAACAAGCAAACAAAGCAAAATCTTTTTTTTCTTATAGCAAACCAACGATAGCAAATAAAGCAAAATAAAAGCAAGAAACCAAAGTAAACAAATGGTGAAGAGAAACAACAGAAATATTTTTGGGAAAGAAACAAAGCAAAAACAAGAAAATGAAAAATAAAGGGTCACATAAACACAAAGCAGCAGAAATTCATCAAACTTGACAGCAGTACAGTAATCGATTTTTAAGAAATTCTTCCGCTGCTCAGCTCGAAAAGTGTTCAACTAATGAAAGTTAGAAAACAACCTGGGGAACATGCACAAAAATTGGCTTCGCAAAATAACGTTCTGGCTATTTTTGAGAATTTTTTCGGTATCAGTCCAGAATCTGTTTTCAGTCAGCACTTCCCCAAATATCATCTTCCTCTTATTAGAAAACCACTTCAAGAAACTAAACAAGTATATACAAGTATCCAGCAACTATAATATGCAAAGAATGAGTGATGCCGGTATACCTCCCCCCAAGCTTAGGCTTTTGGCCTAAGTGGAGATCAATCCCATGGTGCCCATGAAGTAGCACCTCCGTAGTACGACGAAGATGGATCTGGGTATGTGCTGGAGGAAACACCCGGATACGTGAAGGTGTAGTCGTAGGAGGGCTCGGCGTCCTCGAAGTCATGCTGCTGGTGGAAGCCATGTATCTTCAGCTGCTCATCCACCTCCTCCTTAGAGCGCGACCATGGTTCCTGTGAATACCGAACAAATCTGGCTACGGCAATGGAACTTCCCTCTCTTCCCGTCAGAAAACAACATTCTATAGACAATATTATCTAAACTAGAGTCAGCTGTAAAAATTGATGACTCTTCATAGCAAGCAATATCAAGCCTTATAGGATTTATTTTCACATCAGTAGGGTTAAGAGGAAGATCTAGATGTGCTAAAATGCGCGATGCAATAATTCCTCCAAAAATAGGCCCCTTGTTAGACAAGCGGCGAGCATAAGAGCACCAAGATGATAAGGTGTCTCTCTAGTGAGTGCAGCAATTAAGAAAGCAAGATTGTAACTAGAAATGTTGCTAGTGTTCTCCCTACCAAGAATGCTAGTAGCAAGGTAATAAGCAAAATACTTAATAGCAGGGAGTTGAATGTTTCTTATCTTGCCACGCTGAATGGTGCGACAATCATCATTGGTGATTCCTCGATAGAGCTCCAGCAATTCCTTGGGATTGCTTTGGATCTTATTTGATGTACCTACAGGGGCAATATCCAATGCAGTACAAAAATCTTTCAACTTCATAGTAATAGGATCATCATAAATCCTGAATGAAACTGATGGTTGGAAGTGTTTGTTGTTGAACTGAAAGCTCTCAACAAAGATTTTGGTAAGCATGTAGTACTGATCCCTCTCATCCTCCATGTAAGCGGTTAAGCCCACATTACCGACGAGGACCAAGAAATCATCCAGCAACCCTGCATTACTCAAAAAGTCATAACATGGAAAAGATGAAGCGTTAGGGACTCCATTGTCCTCTTCGGCTTCGAAGCTCGGTGCGATGACATCCTCATTATAAGACCGCCTAATCCGAGTGGATGACCTTGAGGGCCTCCCCGTGCTCGTCGTCTCTCTTCAAACACTTCTCCAAAGTTATGGTTATCCATCTTCCTTTTCTGAAATTTTTCAACAAACATTATAAAATTTGATTTGGTGACATATAATTGAGGGAAACTACTATAGGAACTTGCTAGAGTACTAGTCATGCATTAAAACTACTTTTTACCACTTAGAACAAGCATGCAAGCTCACTAAACATGTTACCTACAGCAGCAAAATATTCAAGATATACTCCACCAAACAAAATTCTACTTGGATAATCGGAGGAGTCACATACCTGAGAGCAAATGTGCCAAATTGCAGGAAATCTGGGCTGAGCAAAGAGATCGAGAAATCTTGAGCTCTTGAGCGAAACGCGAGTGAGAGAAAGTCAAAGTAGTTTTTTCGGGAGAGAGAAGAGAATAGGAGAAAGAGATGAAGAGGTGGGGCAAGGAGGGGCCCACACACCAGGGTGGCGCACCCCCCCCTTCCAGGCCGTGCCGGCCTGTGGGGTGCCACCCTGGGGTGCCCCACTGGTCATTCCCAGGTGTCCCCAGGTGCCTCTTCGAAAAATAAGACCAATGGTATAATTTTTATTAATTTTTGAAAACTTTGAAAAATGCACATTTCTGGGTGTTAAATTTATTATTACTGGGCAGAAAAAGATTTTGGAATCTCTAATTAACTAAGGAACTTTGCAAAACAAAAGTGCTACAGCAAGTAGATCAAGTGGAGGAAGAAAGAGATGTTGTTTAGCTTCCTCTATGCATATAAAATGAATTTGTTAACAAGGTTGATCAAAGTCTTGCCACCAAATAAATTTTACATAGCATAAGAAGAATTAAACCTCAAATCAATCATGTTACCTTGTATTGTATTGATATGGATCCAATCACAAGAGTTTGATATTCTTCTTTAGGCTCATATATAGGACAATCAATAGTTCCCACTTTGATAGTTCTCACATTAGAAATTGTATTAACTCCACATATTTTGTCAATCCTCTTGGGAAAATAAACGGTATGCTCCTTGTCATTGATACGTCTCCGACGTATCGATAATTTCTTATGTTCCATGCCACATTATTGATGATATCTACATGTTTTATGCATACTTTATGTCATTATTATGCGTTTCCGAACTAACCTATTGACGAGATGTCGAAGGGCCAGTTCCTCGTTTGTTTTTGGTTCCAGAATCCTAGTAAGGAAATATTCTCGGAATCGGAAAATCAATGCCCAGCATCCTATTTTTCCACGAAGCTTCCGTAACACCCGAGAGCGCCGGAGGAGGCCCTATGGGCCTGCATCAGTGGGCGCTGGCGTGGCCGGGCCGCGCGCCCCTAGTGTCACCGCCTGTCGACCTTCCGACTCCGCCTCTTCGCCTATTTAAAGGTCCCGACCTAAAACCTCGATACGGAAAAAGCCACGGTGACGAAACCTTCCAGCCGCCATCGCAAGCCAAGATCCGGGGACAGGGTCTTCTGTTTCGGCACGCCGCCGACGGGGAAGTGCCCCTTAAGGCTTCTCCATCAACACCACCGCCATCTTCATCAACGCTGCTGTCTCCCATGAGGAGGGAGTAGTTCTCCATCGAGGCTCGGGGCTGTACCGGTAGCTATGTGGTTAATCTCTCTCTATGTGCTTCAATACAATAATCTCATGAGCTGCCTTACATGATTGAGATTCATATGATGATGCTTGTAATCTAGATGTCATTATGCTAGTCAAGTGGGTTTTACTTATGTGATCTCAAGACTCCTTGTCCCACGTGTGTAAAGGTGACAGTGCACCGTGTGGGTCTCTAGGCTATATTTCACTACTTATTCGCAGTTATGAATGGCATAGTGAAGTGCTTATTTATATATCTTTATGATTGCAATGTGTTTTGTATCACAATTTATCCATGTGCTACTCTAGTGATGTTATTAAAGTAGTTTATTCCTCATGCACGGTGTAATGGTGACAGTGTGTGCATCCGTGTTAGTACTTGGCGTAGGCTATGATTATGATCTCTTGTAGATTATGAAGTTAACTATTGCTATGATGGTATTTATGTGATCTATTCCTCCTACATAGTGTGAAGGTGACAGTGTGCATGCTATGTTAGTACTTGGTTTAGTTGTGTTGATCTCATGCACTCTAAGGTTATTTAAATATGAACATTGAATATTGTGGAGCTTGTTAACTCGCATTGAGGGTTCGTGTAATCCTACGCAATTAGTGGTGTTCATCATCCAACAAGAGAGTGTAGAGTATGCATTTATCTATTACGTTATGTGATCAAAGTTGAGTGTCCACTGAAAGTCTAATCCCTAGGCTTTGTTCCTAAATACGCTATGTTGCTTGTTTACCATTTCTGCTAACACTCTGGGCAACATACTCTTGTTTACCTGTCTTGGGCAAAGCACTTTTACGTGCTTGCCACCGCTCATACTTATTTATACACCCGTATTTCACTATCTCTTCGCCAGACTAGTGCACCTATTAGGTGTGTTGGGGACACAAGAGACTTCTTGCTTTGTGGTTGCGGGGTTGCATGAGAGGGATATCTTTGACCTCTTCCTCCCGAGTTCGATAAACCTTGGGTGATCCACATAAGGGAAACTTGCTGCTGTTCTACAAACCTCGCTCTTGGAGGCCCAACATTGTCTACGGAAAAGGAGGCGTAGACATCAAGCTATTTTCTGCGCGCTGCTTGGGAGAAAAGGTAAAAGGTACTCACACCTCGGATCTCGGCTACTGCTTATTTTCGCTCGTTAGGGTACTCGAAGCTATTTCCTTAGATCCCGCAATTGCATCTTTTTGTTTCTTGTTTACACTAGTTAGGCATAATGGACAACAATGAGCTTCTTATTCTATTTCTGATTTAAGACATGGATGGTTTGATGCGAAAATTAAAAAACCTATGGAACATATTAGTATGAACGCTTTGAACACCATTGTTGCTAATGATATGGAAAATTCTAAGCTTGGGGAATCTGGTTTTGATGAGCATGATATTTTTAGTCCCCCAAGCATTGAGGAGAAAATTTACTTTGATGATACTTTGCCTCCTATTTATGATGATCATAATGATATTGGTCTTTTAGTACCGCCTACTATGGAGGATAAATTTGATTATGATTATACTATGCCTCCTACACTTGATGAGAATAATAATAATGATAGCTACTTTGTTGAATTTGCTCCCACTACAACTAATAAAATTGATTATGCCTATGTGGAGAGTAATTTTATGCATGAGACTCATGATAAGAATGCTTTATGTGATAGTTATATTGTTGAGTTTGCTCATGTTGCTACTGAAAGTTATTATGAGAGAGGAAAATATGGTTGTAGAAATTTTCATGTTACTAAAACCCCCTATGTGCTGAAATTTTTGAAGCTACACTTGTTTTATCTTCCTATGCTTGTCACTTCTCTTCATGAACTTGTTTATTTACAAGATTCCGCATAGGAAGCATGTTAGACTTAAATTTGTTTTGAATTTGCCTCTTGATGCTCTCTTTTGCTTCAACTACTATTTCTTGCGAGTGCATCATTAAAACTGCTTGAGCCCATCTTAATGGCTATAAAGAAAGAACTTCTTGGAGATAACCCATGTGTTTATTTTGCTACAGTAACTCTATTTTATATTTGAGTCTTGGAAGTTGTTACTACTGTAGCAACCTCTCCTTATCTTAGTTTTGTTGCATTGTTGTGCCAAGTAAAGTCTTTGATAGTAAGGTTCATACTAGATTTGGATTACTAAGAAGCAGATTTCTCTATAACATTTAATCGGGGCCCAATTCTTGGGTAACTCAAATTATGCAAATTTACGTGAGTGATCCTGATATGTACTCAACTTTCATTCAATTTGGGAATTTTCATTTGAGCAAGTCTGTGCCTTTTTAAAATTCGTCTTACGACTGTCTCTTTTTGATCCCCTTTATTTCGCATTGCCTCTTTTGCTATGTTGGATGGATTTCTTTGTTTCATTAATGTCCAGTAGCTTTGTGCAATTACCAGAAGTGTTAAGAATGATTGTGTCACCTCTGAACATGTGAATTTTTATTAAGCACTAACCCTCTAATGAGTTTGTTTCGAGTTTGGTGTGGAGGAAGTTTTCAAGGGTCAAGAGAGGAGGATGATATACTATGATCAAGAAGAGTGAAGAGTCTAAGCTTGGGGATGCCCCCATGGTTCATCCCTGGATATTATAAGAAGACTCAAGCATCTAAGCTTGGGGATGCCCAAGGCATCCCCTTCTTCATCGACAATTATCGTGTTCCTTCTCTTGAAACTATATTTTTATTCGGTCACATCTTATGTACTTTACTTGGAGCTCTGTGTGCTTTTATTTTTGTTTTTGTTTGAATAAATGCTTGTGTGGGAGAGACACGCTCACGTGGTTCATATGAACACATGTGTTCTTAGCTTTTAATGTTCATGGCGAAGGTTGAACTGCTTCGTTCATTGTTATATGGTTGGAAACGGAAAATGCTACATGTAGTAATTGGTAAAATGTCTTGGATAATGTGATACTTGGCAATTGTTGTGCTCATGTTTAAGCTCTTGCATCATATACTTTGCACCCATTAATGAAGAAATACATAGAGCTTGCTAAAATTTGGTTTGCATATTTGGTCTCTCTAAGGTCTAGATAATTTCTAGTACTGAGTTTTGAACAACAAGGAAGACGGTGTAGAATCTTTTAATGTTTACAATATGTCTTTTATGTGAGTTTTGCTGCACCGGTTCATCCTTGTGTTTGTTTCAAATAACCTTGCTACCCTAAGCCTTGTATCGAGAGGGAATACTTCTCATGCATCCAAAATCCTCGAGCCAACCACTATGCCATTTGTGTCCACCATACCTACCTACTACATGGTATTTCTCCGCCATTCAAAGTAAATTGCTTGAGTGCTACCTTTAAATGATTCAAAATTTATCACCTCTGATTTGTGTCAATGTTTTATAGCTCATGAGGAAGTATGTGGTGTTTTATCTTTCGATCTTGTCATTTACTTTTGACAGACTTTCACAATGGACTAGTGGCTTCATCCGCTTATCCAATAATTTTGCAAAAAGAGCTGGCAATGGGGTGCCCAACCCCAATTAATTAACTTGCATTAATAATTCTCTTCACATGTTTTGCTCTGATTCATCAGTAAGCAACTTAATTTTGCAAATAGACACTCCTTCATGGTATGTGATTGGTGGAAGGCACTAGGATTCGGTTAGCCATGGCTTGTGTAAGCAAAAGGTTGGGAGGAGTGTCATCTATAAATAATGAAACTAAAATACATGTGTAAACAAAAGAGAAGAGGGATGATCTACCTTGTGGTAGAGATAACGTCCTTCATGGGAGCCGCTCTTGAAAGTCTGGTTGATGAGGTAGTTAGAGTGCCCACTACCATTCGTTGACAACAACAAACACCTCTCAAAATTTTACTTTTATGCTCTCTTTATGTTTTCAAAACCAAAGCTCTAGCACAAATATAGCAATCGATGCTTTCCTCTTTGAAGGACCATTCTTTTACCTTTTATGTTGAGTCAGTTCACTATCTCTCCACCTCAAGAAGCAAACACTTGTGTGAACTGTGCATTGATTCTACATACTTACATATTGCATTTGTTATATTACTCTATGTTGACAATTATCCATGAGATATACATGTTATAAGTTGAAAGCAACAGCTAAAACTTAATCTTCCTTTGTGTTGCTTCAATACCTTTACTTTGATTTATTGCTTTATGAGTTAACTCTATGCAAGACTTATTGATGCTTGTCTTGAAAGTACTATTCATGAAAAGTCTTTGCTTTATGATTCATTTGTTTACTCATGTCATTAACATTGTTTTGATCGCTGCATTCATTACATATGCTTACAATAGTATGATCAAGGTTATGATGGCATGTCACTTGAAATTATCTTTGTTATCGTTTACCCATGGAAGACTGCATTAGGGGCGTACGTCTCGGCCGTATCGATATTTCTTATGTTCCATGCCACATTATTGATGATATCTACATGTTTTATGCATACTTTATGTCATTATTATGCGTTTTGAACTAACCTATTGACAGATGCGAAGGCCGGTTCTGTTTTTGGTTCGAAATCCTAGTAAGAATATTCTCGGAATCGGACGAAATCAACACCCGACATCCTATTTTTCCACGAAGCTTCCGAACACCCGAGCCGCCGAGGAGGGCCCTGTGGGCCCAGGGGCAGGCGCGGCGTGGCGCGCCCTGGTGTGTCACCGCCTCGTCGACCTTGACTCCGCCTCTTCGCCTATTTAAAGGTCCCACGACCTAAAACCTCGATACGGAAAAGCCCCACAGAAAACTTCCAGAGCTGCCGCCATCGCGAAGCCAAGTTAGGGGGACAGAGTCTCTGTTCGGCACGCCGTCTGGACGGGAAGTGCCCCGGAAGGCTTCTCCATCAACACCACCGCCATCTTCATCAACGCTTTGTCTCCCATGAGGAGGGAGTAGTTCTCCATCGAGGCTCGGGGCTGTACCGGTAGCTATGTGGTTAATCTCTCTCCTATGTGCTTCAATACAATAATCTCATGAGCTGCCTTACATGATTGAGATTCATATGATGATGCTTGTAATCTAGATGTCATTATGCTAGTCAAGTGGGTTTTACTTATGTGATCTCCGGAGACTCCTTGTCCCACGTGTGTAAAGGTGACAGTGTGTGCACCGTGTGGGTCTCTTAGGCTATATTTCACAGAATACTTATTCACCGTTATGAATGGCATAGTGAAGTGCTTATTTATATCTCTTTATGATTGCAATGTGTTTTGTATCACAATTTATCCATGTGCTACTCTAGTGATGTTATTAAAGTAGTTTATTCCTCTGCACGGTGTAATGGTGACAGTGTGTGCATCCGTGTTAGTACTTGGCGTAGGCTATGATTATGATCTCTTGTAGATTATGAAGTTAACTATTGCTATGATGGTATTGATGTGATCTATTCCCCCTACATAGTGTGAAGGTGACAGTGTGCATGCTATGTTAGTACTTGGTTTAGTTGTGTTGATCTGTCATGCACTCTAAGGTTATTTAAATATGAACATTGAATATTGTGGAGCTTGTTAACTCCGCATTGAGGGTTCGTGTAATCCTACGCAATTAGTGGTGTTCATCATCCAACAAGAGAGTGTAGAGTATGCATTTATCTATTTTGTTATGTGATCAAAGTTGAGAGTGTCCACTAGTGAAAGTCTAATCCCTAGGCCTTGTTCCTAAATATCTATCGCTGCTTGTTTACCGTTTTTCGCTACTTACAGCTGGGTTACTCGCTTGTTTATTGTCTGGGCAAAGCACTTTTAAGTGCCGTTGCCTTTGCTCATACTTATTTATACCACCCGTATTTCACTATCTCTTCGCCGAACTAGTGCACCTATTAGGTGTGTTGGGGACACAAGAGACTTCTTGCTTTGTGGTTGGGGGTTGCATGAGAGGGATATCTTTGACCTCTTCCTCCCCCGAGTTCGATAAACCTTGGGTGATCCACTTAAGGGAAACTTGCTTCTGTTCTACAAACCTCGCTCTTGGAGGCCCAACACTCTACGAGAAAAGGAGTGCTCCTTGTCATCGACATTGAAAGTAACTTTTCCTTTATTGCAATCAATAACAGCCCCTGCGGTGTTAAGAAAAGGTCTCCCAAGAATAATAGACATATTATCATCTTCGGGCATTTCCAACACAACAAAATCGAGTTAATATCAAGCAGTTATTAGTAACTTGAACAGAACACATCCTCACATATACCAACGGGAATAGCGGTAGATTTATCACCCATTTGCAAAGATATATCGGTCGGTATCAAATTATCTAAATAAAGTCTCTTATAAAGAGAGAAGGCATAACACTAACACCGCTCCCAAATCACATAGAGCGTCTAACATAATTATTCTTAATAGAACAAGGAATAGTCGGTATACCTGGTCTCCAAGCTTCTTTGGAACTTTGCCATTGAAAGAGTAATTAGCAAGCATAGTGGAAATCTCCTCATTAGGAATTTTCTTTTTATTAGAGACAATATCTTTCATATACTTTGAATAAGGAGGCAATTTAATAGCATCAGTCAAAGGTATTTGCAGAATAAAGGTTTCATCCAATCACAGAATTTGTTATAGTGTTCTTCTTCCTTTGATTTTAGTTTCTTAGCAGGAAAGGCATTTGCTTTTGAACCCAAGGTTCCCTTTCATTACCATGTTTCTTAGCAATAAAATCTTCTTTAGTATACTTTTTATATTTAGCATGCTTTTAGGTTCTTCTTCAACCTCTTCTTTATCGAAGCATCATTATTATCATTATCTTTATCATGTTCATTACCACTTTCAGTTCAGCATCAGAAAGAAATACTATTAGGATCATTAACAGGCTCAGAGGATTCTACAACATTTTTATGTTTCTTTTTCTTTTCTTAGATGGAGCACTAGTTTTATCGTTGAGAATCTTGTTCAACTCTTTTGGGATGCCCTTCAGATATAGAGGATCCTGGGTAGAAGCACCGCCTCTAGTTGTTACTTCATAAGCATGTTTTTCTTTAGAATTATCTTTTAACAAGTCATTTTGCACTTTAGTGAGTTGATCAATTTGAGTTTGAACCATATGAAAATGTTTAACAAGCATCTTAACATCATTGGAGGTTCTCTCCACAATACCATGCAATTCACTAATAGCTCGAGAATTTTCCATTAAATGATTCTCTACTCTCGTATTGAAATTATTTTGCTTAACAGTATAATTATCAAACTCATCTAAACATTGAGCATGAGGTTTTGAATACGGAATATCTTCCCTAGTAAAGCGTTCAAGAGAGTGTACCTCAATCATGGATGAAGGGGAGTGATCTTACATAAATCTTCTATGGGAGGTAAATTCTTTCATCTTCGGATTTAATACCCTTCTCTTTAAGAGATTTCTTGGCTTCCCTCATATCTTCATCATTTAATTTAATCATACCCCTCTTCTTCAATATTGGTGTCGGGTTGGTTCAGTGTAGACCAATCATCATGATTCCGGCCTATTCTTGCCAATAATTCTTCGGCCGTCTGGAGTTCTTTTCCGAAAACACAACCAGCACAACTATCCAGGTATGCCCTAGACTCAATGGTTAGTCCACTATAAAATATATCAAGTAAATCATGCTTTTCCAAATCATGTTCGGAGAGCTCTAATAAGAGAGCAAAATCTAGCCCAAGCCTCAGGCAATTTCTCTCCATCTTCCTGATCAAAGTTATAAATTCTCTGCAAAGCAATATGTTGAGCACTAGCAGGAAAGTATTTCCGGAAGAAAACATCAAGCAATTCTTTTGGACTATTAATAGAATCAGGTGGCAAACTATTATACCAAGTTTTAGCATCATCCTTTAATGAGAAAGGGAAAATTTTAGCAACGAAATAAGTACGCTTCTTAACATCATCGAAAACAAGCTACTCGAGTAGATAGCTCAATCATGTGTTCTACAACACTTTCTTTTTCAGTACCACAAAAAGGTGTTTTCTCAACAATAGATATATGAGACAAATCAAGAGAAAAATCATAATCCTTATCCTTAATGTTTATAGGAGATGTGGAAAATTTAGGATCAGGAGACAGTTTATATCTAACAGTATGTTGTGCAAGCAACTTTTTAATTTTTCTTGCATCAGTAGTAGCATTGCATTTATCAATAAAATCATCATCAAGTTCTACATAATCTTCATCAAGATCATCACTAGAGTATTCAATGACTCAGGTGAATTAACAGGTGTAGCAGCATTTTCATTAGAGTTTCAGTACTTTCAATTTGTCTAGACCTAGCAATTGTAGCATCTAGAAAAGATCCCAATGAACCATCATTATCAAGCACAACAGAAGCATCATCAAAATTATGAGAGGAATTTTCAGATCTAGCATAAGTACCAGCATGTGAAGCTTGTGGTGGTGAAACAAGTTTATCTATCACAGATGGTGAATCAAGAGCAGCAGGTACTCAGAGTTGTACCTTTTCTTGTAGTGGATGGTAATATGGAGACTTTAGTATCGCGAGGTTTACCCATGATGGAGAATTTGCAGCTAACAATATCAATCCAAGTGAACTTGCAAATAAAGCTATGCTCCCAACGGTGCCAGAAAATAGTCTTGATGACCCACAAGTATAGGGGATCGCAACGTCTTCGCGGGAAGTAAAACCCAATTTATTGATTCGACACAAGGGGAGACAAAGAATACTTGTAAGCCTTAACAATGGAGTTGTCAATTCAGCACACTGGAAACGACTTGCTCGCAAGAGTTTATCAATAGTAACAGCTTTATAGCAAGCAGTGGTGAAATATCACAGAGGTAACAAAGACACTAGTGATTATAGTAAACAAGATTAAAATACTGAGGCACGGGGATGGATGAACGTGTGTTGCATGGATGAGAGAAACTCATGTAACAATCAAGGTAGGGCATTTGCAGATAATAATAAAACGGTATCCAAGTACTAATCAATCAATAGGCATGTGTTCCATATTTAGTCGTACGTGCTCGCAATGAGAAACTTGCACAACATCTTTTGTCCTACCAGCCGGTGGCAGCCTCTAGGGAATCTACTGGAAATTAAGGTACTCCTTTAATAGAGCAGAGCAAAGCATTAACACTCCGTGAACACATGTGATCCTCATATCACCGCATTCCCCTTCGGTTGTCCCAATTTCTGTCACTTTGGGGCCTCGGGTTCCGGACACCAATACGTGTATACAACTTGCAGGTAAGATCATAAAGCAATGAATATCATCATGAATTGATAACTTGTTCAGATCTGAGATCATGGCACTCGGGCCCTAGTGACAAGTATTAAGCATAACAAGTTGCAACAATATCATAAAAGTACCAATTACGGACACTAGGCACTATGCCCTAACAATCTTATGCTATTACATGACCAATCTCATCCAATCCCTACCATCCCCTTCAGCCTACAGCGGGGGAATTACTCACACATGGATGGGGGAAACATGGCTGGTCAATGTAGAGGCGTCGGTGGTGATGATGGCAATGATCTCCTCCAATTCCCCGTCCCGACGTAGTGCCAGAACGGAGTTTCTGGTCCCGAGACGGAATTTCGCGATGGTGGCGGCGTACTGGATGTCTTCTGGTGATTTCTTCTAACCCCCGTGCGTTTTTAGGTCGAATGCGTTAAGTAGTCCAGAGGGGGCGTCGGAGGCCGGCCGAGGGCCACACGAGGGCGGCGCGCCTCTCCCCGCCGGCGCTAGTGTGTGGGGCCCGCCTCCACCGGCTTGCCCTTCTGGCTCCACAATCTTCCGGAAAAATAAGACCTTTGGCATAAATTCCGAGGATTTTCTGAAAGTTGGATTTCGCACAAAAACGAGACACGAGCTGTAAAAAAGTGTTAGTCCGTGTTAGTTGTATCCAAAATACACAAATTAGAGGCAAAACAATAGCAAAAGTGTTCGGGAAAGTAGATACGTTTTGGACGTATCATCGCCATCGCGAACCCATCTCGGTTCTGAAGCTCTTCCGCACCCGGGAGGGGGAATCATCGCCGGAGGCATCTACATCGCCATGCCTGCCTCCAAAGTGATGCGTGAGTAGTTCATCCCTGGACTATGGGTCCATAGCAGTAGCTAGATGGTTGTCTTCTCTAATTTGTGATTCATGTATAGATCTTGCGAGCTGCCTTTCATGATCAAGATCATCCTTATGTAATCCTACATGTTGTGTTTGTCGATCCGATGAATATTGTATACTATGCTGAGGTCGATTATATATTCATGGCATATGTTATTTGTGATCTTGCATGCTCTCTGTTGCTAGTAGATACTCTGGCCAAGTAGATGCTTTTAACTCCAAAAGGGGATATTTATGCTCGATAGTAGGTTCATGCCTCTAGTAATCTGGGAGAGTGATAGTAACTTCTAAGATTGTAGATGTGTTTTTGCTACTAGGGAGAAAACAACAATGTTTTATCCAAGGGTAATTCTATTGTTTACTTTACACACATTGCTTAATGCGATAATCTGTTGCTTGCACTTAATAGGGGTTCGGACGATAACCGGAAGGTGCATTATTAGTCATAGACGCAGTTGGATTACGTTCTATATATTATGTTGTAATGCCCAATCAAATCTCATAGTAATCATCTTGTCATGTATGGTTGATATTCCGTCAATTGCCCAGCTCTAATTTGTTCACCCAACATGCTATTTATCTTTATGGAGCGACACCTCTAGTGAACTGTGGACCTCGGTCCTTTTTTTACATTGATACAACAATCATGTTCTATTTACTTACTGCAATTCATGTTCTCTTTAATTACCGCAAATATCTCTTTCCATTCGATACGTCTAATCATTTGTGTGCAGCAAACCGGTGAGATTGACAACCTCACTGCAAGTTGGGGCAAAGTACTTTGGTTGTGTTGTGTGTAGGTTCCATGTTGTTGTTGACGCCGGTAGTGCGCCCTGCCACTAGTCAGCTCGCAACACCTTCAGAAGTCATGCCTTTCTCCTACTGGTCGATTAAACCTTGGTTTTGTACTGAGGGAAAACTTGTTGTTGTGATCATCACACCTTACTTTTGGGGTCTCCCAACCGCTTCCACAACAACTGCCAACAAGATTATCTGGCGCCATCACTGGAGCACCATCATGCCTCATGGCAGGCTAGGATCCCACCCAAAATCCCTTGCATCACCGCTTCAGGGGGCGGTTTCGATGGAATACTAAACTTCTGTTTTTATTTATGCTTGTGAGTTCATATGGATTTTCTATGATTACTAGTCGATTTATTTGATGCCTCGTCCTCAACACCTATTAAGTGGGCGGCCATTGTTAAATGCTTCCTTCACAAGTGTTTTCGTTGTAGCAACGCAATGCGCCTAATGTGCCACCACATGAAAATAACTGCCGGATAAGTGAAAGAAAGGTGGTGTGGATATGGTAAAAAGGGAAAACAAAGAAATGTAGTGTGGCCTTAGAGGAAGAGAAGAAAGTGGAACACTGATAATAAATAATTGAAGGCCCGTGAGTTTACGAAAATCGGTAAGCACAAGGGAGTGGAGAAATGATGAAGGGGCAGGAAGATCCAATGAATTAATGATCTGTGTTTATTCTTGAGCACCACACATTCTCTGTCGCTCATCTCTATCAGGTGTCAATGTGGTGCATGGAAAAAGATACTATTGCATGCAAAAAAAATTGTACCGCTTTTTCTCAAAGGATAAAAATACCTAAAAAGAGAGAAAATTAGGAGAAAAAATTAATAAGATATTTCATAGGATTAGTGTTGCAATAATTGCATCCTGCTTAAGAAGTACATATTGATCTTGTAAATCACTACTAAATTATAGTTATTCCACTCACCTCACGCGGATGGTTTAATGTATTTAATGTTAACAAGGTATAATAACATGAAAACCCACCAGTGCTTCACGCTCGTGAGCTTGCTCACCCGTGTCGACCCACGGTCTTCGTAGGTGCGTCACATCTACCTAAAAAACATGATGTCAGAGGAAGAGACACCCCAACCACAATTTTAAAAGCCATAATAACATAGGTTCAAATATCTCTCTTTTATCCACCGTAGCCCGAAGCCTCATCCTATATCCATGGCATGTCCTTACCATCTGTCCACCTTATCACGAAGTTAAATATCTTGTCAACCTAATTTCTACTGTATCGGACCATCGCCAACTAGTTACTGAAGCAGTTACTGAAGCGGCTATTGCTAAATTTGTGCAGATGTTCCAAGGGAAGCTACTGGATATTGTGATCTCGATGATGCGTGCGTTGTTTAGGCTCGACTGCGACTTTGCAACGAAAGTTGAAGATGCTCTGCTTCTGCATGGCGGCGAGGCTGTTGTGGAGCAAGTGTTTGAGTAGGTGGCTCAGACCTAATCAAGGTTGCTGCTACATGCCCGATGTGTTCCTTTGCTCAATGTTAGACAACCAGTTAAAGTACTATCTAAGGTCCCTTCCTCTATCCCTGTCATGTCCTTATTTTTCATTTGTCCATCGTACCACGAAGCTAAATACCTTGTCAACCTAACTTCTACTGCATCAGACCACAACCCACTAGTCATTTATCTTCCCCAGTCACCCTCCCATTTATACCATTGCTCGCGGATACCTTCCCCCTCTTAATTGCAAGCGCTAGAGTCACTTTATCTCCTCCCCTCTCTCCTATTTGGAGTTTGGAGTTTGGAGTTTGAATGATACATTTTGTGATTGTGGGGAGAATTTGTTCGAGAAATCTATTACATCACCATGCCACCGTCATTGTTGCGTGTTAGTGGTAACCATGAGACAACTTAAAAAGGAACATCAATAACTCATCGCGGTAGCGGCCCTAGACACATGTTCACTATGCAATCAAGAGTGATCATATATACTAACAAGTCGGATAGCAATGGAACCGGACATTATCGCTTTATATCGACGTGTATTTCATAGATTATTACCAGCTTCATAACGCAACTATACAACAAAAGGCTCCCAACTGTCAATTAATTTCACACAAAAAAGGAAGAAAACAACAACTCTAGTTTATGTAGTAGACCATTGTACTACGAGTGCAAGTACAACCCTAGTTGTGAGCCTGTGCCCCATGGCAGGCCAGGATCCCACCCAAAATCCCTTGCATCACCGCTTCAGGAGGCGGTTTCGATGGAACACTAAACTTCTATTTTTATTTATGCTTGGGGGTCATATGGATTTTCTATGATTACTAGTCTATTTATTTGATGCCTCGTCCTCAACACCTATTAAGTGGGCGGCCATTGTTAAATGCTTCCTTCACGAGTGGTTTCCTTGTAGCAATGCAATGCGCCTAATGTGCCGCCACATGGAAATAACTTCCGGATATGGTCAAAAGGGAAAACGAAGCAATGTAGTGTGTCCTTAGAGGAAGAGAAGAAAGTGGAACACTGATAATAAATAATTAAAGGTCCGTGAGTTTACAAAAATCAGTAAGCACAAGGGAGCGGAGAAATAATGAAGGGTGAGGAAGATGCAATGAATTGATGATCTGCGTTTATTCTCGAGCACCACACATTCTCTGTCGCTCATCTATGAGGTGTCTATGTGGTGCATGGAAAAAGATACTATTGCATGCAAAAAAAATAGTACCACTTTTTCGCAAAGGATAAAAATACCTAAAAAGAGAGAAAATTAAGATAAAAAATTAATGAAATATTTTGTAGAATTAGTGTTACAATAATTACATCCTACTTAAGAAGTACATATTGATCTTCTAAATCACTACTAAATTATAGTTATTCCAGTCACCTCGGGCGGGTGGTTTAATGTATTTAATGTTAACAACGTATAATAACATGAAAACCTACCAGTGCTTCACGCTCGTGAGCTCGCTCACCCGTGTCGACCCACGGTCTCCGTAGGTGCGTCACATCTACCTAAACAACATAAGGTCAGAGGAAAAGACACCCCCAACCACATTTTTAAAAGCCATAATAACATAGGTTCAAATATCTCTCTTTTATCCACCGCAACCTGAAGTCTCATCCTCTATCCATGGCATGTCCTTACCACCTATCCACCTTATCACGAAGTTAAATATCTTGTCAACCTAATTTCTACTGTATCGGACCATCGCCAACTAGTTACTGAATCATCTATTGCTAAATTTGTGCATATATTCCAAGGGAATTAAGCTACTGGATATCGTGATGTCGATGATGCGTGCGTTGTTCAGGCTCA
Organism: Lolium multiflorum; assembly: GCA_030979885.1. Classification (NCBI taxonomy): domain Eukaryota; kingdom Viridiplantae; phylum Streptophyta; class Magnoliopsida; order Poales; family Poaceae; genus Lolium; species Lolium multiflorum. The sequence continues at coordinate 306,743,629 of CM061750.1, forward strand.
GCTGCGACTTTGCAACAAAAGTTTAAGATGCTATGCTTCTGCGTGGCAGCGAGGATGTTGTGGAGCAAGTGTTTGAGCAGGCGGCTCAAACCTAATCAAGGTTGCTTCTACATGCCTGATGTGTTCCTTTGCTCAATGTTACACAACAAGTTAAAGTATTGTTTGCCTGTTTGTAGCTGCTTTAGCTCTAAATCCCTTGGCGTGGCCTAGTGTTCTGTGTTGCTTGTTTGTTTGTGCTACGATAATGTTCCTGGAAAACTCTACCAATGTTGTAACCAATGTTCTAGATGTTAGACTTTGATATCATTATAATGGGCTAGAATCCTAGAGGTTTAAACTGTCCTAAGAGTTGTGATGTTGTAAGTGACTTGATAGGTTCTACCACTTATCATATCGTTTGCCTTCAAGAGACAAAGCTCCAGAAGGTGGGTTCCTTCACAATTGCACACCCTTGGAGGGCAAAGCTATGACAATTTGCCCAGCGACCTTCTCGATCACAGCACTCGCGAAGGAATCCACTTGCTCTGGGATGATAGAACCATCAACATCTCCATGTATCCATCGGCATATTCTCAATCTCGGCATATATTGAGATCATCGGTTCGGACGTTTCCTACAAGCTTACGACGGTTTACAGACCGACTCACCACAAACTCAAAGAAGCTTGCTACGTCGATCTTATCACCTCCCGGATACTTCAATCAAATATATAGAGCGAGAGACAGAACCGCAAAAATGTGAACCGGCGCCGCATTGTTAGATTCTGGAACATGCTCAATGCTTGTGATGTCAAAGAAATTCACCTTCAAAATCGCAAGTTCACTTGAAGAAATGAAAAACATGATCCAATTCTTAGCAAGCTCGACACCTTCTTTTGCAATGAAGATTGGGATGTTGCCTTCTTCAACCACATCCTTCATGCGCTCTCATTCTCCTTATCCCAGCATTGTCCACTCCTTATTGCAAATGATAGTGTACCTAAAAGAACCAAGTCCTTCCGCTTCAATTTTTGGCTAAATATGTCGGGGTTATTGGATGTGGTTAGCAATGCATGGAATAAAGACTGTGGCCATGTGGAGCCTTGTCACGTGCTCTTTCACAAACTCAAGAGAACCGGCCAAAGATTACGCAAGTGGAGCAAGTCTCTTTTTTTGAAAGCCAAAGTCGAGCTCCACATGGTATTGAAAGTCATTCTTCGCCTTGATATGTCACAATAAAATAGATACCTTATCATTGAAGAGAGAAACTTGCACTCTAGGATAAAAAAGAGAATCATTGGTTTGGCGGTGCTTGATAAGTCGAGGAAGCGACAAAGCTTGAGGGTCACAAACCTCAAGGAGGGGGATACAAATACTAGATATTTTCACCTACGCATAAATGCAAGAAGGAGGAAACACCACATACATCGGCTAAAACACAACAATGGATGGGTCACCAACCATGACCAAAAGAAGGAAATCATTCATGAGAATTTCAACAAGATCATAAAAAAGGGACCTCCTCGCACCAGGAACTTCAATTGGGCAACCATCCCTACTCCAACTTGTGATCTTTCAGAACTTGATGCTCCTTTCACGGAGGAGGAAGTTAAGGCCGCGGTGGATAGGACCGCCTGCGATAAGGCTATGGGCTCGGATGGCTTTACGTGGGCCTTCTTCAAGGTTTGTTGTAACATCATCAAAATGGATATCACGGTCGTCAATGCACAAATCCCAAAACCTTCATACAAATAACCTTCATTAGCTCATCTCCACGAATATGGCTCTCATTCCCAAGAAAGATGGCGCCGAAGAGGTCACCAATTTTCGCCATATTAGCCTCATACATGCTATCTCCAAGCTAATTTACAAGATGATGGCTTCCTAATGTCTACGCACGCTTCTATTCTTGTAGACAGTGTTTGGTCTCCAAGTGCAGAGGTTTGTAGAACAGCAGCAAGTTTTTCTTAAGTGGATCACCCAAGGTTTATCAAACTCAGGGAGGTAGAGGTCAAAGATATCCCTCTCAAGCAACCATGCAATTACGATACAAGATGTATCTTGTGTCCCCAACACACCCAATACACTTGTTAGATGTATAGGTGCACTAGTTCGGCGAAGAGATAGTGAAATACAAGTAATATAGATGATTATGAGTAGTAATTGCAATCTGAAATAAAAATGACAGCAAGCAAACATGTAGCAGAACTGGTTGTAAACGGTGTTTAATGCTTGGAAAGAAGGCATAGGGATCAGACTTTCACTAGTGGACACTCTCAACAATGATACCATAATTGAATACATAGATATTATCACTTCACTATGCTACTCTGAACCACTCTCTGGTTTGATAATAACATAAATTCACTACGTAGGGATGCATAGGCACTCCTTAAAGTTTGCATTCCTAATCTATGGACACTCCAGGCTGTCACTTTGAGCATACAAAGGTGGTACTAACTAGACACCACAATTCATAAGTATTTCTGTAAATTAAGCTTAAGAAACAAACACGGTGTGCACACTGTCACCTTCACACCGTTGGACAAGGTGTACCCAGAGATCACATAATAAAACCACTTGAGTAGCACAATAGTTGAAGAATAAGATCTACTTATTCAACTAGATTACAAAGCTTGTGATCACATAAAGACCATACATGGAGAGATAGATAGACCACATAGCTCCCGGTAAATCCCTCAGCCTCGGGGGAGAACTACTCATTCCTCATCATGGGAGTCAGCAACATCGATGGAGATGGCGGTGGAGTCGATGGGGATGGCTCCGGAGGCAATTCCCCATCCCGGCAGGGTGCCGGAACAAAGACTTCTGTCCCCTGAAACTTGTCTGCGGCGACGGTGGAGCTACGGAACTTTTCGTGGATGAAGGCTGGATGATTTAAGTTTTCCCCGGGATCGTGAACAAATAGGAAGAAGGGCGAGGTCGGTGGAGGCCAGGGTGCCCCAGACCACCCCTAGGCGCGACCAGGGCCTGGGCCGCACCTAGGCCTGGTATGGCCGCCCTGTGGCGCTTCTTCGTCCCTCCTCTAGACGTCGTCTTCATTACGGAAAATAAGATCTTTGGCTTTTATTTCGTCCAATTCCGAGAATATTTCCTATACAACTTTTATGAAATACAAAACAACAAAAAACAGGGAATTGGCACTGTGGCATCTTGTCAATATGTTAATTCCAGAAAATGCATGAAAGTGCGACGAAGTGTAAATAAAACATATAGAAATTGATGTAAAACAAGCATGGAGCATCAAAAATTATAGATACGTTTGTGACGTATAAGGGAGCCCAAAGCTTAACTCCTGCTCGTCCTCGGGTAGGTAAGTGATAACAAAATAATTTTTGAGGTGACATGCAGCCAACACAATCTTGATCAAGTTATTGTAAAGCATTGTGAGCTAGGATCAAAGTACTCTAAACATAGGCATGATAGATATAATTATAACAATAGAACTTAGCAACTATGTTATAATATTAGAAGTAACTCTAACAAAGGATCATGAATAATTGTGCATTAAAAGTAACTGTTTGTTTTTGAGCTTAGAGAAAACATAGCAAAGTGGTACTCAACATGTCCTTTATGAAGTAGTAAAACATAAATGCTAGGACATCTTTAAAGTTCAAAGGGTGACTAGATATAAGTAATTTAAAAACAAGCAATATCATAATCATGAATCAATCAATAATAGATTTGGGACCATGCACATTGTACTAAGAAGGACAACTATCATCTCTTAATTGGTGCATAAAGCAAGAAGATGTAGACTCAACATAAAAGTAAAAGAGAGACTCTTTGCAGAGGAAGCAAAATTAACAAGTTTTATAAACCTTCCAAAAAGTATGGTACTCATTAGTTTTGAGCTCTCATTATTTCTATCATAAGCATCTTAAATGGTTAAAGTTAATGTGAGGAAAAATATGAGTTATATGCTTGACAAATCACAAGTTAAAAATCTTGTGCCCCTTGAATACGAGTACCTAAACCTCATGCTACTTAACTTAGGTCCCAAATAAGTTCTTGTCATTGTAAGTGTACATGCATCATTGAGAACGCCAACGAGGTACCTCCTGCCCCATGATATGGAAGTACTCCTGCCTAGGAGCAACCCCATACCAAAATGACAAGAACAAATGACAATGAGCATCTCAGCAATCATTTTATTTACTATGGGCATAGCTTTTTAATGAAGATGTGTCATAGAATGCTCACTATGGTTCGCTGTAAATTTCCACCATGAATGATGCATGGCTTAAGTTGGTCGCACAGGCGTTTCTTTAACATATATACATACTCCATGGACTTACAAGTTTCCATTTTATTTCCACCGCTATGCATCCATAAACAAAAGAACATGATATCAACTAAATAGGAATAAGTGCAATATTGAAAGCGTGCCCCATGAAAACATGGTTGTGCTAACTCCCAACTCGTAATTTGCAAGCATATAATATTTATAAGTGTGATGACCCAGCATACCACTGCATGGTGTAGTATGCAAGTCTGATATAACACCAATGAAACACCGTTCCACTAGTATTATATCGCTCAGAGTGGTACAACAGAAACATATGCGGGTTCAAGGCATGTCTATAGAATTACACACAGACTCTGTTACATAAGATCCTCACAGCCTCCTACTTGACAATGAGGTAAAACTGCAAATAAACTCCAGAAGAACGACTCGTAGTCTAATCCTAACACAAACTCTATTTGTAGAGTATTTAACTAACTACAGAGGCTATGAATAGATTCTAGCTAAATAGGAGCTAAGTTTAGGAAACTAGTTCCCTTCTATTGCTAATCTAGGTTTTATCCTTGTTGGATGTGGTGTTTGACTCTTCTGACAGGTTCCTGTCCCTTGAAGTAGTTGTTGACTCCTCGGCCTTCGAGTTGCACTGTAGATCCTCCTTTGATGCCTCCATATCTGCAGGGGATTCAAGAGTGGTATGAGTACGAGCTCAACAAGTTCATTATAGGAAAGAGGTGTTTAATGCACTAGCTACGACATTAGACCAGAAAGTCTAATACCAATGCAGGTTTTCATAACCATTTCTTCAAAAGGTTGCTTTTATTCAAGAACTATGTCTGTCACCACCGGTTTACTAGAACTTCATGGAGTTCCTTTCGGCAGCGTTTCAGCCAAAACCCCAACAGAGTGACAGTCACGATTCATTAGACTCTCAGAGGGGTGTTGCTTTACCCATAAGAGATCTTAACCTTGGTGCCAACCGGGCAGCTTTCCGTCCACACTTCCTTTGGTGTGAGGCCGGTATAAGGTCATAGCCAATCATATTCCTCCCTACCTCGCACACCCACCCTTTGTTGCATCCCCGACCCGGGTCCTCGCCGGTGTACTTATACCAATTAAGGATGGCCCCCGACCACGACAACAGTTCTGGGATCTAACCATATACTCCTTCGCCGGTAGATGCAACCCATCATAGACCGCATTACCGTGGGGAATTAGAATGGGATCCCCACCCGACTGCTTGTCCCTTGAGATCAAGTGTCTATGGTAAGCGCATTCGTTGATGTACGAGAGGTGGAAATACAATTGACTATTCCGTCCCACTCCAGATCTTATGGTTAACACGAGTTTTACGGCACAAGAATCACTTGATGACATTTGTTGTTTAATCCTAGATGGATATAAACCCATTGCAATGGAACCTCCACCATGTCAACACATTCCATGGTTCCATTGCCAACCACATAGTCATATTCATAGTTATGAAAGTAATACTTTTGCTTTTCATGCAAGAGTGATGAGTATAGTACTTTGCAAGTAATTTGGTAAAAATACTCAAATGACATGAGCAAGTGATGAACTTTCCTTTCTTGACTGCAAGATTATGCAGACAAGGTCTTCGATACGCAATAACTCCAAATTCTGAAATAGCATCATCGTCCTGTAAGGATGATGTTTAAAAGATTGCCAAGGATGCAATAATGCATAAGTATGAGATGCAATCGCTCTAAGCGTAACCTAACCCCGATGATTTAAGATTAGTGAGTTGATATGATTGGTTTTAGGGTGTATTACTGATACGTCCATTTTGCATCACTATTTTATATCATAATTTGCTGTTATTCATTGATATATTTCATATTTGGAGATGATACTTATGTTATTTCATCTATTTTGCATGTTTCATGATTATTTGGGGATCACGCATCGAGTCGGGGCTTCGGAAAAGCACCGTCGAATGCAATATTTCAAGATCAGCATTGACGGAAATTATATGAAAAATCCTATTTTTCCAAGACGAAGGAGCCGGGGGGAACCGAGGAGGGCCAGGTGGGCCACTCATAGGCCGGCGCCTGGGCACCGGCCGCGCCGCCTATGAGGAGGGGGGCAACCCTCTAGCCTCCTTTCTTCGCGTACATCTTCGTCCCGAAAACCTAAGCCCCGGGGATAGTCGCGAAGAGCACAACGCCCTGCGGGAGAACACCAGAGAGAAAAGAGCTCTCCCAGGCAGAAATCCGCCGAGGAAATTCCCTCCCCGGGGGAAATCGACGCCATCGTCATCGTCATCGAGTGGGACATCATCTCCACCGTCATCATCATCATCTCCATCATCATCACCGCCATCTCCACCACCTCGTCACCGCCGTAACAATTAGGGTTTGATCTTGTTTGTTTGATAGGGGAAACTCTCCCGGTGTTGATTTCTACTTGTTATTGATGCTATTGAGTGAAACTATTGAACCAAGATTTATGTTCAGATTGTTATTCATCATCATATCACCTTGATCATGTTCCATATGATGTCTCGTGAGTAGTTCGTTTAGTTCTTGAGGACATGGGTGAAGTCTAAATGTTAGTAGTGAATTATGTTGGTTAATATTCAATGTTGTGATATTTAAGTTGTGGTGTTATTCTTCTAGTGGTGTCGTGTGAACGCTTCACCATTTATGGGCCTAGGGGAATGCATCTTGTATTCGTTTGCTAATTGCAGGGTTGCCGGAGTGACAAAAACCTAAACCCCCGTTAGTATATCGATGCAGGGGATAGCAGGATCTCAGAGTTTAAGGTGTGTTAGATTTATCTTAATTACTTTCTTGTAGTTGCGATGCTTGCAAGGGGTATAATCACAAGTATGTATTAGTCCTAGGAAGGGCGGTACATTAGCATAGGTTCACCCACACAACACTTATCAAAACAATGAAGATTAATCAGCTATATGAAGCGAAAGCACTAGACTAAATTCCCGTGTGTCCTCAAGACGTTTGGTCATTATAAGTAAACAAACCGGCTTGTCCTTTGTGCTAAAAAGGATTGGGCCACTGCTGCAATTATTTCTCCCGCATTTTACTTACTTGTACTTTATTCATCCGCTATATCAAAACCCCCTGAATACTTGTCATGAGCATTTACAAAGAATCCTTCATCAAACCTGTCACACCTTCTCTCGTTCGTTCGACACTCTTATTTATCGAAAGTACTACGATACACCTATACTTGTGGGTCATCAAGACTATTTTCTCATGCGCTGCCGGGGAGGAAGCGCTATTGGTAAGTGGAATTGGTAAGGGAAATTTTTATTGTTTGCTTTATTTCTACCTGCTGCTATAAATCATTATGGAGGGATCTTCTCTTGAATTCCTCTTCGGGAAATCTACTACTACTGCAAGGGTAGTGGATGAGGCGCCAGGTGAGAAGGAGGTTCCATACAAAATACCTATGAAAATTATTGAACGTGTTGTGGATAACCGCTATGAAGGGGATGGAACTGTCCATCTGGTGATCATTTATCGTTTTTACATGAATTATGCGGGTTATTCAAATGTGCGGTATTGCTATGGATGAAGTGAGGAAGAAACTATTCTCTATATCGCTGTCTGGTAAAGCGGACTGGTATAAATTGCTGAAGAATAGGGATTCTCTTAATTGGGAGCACATTGTGCCTTTATTTTATTCCAAATTCTATCCTCCAAGTGAAATTCAAAAAGATCGGAACCGCATATATAATTTTTGGCCTCATGATGGAGAGAGTATTGCCCAAGCTTGGGGGAGATTGAAGTCTTTAATGCTCAAATGCCCCATTCATGAGCTTCCTGGTAATATTATTATTGATAATTTCTATGCAAGATTGTCTGATAATTGTCTTTCAATTAACACTTTCTTGTTCTTGCTCATCATGCACGCAACAAAGAAGAGTTTAAAAGGGACCTTCTTGATCGGATCCAGGAGAATACCGAAGGATGGGAGAACGACAAAGATAGAGAGTCCGGTATAAACTATGATTATAAATGCATTGAAGTTTTTATGGATACTGATAAATTTCGTAATATGAGTGCTGCTTATGGTCTTGATTCTCAAGTCGTTGCAAATCTCTATAAATCTTTTGCCTCTCACTTTGAATTGCCTAGGAAGAATTTTGATAAGTATCATGAACCATATAAAGATAAAATTGATTCATCTATAAATAAATGTGCTATAATTGAAACTGTTGATCATATTCTTCCTGAAGCTTATATTGAAAAAACTCTTTTCCCTGCTAAAATGAAGGAGTACTCTGTTATATCTAGTGTGGTTAATAAAAGTGTAAAGAAACCTATAGAACCTGAAGAACAAATTAAGGTTGAACCTTTTGTTGCAATAGTTAAAGATCTTGTGGCCGAAAATGTAGAAGATGGTCATATTATTTTATGCGAAGATGCTTCTAATATTGTTTCTCTTAATAAGTCTAGGGAGTGTTCCTATGCTCTCGTTAGAATTGGTGATCATTGTTATTATGGTTTATGTGACATTGGTGCAAGTATTAGCGCCATTCCTTATGAGCTTTATACGGAGATCATGCATGAAATTGGTTCTTGTGAACTTGAAGATATTGATGTGGTTATTTGGCTAGCTAATAGAGAAGCTATCTCTCCTATTGGTATTGTTCGAGATGTGGAAGTTCTATGTGGTAAGATTAAATGTCCTGCTGACTTTTTGGTACTTGGTTCTGCTGCTAGTAAGTATTGTCCTATTATTTTTGGTAGACCTTTCCTAAATACTTGTGGAGCTTTATAGATTGCAAGAAGTAAAAAATTATGACTAAATTTGTTGGTGAATCTTATGAGTTTAATTTCTCTAAATTTGCAAAACTCCTTATAAAGTGATTTGCCTAATAATGATTTTAGAGTTGAACAATGTGCGTCTATTGCTCTTGCTCTAATAATCCTTTGCGGCAACATTTGGATAGTGAGAGTGAAGTCTTTAGGGAAGAAAGAAATGAGCTTGATGAAATTTTCCTTCGTCAACCTATTCTTAAACATGACTTGCAGTTGAAGATTTAGGTACAACACCACCACCAAAGGAAGATCCTGTTTTGATTTAAAACCATTGCCTGATAATCTTAAGTATGCTCATATTGATGATAAGAAAATATATCATGTTATTATTAGTTCTAAGCTTTCAGATATTGAGGAAGAATGGTTATTGGAAATATTGAAGAAACACCGAGGATATTGGCTACACTCTTGATGATTGAAGGGGATTTCTCCCTCTATTTGCCAACATGCTATCAATATGGAAGATGATGCAAAGCTGTTGTTGAACATCAACGTCGTCTAATTCCGAAGATGAAGGATGTGGTAAGGAATGAGGTATTAAAACTTCTTGAAGCTGGTATTATATATCCTATTGCTGATAGTAGATGGGTTAGTCATGTGCATTGTGTTCCTAAGAAAGGAGGAATGACTGTTGTGCCTAATGATAATGATGAGCTCATCCCTCAAATAGTAGTTATAGGGTATAGAATGTGCATTGATTATCGAAAAGTTAATAAGGTTACTAAGAAAGATCATTACCCTTTACCCTTTATTGATCAAATGTTAGAAAGGTTGTCTAAAAATACTCATTTTTGCTTTCTTGATGGTTATTATGGGTTTTCACAAATTGCTTGTTAAAACTAAAGATCAAGAGAAAACCACTTTCACTTGTCCCTATGGAACTTATGCTTATAGGCGTATGCCTATTGGTTTATGTAATGCTCTGCTACTTTTCAAAGATGCATGTCGCTATTTTCCATGGCTTTTGTGAGAATATTGTAGAGGTATTCATGGATGATTTTTTTGTCTATGGGAATTCTTTTGATAATTGCTTGCGAAACCTTGATAAAGTATTGCAGAGATGTGAAGAAACTAACCTTGTTCTTAATTGGGAGAAGTGCCACTTTATGGTTAATGAAGGAATTGTATTGGGACATAAAATTTAGAGAGGTATTGAAGTTGATAGACCTAAAGTTGAAGCAATTGAGAAGATGCCCTATCCTAGAGATGTTAAAGGTATTCGTAGTGTTCTTGGTCATGTTGGGTTTTATAGGAGATTTATTAAAGACTTTTCTAAGATTTCGAAGCCTCTTACTAATCTTCTTCAAAAAGATGTACCTTTTGTTTTTATGATGATTGTAAGGAAGCTTTTGAACTCTAAAGAAAGCCTTAACAACCTCTATAGTTGAACCTCGATTGGAATTTGCCTTTTGAAATTATGTGTGATGCTAGTGATTTTCTGTGGGAGTTCTTGGACAGCAAGTAGATAAAAAATTGAATGTTATTCATTATGCTAAAACTCTTGATTGCTCAAAGAAATTATGCTACAACTAAAAAGAATTATTAGTTGTAGTCTTTGCTTGTGATAAGTTTAGATCCTATATTGTTGATTCAAAAGTTACAATTCATCCTGATCATGCTATTAGATACCTTATGACAAAGAAGATGCTAAGCCAAGGCTTATTAGATGGGTACTTCTTTTGCAAAAATTTGATTTGCATATTATAGATAGGAAAGGTCTTGATAATCTGTTGTTGCTGATAATTTGTCTAGATTGGAAAATATTACTTATGATCTGTTCCTGTTAATGATAGTTTTCAAATGAACAATTGGTGTAATAAGGTGAGCGCGAGATAGTCCTTGGTACGCTGATTATGCTAACTTTATTGTATCCAAGTACTTGCCTCCAACCTTTTGAGCTCAGCAAAGGAGGAAATTCTTTTATGACTTGAGGCATTATTTTTGGGATGACCCACACTTATAAAAAGAAGGAGTGGATGGTATTCTGCGAAGATGTGTTCCTGAATATGAACAACGGGAGATATTGAGTAAATGTCATGGTAGTGTTTATGGAGGACATCACGCTGGAGAACCGCGCAAAAGGTTCTACAATCAGGTTTTTATTGGCCAACTCTCTTCAAAGATGCAAAAAGTTTATTTTATCTTGTGATGAATGTCATAAGGTTGGTATATCTCCAGACGCAATGAAATGCCTATGAATTATACTCTTGTTATTGAACCATTCGATTGTTGGGGATTTGACTTCATGGGTCATTTCCCTTCTTCAGAAGGTAACACTCATATACTTGTCGCTGTTGATTATGTTACTAAATGGGTGGAAGCCATACCTACAAAAAGTGCGATGGTGAGACCTCTTTAAGAATGCTTTTAGATATTATTTTTCCTAGATTTGGAGTTCCTAGATATATTATGACTGATGGAGGTTCTCATTTTATTCATGGTGGTTTTGGAAAAACTCTTGCTAAATATGGTATTAATCATAGAATTGCTTCGCTTATCATCCTCAAACTAGTGGGCAAGTAGAATTATCAAATAGAGATTAAATCTATCTTGCAAAAACTGTTAATAAATCTAGAAAGAAGGGCTATTAAATTGAAAGAAGCACTATGGGCTTATAGAACGCTTATAAAAACCCCATGGGTATGTCACCGTATAAAATGGTTTATGGGAAAGCTTGTCATTTACCTTTAGAACTAGAGCACAAAGCTTATTGGGCTGTGAGAGAACTAAATAAAGATCCTAAACTTAGGTAAGAAAAGATTGCTACAATTAAGTTCTCTAGATGAATGGAGAAGTGAAGCATATGAAAATGCTAAACTCTTTAAAGAGAAGGTTAAGAAGTGGCATGATAGAAGAATTATCAAAAGAGAATTTAATGTTGGAGATAAAGTCCTATTGTATCGGTCTCGTCTCAGATTTTTTGCAGGGAAGTTACTCTCAAAATGGGAAGGACCATATGTCATTGATGAGGTGTATCGATCAGGAGCAATTAAAATTAGCTCTCTGCAAGGTAATGCCACACAAGTGGTGAATGGACAAAGACTCAAGCATTATATCTCGGGTGATTCTTATAATGAAGATGTTGATGTTATTCAAGTGGTAACTCCGGAAGCCTTCATCAAAGGCCAAGTTGATTCTGCAGAGTTCGACTTTGAATAGGTATGACTACGGTAAGAAAAAGTCCGCGTTTTACTTTCCGAACAATGTTTTTGCAACTTTTGGAAAATATGAAAAATTACGAGATCGAAACGGAGTGGAGGAGACGCACGAGGGCGTGCCCCCATAGGCCGGCGCCGGCTGGCCGCGCCGCCTATGAGGAGGGCCCTCGTTGCCTCTCTCCGACTGGTTCGACCGTACTTTCCTTCGTCGCGAAAATTTTTGCTATATAATCCCTCGGACCCCCGAGGTCCGTATTCGTTTCTCGTCGTGTTTTGTTTCGAGCTGTTTCTGCCAGGATCTGTCTTTGATCTAGAAGCACCATGGTCTCCAACAACAAGGACAAGGAGCCGCTGGAAGAAGAAGCTAAGGAGGAAGTGAAGGGGATGTCATCAACAAAAAGGAAGACAGGAGTAAGCCAATCTTGGTGGGATCGGTTGACAGGACGTTCTTTTCTCATAACTTGCAGGGACCTCTACCGCTCTTTTCTCGACTCTTTCCCTTTGTGGAGGAAGCACTACGGGTTACTGATAGTTTTGTGATCAATACCGTGCTCTGAGAAGGGAGGTGGAGATACTCCAGGGGGAGAATAACCGACTTCGCGGAATGCTGGAATATCACTCAATTTCCATCACAAGGCCACCACCGCCATCTTTGGATAACAATGAATCTCTTCGAGTCTTAGTGCAGAATTGCCAAACTGAGAAGCTGAAGCTGAAGGAGATCTTTAAGAGTCGCAAGAATTTACCATCTACACCGCCGAAGGGGTAATTCATCATCGGTATTGGCATCCCCTTGGTTTGTTCCAAGCTTGGGGAAGTGCCGCGGTATCACATCATCACTATCTTTTACCTTTTTTACTTTTAAGTAGTGTCATATCATGAGTAGGGAAGTTATCATATAAGATGTGTTGCGGTATGGAAGTATCTCTCTTTAGTTGGTTATCTATGTATCCCTTGGGGTGAGTCATCGTTATGGAATATTAATGAGAAGTCTTATCATTTACATATTGCACATCTTATTTTAGTTTACAATCTCTATTATATGATTGATCTTGTTGTTAGTATGGGTATCACTTTGGGAGTATTGAGTAAATCTATTTGGTTTTGGCAAACTTAGCATTGGTCAATAGCAATAACACTTTGAGTTTTAAGTAGAGAAGAGGAAATACATGTAGATATGTTATTATCTTTCTTGTTAGTTCCTAGCTTAGTATTCTGAAGTTAAAATTGTTTGTGCTTACAAGGAAGATGCATGATTGTTTCTATCACATGTATATTTGTTTGTTTCCCTCAATTCTTATGCTTGCTAATTAACCTTGCTAGCCAAAGACCTGCACGAGAGGGAATACTTCTCGTGCATCCAAACCCTTAAACCAAACCTATGCCATCGTGTCCACCATAACTACCTACTATGTGGTATTTCCTGCCATTTCAAGTAAATACTTCATGTGCTACCTTTAAACAATTCAAAATTTATTACTTCTTATTTGTGTCAATGTTTTATAGCTCATGAGGAAGTATGTGTTGTTTTATCTTTCAGTCTTGTTAGGCAGCTTCAACTAATGGACTAGTGGCTTCATCCACTTATCCTATAATCTTGCAAAAGAGCTGGCAACGGGGTTCCCAGCCCAATTAATCAACTTTCATTAATTCTCTGCACATGTTTTGCCCTCATTCATCAGTAAGCAACTTAATTTTGCAATAGACACTCCTCCATGGTATGAGATTGTTGGAAGGCACCCGAGGATTCGGTTAGCCATGGCTTGTGTAAGCAAAGGTTGGGGGAGTGTCATCCTTCAATAAACTAAAGTACATGTGTAAACAAAAGAGAGGGGGATGATCTACCTTGCTGGTAGAGATAACGTCCTTCATGGGAGCCTCTCTTTGTCTGTTTGGCAAGGGGTTAGAGTACCGCTACCATTCGTTGACAACGACAAACACCTCTCAAAACTTTACTTTTATGCTCTCTAAATGATTTCAAAACTTAAAAGCTCTAGCACATGATTTAATCCCTGCTTCCCTCTGCGAAGGGCCTGTCTTTTACTTTATGTTGAGTCAGTAAACCTATTTCCCCTGCATCTCAAGCAAGCATTTGAGTTGTTGTGATCAAACCATCTATATTGTGATCTATTTCATCATGTCTTTTATTCTTCCTTGTTTAGTACAAGTTTTATCTGAATGAATATGGCTTTGAAAGTTATCAATGATTATGAGGAGATTATTATGATTGAGTATGCAAGTTTACCATAAGCTTTAATATGAGAGCGCTACTCAATAGATAAGTATAACTTGTTAACTGTTCTCTGACCAAGAACAAAGTTTGCCATCACCAATTATGATTCCTTATGCACCTTTATTTGTGATTTCCTTCTACTTGTTTCAAGTTGAATTATATGAGGAAGTTGTTCACTAGAATGTCTTGTGTGAATGAATATGATGCTTCTTGTCCGTATTTTATTTATCGACTCTTCACTCCATATGTGGTCTTTTTACCGAGTTCAGTTTCGCTTGGGGACAAGCGAAGTCTAAGCTTGGGGGGAGTTGATACGTCCATTTTGCATCCCTATTTTATATCATAATTTGCTGTTATTCATTGATATATTTCATATTTGGAGATGATACTTATGTTATTTCATCTATTTTGCATGTTTCATGATTATTTGGGGATCACGCACCGGAGTCAGGATTCTGCTGGAAAAAGCACCGTCAGAATGCAATATTTCGGAAGATCAACAGTTGACGAAATTATATGAAAAATCCTATTTTCCGGAAGATGAAGGGGCAGGAAGGGGGCAGGAGGGCGGAGTGGGCCCACCTCATAGGCCGGCGGCCCAGGCCTGGCGCCGCCTTATGAGGAGGGGGGCCACACCCCTCTAGCCTCCTTTCTTCGCGTACATCTTCGTCCGAAAACCTAAGCCCAGAGGATAGTCGCGAAGAGCCACAGGCCGCCTCTGCGGGCGGAGAACACCAGAGAGAAGAGCTCTCCGGCGGGCTGAATCCGCCGGGTAAATTCGGGGGAAATCGACGCCATCGTCATCGTCATCGAGCTGGACATCATCTCCACCGTCATCATCATCATCTCCATCATCATCACCGCCATCTCCACCGCTGCACCTCGTCACCGCCGTAACAATTAGGGTTTGATCTTGTTTGTTTGATAGGGGAAACTCTCTCGGTGTTGATTTCTACTTGTTATTGATGCTATTGAGTGAAACTATTGAACCAAGGTTTATGTTCAGTTATTCATCATCATATCACCTCTGATCATGTTCCATATGATGTCTCATGAGTAGTTCGTTTAGTTCTTGAGGACATGGGTGAAGTCTAAATGTTAGTAGTGAATTATGTTGGTTAATATTCAATGTTGTGATATTTAAGTTGTGGTGTTATTCTTCTAGTGGTGTCGTGTGAACGTCGACTACATGACACTTCACCATTTATGGGCCTAGGGGAATGCATCTTGTATTCGTTTGCTAATTGCGGGGTTGCGGAGTGATAGAAACCTAAACCCCGTTAGTATATCGATGCGGGAGGGATAGCAGGATCTCAGTTTAAGGTTGTGGTTAGATTTATCATAATTACTTTCTTGTAGTTGCGGATGCTTGCAAGGGTATAATCACAAGTATGTATTAGTCCTAGGAAGGGCGGTACATTAGCATAGGTTCACCCACACAACACTTATCAAAACAATGAAGATTAATCGGCTATATGAAGCGAAAGCACTAGACTAAATTCCCGTGTGTCCTCAAGAACGTTTGGTCATTATAAGTAAACAAACCGGCTTGTCCTTTGTGCTAAAAAGGATTGGGCCACTCGCTGCAATTATTTCTCTCGCATTTTACTTACTTGTACTTTATTCATCTGTTATATCAAAACCCCCTGAATACTTGTCTGTGAGCATTTACAGTGAATCCTTCATCGAAACTGCTTGTCAGCACCTTCTGCTCCTCGTTGGGTTCGACACTCTTATTTATCGAAAGTACTACGATACACCCCCTATACTTGTGTGTCATCAGTTACACTTTTAGAGTGATTCACAAACAAGGTTCTTATTAAGGGTTTGGTTGTCTTAGTATCATACACAAGTGGCATAATAGAGCATAGTAATCAATTTAGTACACAAGGAAAAGTAGTTGTATAATAGGTAAAGAGAAATTGTCAATTTTAAGTCCTATAGTGTATGGTTGATGATTGCTTGTTATATACTTCAAAAGAATAACTTTTGGAGAACATGTTTTTTTAATAAAGAACAAGTATGCCAATTATGGTTGTGGAGTTCTATGGTTTCAACTAGTTTCTGGAGTGAGTATTAGACGGATCACAACATATAGTTGGATTCATCAAAAGCTAGAACTTGTAAGGGTTGAGCTAAGCCTAAGCATCTTAAGCAATTAATTACACATGGGTGCTATCAAGGTTGGTTATACCTTACTGGTGATAGATGGCTATTGTCTATAGGTCCTATTAAGCAGGTTTGATGGCTATTCTTTATTTACTTCAAAAGAATAACTTTTGAAGAACATACTCCTTAAGTAATAAGAAGTGTTTCAATTAGGGTTGGGGTTGTCTAGGTTTTATTATTGGTTTCACTAACTGAAGAATGGTTGGTTTCTGATACGTCCAAAACGTATCTACTTTCCCGAACACTTTTGCTATTGTTTGACCTCTAATTTGTGTATTTTGGATGCAACTAACATGGACTAACGCTGTTTTCAGCACTGCAGTGTCTCGTTTTTGTGCAAAATCAACTTTCGGGAAAAACCTCGGAAATTATGCAGAAGGCCCTATTTTCCCAGAAACTAAACGAGAAGGGCACTTGGTGGAGGCCCGAGGGCCCCACCACGGCGCGGCGGGGGCCCGCGGCCAGTGGTGTGGCCCCCCGGCCTCCGCGCCCCCGGACTACTTATTCGTTTCGACCTAAAAACACCGGGAGAGAAGTCGAAGTCGCCGAAACCCTCCAGAACGCCGCCACATCGCGAAACTCCGTCGCGAGTCAGTCTCCGTTACGGCACTCCGCCGGACGAGTGGAGGAGATCATCACCGCCATCACCGCCAACGCCTCTACATCAACAATGTTTCCCCATCCATGTGTGAGTAATTCCCCCTAGGCGAAGGGGATGGTAGGGATTGGATGAGATTGGTCATGTAATAGCATAAGATTGTTAGGGCATAGTGCCTAGTGTCCGTAGATGATACTTTTATGATATTGTTGCAACTTGTTATGCTTAATGCTTGTCACTAGGGCCCGAGTGCCATGATCTCAGATCTGAACATGTTATTATTTCATCATGATATTCATTGTTTATGGTCTTACTTGCAAGTTGTATACACATGTTGTTGTCCGAACCAATGGCCCGAAGTGGCCGGGACAATAGGAGGGAATGGCGATAGTGAGGATCACATGTGTTCACGGAGTGTTAATGCTTTGGTACTCTATTAAAAGGAGTACCTTAATATCCGGTAGTTTCCCTTGAGGCCGCCACCGGCTGGTAGGACAAAAGATGTTGTGCAAGTTTCTCATTGCGAGCACGTACGACTATAATTGGAACACATGCCTATTGATTGATTAGTACTTAGACACCGTTTTATTATTATCTGCAAATGCCCTGCTATGATTGTTACATGAGTTTCTCTCATCCATGCAACGCCGTTATCCGTCCGTGCCTATATTTTAATCTGTTTACTATAATCACTACTGCTGTCTTTGTTACTCGTTATTTCACTACTACTACGCTATAAAGCTGTTACTTGATAAACTCTTGCGAGCAAGTCTGTTTCAGTGAGAATTGACAACTCCGTTGTTAAGGCTTCCAAGTATTCTTTGTCTCCCCTTGTGTCGAATCAATAAATTGGGTAATACTTCCCTCGAAGCGATCCCCTATACTTGTGGGTCATCAAGACTATTTTCTGGCGCCGTTGCCGGGGAGCATAGCTTTATTTGGAAGTTCACTTGGATTAATATTGTTCGCTGCAAATTCTCCATCATGGGTAAAACTCGCGATACTAAGGTCGCCATATTACCATCCACTACAAGAAAAGGTACAACTCTGTACCTACCTACACTTGATTCACCATCTGTGATTGATAAACTTGTTTCACCGCCACATGCTTCGCATGCGGTACATCTGCTGAATCTGAACACTCTCATAATATTGATAATGTTTCTGTTGTGCTTGATGATAGTGGTTCATTGGGATCTTTTCTAGATGCTACAATTGCTAAATCTAGACAAATTGAAAATACTGAAACTCCTAATGCTACTACACCTGTTAGTTCACCTGAACTTGAATACTCTAGTGATGATTTTGATGAAGATTATGTGGAACTTGATGATGATTTTATTGAAAAATGCCATGCTACTACTGATGGAAGAAAATTAAAAAGTTGCTTGCAGAACATGCTGTTAGATATAAACTGTCTCCTGATCCTAAATTTGCCACATCTCCTATAAACATTAGGGATAAAGATTATGATTTTTCTATTGATCTATCTCATATAGCTATTGTTGAGAAAACACCTTTTTGTGGTACTGAAAAAGAAAGTGCTGTTGAACACATGACTGAGTTATCCACTTTGAGTAGCTTGTTTTCGATGATGTTAAGAAGCGTACTTACTTTGTTGCTAAAATATTTCCATTCTCATTGAAGGATGACGCTAAAACTTGGTATAATAATTTGCCACCTAATTCTATTAAAAGTCCGAAAGAATTGCTTGAAGTTTTCTTCCGCAAATACTTTCTGCTAGTGCTCAACATGCTGCTTTGAGAGTTTATAATTTTGATCGGGAGATGAGGAGAAATTGCTGAGGCTTGGACGAGATTTTGCTCTCTTATTAGAGCTTTGCACGACCATGATTTAGAAAAGCATGATTTACTTGATATATTTTATAGTGGACTAACCATTGAGTCTAGGGCATACCTGGATAGTTGTGCTGGTTGTGTTTTCAGGAAAAGAACTCCAGACGATGAAGAATTATTGGCTAAAATAGGCGGAATTATGATGATTGGAATACGCCTGAACCAACTCCAACGCCAATAATGAAGAAGAGGGTTTAATTAAATTGAATGATGAAGATATGAGGAAGCCAAGAAGTCTCTCAAGGAGAAAGGTATTAAATCGAAGATGTGAAGAATCTACCTCCTATAGAAGATATATGTGAGATAATTCCCCCTTCATCCATGATTGAGGTAAACTCCCTTCAACGCTTTACTAGGGAAGATATTCCGTATTCAAAACCTCCTGCACAATGCTTAGATGAGTTTGATAATTATATTGTTAAGCAAGAAAATTTTAATATGAGAGTAGAGAATCATCTAATGGAAAATTCTCAAGCTATTAGTCAATTGCATGATATTGTGGAGAGAACCTCCAATGATGTTAAGATGCTTGTCAAACATTTTCAAATGATTCAGACTCAAATTGATCAACTCACTAAAGTGCAAAATGACTTGTTAGGGAATAATTCTAAAGAGAAACATGCTTATGAAGTAACAACTAGAGGTGGTGTCTCTACCCAGGATCCTCTATATCCCGAAGGGCATCCCAAAAGAATTGAACAAGATTCTCAACGCATTGAACCTAGTGCTCATTCTAAGAAGAAAAAGAAAAAGAAACATAAAAATGTTGTAGAATCCTCTGAACCTGTTAATGATCCTAATGGTATTTCTATTTCGATGCTGAAACGAAAGTGGTAATGAACATGATAATGATAAAGATAATGATAAGAATGATACTCGATAAAGAAGGGTTGAAGAAGAACCGAAAAGCATGCTAAAAATAAAAAGTATACTAAAGAAGATTTTATTGCTGAGAAACATGGTAATGAAAGAGAACCTTGCAAAAGCCAATGCCTTTTCCTGCTAAGAAACTAAAATCAAAGGAAGAAGAACACTATAATAAATTTCGTGATTGGATGAAACCTTTATTCTTGCAAATCCCTTTGACTGATGCTATTAAATTGCCTCCTTATTCAAAGTATATGAAAGATATTGTTACTAACAAAAGGAAAATCCCCAATGAGGAAATTTCCACTATGCTTGCTAATTACTCTTTCAATGGCAAAATTCCAAAGAAGTTGGCGACCCAGGTATACCTACTATTCCTTGTTCTATTAAGAATAATTATGTCAAAACTGCTCTATGTGACTTGGGAGCCGGTGTTAGTGTTATGCCCTTTTCTCTTTATAAGAGACTTTACTTAGATAAGTTGATACCTACTGATATATCTTTGCAAATGGTGATAAATCTGCTATTCCTGTTGGTATATGTGAGAATGTCCTTGTTCAAGTTACTACTAACTGCTTGATATTAACGATTTTGTTGTATTGGAAATGCAAAGATGATAATATGTCTATTATTCTTGGGAGACCTTTTCTTAACACCGCAGGCTGTTATTGATTGCAATAAAGGAAAGGTTACTTTCAATGTTGATGATAGGGAACATACCGTTTATTTCCCAAGAGGATTGAGAAAGCGTGTGGAGTTAATACTATTTCTAATGTGAGAACTATCAAAGTGGGAACCATCGATTGTCCTATATATGAGCCTAAAGAAGAATATCAAACTCTTGTGATTGGATCCATATCAATACAATTCAAGGTAACATGATTGATTTGAGGTTTATTTCTTCATATGCTATGTAAAATTTGTTTGGTGGCAAGACTTGATCAACCTTGTTAACAAATACTTTTTATATGCATAGAGGAGGTAAACGACATATCTTTCTTTCTTTCTTTCTCCACTTGTTTTAGTTGGTCTTAATTTGCAAAGTTTCTTAGTTGATTTGAGATTTCAAAAATTTTCCCAGTAAAAATAAACCTAATACCCAGAAAATGTGCATTTTTCAAAGTTTTCAAAAATTCGCGAAAATTATACCGTTGGTCCTATTTTTCGACGAGGCACTGGGAGCACGGAGTATGACTGTGGGCACCGAGAGGCGCCACCCACCAGGCGCGGCCAAGGAGGTGGCCCGCCACCATGTGGTGTGGCCTCCCCTCTGCCCCACTTTGTCATCTCTTCCTCCCACACCTTCTCTCTCCGAAAAAACTCGTACCAAGTTCATCTCTCTCGCGTTTTTGCTCCAGAGCTCGATTTCTCGATCTCTTTGCTCGGCCAGATTTCTGTCTGAAATTTGGCACATTTGCTCTTCGGTATGTGACTCCTCCACCCATCCAAGTAGAATTTTGTTTGGTTGAGTATATCTTGAATATTTTGCTGTTGTAGGTAACATGTTTAGTGAGCTTGCATGCTTGTTCTAAGTGGTAGAAACTAGTTTTGATGCATGATTAGTACTCTAGCAAGTTCCTATGGTAGTTTCCCTCAATTTTATGTCACCAAATCAAAAAAATTATATTGGTTGTTGAAATTTCAGAAAATGGAATGGAATAGATATCACTTGAACCAGCAAGAATTGGAAATCCAACAAGTTATGATAGTCAATCGTGAAGAGGGAGTATACCCCTCTTACTACCCTGGTGATTTCATGAGAAGCGCGGGGATATTTGAAGATGTTCAAACTCTAATTTCTCGTGCAGGGCTGAGTGACTTTGTTGAAGGAGAGCCAAGACAATATGTAAAATTAACTATGGCTTTTGTGCAGGACTTCAAGTTTAATTGGTCGCGATCTAACCCCACGGTCCAGTATAAAATTTACAATAAACTGTCAACTTGCCATTTAGTGCTTTTTGTGCAGCAATTAGAATACCGCAATGGGGGTCGTGCGAGAAGATAAGGGGATCGCCGCAAGAACTCTCGGATCTTTACAAGATGATTTGCGATGGAAGGAGTTTCTCAGGTGAAAGTGGTAAAATCACTAGTATTCAGCTCCCGGCTATCCGCTACTTTGCTTATTTTATTACCAAATGCGTTCTCGCCAAAAGGATTGGTAACAAACTTTCTATCCCGGATTTGGCTTTTCTAGCTGCAGCACTGCAAAATAGTAGGTCTTATAATTTGGGGGCATTAATAGCTTATAGACTTGCTACTAACCGTGAGAAAGGTGGAATGTGTGGAGGCCTCATCGCCTCCCGTTTACTAGCTTTTCATAATGTAGAACCTCATCATTTTGATATTCCGTTCCCCATAGGAAAACTTGACTTAGCCTCTATGATTAAACATGAATTTGTTTGATTCCTCCAACTTGGGTAACCTGTATTATAAGATGATATTTTATAAGAAAGTTTGGAGAATAACTAAGAAAATGAGAAACTAGTAAGATTGCGCCTGTTTGTCTAACCTTGATTCCGGGGAGATTGGTCGGTCACGAAGGTGCACTAGATGCACATATAGAGAGGAGGCCAACATGCAAGAGACGACATAGAGGTCGAGGCACCTCGACTCGTCATCCGATGCAAGTTCCTCGCATCAACATGGTGGATATGCGGAGCCTCCACGCTTTCTTCTGCGCAGGAGCTTTACTATGACTACTCCATGGACTACCCACCGGCGAGGAACGACCCTCGTTGGGGTTGAACTCCACTTAGGCAAAAAGCCTAAGCTTGGGGAGGTATACCGGCATCACTCATTCTTTGCATATTATGATTTCGGATACTTGTATATACTTGTTTAGTCTCTTTGAGTGGTTTTCTAATGAGAGGAAGATGATATTTGGGAAGTGCTGCCTGAAAACAGATTGCTGTTACCGTAAAAATTCGTGTGCAGCCCAACGTTATTTTGAGCTGAAAATTTTGTGCAGGTTCCCCAGGTTGTTATCTAACTTTCATTAGTTGAACACTTTTGAACTGAGCAACGTAAGATTTTTGTAAAAATCGATTTCTGTACTGCTGTCAAGTTTTGGCAGATTTCTGCCATCTTGCTTTTCTGTGTTTCTTTTAGTTTGCTATTTCTTGTTTTTGCTTTATTTCTTTCCCAAAACACAAAAAGACCAAAAATATTTCTGTTGTTTCTCTTCACCATTTGTTTGCTTTGGTTTCTTGCAATTGTTTCGCTTTATTTGCTATTGCTAGTTTGCTATAAGAAAACCCAAAAAGATTTTGCTTTGTTTGCTTGTTTCCTCTTGTTCTTGTTTGCAATTTGAAAACACCAAAAATATTTGCTGTTCTTCTTTGGTTTGTAAAGTTCATCATGAGTTCAATGGTCTTCGGTGGCTGGAGCGTGGTTTTCATTTCATATTATCCAAGCTACACAAGTGAAAAGGCAATAATGACGATCTACGACAATTGATTGTGGTGAGAGGCTGGTATGAACTCTATTTGTTTTCATTTTTGTACATATACTCATCCATGTGAGCATGCTTAGTTGGTTCATGTGAGGTATATATTATTTGAGAAAGTCTAGTAGTTCATGATCTCTCATGTTTAGCTCCAATTTATTAATATGAGTAGCATGTCATGGATGTTTGCTTGCATTGTTTTATTCATAAGTAAGTATGGCATTGTGGTATCCTCCTCTGAATAATTCATCTATATCGACTTGGCACATGCTCACGCATGCATATGACTGAACAGTCAATTAAGCCTCAATGATTTACATTGCTTGAGTTCTTGTATCACTTTTATGCCTCGATTAATTTATTTTGCCGCAAGCATGATTATGACGATTCTTGCTCTCTTGATTTGTCGCTCCTAGTCTCTTGCTAGCCTTCACTTGTACTGAGCGGAACGCTGCTCGTGCCTCCAAACACATGAAAACCAAGTTATTCAGTGTGACCATAAATACCTATGCATGGCATTTCAAACCATTCCAAGTAAATTCTCATGCGCTACCTTTAAAACCTTCAAAATGCTTCTTAATTTGTGTTAATGTTTCATAGCTCATGAGGAAGTATGTGGTGTTTAGCTTTCAACCTTGTCATTTACTTTTGACGGACTCTCATATGGAATAGTGGCACATCCGCTTATCCAATAATTTTGCAAAAAGAGCGCAATGGGATTCCCAGTCCCGAATTAATTAAACTTAAATAGACACTCCTCCAATGGTTTGTGATTGTTGGACGGCACCGAAGGATTCGGTTAGCCATGGCTTGTGTAAGCAAAGGTTGGGGGAGTGTCATCATCATAATAAAACTAAAATAAAAGGCACTCCTTCATGGTATGAGATTGTTGGCAGGCACCCGAGTTCGGTTAGCCATGGTTTGTGCAAGAAAGGTTGGAAGGAGTGCCAAATAAATATGCAATAATTCATGGGAGCCGCTCTTGAAAGTCCGGTTGGCGAGGTAGTTAGTGTACCCATTACCATTCGTTGACAACAACAAACACCTCTCAAAACAATTTTACTCCTGATTTATAAAAATGAAAAGCTCTAGCGCATGTTAATCCCCTTCCCTCTGCGAAGGGTCAATCTTTTACTTTTACGTTGTGTCTCCATCCTTTCTTTGAGCACTTTCTTGAGAGCACAACTGTCATTCTTAGTATAATATGCTTGTCTCAAAATATGATTGATTGTGGTATAACTTTGATGCTTTTATCTTTGACAATCACTACTTCTAGTCTTTCTATGAACTCCAGAGGTGCCCGGGCATTTATGTTTTGCCAATCAAATACGGGCAAGCCACTTTATCATACTCTCTTATGAACATTACAATCCTGCTTATATACATGATTCATGATGCTTATTATTAATTGTTGGTACCTCTTCATGATTGATATAGCTGTTAGATGATCTTATTTGCATGTACCTTATTATGAACTGCTCAAGTATTAGCCATATCATGAGAATATATACATCATATGAGCAAATGTGTTCGTGAAAGTTCTTTTATCGCTCAGTTGTTAACGAATTGCTTGAGGACAAGCAATAAGCTAAGCTTGGGGAGTTGATACGTCAAAACGTATCTACTTTCCGAACACTTTGCTATTGTTTGACCTCTAATTTGTGTATTTTGGATGCAACTAACATGGACTAACGCAGTTTTCAAAACTGCTTTGTGTCTCGTTTTTGCGGAAATTAAAGGATTCCTATTTTCCCAGAAAACTATGGAAAGGGCACTTGAAGTGGCCCGAAGGGCCCACCGTGGGCCCTGGCCCCCTCGCGGCCGGCCCTTTCCCTCGTTTCGACCTAAAAACCGGAGAGAAGTCGTCCAAACCTCCCAAAAAAATCAACGCGAAACTCCCGCGCAGAATCTCCGTCTCGGCACTCCGGGGACGGGGAATTGGAGGAGATCATCACCGCCATCACGCCTCTACATCAACCATCAATGTTTCCCCCATCCATGTGTGAGTAATTCCCCCGGTGTAAGGGGATGGTAGGGATTGGATGAGATTGGTCATGTAATAGCATAAGATTGTTAGGGCATAGTGCCTAGTGTCCGTAGATGGTACTTTTATGATATTGTTGCAACTTGTTATGCTTAATGCTTGTCACTAGGGCCCGAGTGCCATGATCTCAGATCTGAACATGTTATTATTTCATCATGATATTCATTGTTTATGGTCTTACTTGCAAGTTGTATACACATGTTGTCGGAACCAATGGCCCCGTGTGTCGGGACAACCGGAGGAATGGCGTGCGTGAGGATCACATGTGTTCACGGAGTGTTAATGCTTTGCTCCGGTACTCTATTAAAAGGAGTACCTTAATATCCAGTAGTTTCCATTGAGGCCGCTACCGGCTGGTAGGACAAAAGATGTTGTGCAAGTTTCTCATTGCGAGCACGTACGACTATAATTGGAACACATGCCTATTGATTGATTAGTACTTAGACACCGTTTTATTATTATCTGCAAATGCCCTATGATTGTTACATGAGTTTCTCTCATCCATGCAACGCCCTTATCCGTCCCCGTGCCTACATTATTTTAATCCTGCTTTACTATAATCAATACTGTCTTTGTTACTCTATCTTGTTATTTCACTACTACTATGCTATAAAGCATTACTCTTGATAAACTCTTGCGAGCAAGTCTGTTTCAGTGCAACTGAATTGACAACTCCGTTGTTAAGGCTTCCAAGTATTCTTTGTCTCCCCTTGTGTCGAATCAATAAATTGGGTAATACTTCCCTCGAAGACTGTTGCGATCCCCTATACTTGTGGGTCATCAGTTTCTAAATAAGATGGTTCATAAGTATCCATAACTAATAGGGTTTAGTGAAACATGGTTATGTAATGCAAAATAGTAGGTATGGTTGCTATTAGGATTCATCACAATAGTGTGATGCTTAGTATGGATAACTAATGTTGATGTCTTGGAGGATAGTAACTAGGGTTTACACTTGGTTGACCCTATTTGATCACCTAGGTCTGATGGGGTGCATACATGGAATGCTAAATTAGTAGTGATAGGGTTTCTACATTTTATGTGGACATGACAAGCATTTAATTGTTACTATGGATCTATGAGTCAAAAGAAAGTAATATAATCACATGTAATAGCCGAGGTTTTGGTTTAAAACTAAACTAGGGTTTACATGAAATAGTGGAACTAGGTTTTAGTTCATAATTGAATTAAGGTTTTAGGGTTCCACATAAAATTATGAGGTTATCACTTTGTTGATAATGGAACTAGGGTTTCCTAATTACCCAATAGTTCTTAGGATAATGACTTCATTATGAAGTTAAAGTTATTAAAAACTTTGAATTTAAAATAAGATTGGATTTGACATTTTATTATTTTTAGAGAATTAATAATTAAGATAATTATTATTTAGGGTTTAAATCCTTCTAATAAGGATTTAACAAAATAACAAATAAAGAAAATTAGTTTTAAGGTTTTCTTTATTTATTTATTGGGTTTTATTCAATTTGAAAAGTTTTCCTAATTATTGAATTTTAATTCAATTAAAAAGAAAGGCTTAAATAATAACTATTATACAATTAAATTTTTATTCAAAATATAAATTTCATATTATATTTTTATTGGATAGGGTTTATTTTTAGGAGCATTTTGATATCTCATTTGTATTTTTCTGAGTTGTGATGAATTTCCTAAATATTTGCAAAGTTTCAGCAATTATTGAATTTGAAATAAAAACTGAAAATGACTAAACGCACCGGTTCAGCTACCCACACCGTCTCTGACTGGTGGGGCAAGGCCACATCACTCGCCACGGTGTCATTGACCGCGGTCAAAATCGGGAATGTGGCATGTGTTTCTCTGCCGGCGGGATGTCGGCGACGGCGCCGTCGTTCCCGGGCATACGCGGACGGACTTCTCACATGACTCGAACCAGCACTTCACGGTGAGCATAATGGTACCAGCGCCGCCTCCAGATGGTCACCGGAGCAAGCTCGACGGCGAGGCCGAGCGGCGGCGCTCGCAGGCTATCGACACGGGCATGATTGATGGCGTAATAGAGAAGGCTAAGAGGTGCCTGAGCACCAGTGGCTCACCCTGAGCACGATGAGCGTGACGGCGAGGCTAGGGGTGGTCTGGTTCGCCGGATTCGTCCGCTCCCGCCGTCGGAGAAGATGAGGTTGATGACGGCGCTCTGGGAGGCTACGGCCCGATTCCTCTTGCCTGGTGGACGAGTCAAGCACGGTGAGGACGATGGTGGCTACAACGATGCTCGGGGAGGTCCCCATCGGCGGTGATGGTCGGGGTCCGGGCACGCTAGGGTTCCGATTTGGGCAGAAATTGAGCAGAGAGGGAGGAAAAGGACGATGGCTAGGGTTTCTCTGGGTATTTATACCCCTCTGGCGGTCGTCGATGGTCGAGGAAGTCCACTTCGGCGGCGGGGACGTGGCTCGCCGGCGTCGCGCTGTCGTCCATGCGAAGGGGAGAAGGAGACGAAGACGAAGTCGTCGTCTTCGCTCTTATCCGAGCGAATCGGTACGTGGGTCGTTCCTGGGCTGTGGTTTGGGTCGGGATGCAGGCTGCTGTTGGGCTGCACCATGGGCTGCACGGCCAGGTGAGCCAGGTAAGGTTTCTCTCTTTTTCTTTTCAGTTTTTATTTTCTTTTTTCAATTATGTTTTATAATTCTATTTTAATTCAAATTTAAATCATATGATACCATGCAGGTATTTGATAATTTGAATTTCAGTAGGACTATTAAAAGGATGAATGCTCTCCTGCATTGTTTTTGGGATAAATATTTAATATATGTGAGCTACATTGCAAATTTTTATTAATCATGATTTTATGCACTCATTTTAATTTCTTGTTTTCTTGTGTAATCAAATCTATTTTAAATTATTAGAGTGGATAACTTCTTTTCAAAACATTTTAAAGATCATTATGGAGTCTTGGTTTCTTATTTGAGAGTGTTGCTCACTTACATATTATTTTAGGGGATCACTTATGTATTAAGGTTTTGGAAGTTCTATTATAACACCTTTTCAAGACCACAGTTTTATTATTGTTAGATGATATCCAAATTAGATATTGTTCTCATAATGGCTTGGTTTTGGTTACAGAGATGAGTGGTTGATCACCACTCGTAGGTTTAATTTGTAGGGTTTAAACTTGGTTCTTCTTATGCTCCATCATTAAGTATAGGATTTAACTAGAGTCAAATTCTAGGGTTCTAATTATATTTACCTAATGGCACATGATTTGGAACTTAATTGTGGCTTGGTTTATGGTTATGATGACCCAAGTGATGCACCAACTAGGGTTTAGTCTCCCCTATTCATGATAAGGTGGTTACTTGCTTAATAGTTGATGTTCTTCTTTAGTTACTAAGGACTTGAGAATTGATTTTATCTTTTACCAAAAGACTTCTAGTATTATCCTTAATCTATCATTAATTAAAGTAACTAAAGTGGCTATGGTCTTTTTATAGTTAACCTTGGTTCTAATGATGAATGGTTTCTCACCGTATAAAATATAGAGTTTGACTCTAAGGTTTTCTTATGTTCTTTAATTGAGGAATAAGTGGAATATAGATGTGGTAGGATTATACTTATGATCACCAAGTGATTCAAAAGTTAGGGTTGGGATATAAGCCTAGGGTTTCTTACTAGTTACTTCCCTATGATTTCATGTGGTGAATAATATCTACTTATCCTATTAGGATTTAACTTACCCTCACAAACCTCAAGAGCATGATCATGTTTTAGACATGATCAGCTTGTTCTTAATTATTCTACTTCAAGTTCTTGGGTTAATGATCATTACTCAATTTATAATGATCAAGGTTTGGCTTCCTAAGGTATTGTTCATGAACTAAGTTTCTCACTTCTTAGGTCAAGTATTGTCTTGATCATCTAGGGTGTATTACTTCTATTATTCTTTCTTGGATGGACCTACTATGGTTGTCTCAATAGATTGTATCCCAGGAGAATACCTGAGATATTCTGTTAGGGTTCTACTTAAACAATGATGATATAATCATCTAGTATATGGATAGTTCTCTCCCTCAAATTCAAGTGTTGCCTCAACTAACTTGAGTGTAGCACCATAGCTTGAGCTCTCTTTCATAGGAATAGTTATTCTAGGGTTTATGGTGTACTCACAATATCTCAATAGGTATCAAGTATAAAACTCCACTTGGCTATCTTGGTTGAATTAACCTCCTCCTTACTTTATCAATTCATGGATATGGTATTATTCCATGTGATATTAGGTTATCTCACCACTCCAAGGGAAAATGGTTTACAACCTAATACTTTAGTTCAAAGGTTGTCCTTTATTCTTAAATAGGTAAAGCTTGGATTAGTATGAATGGTCTCTCTCATTTGGGGAGGACTTGAATATTATCCCAAGGTTATGTTCTTAAGATGATGTTTTGATTACATGGATGTACATCCAAGGTTTATCTCAAGGTTTATCATTGCTTCTCTAATAAATACTATAGAACTCTCACCTCTCTAGGTTTGATGTATAATAATTTGGAATAGAGAAGAATATACAATTCTAGAGTTGATCTCCTTGTCATGTTTTCAAGAATTAAGTGGAATGAATACCATGAGGTTCATGGTAGGAACATGGATTGGTTTAAGACATGGAAAAGATAAGTTAGGAATAGTTTCTCCAATTATTGTTACTTGATTTCCAATTAAATGGATGTTCATATGTTATGGCAATGCATACCATGTTATGATCTTTAATAAGATCAAGTAGTTGATCCTTGATTCATATGTTCTTGTGTTGGTTTTAATTCCATTTGATCTAACCCCTTAGATCAAATCATCTCTACCCAAAACAAGGTTTTAACAAAGTCACATTGAGGTTTATAGCACTAAACTTGATGAGCTACTTCAATTCCACCAAGATCAAGTGAAACTTCAGTTACTGTGACTGTTTTACTTTAAAGCGCGAAAATTCCACGGATTTTCTATGCATGAATGGAATGCACACATTTGTTTCCTCTATTTTTTGTAACCCCAAATCCTGGGATATTACAATAAGATAGCCACAATGACTCAAGTTTATTAAGTGCAAGAAAGTAAATGTGTCATCAAGTTCGTGAGAGCTTTACTAACTAATTTTCTCATGACAAAATTTAATTTGGAAGATAAATAAAAACATGATGAATATACTTGGAATAGCAATAATGCTAGTAGGTAGATATGGTGGACCACAATTGGTAAACTTTGGTATATTTAGTGGTTGGATGCACGAGTAGAGCTCATACTCAGTAAATGCGAAGGCTAGCAAAAGACTGGGAGTGACCAACTAAGAGAGCAATAATGGCCATAATCATGCATAGAGACAAAACATTATTAATCAAAGCATAAAGTGATATTACAAGTCAAAAACTAAATGATCATAGAGGCTTTAGCTGACTGGTTATAGTCATAACATGGTATACGCATGTGCCAAGTCAACCCAATAAAGCATCAAAGGAGAATACCACAATATTATGCTTTGTATGATGGAAACAACACATGATTCTTTCAATAACACAATATGCACTCTCAGCTATTTGAGACAAGTCATGCTACAACAATAAATACTAAGCATATGATAATAATAACATCCAACATGACATGCCAAAGTCTATGCCACAGTCTAGACAAGCTTCCTTTTGCATCACTATAGGCATGAAACATTTTACTCTCGTCTCCAACACCAATCAACTTATTTGAAATAACTCTCAGAGATGAAAAACAATATGGACCAGAGAGCTAAACATACATAAATAAAGAATACTAACAAGCTATGAACATAATTCGAGTGAAAGAACAAGAGCTAAATGTAGTACTAGAAAACTAGAACACTCGCAGAACAATAAGAACGAAAACTAGAGCATTCTATGCAATTAAAATGGAGCGTGTCTTTCTCCAAAAAAAAATGTGTCGGGATCCAACCATATGCTACAGCAAAAAAACAAAACAAAAATAAAGATGCTCCAAGAACAACACATAGCGTATGAAGTAATAAAAATATAGCGCATAGAAAGATGACCTGATGCTTTGTTGATGAAGAGGGGATGCCAAGGCATCCCCAAGCTTTGACACTCGTAGCTCTTGGATATTTCTTGGATTGACATGGGCATCCCAAGCTTGATCTTTTGTCCATACTTCATCTCATTACATCATTCCTCTCTCCCTACACTTGAAAACTTCCTTCATAGAAAACTTCACACAATTCTTATTAGCAGCAATAGTACAATCAAAATAATAAATCCACTTGGGTCCAGTTCTAACATATATTAAACAACTATTAAAGCAGTAGCTACTGTAGCAACTTCTTCAAAAAGCTCTTTGCTTAAAAGAACTAAAAAAGAAAGAGATTAAGAGGCAAATACAAATAGTGGCAGAAATCTATCAAAACAGAACAGCAGGTAAAGATCGATTTGGGGAAGTTGCTGTCCTCAAACAGAATGACAGCAACTTCCCCAAATCTTACTTTCTCTCTATTAGAGGCTATTCTTGGCACAAAAAGGAAATAAAAATGATAAGAAGAGATTATTACAAAGGTAATAACTTCCAAGACTCAACATAAAAGAAAAGTTACAGAAATAAAACAATGAGTTGTCTCCCATAAGCGCTTTTCTTTAATGCCTTTTAGCTAGACTTGATAGTTTTAATGATGCTCTCATGAAAATAGAAAATGAAGCAAAATAAGCATCAAGGCGCAAATTCAAAACACATTTAAGTCTAACCCACTTCCTATGCATACGAATCTTGTACACAAATAAATTCACAAAGAACAAAGTGACAAGCATATGAGATAAAACAAAAGTAACTTCAGAACTTTTAGCATATAGAGAGGTGTTTTAGTACCATGAAAATTCCAACAACCATATTTTCCCCTCTCATAATAATTTTCAGTACCATCATGAACAAACTCAACAATATAACTATCACATAAAATATTCTTATCATGAGCCACATGCATAAAATAATTATTACTCCCCACATAAGCATAGTCATTCTTATTAATTGTAGTGGGAGCAAATTCAACAAAATAGCTATTATTATTATTCTCATCACCATAATCATCAAATATAGGAGGAATATTGTAATCACGATTAATTTTCTCCTCAATAATAGGTGGACTGAAAATAACATAATCATCATTGTAATCATCATATATTGGAGGCATAGTATCATCATAGCAAATTTCCTCCTCTAGAGCTGGGGAACTAAAAAGATCATTTTCATGAAAACTAGCTTCTCCAAGCTTAGATTTTTTCATAGCATTAGCAATAATGGTGTTCAAAGAATACATACTAACAACATTGCTACTAGCATGCAAGTAAAGTTTCATAGGTTTTTAAATTTTCTCTTCAAACACCTCATGTCCTAACTCAAAATGAATACTATAAAGCTCTCTAATTTTGTTGTTGTTTTCCATTAAGTCTAACTAGTGAAAAAACAAGAAAAAAAAGATGTAATTGCAGAATCTAAAGGAAATAACTTCGAGCACTCACTAGCAACTAGTAAATTTAGTAGCCAGAGGACGTGAGTACCTTTTACCTTACCTCCCCGGCAACGGCACCGGAAAAGAGCTTGATGTCTACGCACGCTTCTATTCTTGTAGACAGTGTTGGGCCTCCAAGTGCGAGGTTTGTAGAACAACAACAAGTTTCCCTTAAGTGGATCACCCAAGGTTTATCGAACTCAGGGAGGTAGAGGTCAAAAATATCCCTCTCAAGCAACCATGTAATTACGATACAAGAAGTCTCTTGTGTCCCCAACACACCCAATACACTTGTTCGGTGTATAGGTGCACTAGTTCGGTGAAAAGATAGTGAAATACAAGTAATATAGATGGTTATGAGTAGTAATTGCAATCTGAAATAAAAATGGCAGCAAGCAAACATGTAGCAGAACTGGTTGTAAACGATGTTTCAATGCTTGGAAACAAGGCCTAGGGATCAGACTTTCACTAGTGGACACTCTCAACAATGATACCATAATTGAATACATAGATATTATCACTTCACTATGCTACTCTGAACCACTCTCCGGTTTGATAATAAACACAAATTCATTGCGTAGGGATGCATAAGCACTTATTAAAATTCGCATTCCCAATCTATGGACACCCCACGCTGTCACTTTGAGCATACAAAGATGGTACTAACTAGACACCACAATTCATAAGTAATTCTGTAGATTAAGCTTAAGAAACAAACACAGTGTGCAACTGTCACCTTCACACCGTTGGACAAGGTGTCCCGGAGATCACATAATAAAACCACTTGAGTAGCACAATAGTTGAAGAATAAGATCTACTTATTCAACTAGATTACAAAGCTCATGATCACATAAAGATCATACATGGAGAGATAGATAGACCACATAGCTACCGGTAAAGCCCTCAGCCTCGGGGGAGAACTACTCACCCCTCATCATGGGAATCAACAACGACAATGGAGATGGCGGTGGAGTCAATGGAGATGGCTCCGGGGTCAATTCCCCGTCCCGACAGGGTGCCGGAACAGAGACTTCTGTCCCCCGAAGCTTGTCTGCGACGGCGGCGGAGCTACGAAACTTTTCGTGGATGGAGGGTGGATGATTTAGGTTATTCCCGAGATCGTGAATAAATAGGCGGAAGGGCGAGGTAGGTGGAGGCCAGGGTGCCCCAGACCACCCCTAGGCGCGGCCAGGGCCTGGGCCACGCCTAGGCCTGGTCTGGCCGCCCTGTGGAGCTTCTTTGTCCCCCCTCCGGACTTCGTATTCGTTACGGAAATATAAGATCATCGGCTTTTATTTCGTCCAATTTTGAGAACATTTCCTGTACAACTTTTCTGAAATACAAAACAGCAGAAAAAAAAGGAAACTGACACTGTGACATCTTGTCAATATGTTAGTTCCGGAAAATGCATGAAAGTGCCATGAAGTGTAAACAAAACATATAGAAATTGGTGTAAAACAAGCATGGAGCATCAAAACTTATAGATACGTTTGCGACGTATCACTACCCACCTTGCTCCCCACATGAACGAGCTTGTCTCGAATGCACAAAGCTCTTTCATCAAGAAAAGAAGTATACATGATAAATTGATAACTTTTGTATGTGAAGAACCTAGCGAGAAAGCTTCACAAGACAAAAACGCCAACTCTCCTCTTCAAGCTTGACATCAAAAAAGCTTTTGACTCCGTGCGTTGGGACTACTTGGTGGAGATGTTGCACCACATGGGCTTCCCGCAAAAGTTTGGGGAATGGATTGTGGCTCTTTTATCATCCTCAACCTGAAGGGTGATCCTCAATGGTGTCGCCGGTGATCCAATCAAGCATGGTAGAGGCCTTCGACAAGGCGTCCTGCTCTCTCCACTCCTCTTTCTGATATCCATTGATCCTCTCCACTACATTCTTCGCAAAGCAACCGAACAAGGCCACCTCCATAGGCTCCGGGGAAGAGTGCCCACGATTAGAACCTCCTTATTTGTTGATGACGCGGCCATCTTCGTCACTCCCAATAAAATGACATTGATTTCTTGGATGCGACACTAATTCATCACTTCGGGGCTTGTTACCAATTGTACCAAAAGCCAAGTAGCTCCCATTCGTTGCGATGGCATAAACCTTGACGACATCCTCCAATCCTTCCCGACTACTCGCGCTTCTTTCCCTATGAGGTACCTTGGCCTACCTTTGTCGGTGACTCGCCTAAGAAGTTTCCAACATTTGCAAGATAATGTTGCCTCCAAACTTGTGCCTTGGCTTGGAAAGCACATCAGCATGGCCGGCCGAACCACCCTTGTCAAGGCGGTCTTGACAAGTGTAGTCATCTACTTCATCATCATGCTTGATGTGCATATGGTTGTTCTTATGAAGATTGATAACTTAAGAAGGGAATTTCTTTGGTCGACATGTGACAAGGTTTCCGGAGGAAAATTTAAAGTGAATTGGGAGATGGTGTGTAGACCCAAAGACAAGGGAGGTCTTGGGATCCTTAACCTCAAGAATTTTACCGTGGCTCTTAGGTTGAGGTGGCCTTGGCATGAATGAAAAAATGAGGCAAAGGCCTGGGTTGGACTTGGAAAGCTATGCACGACCATGATCTCTTCACAGCGGCCACTAAAGTAACTATTCAAAATGGAAAGAAGGCTCTCTTTTGGGAGGTGGCTTGGCTTGATGGAATGAGACACAAAGATTTGGCTCTGTTCCTCTTTGCTCGTTCAAAAAAGAAGGAACGCACGCTGCATAAAGCATTGGGAAATGACTTTTGGGTCTCCCAAATAAATACCCATGATGGACTCTCGTTTGACCACATTGACCAATTCTACAACCTTTGGGAAAGGCTTGCCAATGTCCTTGGACCCTCAAGCTCAAGACACAATCTCTTGGAAGCTCACCAAGATGGATGCTACTCAACGAAATCAGCATCAAAATGCAATTCTTAGCCCTCACTTCATCCCCAATGCCTTCCTTGGTTTTGAAGCCTTGGGCGCCTCAAAAGTGCAAGATCTTTGCTTGGTTGATCCTACAAAACCGTGTTTGGACAACGAATAGGCTCTCATGGAGAGGATGGAAACATTGTGGCATTTGTAAGCTTTGCAATCAACACCAAGATTCGGTGGCCCACCTTCTTTTCAAGTGTCGGTTCTCAATCTGAGTGTGGTCCAACTTAAAGAATTGGCTAGGTATCGATGATATCGAACCAACAACTTTGCATGGCTTCCACTCCGTCAAAAGATGGTGGATTGAGGTGATTCACAAGAGAGGGCAATCAAGAAAACCTTTGGCCTCTCTTGCAATGTTCGTCTCTTGGAAAATTTGGAAAGAAAGAAATGCTAGGGTATTTCGTAGCAAGTTCGTCACCATCACTATGCTTTTGGCGAAAATCAAAGAGGAGACGGAAATGTGGCAACCAGCCAACGCGAAGGCTCTAAGCAATGTAATGCCACGAAAATAGTTGTTTCTAGTCTTTGGTTTTAGTTTATAGCCGAGACATGTTATAAAACTTCTCCTCATTTAATGAAAATGGTAAACCTTGTGCCTTGTTTTAAAAAAAAACTATTTATCTGACCATCTGCGACACCACCATGCGGCCGCCAATGGTGAATGTTAGAGGTAATCATGTAACCACTTAAAAAAGAAACGTGAGTAGCTTATCATGGTAGCCGTCCTAGACACAGGTCCACTATGCAATCAAGAGTGATTGTACGTACTAACAAGTCACATCACAGTGGAACCGTCCATTATTTCATCGAAATTGCCAGCTTATTAACACAGCAGCTAAACAACAAGTATATACTGCAAAAGGCTCCCAATTATCAAACAATTTCGCACACAAAAAAAGGAAGAAAACAACAACTCCAGTTTATACAGTAGACCCTTGTACTCCTACGAGTGCAGGCACAGGCAGCCCTCGCTGTGCCCCATGGCAGGCACACAACAGTCTGGTGTTGTCAGTGACACCCTTGACAGCGAAGCATCCGTATTTGCGAGACAGCGAGAGCAGCCCGCTGGCATTTCAAAAGAATTGAATTTTCAAGGCCCGAACAAATGCACCGGTAGAAGCCAAACCAAATCTTTGTTTTTTTATATTTCACTTTTCCCCACCACTTTCCACCACTAGAAACACACTCCTCCCAACTCCACCTGCTTCGCTTCCTCTGCACTTCTGGGCAGGAGCAATGGGGGCAGCACCATACAGATTGGCAAGGTCGCCATGAATCTCAACTCTCCCGCTTTCCCATCCGCAAGCTGCTGCTAGTTCCTGCTCCAAAAATCTCACGGTTCGTTTCTTCCCCCTGAGACCAAACCCACCTAAATCAACCCCCAGTCCTCCGCTTCTTCAAAAAAAAATTGATTTTTTTTTGCCGTGGAGCAGAAAGGGGAATCGACGAGGAGTGCCAAGAGACCGGCGGCGGCTGCGATGGACTCTGCGGCGGCGGGGGAAGGGCAGCGGTTCAAGCGGATTCCGAGGCAGTCGTGTGCGCGGAACCTCGAGCTGGATCCACTGGTATGTGTGTCACTCCCTGCTCCAGTGCGTGTGCCCGTGTTTCCTTGATTTGGTTGTGCCGATGCCGCCGCTGTGGTGTTTATTGGGTGTTTGTGGTAGTGCACACAATGTGGTGCCTGGGAAGCCCGAGATGTTTGAAATGCGTCGAAATGTGTGCTCCAGATCTCTGCGTTCGTTCCTTAGGGGTTTGGGGTTCTTAATGTTCCCATGCTTCAGTGTAAGCTGAGTAGTTTAAACTGATGGTGGTGGTATTAGTGCTGAACTGCGCTAGCTATGTGCTGGTGAGGTCAAACCTGCATCGCAGCATATAGTTTAATCTCCTTGTTTCCAGGAACCTTGTGTATGGGTTTTCCACAGATAGCTAATGTTTTCATGGTTGATAAAACTATTCCTTTGGTATTAGTATTGCGCATACTTTGTGGCTGATGATTCAGTTTGCTCCTTTGGATTATTACAATCGCTAGAAAAATACAATTTAGGTCTGGGATTTTGAGAATTGAATATGATGAATCTGCATGCCTTTCTTTCCAGCTCAATGAAAATCTGGAGCAGTGGCCACATCTAAACGAGCTGGTGCAGTGTTATAAGGCTGATTTTGTGAAAGATGACTGCAAATATGGACACTATGAGAGTGTTGCACCGCCGTCCTTTCAGAATCAAATTTTCGAGGGACCTGATACCGACATGGAAACAGGTAATCCCACCACCCTTTTGGTTGAATTAGCTCCTTATACATTTTTTACTTTATAATTTATATATTTGCTTTCTCATAGAATTGCAGCTTTGCAACGCTAGGCATTCCAAGCCAGAGGAAACTACTGAAGATGATATGCCGAGCACCTCAGGGAGGCAAACATATGAGACTCAACTATCTGCTTCATCTTCAAAAATAGTAAGAGCATTTTCGTTAGATTTCTGTTTTAGGTGGATGATTGTCATGTGCTTTTCTTTCTTACCTCCCCCTTTTCTGTGATTTACACGAGTGCCTTAGTCTTAAGACTAGATAAAAGAGTATTTAGAAACCTAAGAAGCTGATCCTACTCTACGCACTTAAGGAACACAGTATTATTGTTGATGTGAATATTTCTGGCAAAGCAGTTTAAGCTTTTGAGACATCAAGCTGGGAAGTTTGTTTGCATGCTCATAAGTCACCCATTCTCAAGTTTCTTGTTTTTATGTCTCTCAGTTTCTCATCTGTAATATATGTACCAATTTACGATATACTTGACAATTTGGTATTAGCATATGCCGTAGCATTTCCATCTTGATTTAAGCATTAACAACATGTTGCTCCGCTTGGGTTTTCAGCATTGTACTATCTCACCTTTACCGGCATATGAACCGGCATTTGATTGGGACAATGAGAGATCTTTGATATTTGGCCAACGCGTACCAGAAAGTCTCCCTGCAACACACAGCAGGTTCGCTAATTTGCACATTTATAAGCATTAAATATCTCTTTGCTTATGTTTGTACTCCACGCTCGGAGCAGTGTTTGTTACAATACTACTTACTAGTCACATGTTATAACTTGATCTCTACTTCTTACAGTGGATTGAAGATAACTGTCAAGGTATTATCTTTGTCGTTCCAAGCTGGATTAGTTGGTGAGCAAACATAAATATTCTTTTTTGTGTTTGTTTAAACACTGGTAAACTGCATTATATTTTCATTTATATTTCACAAGCATGAATGACTGACCTGCCTTTTGACCATGTATCATGTGCAGAACCTTTTAGCGGTACAGTCTGCTTGTACAACAGAGATAGGAGAGAAAAGCTATCAGAAGACTTCTACCTTAACATACTTCCAACAGAAATGCAAGATGTAAGGAACAATGTATATTTCTCCCTACTGTGCCATTGTTTCTATCCTCTAATTCAGATCATTGACCATTTTCAAATATTTTTTTTTATTTGATCAGGCTCATATTTCTTTGGACCGTCGGGGTGTTTTTTCACTGGATGCCCCTTCACCATCAATCTGCCTTCTGATCCAGCTAGAGAAGGCTGCTACTGATGATTGGGGAGTAACTCCTTCAGTTTATTCCCGCAAAGAACCTGTAAGAAACAAAGTCCCTCTTTTAATCACATGTTTCATTGCTCTTATGCTCAGTTTTGTGAAAGGTGCACTTGACTGAGAAAGAGAAGCAGAAGCTGCAAGTTTGGTCTCGAATCATGCCATATAAAGAGCCATTTGCATGGGCAATGATTCCTCTATTCGAAAACAACCATTCTGCTGGTGCTGGTGATACTGCCTCTCCTAGCAGCCCTTTAGCACCAAGTATGCCAGGCTCAAGCTCTCAAGATAGCATTGTGGAGCCTATTTCCAAATTCACGTTAGATGGAAAAATCAACAATTATTCAAGTGGAACTTCAGTTATCATAGAGATACCGAACTTAAACAAAGTGAAGGAAAGCTACATAGAGGACTCCCTCCAAGTAAGCATCAGTAGCTGAGCAAAGCCAGTTTTTCTCGAAAAGGGGGAATCCCCAGCCTCTGCATCAGCAAAGCGAGTTATATTTAAGTGATTATTAACTAATTAATTAACCAATTCGTTTGTCCCTTGTAGGATCCGAAACGGAAAGTACACAAACCAGTGAAAGGTGTACTGAGGCTAGAAGTGGAAAAACTCCATAATGACCGCAATGACGTGGATACCATTTCTGAAGGTGGGAGCATGAACAGTGAATTGCATGATGCTGGCGAGCTCAATAATGGCAGACACAGCAGGAATAGCGTTGATGGGATCCATAGTTCTCTGAATTCTAGTACCATTGTCAAGAAAGATACACGCCCGAATGGTCAAAATTCGCAGGCAGAGAATGGCGACAATGTAACTAGACGAGTTTCTCATCTGCCTTTTTTTGTGTTGACTTTTCATTTTTGAAACTTATGGCTTAGGATTACACGTTCTATGCTGTTTTTATGACATGCATTCTTTTTTATTACAGTTTCAAGCGTTCGACTTTCGGATGCTGGCCCGGAGTGAACCATTTTCACAACTCTTCCACTGCCTCTATGTGTACCCATTGACTGTTAGCTTGAGCCGCAAAAGAAATCTATTTGTAAGAGTAGAATTGAGAAACGATGATTCTGACATGAGCAAACTTCCAGTAGAGGTTTGTTTACGAAGTTATTATACTATTTTTGTTTTGTTGTTGATGTCTGCTCAGTATTCTTAGCGATGTGGTTTCAGGCTGTTCATCCAAGGGATCATAATACAGCACTACAGAAGTGTGCCCATACACAAATTTCTGTTGGCACAAGAATGTCTTGCTACCATGATGAAGTCAAGATCAGTCTGCCTGCTCTATTGACGCCCCAACATCATCTTCTGTTCACATTTTTCCATGTAGATCTCCAAATGAAACTTGAAGCCCCTAAACCAGTATGCCTTCTGTTCCTTGTTAATAAGAACACACTACTATGGTTGGTTCATCCCTTCAGGTTTATTTTGTTGGTGTCTCAACATGTTTGTGTTCCTTCAGGTGATTGTGGGATACGCTGCACTTCCATTGTCAACACACATTCAGTATGTATTAATTTGTCATCTTTGTATACACCAAATGCTTAAATTGAACTACCCTGAGTTTGTCACTTCATATGTGGGATCACATCCAAGTCAATGCTTTATCAGCAAATTAACTTATTCAATTTTTGTGACGGAAAGGGAATATATGAAAACTAAGGCTTATTGGCAAAACTTGGGAAACAATCTTTTATTTGTTTAACTCGTCATGCTTTATTGGTACATAGATTGACTAGCAAATTATCTAATCTTAGTAAATTTTAGATCGTTTAAGTAAGGAAAAACACTCTGGTACTCATTCACTAGCAAGACTGCATAATGCATACTGCTTACTTCTTACTGCACTTACTAGCACAATGTCCGTACATTGTTTATGGATTAAAAGAGCTCATACATTTTAAAGAGATAATACTACCGCCTCTGTCAAATCAAACCATGAGTAAAGATAATTAAAAATGGTAGGAGCTGGTTTCCATTTTCAAGCACAGTTTCGACATTACATATACACGTACTTCTGGGAAAATACCTTTTCTTTTCCATGTAATGTTCAAAGCCCATTTAGACATTTACATCTCATCCTGTCTCAGTTGCTACCAAAAGTTTGATGAGGAACTCTGAATTGTTCGCAGTCTCTAAAAAATAAGTATTGACTGATGAGAATGGAATTGAATTGGATATATAACAAGTTTTCGTGAATAATAGGTTACTTTCGGACATATCTTTGCCAATTTTGCGAGAGCTTGTTCCGCATTACCTGCAGGAAAGTGGAAAGGTTTGCTACTTTTCCTGTTTCGTTTTGCTGTTTTTTTTCACATTGCTTGCAAAATTATCTAATTATATACGATTTGCTGTAAAAGATTTTACCTGAAAGTTGCAATTATCATACAGGAAAGAATGAGCTACCTGGAGGATGGAAAAACTGTTTTCAGGCTGCGGTTAAGACTTTGCTCTTCGTTGTTTCCAGTTAATGAAAGGATAAGAGACTTTTTCGTCGAGTATGACCGTCACACACTACATACAAGTCCACCTTGGGGTTCTGAGCTTCTTGAGGTATGTCTATTTCTGTTGAATGGCTTAGGTTGTAACTTCTGCTGTTAGTTTCCTTCATGATTCCTCCCCTGCTGATGCTTTCGCTTTTATGCTAAACACACAGGCAGAATATCCTGCTTTTGCAGCCAACAGATGGGTTATTTGGCCTGTTGTTTATTTTGACGCTTTACAATAAGCAGTAGTACAAACCCATGTTCTTTTACTGCTTGCACATCCTATTCCGACTGTTATCTATTGAGCAATTTCTTAGCAATTTTTTGTTGGCGTGGTGTGCTACTGATCTTAGCCTTTTTTGTTCTTCGATAATCAGCATACCTTTTAACTTCCTGTTCGTTGGATGATATCAAATGAAATATGTAAAAAATGGAAAGAATATGTGAAGTTCTTTTTGGAAGGAAAGCGTGTGGGGCCTCCCCACAGAAAGTTTTAAAAATTAATATGAACCCAACGTCGCATCCATGGGCACTTGAACCTGGGTGGCTAGGTTGTACATCCACTGCCCTAACCAATTGAGTCTAGCTCACTTCTTATTTTTTTAATATGTTCAGTATTTGTATGCTCTACAACCTGATTAAATATTGCGCCACACGTCTAATTAGGTATAGAATGTGGTCAGATTCTAGAGCATAGGGAAAATTATCTGCACTGTGTATTTCAGTCTTTGTCTGTGACACATATTTATAATATATTGGTGTTAGTCTTGTCAGTTCACCGGTAGTGTATGGGAAGTAGTCTATTTGTGGCTGCCAAAAGCTACTGTAGCTTGTATTGCATAGTGCTATTTATAGGATACAAGCTAGGTACAACAGCTAGATTTCTAAAGCCTTCTAGAGCTTTCTACTGCTCCACTTTCTACTGCTAACCAGAGTTTGCTACTGCCTAAGGCTTACATATGAATAGTACTACTAGAACATACTAGCACCTACGGTACTACTAGGACCTGCTAGTCCTGCTAGAAGGTACTAGCTTAACTCCTAAGCAAGGATTACTCTCACAATTGGTACTTTGCACTATATGCTGAAAATTTATCTCTAACGCTGGTAAATTTTTGGTGCAGGCCATAAATAGTTTAAAGAATGTTGAATATACGGCATTGCTGCACTTTCTTCAACCAATACTCAATATGCTGCTGCATCTTATTGGTGATGGTGGTGAAACCCTGCAGGTTATTGCTTTGCTTATGTTTCCACTTGGCAGAACATTTTGCCTCCTTCTCTAAAGAGCACACTTGCCTTTTTACTGAACTGCATTTGTAGTTGAGTGTTTAGTCTTCATAATAATACACACCAGGTTTGACTCTGCGGATTTTTTTTCCTGCAGGTTGCTGCATTTCGTGCCATGGTTAATATTCTAACCCGGTAAGTCCCCCCTTTTTTGTTGGTTTATGCTCATGCCTCTGATATTTGTTTGCACCAGTTTCTTTCCAGAGCTCTAGCATGATTTCTAAAAATCCTAGTTCCTAACCTTCAGACGGCCAATCATTTACTGGAGAAAAAATAAATCAAATCTTTGGATGCCATTTTCTTCACATGTATCATGAAATCATATTCTCTTATTTTGTGTTCACAAAAGAGGCCCTGCATTTTGAGTAGCTACAAACTGTTAAGTTTCATCTTATGTGAGTGTTTGCTGATAGCACTTGCATGTTGCTGCACAACAAACACAGTTGTTGGAAAGCTGTTACTGTCATGTTGCCTTATTGTCATACTTGTCTTTAGAGGCCTATCACACAGGATCTGTGCTCTCTCCTCTCATCTTTGGTGATATTGAATCTCTGGCTTCAATTCTATAAATTTTGTTTTATGATTTTTCTCAATAGAATTGTTCATTCAGTAATGTATGTACCTCCAATTGAGTTAAACTCGATGCACTTCTATTGCAGGGTGCAACAGGAATCATCTGATGGGGCTGAAAGAAATAGGTTTCTTGTTAATTATGTTGATTTTGCTTTCGATGACTTCGGTGATCGGCAGACACATGTGTACCCTGGGCTATCTACTGTTTGGGGTAGCCTAGCTCGGAGTAAGGTTAGTATGGATTTCTTCTCACTGTTTGGAGTAATCAATTATTGAATTTGTTCTACTCTATCTCTTCTCTTGTTTAATTCTTTTTTATGTATGGATGTGTTAATGATGGATTCACGGGGGTAAACATTCATCTGAGGTAGGTCCTGTGTTGATGACTTGAGATA
The DNA here is from genome assembly GCA_030979885.1 of Lolium multiflorum. Lineage (NCBI taxonomy): Eukaryota > Viridiplantae > Streptophyta > Magnoliopsida > Poales > Poaceae > Lolium > Lolium multiflorum. The sequence goes on from CM061750.1 coordinate 306,787,815, forward strand.
TAGAATGGCGGTATGCTGCTATGTTACTGGGGGTAAACATCTACCTGAGGAGGGTGCCATTTTGGGGAGGACTGGACCTAGAATAGTCGGCGTAGAGGAGTGCACAACAGGACTTCGGGACTAGGATAGACTTCTTCATTATTCGTCTTTGATGTAAAGGGGTGATATGCCTTTATATAACCGTCTGCCTAGCAAGGATATCTAGTGCAAACCAATAAGCTGAAGAGTGAAGACATCATATCCACCAACCAATATGCACCTGACAAATCATAGGATATGCATGCTGCTGACTAGCCTGGTTGGCTACTGTGCGCAGACATCCCTATGGTCTTGGTTGGCTCATGAGCTGAACCATTGTTGTGACTATATGCACCGCAGTAATGACATTGCCAACTCTCATTACTGCTGAAATATCTTAGTACCTGAATTATGCCCTTGTTGGCTGTTGTCACTTGCCACTAGCACCGTTGCACGAAGGACTAGCTAATTCCAGCCGAATTGATTCTTAGGGCCTGCTTGGAATGGTTATATATTTTTTATGTCCACTGGTGTCTAGCTCAGGTAAGAGCTAAATAGCGGCAGGCACCACAAACATTAGTATCGATCCAAACAACCACTTAACCTTTTGCTTTTACTGTTACCACATTCCAGTATATCCTCTGTTAATGGTTTACTTTGCGTACACTTTTCTGCTTATTTTGAATACTCCAGAGGTGGCCGTTTGTTCAATCAGCCTGTTTTTGACACAGATGCATGTTTACGCTGCTCTGCTTCACCATTATACTCTTTTGTCAATGTAGGCTAAAGGTTATAGAGTTGGACCTGTCTATGATGATGTATTGGCAATGGCATGGTTTTTTCTGGAGCTTATTGTAAAATCAATGGGACTGGAACAAAGTCGTCTTTTCTACCACAATCTTCCACTGGGTAACACCAACCACCGAATGCTTGTAGCTGCAGTTATTAGTATAGCAGTTTCAGACTTTTAGTACGTAAATATTAAATTACACTACAAAGTATGGTTCTAATTGTTTGCTGTCATGCTCTAGGTGAAGATGTCCCACCACTACAGTTGAAAGAAGGAGTCTTCAGATGTATAATGCAGCTATTTGATTGCCTTCTAACTGAGGTTCATGAACGTTGTAAAAAGGGCTTAAACTTGGCAAAGCGCTTGAACAGCACTCTTGCTTTCTTCTGTTACGATCTTTTGTCAATCATTGAGCCACGCCAAGTTTTTGAGTTGGTAATGTTGGAAGTCACATTTTAATTTTTCCTCGCCCCTAGTTCTTTGTTCTTTTTACTGTTGATTTGGTTTACTGAAGTAAAGCTAGCGAGGAGCTTAATTTCATGCATCGAAATGCCTAACTAAACATCTGCGTTCTTTAGGTTTCGTTGTATATGGACAAGTTTGCAGGGGTTTGCCAGTCAGTTCTCCATGATTGCAAGTTGACATTCCTGCAAATAATATGTGATCATGATCTGTTTGTTGAGATGCCTGGTCGGGATCCATCTGATAGGTATGTTTGACTTGTTTCTAAATTCGTGGATTGCCGAGCTAGTGAAGCATCGATATCCCAGTTCACTAAAAGTGTTCTAATTGGCAGCTCTAAGTTTTCTTTACTGCCAATAGAAAGACATTTTTATCCATTTTCCATAAATATCATGGCATAGAGATTTTATACCTTTTCTTCCTCTGATCCTTTCAATGATTAGGCCCCATGTTACTGTAAATTATTAACCCTGGATAACTCTTTGCTTGCGGTGTTACAATTAAATTAAGTCCAAATATTCTCTTGAAGTCCAATGAAAACATTAGTGAATACGCGCTAACATGCTGCAAATCATTTTAGCCTTATACTTTTGGGTGAGTTTTTTTACTAAAAAATCTCTTTTTACAGGAATTATCTCTCATCTGTCCTTATTCAAGAGATCTTTCTCACCCTTGACCATGATGATTTATCACAGCGAGCGAAAGTAAGCATCTCAATTGCAACAGAAATACTCTGGGCTACATAGCCATCTCACATGTGATTGCAACTTATTCTTAGCTGTTTATGTGCTGTTTTGCATTTATTATAGGCGGCTCGTATTTTGGTTGTCCTAATATGCAAGCATGAATTTGACGCACGATATCAAAAAAGCGAAGACAAGTTGTACATTGCTCAGCTGTATTTTCCTCTTATAGGACAGGTGTGTGATTCACAAGTAACTTCCTTGAAATGAACATCAGTAATCAATACTTTGTTTATCTGCAAGCTTTGGCATGTTCTTCTTACAAGTTCTTTTCCTGTGAAAAATACTCGTTGCAGATTCTGGATGAGATGCCTGTGTTCTATAATCTAAATGTCATTGAAAAGCGTGAAGTGCTAGTAGTCATTTTGCAAATCATAAGAAACTTGGACGACACGACTCTTGTAAAAGCATGGCAACAGAGCATTGCTAGAACCCGATTGTTCTTCAAGCTATTGGAAGAATGTATAACCCATTTTGAGGTTTGTACAATAACCCTTGGTAGTTTAGAATGTTGTAGTATTTGTCAGTATTATCAACTTCTGTGACTGAATGTGATTTCTGATATTATAATCCTGACCAGTAAAACCTCAGTGCATAAAAGCTTTCTGACTGGTGCACAATTAGTTCAATGATTTGCAAATTACTCTCAGGTGACTGGTTGGAGTATACCTGAATCCAATTCGTTTTCGTGGCATTCCTGTGGATGTTTTCACTTATTCAAACTTCGACAAGCACACCCATCTTTTAACTGGTAGTATAATATCCAGTCCATATAAGAATTTGCAAATAGGAAGCTCACATTGATTTGTTATTTGTTCTGAATTGTTGTTGCCATCAAACTATTTTAATTCATAATAGTTTGTCCAGAACTAAATCTCTTGAATGCTCTCTGCAGCATAACAGAGCGGGAGACAGCTTGCTAGTAGGCTCTAGTTCTCGGAGCTCTGATGCTGAGCGCCCTGCGTCCCCCAAGTATTCTGACCGGCTATCCCCATCAGTCAATACATATTTGTCGGAGGCTTCACGCCATGAAATAAGGGTATGTTGGCACATTATTTATATGAGCCTATTTTTCCCGCACTAGTGTTTTTACATAGGTTGGATACACCTTGGGTAGAGTTTGTATAGCATGTACTGGACGAGGTTACAATACCTTGTCAGCATTATTGCTTAGTGTTCTTTTACGGGAACAGTTAATATGCTATTGCATAGAATGTGAACAGTTAAGAAACTGATAAGACTTGGCTGGTGTTATTCGAAAACAGAACATTAAGTATGGTTCATGTATATCAAGTGCCCTGTAAACTAAAAAAAAGATTAATAGTTGTTTTCTCGACTTGCTTATTTAATGCTACTGGAATCACGTAATTCTTCACAAGATGCCTACTGACAAAGTTAAAAGGCTTTGACCAAGTGACCCTTCCGGTGCGCCTAAGTATTCCATCTAATGTCAAGCCAACCATCCTTGGCTAATCACTAAAAATCCTAGTTTGCGGCGAACATTTCAGCACGCGACACTGGTAATTTGTTGGACACTAGCTCTCTGAAACTTGCTTGAACTATTACCTATGCCCCTAGGTATGCATTAAATCGACACCTTGATGGATTATTTGCTCTGGCCCTAAGGGGGGTTTACTTTGAGTCCGAGTGAGTGTTGACTTTCACTAATATCTACTAAGCCTGCAATGGTGAACTTGACCCTGTTTCATACTAGATAAAAAATGATTTTGTTTACTTGCTATAATTTGTAGGACGGACAAAAAATCTCTGTGATTATAATTTTTTTGTCAGTTATGTGTCATGACTACTTTTTAATGCAGCCTCAGGGAACACCAGAAAATGGATTCATGTGGAACAGGATTAGTCCTGAGCTAGGTTCCCCAAATCAACCATATTCATTGAGAGAAGCCCTTGCCCAAGCACAATCTTCAAGAATTGGAGCAACAACCAGGGCACTGAGAGAGTCTCTGCATCCAATACTGAGACAAAAGTTGGTAGGTATTACATTATGAATCTTGTGGTGTTTTAAACCTTGAGTCTGACAGAAAATTCCACAGGAACTCTGGGAAGAAAATCTTAGTAGCGCTGTGAGTCTTGAAGTGTTGGGAATAATTGAGAAGTTTTCGGTTGCGGCAGCTTCTCGCAGCATCTCGACTGACTATGCTAAGCTAGATTGTGTAACATCTATCTTAATGGGTCTTCTATCTAGGAGCCAGCCCTTAACTTTTTGGAAAGCTTTCCTTCCTGTGCTCTATAATATATTTAGTCTACATGGTGCAACACTAATGTCAAGGGAGAATGACCGCTTCTTGAAGCAAATTGCGTTTCATCTATTGCGACTGGCTGTATTCCGAAATGATTCTGTCAGAAAAAGGGCCGTTCTTGGGTTGCAGATCCTTGTTAGGGTAAGCTATTTGCTGACTTTTAGTTATATAAAATCATGAAAGGAACTGGCCTGATACAGATGTTCTTGTGCTTCTAGAACTCATTCAACTATTTCAAGAGCACCACAAGGCTGAGGGTCATGCTGACTATTACTTTGTCAGAATTGCTGTCTGATGTGCAAGTAACTCAGATGAAATCTGATGGATCTCTTGAAGAAAGTGGTGAAGCTCGGCGTCTTAGGAAATCATTAGAGGAAATGGCTGATGTAAGGAGTAAGGATCAGTTGATCGATTGTGGCCTTCCTATTACCGCACTGGAAGTGGCTGCTGAAGGTTCCACAGACAATAGGTGGTCTTGGGTAGAGGTCAAGCATCTTTCAAAATGTCTAGTCCAAGCCCTTGATGCTGGCCTTGAACATGCCCTTTTGGTAAGCAAGTTGGCAAATGAATCCTACTCTGCTATCCATATGTGAAAGTGATGTAGCATATACTGCACTAAAATGGGACTGGCAATATGATGAGAAAGTTATCATTTGCTTGTGTCATCTGGACACCTGAAACATCAACACGTGATTATACTTTGAGCAGTGTCATTTTTATGCATTCGAATGTCTTGATCAAGCATGAAGCACTGAACCTGTAAATCTCAATGTTCTTTTTAGGGCTCCGTAATGACTGTGGACAGGTGTGCAGCTGCTGAGGGCTTCTACAAGTTAGCATTGGCCTATGCGCCTGTTCCGGACCTTCACATTATGTGGTTACTGCACCTATGTGATGCGCACCAGGAGATGCAATCATGCGCTGAAGCTGCGCAATGTGCAGTTGCTGTAGCTGGTGTGATCATGCAGGTTGAAATCTTAACTTCTGTTCGTCAATACTGTAATTATCTATGAAGTTTTATGACCTTTGAACCCTTCTTATAGGCCCTTGTTGGAAGGAACGATGCTGTGTGGAACAAGGAGCATGTTGCTTCTCTCTGTAGGATTTGTCCTGTTGTGGGCACTGATGTGGGCACAGAAGTAGCTGCAGCAGAAGTCGAGGGATATGGTGCATCCAAGCTTACAGTGGATTCAGCTGTCAAGTATCTTCAACTTGCGAACAAACTCTTCGCGCAAGCTGAACTATATCACTTTTGTGCTAGCATTCAGGAACTCATCATTCCGGTGTATAAAAGCAGAAGATCTTATGGGCAGTTGGCTAAATGCCACACGTCACTTGCGAACATCTACGAGTCAATTCTTGAACAGGAGGCTAGCCCTATCCCATTCGTTGATGCTACGTACTACAGAGTTGGATTTTATGGCGAAAGATTTGGCAAACTCAACAAAAAGGAGTATGTGTTTAGGGAGCCACGGGATGTTCGGCTTGGTGACATTATGGTGAAGCTTAATCGTACCTATGAGGCTAAGATGGATGACAATCAAACCTTACATATCATTCCTGACTCGAGACAAGTTAATGCTGATGAGCTGCAACCTGGTGTATGCTATCTACAGATAACTGCTGTTGATCCTGTGATGGAGGACGAGGACTTGGAGAGCAGGAGAGAAAGGATTCTCTCTTTATCTACTGGTACTGTTCGTGCCCGTGTGTTTGACCGTTTCCTTTTCGATACACCGTTCACAAAGAATGGAAAAACACAAGGTGGCCTAGAAGATCAATGGAAGAGGCGCACAGTGCTCCAGACAGAGGGTTCCTTTCCTGCTTTGGTAAACCGCCTGGTAGTGATAAAGTCTGAATCTCTAGAGTTTTCGCCTGTCGAAAATGCAATTGGAATGATTGAAACAAGGACATCTGCATTGAGAAATGAGCTAGAAGAACCACGGAGTTCTGAAGGTGATCAATTACCAAGACTTCAAAGCCTGCAAAGGATACTCCAAGGAAGTGTGGCTGTTCAGGTAAGCCTGTCATTCTGCGCAATATGAACCAGTTTAGCTATTGCTTGCTTCTCTATTTTCTTTCTTTTGCTAATTTCCCCAGAATGTATGGATGCAGGTTAACAGTGGTCTATTAAGTGTGTGCACCGCATTCTTATCTGGTGAGCCTGCAACCAGGCTCCGATCTCAAGAGCTGCAACAGCTCATAGCAGCATTGCTTGAGTTCATGGCTGTCTGCAAGCGCGCAATCCGTGTGCATTTTAGATTGATAGGAGAAGAAGATGAGGAGTTCCACACGCAACTTGTCGATGGGTTTCAGTCTCTTACTGCTGAGCTTTCTCACTATATTCCTGCTATCCTTTCGGAGCTCTGACTGTAGCAAGGTGGGCAGTTAGGTAGCATTTGAATGGGTGTTCTTTCAGTTGGGGCTCCCCTCCAATTTCGTATTTTGAATAGCTTGATTGTAAAGTTTGGAAACTAACCAGTCCGCGCAATTCTGCTGTGTCATGATTTTTGGGGGTGTGAGGTAAATGTAATTCTTTTTGTGATGTATCTGAAACACTGCTGTTTGTTTGCAGTTTGCTGACAGTACTACTCCGTAGGAAAATAGCTAGTAACTGCTGGAGTGGACATTTTTATCATTATTCAGGTGGCACTAGCTGACTGAAGACGCTTCAGTCAGTGTACAGGTTATTCACCGCCGCTTGACCAATTCTCTTCTGCAGCGTCCCTATCTGCCCAGTGAAAATGTTACCCATTCGGCAGCGTCCATGGCCACCGACTTACCTTTCTCTCCGGCTGCGGCTGTGGAGACATGTGAGCTCTCGACCACCCGTGTGCCACGGTTTTTCTTTGTGGAGGCATCACTAGGAGTAGGATCATTTCTGCTGTGAATTCATATAAGTAACGAATTTTCCATGCTGCCTTCAATGGCAGTCAAAGAAGACGGCCTAGCGATCATGGCCTACATTCTTTTTCTCATGCTCCTGTTCTTGAGTTCATTCTGCCAGTCAGCTGACGACCACTTGAAACACACAAATCCACTCACCCCTGATGACATGCTTATCTCCGATGGCGGGGATTTCGCTCTTGGCTTCTTATCCCTGGCCAGCTCCAGTAATAAGAGCCTACTATACCTTGGCATATGGTACCACAGCATTCCGGGACGGACCGTGGTGTGGATCGCCAACCGTGACAAGCCGATAATAGAAGCCACGCCTTCATCCCCAAAGCTCGTCATCACCAACAACTCCGACCTTGTGTTATCAGACTCCCAAGGCCACGCGGTTTGGACGACGGCGAACAGCATCACCGACGGAGCCGGAGCCGGAGCGTACGCGGTGCTGCTGAACTCGGGGAACTTGGTCCTCCGGTTCCCGAACGGCACAGACATATGGCAGAGCTTCCATTACCTGACGGATACCATCCTTCCAAACATGAAGGTCCTATTGAGCTACAAAGGCCAGGTCGTGTCGCGCCTCGTCGCCTGGAAGGGCCCGGATGACCCGTCGTCGGGTGACTTCTCCTGCAGCGGCGACCCCAGCTTCCCCGACCTCCAGCTCGTCATCTGGCAGGGGACTAGGCCCTACTGCCGCATCACCGTATGGAACAGTGTGTCGGTCCTCGATCTCAACAACAATGGCTCCATGGTGTACCAGACAGCTATCAACGTAGGGGACAAGTTATTCTTCGAGTTCACCGTCTCCGTCGGCTCGCCGTTGACGCGGATCACGCTGGACCACACCGGCAGGCTGAGGTCTCTAAGCTGGAACAATGCCTCGTCGTCATGGGCCATCGTCAGCGAGCGTCCCGCTGCTGCCTGCGAGCTCTATGCCTCGTGTGGCCCGTTCAGCTACTGCGACTTCACCGCCGGGACCACCTCGACATGCCGGTGCCTCGATGGATATGAGCCCAACGGTCCAAATTTTACTGCCGGATGCCGGAGAACGGAGGAGCTGAAATGCGGCAAGCAGAGCCACTTCTTGACTTTGCCTCAGATGAAAGTTCCTGACAAGTTCTTGCACATACACAACAGAAGCTTGGAGCAATGTGAGGATGAGTGCAGCCGCAACTGCTCCTGCACGGCTTATGCTTACGCCAACTGGAGCAGTGGCAGCGGTAACTCTGTTGTTGACCCATCAAGATGCTTGGTTTGGACAGAGGAGCTTGTCGACACAGGGAAATCTAGCGACTATGGCGAAAACTTGCACCTCCGGCTTGTTGACTCCTCTGCTGGTATATATGCAATTTTTTTTCTCCTAAATCTTGTTTTCATCTTGTTCTTATGGGAATAGTTACAATTACATTGTCAAACGCTTTCATCTAATACTTTCGTATGTGCAACATAAGTAAATCTAGAATTGTATATTCTACACTACCATAATGTGAAATTAGACCTCAATTTTAATGAAAACTCTGTGTTTAATTAGTTAGTCGTTTGAAGCACACAAACGACTAGTATTAGTATTCAAAGTCTTTTCACTGAATTAGTGAATTCTGATGAACAATACATCTCTGCAGCTGACAAAAAGGGCAACTTAGTGAAGTATGTACTGCCGATTATAGCATGCATGTTACTACTCACATGCATTGCCCTTATCTGGATACGCAAATACAGAGGTAAAGTAAGAAATGTCCTTGTTTTCGGCCTACAGCTTTATTGTGCAAGTGTTCAAAAAATATTCGTGTCCAACTAGCAGGCAAAAGACGAAAGAAGAATGTTCAGAAGAAACTGATGGTTGGGTACTTGAGCTCTTCCAATGAGCTTGAAGGCGAAAACATTGAATTTCCATTTGTTACCCTCGAAGAAGTTCTTGCTGCAACAGATAATTTCTCGGATTCCAACTTGCTTGGAAGAGGAGGTTTCGGGAAAGTCTACAAGGTAATAACCATTATTAGTACTCGTTAATTTTAGTACAATCAGTTTTAGAAAATAAGATGAGGAATAATGGTCTTCCCACCACTAGTCAATTTTTGGTTGAGTCAAGGAAGCTTTCCTTAACTCTGAGACCATTTGCCTTACATCACTGAAATAAGATGTTTTTTTCGGTGGTATACAATTATTCGTTGTCATTGGCAATTTTACCTTAGTGGTGCCATTGTAATCAGCCATAGAAGTTGATTCACAGAGTTAAGAATATATTTAGGCACTATGGCTCTACAGGGCCAACTCATCTCCATTTTGGCTGGGTATTTGTTATTTCTTTTTGCCTAATCGAGGGCTGTGGTTAATTGAGTGATACATGTTCAAATGTGCACCAAATTAATGAAACCTATACATATCGTTTTCGAGTGAACAAAAACTAGAGGTAGCTTAGGACAGTAGGGTGGTTTACGCCAATTATGGTAGGCCGGGCTCTAAAGAAGACTACTTTGGAGCTCTGGAATCTATACTTGACTCAGGCAATAGTTAAAAAAAAAGGATAACTATAGGAGTCAAAAAGAAGCAAATTTGATTGAATCATGTACTCATGCATATAGGGAAATTTGCAAGGCGGAAAAGAAGTCGCTATCAAAAGACTCAGTAAGGATTCAGGTCAAGGTATAGAGGAGTTCAGAAATGAGGTAGTTCTAATTGCCAAATTGCAGCACAGAAACCTAGTCAGACTTCTTTCTTGTTGCGTCCATGAAGATGAGAAGCTACTGATCTACGAATACTTGCCTAACAAAAGTTTGGACGCCTTCCTGTTTGGTATGTTTCTGACTTTTGGTTGCATATTTCAAAATCTGCGTACATTAAACAAACTGGTATAACTATGATCTACCTTCATTCATATTGATCTTGAAAGATGCTGCAAGAAAGCATGTGCTCGATTGGCTTACACGGTTCAAAATAATTAAGGGAGTAGCGAGAGGTCTTCTTTATCTTCACCAAGATTCAAGATTAACTATAATTCACAGAGATCTCAAAGCAAGCAACATCTTGTTGGACACAGAAATGACTCCCAAGATATCTGACTTTGGCATGGCAAGGATTTTTAGTGAAAAGCAGCAACAAGTAAACACTTGCCGGGTTGTTGGGACATAGTAAGAAAATAATGTACTCTTGGCACTCCAGATTTTATTGTCTAGTCTAATTTATTCATTTTCACACTTTTGTTAAGTTGTTTCAATACGCAGTGGTTATATGTCGCCTGAGTATGCAATGGGAGGTGCATTTTCTGTCAAATCAGACACATACAGCTTTGGTGTTCTTCTCTTGGAGATTCTAAGTGGACTAAAGATCAACTCACGACAGCCTGTCAACTTTTCCAGCCTTATTACTTATGTAAGCATTGTTGGATGCACAAAATTTCACTAGTACAAAACAAAATGTGGAATTATATTTACCTTTTTTCAAAATGGGGAATTTGTACTTACCTGATCAGAAAATGATTCTATTGGCTTAGGCATGGAGATTATGGGAAGATGGAAAAGCAGTACAATTGGTGGACTCTTCAATTATTGAGAACTGTCCATTTCATGAAGTACTAAGGTGTATCCATGTAGGACTGTTGTGTATTCAGGACCGTCCGAGTGACAGGCCATTTATGTCATCCGTTATGTTTATGTTGGAGAATGAAAGCGCACTGCTTCCAGCACCAAGGCAACCCTTATACTTTGATTTAGGTAATTGCAAAGCTGGAGAAACAAGGGAAAATATTGAAGAATCTGCGAGTGCAATGAGTATCACCACATTAGAGGGTCGTTAGTTTATGCCAGTACCTTTTGGTGTAGATATCTTATCACACGGTTGTGAGGCATCTTTAATGAAGCTTCCTTGCATGCCAAAGAAAAGATAAACATATGATGGGTGTCTACTCATGGTTCATGTTCACAAACAAAAAGGCTTGCCTCTTTGTGGCAGAACAGAAGAGATTAACTATACTTTAGTATCTTATTATTATGTGGATGATATGAATCTTTGCATTGTACTCCCTCTATTTTATAATGTATTGTTTTCTAATTTTTTCTTAAGTCAAACTTAGTAAAGTTTGAGTATATTTATAGAAATATCATCAATATTTACAACACCAAACTAGTATCGTTAGATTCATCAAGGAATATATGTTAATGTTTTTAGATAAATTTAGTGAAACATTACAGATTGAGCTATATAATAAAAGGGGTGTGCTTTGATACACCCCCGCTAAATAAGTTTTTGAATATTGATGCAAATAAATGGTGAATATTAGAACTTACCTATTCATTAAAAAAAGGGTAATCTACTCTTTTTAAATGGCGGGTGAAATTAACCAGCACGGTGATTAGTATCTTGCTAAGTTGTTTTCACAGGCTACTTATCCCACGAGACGATCTTTTTTATTTTGTGCACCAAACTGCTATGGCCATCAAAGTAGATGAATCCCAATATTTGTGCTACATCATAGTCGACACTAGAGTAGCAAACTTGCCAGTTTAACATTCATGTGTTTCTTAATGTTCATAAGTGGTACATCCTAGCATGATAAAAGGAGTCAAGAAATTTGTGTGATTTTTATTCATTCTTCAAATAAGATTCGTTGTTGGTTCCTACTTAGAGAATAAGGACATTCATTTTCTTCTCTTAATTATTTCGTGTGTCATAGTCTTAGTAAGAAAAGTAAGTGTGATATCTCATATTTAATGAGTCATTCACATTCATATTCTTTTCTTATTCCTTGTGTCATGGTCTTAGTAAGAAAAGTGAATGTAGTATCCCATATAACGAGACATTCCAATCTTACCCTCAAAATGTGGCAACTTGACCACTATTTGACAAGGCATCGTTCTTCACTTACCTTAAATCTTAATTATATCATATAGCATATATAATCTAACAATCCTCGTGAAAGATTCATTATAAAATGATCCTCGAGAGAGATTTATTACCACTTTGAATTTAGGGATTGCTCCCCTTATTCCAGCTAGAACATTAATGTCACATCATTGACTTAGAGCAGCCACAATGTGTTGCTAAATATAGTTTCATATTTGCTTTTGGCTTTTGGAACTAGTTTCCTACAATGTGGAGGTAGTTCCAAAATCACAAAAACTGGGAACCGGAGCAACTCGTTGCGCCGATGCCAAATATTCATTTTTGGTTTTTGAAACTAGTTCCCTACACTGCGAGGGTAGTTTCATATATTGTGGCTTGAGGTAGGAAGAGATATGACATTTTTTACCAGATTTTATTTAGTGTGGGGACCCACAGTAGAGATATTTGTCCATGGCAACATTGTAGAGCTATTGCCAAATTTTACTCTGATGCCAAATTATGATATGTGTAAAATTTGGCTATGGAAATATTATAATTTTCTTTCAACGTTGATGATAAAAGTGGTGGGACCTCTTTTACATGAGAGAATGGTCCCTATCTTCCTCTCGGGAAGATCGTTAACATATATTGGTCTATGCCAAAACTAAAATTGACATGATTATTGATACTCATTGTTGGTTTTATTATTGCTCTATTCGGTACCGCTGGGAAGAAAATGGAAGAGAGCCTTTTGCTCACAACTGACGCATGACAATAGTCATCAACGCTGGTCAAAATATTATTATATGCCTCAAATACATTTGCTCATAAATCTCTAATCAAAACTTCATGTTTGTTCCATTTTAACTAGAGAAACTTTAAAAATGATCAATAACTAGATTTTTTAATTAAAAACCATCACAGAATAACATTATAGTGCAATCCAATATGTTATTAGAAATATATTTTCATACCAAATAGAATTTTTGGCACTTTGTTTTGGACATTTGTACCAATATTGATGATAAAAGTGACTTTTAACTGAGTAAATATTAGAGTGGCATTCACGGTGATAATAACATCGATATTAATCATACAAAATTCTCGAGGTAAAATTTGGACACTAAATTACATCAGGGTTCACCAAAAATATTTTTGGTATACCATAATAGTCTAATGAATGTCAACACATGGCCATGATATTAGGTACGTATCACATTAAAATCTTCAAAAACAACTTCCTTGTCCAGTAATAAATCATGAATATATCGTCTTCATTATTGATAAGGGGTTGCCCGATCTTCTCAGTAAGCGACGGTGGATGTGATGAACACAGCAAAGATAATACGATGATGAAGTGGATGATAACTTCTATGACGCAACGACTCTCGCGATTGATCTCTGTCGCCAATGCAACAGCTCTACACTTGCGCACGTAACCGCTGACCAAGAAACGGTAAGTTGCAACCGTCTAATTCCCAATGAAACAACAGATCACACAAGACTTTCAGTAGCAAAACACCAAATCGATGCGGATTGGTGTAGAAATTCAATAGAGTTGCAAAGCAATCAAATATGAACTAGGGTTTATCTTAAACGTGGTCTAAACCTAATTTGGGGGCGTCCTGGGCACTTATATAGGGCTTTAGGACGACCAGGGGTCGAAAAAATACATTAAAAACTGACCTAGATCGGGATCTGATCGAGACTGACTCGGACTCGGCCGGTCAGGAGGCCAGTCGACCGGGCCAGGGACCGGGTGGTCCGGTTTCAACCGGGCCAAGAACCGGATGGTGACCGGGCGTGGGACGGGTGGCTCAGTACACCCGCCCGGTTGGCACCGGCTGAAAGGATCGTATGCCGCACCTAGAGGGGGGGGGGGTGAATAGGTGCTAACCAATTTTTAGTTCTTTTTCAATTTAGGTTTGACACAAAGGTAAATTCTATAGATATGCAACTACGTGAATTTACCTATATGACAAGTCTAACAACTAAGCACGATATAGCTACGCAATATATAGGAGATAGAATAGGATAGAGGTAACCGAGAGTGGAGCACGCGATGACACGGATATGATTCCCGTAGTTCCCTTCCTTTGCAAGAAGATACGTCTACGTTTGGAGGAGTGTGGTTGCTACGAAAGCCAAACCAACAGCCACGGAGGCTTCACTCAGATCTCCTATGGGCAACGCCACGAAGGCCTAACCCACTTCCACTAAGGGATTTCCTCGAGGCGGAAACCGGGCCTTTACAAGGTTCTTGGGGCACACATCCACAACCGAATTGGAGGCTCCCAAATCTGTAACAATACAACAATCAACAACAACACATCAACAACAATCAACTAGGTAACCAAAGAGGAACACTAGCAAGAGGACCCTCAAACAAATGAGGGGGAAATGTAAATCGCTTCGGTGAGGATGTAGATCGGTGTCTTCTCCTTCGAATCTCCAAAGATCAAGAGCTTTGGTTGGGGGAGGAAGGAGATCTTGCAAATCTTGTGTTCTTGAGGTGGCTCTAATGGTGGTGAAGCTTGGCAGATTTTTGGTGCAATAATTGAGCAACTTGTCTCATTGGAGAAGAGTGCTATTTATATGATTGGAGCTCTCAGATCTGACCGTTTGGACAATTTTCAGTAACACCGGAAGTTCCGGCCAGGAGGGCCGGAAGTTCCGGCACCGGAAGTACCGGCCAGAGGTCTGGAACTTCCGCCAGAAGATTCCGCGTCGGACGACCTGGTCAAAAATATTGGGCGGAACTTCCGGCGACCGGAAGTTCCGGCCAAGTTCGGAAAACCTTACTGGACATACTGAGCCACAATTTCGACGTTTTCGGAACTTGCCCGGAAGTTGGGCGGAAGTTCCGCTGACCGGAACTTCCGGCCTTCTTCACTCTTCTTGATCATAGTATATCATCCTCCTCTCTTGACCCTTGAAAACTTCCTCCACACCAAACTCGAAACAAACTCATTAGAGGGTTAGTGCATAATTAAAAATTCACATGTTCAGAGGTGACACAACTGTGTTCAAAAAAAAAAAAGAGGTGACACAATCATTCTTAACACTTCTGGACATTGCACAAAGCTACTGGAAGTTAATGGAACAAAGAAATCCATCCAACACAGCGAAAGAGGCAATGCGAAATAAAAGGAAGAATCTGTCAAAACAGAACAGTCCGTAAAGACGAATTTTATTGAGGCACCAGACTTGCTCAAATGAAAATTCTCAAATTGAATGAAAGTTGCGTACATATCTGAGGATCACTCACGTAAATTGGCATAATTTTCTGAGTTACCTACAGAGAATTAGGCCCAGATTCGTGACAGCAAGAAATCTGTTTCTGCGCAGTAATCCAAATCTAGTATGAACCTTACTATCAACGACTTTACTTGGCACAACAATGCAACAAAATTAAGATAAGGAGAGGTTGCTACAGTAGGAACAACTTCCAAGACTCAAATATAAAACAAAATTACTGTAGCAAAATAAACACATGGGTTATCTCCCAAGAAGTTCTTTCTTTATAGCCATTAAGATGGGCTCAGCAGTTTTAATGATGCACTCACAAGAGATAGTATTTGAAGCAAAAGAGAGCATCAAGAGGCAAATTCAAAACACATTTAAGCCTAACATTCTTCCTATGAAAAGGAATCTTGTAAATAAACAAATTCATGAGGAGCAAAGTAACAAGCATAGGAAGATAGAACAAGTGTAGCTTCAAAAATTTCAGCACATAGAGAAGCATTTTAGTAACATGAAAATTTCTACAACCATATTTTCCTCTCTCATAATAATATCCAGTAGCATCATGAGCAAACTCAACAATATAACTATCAAATGAAACATTCTTATCATGAGTCTCATGCATAAAATTATTACTCTCCACATAAGCATAGTCAATTTTATTGGTAATAGTGGGAGCAAATTCAACAAAGTAGCTATCATTATTATTCTCATCATCAAATATAGGAGGCATATTGTAATCATAATCAAATTTATCCTCCATAACAGGCGGCACTAAAAGACCAATATCATTATAATCATCATAAATAGGAGGCAAAGCATCATCAAAGTAAATTTTCTCCTCAATGCTTGGGGGACTAAAAAGATCATGCTCATCAAAACCAGCTTCCCCAAGCTTAGAATTTTCCATATCATTAGCAACAATGGTGTTCAAAGCGTTCATACTAATATGTTCCATAGGTTTTTTAATTTTCGCATCAAACCATCCATGTCTTAAATCAGGAAATAGAATAAGAAGCTCATTGTTGTCCATTATGCCTAACTAGTGTAAACAATAAACAAAAAGATGCAATTGCAGGATCTAAAGGAAATAGCTTCGAGCACACACACAATGGCGCCAGAAAAGTACTTTACCTGGGACCGGAGTATGAATGCCTTTTACCTTTCCTCCCCGGCTGAAAGTACATGGAGCCCCCATGTGTGGTTTTGGTAATTAATGACAATCCCTATGGACTAATGTTTGCATTGAGTTATATTTGTAGGTGTTGTCCATAGGCAATGCTTGAACCATATGTTAGCTTCAAGGTTGCAATAAGAAGAAATTGTTGAAGGATATCAAGTGTCAAGTATGTCTTGAAGATGAAGATGAAGTGAGCCCTCAAGTTACTTCAAGACATCAACATGATGAAGAATTAAGAAATTAAGTGCAAGTTCAAGATGAGCCAAAATCGAAGAGATCATATGCTTGAAGCTTGCCATGAAGAAATGAAGTACAAGTTCAAGATGAGTCAACTCAAAGAGATCATATGCTTGAAGCTTGCCATGAAGAAATGACGTGCAAGTTTAAGGTGAGCCATCTCAAAGAGATCATTTTCTTGAAGCATGCCCTCCATATGGTGTTCATGGATATATGAAGTTGCACCGAAGAAGAAGCTCTCCTATGGTGGATTATGGGGGAGCAATCCACAAGACTTCGCCAAGCAAGCACAATCAAGAAAGGTGTTCCATCTTGTTGCGGTCAAGATCGTAATCATCAAGCTCAAGTGGAATGCTCAAGGTTAAGGTTTGCTCTTGATAGGTTTTCTTTCTCACCGGTCTCATGGTGTAGTTGGAGACTGGTTTATAGTTTAGTTGCCGTTCTATCAAGAGGGCTCTCGAGTGAGTAACTCGATCGTATCCTTCGGAGAGCTCAAACCTTTGCATCCTTGCATCATCTTTCTTGGTTGTTATTTGGATCTTATCCATATGGTGTTTTAGAGCTTGTGCTTATTCTCATGACAAGCTCTAGTTCATCGAAAACGGATTCCGCATGAATCACTTGTTGCGTTTTCGATATTGGAGTTTTTCTCGGTTTCTCGTATTGAGAGGTTTCACTCTAAAATACATAGAAAAACCTACCCCACTTGTTCTTAAGCTTTTCTCTCTTTGTGGGGGTAGCTCTTGTCATCTTCTTTACAACAAAATTGGTTTCACCTAAATCCGAGTTTCCTAACTCAAGTTGTTGCATTTTCCATATTGGAGGTTTTACCGGTTTGCTCTTTATACTTAGGTAAAACCTTTATCCATTTGTTTCTATCCTACTTTGCTGGACTATGATGGTTCCCTGCATGATCTTGTAGAGCTTGTTACTAGCTTCGAAACGAGCCCAAGATCATCAAAATCGGAGTCCGGATGCAAAAGTTCTTGAGGTTTTCGTATCGGGTGTTCGGGAAAAAACGAGGGGGCCGGAACTGCCGCCGGAACTGCTGCCGGGAGCACCCCGGCACTGCCGGTGTCACAAGGCCGGCACTACCGGCCACCCCGGCACTGCCGGTGAAACTAGGCCGGCACTGCCGGCCTGTCGCGATTTTTTCCCCAACGGAAAGAAATCTGAGACCCCTATTTAAGGCCTTCTTCCTCCTCTTTCTCCCCACTTCTTCTTCCTCCTTTTGCTCTCCACCATTGCTGACCTTGAGAGCTTTCCACATCCCTCTACTCCTCCAATGATTCTTGAATCCATTTGAGGGAAAAGGAAGAGGAGATCTAGATCTACACTTCTACCAATCAAATCCATCTCGTTGTGAGTGGAACTCTCTAGATCTTGATCTTGGTGTTCTTTGTGAATTCCTTTGTTCTTTCTCTCTTATTCCCTCAATAGCTTTTGTAGCTTTGTTGAAATTTGAGAGAGAAGGACTTGAGCATCTTTGTGGTGTTCTTGCCATTGCATTTGGTGCGTCGGTTTGAGTTCTCCACGGTGATTCGTGGAGGTGAAAGCAAGAAAGTTGTTACTCTTGGATTCTTGGAACCCTAGACGGATTCTAGGCCTTTGTGGCGATTTGTTGGGAGCCTCCAATTAAGTTGTGGATGTGTGCCCCAATCTTTGTGTAAGGCCCGGTTTCGCCTCGAAGGAAATCCCTTAGTGGAACCGTGACCTAGGCCTTTGTGGCGAGGGTCACCGGAGATTTAGCTGAGGCGCCTTCGTGGCGTTCGGTGTGTGGTGTGAGTACCGCATCTTGGGGTGAGGCCTTTGTGGCGTTGGTGTGCATCGAGCAACCACACCTCAAGGTGAGCCTCTTGTGGCGTTCGGGAGCACTAAGCAACCGCACCTCTCCACCGGAGATTAGCACTCGCAAGAGTGTGAACTCCGGATAAATCATCGTCTCCCGCGTGCCTCGGTTATCTCTATACCCGAGCTCTTTACTTATGCACTTTATCTTGTGATAGCCATCGTGCTTGAATTTATATATATCTTGCTATCACATACTTGCTTGTATTGCTTAGCATAAGTTGTTGGTGCACATAGGTGAACTCTTGCTTAGAATAAGTTGTTGGTGCACATAGGTGAACCATAGTATATAGGCTTTGGGCTTGACAAAGTAAACGCTAGTTTTATTCCGCATTTGTTAAGCCCATCTCGTAAAAGTTTTAAATCGCCTATTCACCCCCTCTAGGCGACATCCGTGTCCTTTCAATTGGTATCAGAGCAAGGTCTCTCATTCTTAGGCTTCACCGCCTTGAGAGTAAAGATGTCGGCTAGAGGACTTGTGCACGATAACACTCTTATATTAGATGGCACAAATTATGATGTTTGGAAAATTTGCATGCTTAGTCATTTTCGGGACATTGACCCTCATATGGAGAAAATTGTAGATATAGGTTTTTCTCCTCCTATGGATTCACAAAATCTATCTTTAGAGGATGAGAAAAATTTATATCTCAATTCTCAAGCTTCTAATGTTCTTATGAATGCTTTGCGAGATGTAGGTCTTTTTCCATACTTGCCTTTTGGAGCGCTCATGAGTTATGGACAAAAATTCAAGATAAATATGATGTGTCCAATATTATTAAGGATGATTGCATTGCTTCCACTTCCGGCCGTGATGAGTTCTCATCTTCATCCACTTCACCAAAGTGTGGTAAGACACAAGGTAATGATATGGTGAGTGGTGATGAAAATTGCAATATTGATATTGAGCTTACTATTGATGATTCTTCATCTCTATCTCATTGCAATGCTTCTGTCAACACCCGGATTTTTAAGTCCAGATGCCTATTATGCCATACATCGCAATCCCAGGAATATTGTTGTTGCGAGACATAATAGTTGAATATCATAGAGTCATCATTTATTACAACACATAATCGTCTTACAAAGGTAGATCACATGATCCAATATTACAATAGTAGTTGATCTATCGATCAACGAACATCACAAATAGCGGAAGCGAAGTAGTAGTGGCTATCTAATCCACAGGCCAACGCTTGACGTCGGAGCGGTCCTAGTTGTCGTAGACGTCCTGCTGTCCATCTTCCTCGTACTGCTTCACCTTCATGGTCGGCCATTTGAATAGCCAGGGACAAAGCCATGAGTACTTTAAAGTACTCGCAAACTAATACTAGTGTAAGTACTATCAATTTTAGTAAGGGATACTAAGCTCTAGGTTTATTTGCATAAAGCCAAGTTTATTTCATAAACATTTAGAAAAGACTCTTCATTTGCTAACTAACTCAAGTGGGAACATTAGTGTCATTCCCACAACTCTGTTGTGATTCAATTCAAAATTCACCATTCACCTTTCAAGTCATAAGTCACATGTCACATTTTTGAAAAGGGTCTGATGACGGTATGGCCTTCCCAATCCATAACCGTGGACACGGCTACTCGAATAGTTCTACACTCTGCAGAGGTCGTACACTTGTGCCACAATATTTGCAATAATCCGTCGGGGTTAACTGGCCCTGATTTACCATACTCCGTATGCGGACTACCAACCATAACCTTTCACTTACATACTCTAGTATAGGCACCTCTCCCCATGAGCTTGGCCTCCCGGTGAAAACCGCTGTCAACCCGGGAACTGCACAGGGCTTGGGCCGGACATTCACCTCATTCCACGTCATATCGTATCGTTTTGTTTGTTGTGGAGGCAGCTTTTTGGCCTAACCCCGATGACGCTTGTTTAGAGGGAACCCATACTAAAGCACATAAATTTCTAGTTAAGCCCTTACCCATATTGGGTATTGTGGGGGTACTTTCAAATTGGAATGGTATCGCATCCGAACCCAACCATCAGTTTTTGTAAAATTCACCAAGTCATTCACCAGTCATATTCACCTTCAAAAATCTTTCAATAGAATGAATCATCATTCCAAAGTTTTCAAAGTCATTTCGTTTCACATGTTCCCAACTAGAGTAGTCACTTCTAATTTAGCACTAGCATCTATGTATGAGGGGTGCTAAGTACTTTGCTTTGCTCTAGGCTAACCTTGATACTCTTGTACTAATCCAGTACTAACCAAGTGAAACATAATTCAAGAAGTAATTTGATAAAACAAAAGTAAATAAAGCTTGTAAAGTAAAACTGGGAAATAGGATCATAAGCATAAAGTAAAATGTAATGGTGCCTTGCTCTTGTAGAGCCTTGCACATGGGAACCTTGCAAGAGTGTTAGCTTGCCTTGATTGGTGAGGTGATCAAAGTTTTCTGGCTCTTCCTCCTGGTAGAATACCTCCTCTTGATAGTCTCCGGTACTAGCGTCTAAAACGAATACGAGGATACAATCACCAAACAATACTTAAGTACTCTTAATTAGCCTTAATGGCTCACTCAAATGATCTAGCATCACTACTTAACATTTATTCACAAATTATGCTAGGGTTTCTTTATTTAATATTAGGAAAATAATTTCCTCTCATTGAAAATTGGAAGTAGGGTTTATCTTTGGTTTGGAGAAATAATTTCCTCTTATTGAATTCTTCTTAAGATTTTATTTCTCTTATGAATAATATATGACCTAGGTTGACCAAAGTCAACCTCTTCATACTTATCCTTTGAGAAAATGATTTAAATGAGGTTTCATACCTCATGCAATTTAAGATTAACATGGTAGTGATTTAATGCCACCCAATAACTCAATATGAGATTATATAGACCATGGTCACTACCTCATGTTGAATTACTTGAGAACAAGATTTAAATGAGAGGAATACCTCTCATATGATTTAACACATAGTTGTAACTAATTTAGTAAAAACTATTATTGAGGTGATTCAATATTCTCAAATAACCAGGGATGATCCCATGTTGACCAAGGTCAACACTTCACACTTAGTAATTGAGAAAAGGGATTTAAATGAGATTCATCATCTCATGTGATTTAAATAACCATGGCAAGATTAAATCCTATTTTGATTTAAAGTCTATAAGTGAGCAAGTATGAGCCTAAACATTTAAAGGTCAACACATTACTTCATATTACTGGTGAGGATGAGTTAAATGAGGTGCTACACCTCATTGGTTTAAATTCTAAAAGTTGGATATATTTCAAATGGGCTAGTATTGACTACATAACCAATATTTTGATTCTAGCCCATGATCATGTACAGAACCCATATCATATGTTTACATAATAAATTAGAGTTTGTTAAATGTGAATTATTGCAGTTGGATTCACTTCAAAATTCAAAATGGTTGATTTTTAAGATTTATTTGAATACAGAAAAGTATCTGTTTTGTTATTTTTGCTATTCAAAAACTACACAACATATGGGGTTGAAACCAGTGGGGTTAGTTAGAGCAATTCATAAGCTTTCTGAATATATAAAATTTACTAAATTTGGTTCAGTAGATTTTAAACTATTCAAATTTGAATTCAGCATCAGCAGGGAATTTGAACTAAATGGATTAAACCAAATTTGAAAATACTGGGCCACGCGGGAAAACGAAACGGGCTTAACAGACTAAACAGACTGGGCCGGCCCACTAGTGCTGACCACGCCGCGGGCCACCTGACATGTGAGGGGCCACCCGTCAGTGGACTTTAACTACCGAATCGGTACCTGCGAATGAGGGCCGTCGGATTAGAATTGTATCGGGCGGTGGAGGTTCGTCTTCTTCTCCGGCGAGAGGCGTGCGGCGGCGGAGGTTGGGGGTCGGGGAGCGTCCTGGGCCGCCGGCGGTCGAGGGGTGCGAGGCGTCGTTGGCGAGGACGTAGAGGCTCCTGGTACAGCGGCGAGGCTCGGCTCCAGTCGAAGCGGATGATCTGCGGGCTCCGGCGGGACGAGCTTGCGATTGGGGCTTCTCCGGTGATGGCTGGTGCAATTGACTGGTGGAGGAGGCTCAGTGAAGAGAGGGAAGTGGATGGTGCAGATAGAAGGATCGTCTCCATTTATAGGGTTGGGAGGTGGCCGCGGGGTGCTGAGAGGGTCGTCCATGGCGCGGCGTGGAGCGAAGGGGCAATCTAGGGCGCGTAGTGTTGCGGTCATCCGAGCTAGTGAGCTTGGCACGGTTAAAGGGGAGGCGGGGTGGCGATGATGGCGTCCGTGCGTGCCGTGTGGCGGAGTTGATCATGGCGAGGGCTAGGGTGCTTACGCGAGCCGGTGGGTGTCCAGGAGGGTACGGGTGGGGTGGTGATGGCGCGTGCAAGAGGGCAAGGCGAGGGGAGGACGAGGGCGTGCGAAGTGGTGTCTGCGTCCCGGGTTGTGCCGGGCGTGGTCACCGCGTGCGCCGACACGTCTGGGCTTGTCTGGCGTGTTTGTTCTGGCCAGTCTGTGGCTTGGAGAGCTAGGGCAGGGTACAGGCGTGCTCGGGAGGCTCGGTGATGCTCCAGGACAAGGTGAGAGGGGGAGGTGAGGGCCAGAGATGATTAGAGTGAGGGTGGCCGGCATGGGTACGGCATGGCCAAAGTGCTGCCCTCTCCCCACTTTAATCGAAAGGAGCAAGTACAAGTACTGATGCAGGGGATGCAGGAGGTCACAATGATCACAAACCAAAAGGGGTTTAGCCCAAAATCTGCTGGGTATTGAGGTGTAACACAAATCTGTATAGCTGCCTGCAAGGTGTTCGATGATATGGCCGCATGAACATTTTTGTCGAAATTTGTAATTCTTTTTGGTGTATCTTATTTATACAATTTATGTGATTGCATGGTGGTGGTGGTGTTCATTTTGGTGGTGGTTTGTGAGATTTCCAAAATGGGGTTGATCTTCACATTACTTCAAAGTCTCTACTTGTCAAAATCCTACTGGTCAACCTGGTCAACATTAGCACTAATGGTCAACATGAAAGTTGTTCACCCTCACTTAGTCTTGGATGACATGGTCATAGTTGACCAAGGTTAGTTGAGAAATCAGAAGAAAAATTGGTGCAAAGTGGGGAAGAAAATAAAATTGGGACATGTGACCATTATCACATGTATGTGAGTTTTGAATTTTCCTTTGGTTTGATTCTGGTTTCTTTGTGTCAATTGTGTTTGTTTTTGATATCTAAGAGTTTTACAATCAATGGCACAAGCCAAAGTGGCCTTGGTTGAGGTTTTGCAAAAAGGGCTAAGTGTGTGTGAGTGAAAAAATGATATTCTCTCACATTCTCATTTCTCTCCATTTGATTTTGGTTTCATTGATGCAATTGTGTTAGTTTATCATATTTAGGTATTCTACAATCAAGAGGGCAAGCAATTATGGCCTAGAGTGAAGATTTGTAATTTGGCATAAGGTGTATGTGAGTGAATTTTGGGAATTCCTCACCATTTGATTTCTTTTTATTTGAATTGACTTTGGTTGACTCTAATGTGGTTCTTATGAGTTTAGAAACATTTTAAGAGCATTGAAACTAAATCAAAGGGTCTTGTTCCAAGATTTGCAAAATTGGCCTTAATACATAAGAGATGAGGTGTCAATTTTTCATAAACTTGTACTAGGGTTGCTCTTGCCTTACTTGGACATGGGTTAGGGTCCATTTAGTGTTATAATAGGTTTAGAGATGGTTTCACACCATTTGGTCAAGGTTTAGAGACCTAGGTCAATGTTTGGTAAAATGCCTATGTGTCACATATGCTTTTATGCATATGTGGTATTTTATTTTTAATTTGACTTGGTTTGACCCAATTGGTTTTGTTGAATGTTGAAATGATATATGGAGGTGATCCAACCATTCACACAAGTCCTAGGGTTAGTTTTCTTAAATTCTCATATTTACTATTTTACTCTCATATGCCTCTATGGCATTTTTAGTTTTCTTTTTATTCTTTTTGGTTTCAACCTAGAAATGATTTAAGAAGTACTATATAAGGTTTATAAAGCTTTTCCAATCCTTTAAGTAAAGTGGAAAGGTCTAGGGTAAAGATCTATAATTATAGCCATAGGCACATATGCCTTTTTCTTATTTACTTTCCTTTTATTTTATTTTAACTAGTATGGTGATAGGAGAGGTGAGGTTTAGGGTTTAAAATTACTTCAAATACTAATAACAAGCAATCATAGCAATAACACAAGAATTAAGCAAGATCACTATGTATCATACTTACTTTAATAAAAGTTTTTGTTGGTTCCAAAATTTGGAACTAGGGGAAATTCATTTGGTGTGTTTTGAAGTTTTGGGATGTTACAAACCCTTCCCCCTTAAACAAATCTCGTCCCGAGATCTTAAGAAAAGTTAGGTTCCTAAGAGATTGAGCATTTTATTAACGGAAGACATACTTGGCATGTTCTGGGTGCTTCTGAGCGTGGCAGTCATGTGGTTGAGGCGGCCGTTGTTGTTGTTCGGTTCCTTCGCTGCGAAGCGCTGTTGTTGAGCAGGTGCTGCGGTGGCGGCAATCCTGCAAGCTTCTTGGGGCACTCATTGGAGAAGTGACCCACAACTCCACATTCATAACAGTTCACCGTGGACGTGTCCTTCGGGGTGACGGGGATGGCATTGCTTCCAGTCCTCGGGCCAGTGTTGGTGTTGTTGTTGTTCCCATTGTTGTTGTTGCTTGTTGGGGTTGGTGTTGTTGTGGTGGTTGTTGTTGCCTCCGGCTTCGGGGGTCCTCCGTTGTTGTTGGCGTAGTTGGGGCGATAAGTCGAGCGGGTGGCTGTTGTTTGGGGGGTAAATCTTCCAGAGAGTTGTTGCGGTACTTGGGTATGGTGGGGTCCATTCGGTTCATCATTCGCGCTTGCGGTTCTCATTGGCGATGCAGCTTTCCTTCCATCTGTATGAGTCCACGAGGGCTTCCAAGTCGGAACCGGAATGTTCACTAACACGGTTTGCATCGCGTCATGCATCCGTTCGAAATCTTTCCTTTCTTTTCTCATTGGTGTCGGTCTCATCCGGGCGTACCTTGAGTGAGAAACCTGTCGCGGTATTCCACCACGGACATCCTTCCTTGTTTGAGTTCACGGAACTCGTCTCTCATTTTCTTGATCAGTCCTTGGGGCACATGGTACTTGCTGAATTTCAGCTTGAAGTCTTCCCATGTCATCATCTGTCCCGCATTCATTGCACGGGCACTTGTCCACCAGGCTCTGGCAGGTCCTGACAGGTAGTGGGTGGCGAACAGTACTTCTGCGGCTTCTACTCCCGCAACCCGAGGTTGTTCTCCATGGTCTGGAGCCGTCATCGACATCAAGGGGCTCTTCGGTCTTGTTGAATACCGGTGGGTTGGTGTGCTGAAAGTTCTTCAGCCGATCCGGGTGATCGTGGTTTCCGTGGCCTTGATTGTTCGAGCTATCTGTTGCGGTGCGGTAATGTTGGCTTGACGTTCAGCTCTCTCGACTTCTCGATCTGCCATCATTGTCTGCAACAGTTGCATCATGGCATCCTGGGTGGTGTTGCGGGTTGGTGGGGCCATCTGAACATTGAGGTAGATGATAAGATAAGAGGGAAATTTCTATGGTTGGTTTTGTTAAATTTTTAAAAGTTCACAAATTGAAATTTTGAGTAGTGTTGCGGGGGTAACACCAACAACACTTTTTTCATACCAAGCATCACATATTACAAATCTAACACACCGTTGGTTTGAAGAACCATTCATCGCTCTACGATACAAGGGGATCCTGATACAACTCACACCTACTTAAGTGCTGGGGTGATACTACTCTTCCGGGTGGAATTCTTCATCTTCACGGGTAATGTGCTTAGCGAGAGGCGAGGGCGTTGTCCAAATCCCTGCGGGTTTTGTACTGCCTGAAGTCCTGCGGTGCTTCATAGGGGTTCATCTTGGGTTGTGGTGGGGGCATGGTCATCGATCTTCCCATGGAGTCATGTCTTGGGTAGTAGATGAAGCGAGTGTTCTTGATCTTGTTCTCATTTTGTCCGCACAGACGGAAAATTGCTTCTTGCATAGCTTTGTCTAGTCCTTCCTTCCAAGTGTTTCCCGTTACAGAAAACCAGATGGTTTCCCATACCGTGGCATCAAGCTTCCTTCGTAGATCAGTAGAAACGTCCCACCGAGGTGGTTCTCCTAACTGAGCTTTGAGGGGTATTCCGAAGAATTCGGGATACGGGTGGCCTAGGTATTCCACTAGTTGCTTCAAATCTTTTTCGAACGTTAGGTCTCCTCCGCGACCAAGCTGATAGAACTCCCATTGGTACTCCATCTGTGAGCAATGAGGATGAGTAAGTTAATGAAGTGATCAAGTGTGCAAAATTTTAGTTACAATTACAAAGAAAAGTAGAACATGGATTTATTCTTTTGAAAAGATCTTAAGGTAAGGGTGAGAATAAGTTTTCAAAAATATTCACTTTCTTTGTTTTGAAACTAAGTTTTTCGGACGTCCATTCTAACTAGGGTCTCCTAAGGTCAAACAATGGCTCGATACCAACTTGTCAACACCCGGATTTTTAAGTCCAGATGCCTATTATGCCATACATCGCAATCCCAGGAATATTGTTGTTGCGAGACATAATAGTTGAATATCATAGAGTCATCATTTATTACAACACATAATCGTCTTACAAAGGTAGATCACATGATCCAATATTACAATAGTAGTTGATCTATCGATCAACGAACATCACAAATAGCGGAAGCGAAGTAGTAGTGGCTATCTAATCCACGGCCAACGCTTGACGTCAGGAGCGGTCCTAGTTGTCGTAGACGTCCTCTGTCCATCTTCCTCTTTGTTCACCTTCATGGTGCCATTTGATTTGAGCCGGGGACAAAGCCATGAGTACTTTAAAGTACTCGCAAACTAATACTAGTGTAAGTACTATCAATTTTAGTAAGGGGATACTAAGCTCTAGGTTTATTTGCATAAAGCCAAGTTTATTTCATAAACA
This sequence comes from Lolium multiflorum, assembly GCA_030979885.1. Classification (NCBI taxonomy): domain Eukaryota; kingdom Viridiplantae; phylum Streptophyta; class Magnoliopsida; order Poales; family Poaceae; genus Lolium; species Lolium multiflorum. The sequence continues at coordinate 306,815,283 of CM061750.1, forward strand.
TTTAGAAAAGACTCTTCATTTGCTAACTAACTCAAGTGGGAACATTAGTGTCATTCCCACAACTCTGTTGTGATTCAATTCAAAATTCACCATTCACCTTTCAAGTCATAAGTCACATGTCACATTTTTGAAAAGGGTCTGATGACGGAACAGTATGGCCTTCCCAACCGTCCATAACCGTGGACACGGCTACTCGAATAGTTCTACACTCTGCAGAGGTCGTACACTTGTGCCACAATATTTGCAATAATCCGTCAGGGTTAACTGGCCCTGATTTACCATACTCCGTATGCGGACTACCAACCATAACCTTTCACTTACATACTCTAGTATAGGCACCTCTCCCCATGAGCTTGGCCTCCCGGTGAAAACAGTCAACCCGGGAACTGCACAGGGCTTGGGCCGGACATTCACCTCATTCCACGTCATATCGTATCGTTTTGTTTGTTGTGGAGGCAGCTTTTTGGCCTAACCCCGATGACGCTTGTTTAGAGGGAACCCATACTAAAGCACATAAATTTCTAGTTAAGCCCTTACCCATATTGGGTATTGTGGGGGTACTTTCAAATTGGAATGGTATCGCATCCGAACCCAACCATCAGTTTTTTGTAAAATTCACCAAGTCATTCACCAGTCATATTCACCTTCAAAAATCTTTCAATAGAATGAATCATCATTCCAAAGTTTTCAAAGTCATTTCGTTTCACATGTTCCCAACTAGAGTAGTCACTTCTAATTTAGCACTAGCATCTATGTATGAGGGGTGCTAAGTACTTTGCTTTGCTCTAGGCTAACCTTGATACTCTTGTACTAATCCAGTACTAACCAAGTGAAACATAATTCAAGTAATTTGATAAAACAAAAGTAAATAAAGCTTGTAAAGTAAAACTGGGAAATAGGATCATAAGCATAAAGTAAAATGTAATGGTGCCTTGCTCTTGTAGAGCCTTGCACATGGGAACCTTGCAAGAGTGTTAGCTTGCCTTGATTGGTGAGGTGATCAAAGTTTTCTGGCTCTTCCTCCTGGTAGAATACCTCCTCTTGATAGTCTCCGGTACTAGCGTCTATAAACGAATACGAGGATACAATCACCAAACAATACTTAAGTACTCTTAATTAGCCTTAATGGCTCACTCAAATGATCTAGCATCACTACTTAACATTTATTCACAAATTATGCTAGGGTTTCTTTATTTAATATTAGGAAAATAATTTCCTCTCATTGAAAATTGGAAGTAGGGTTTATCTTTGGTTTGGAGAAATAATTTCCTCTTATTGAATTCTTCTTAAGATTTTATTTCTCTTATGAATAATATATGACCTAGGTTGACCAAAGTCAACCTCTTCATACTTATCCTTTGAGAAAATGATTTAAATGAGGTTTCATACCTCATGCAATTTAAGATTAACATGGTAGTGATTTAATGCCACCCAATAACTCAATATGAGATTATATAGACCATGGTCACTACCTCATGTTGAATTACTTGAGAACAAGATTTAAATGAGAGGAATACCTCTCATATGATTTAACACATAGTTGTAACTAATTTAGTAAAAACTATTATTGAGGTGATTCAATATTCTCAAATAACCAGGGATGATCCCATGTTGACCAAGGTCAACACTTCACACTTAGTATTTGAGAAAAGGGATTTAAATGAGATTCATCATCTCATGTGATTTAAATAACCATGGCAAGATTAAATCCTATTTTGATTTAAAGTCTATAAGTGAGCAAGTATGAGCCTAAACATTTAAAGGTCAACACATTACTTCATATTACTGGTGAGGATGAGTTAAATGAGGTGCTACACCTCATTGGTTTAAATTCTAAAAGTTGGATATATTTCAAATGGGCTAGTATTGACTACATAACCAATATTTTGATTCTAGCCCATGATCATGTACAGAACCCATATCATATGTTTACATAATAAATTAGAGTTTGTTAAATGTGAATTATTGCAGTTGGATTCACTTCAAAATTCAAAATGGTTGATTTTTAAGATTTATTTGAATACAGAAAAGTATCTGTTTTGTTATTTTTGCTATTCAAAAACTACACAACATATGGGGTTGAAACCAGTGGGGTTAGTTAGAGCAATTCATAAGCTTTCTGAATATATAAAATTTACTAAATTTGGTTCAGTAGATTTTAAACTATTCAAATTTGAATTCAGCATCAGCAGGGAATTTGAACTAAATGGATTAAACCAAATTTGAAAATACTGGGCCACGCGGGAAAACGAAACGGGCTTAACAGACTAAACAGACTGGGCCGGCCCACTAGTGCTGACCACGCCGCGGGCCACCTGACATGTGAGGGGCCACCCGTCAGTGGACTTTAACTACCGAATCGGTACCTGCGAATGAGGGCCGTCGGATTAGAATTGTATCGGGCGGTGGAGGTTCGTCTTCTTCTCCGGCGAGAGGAGGGCGTGCTGGCGGCGGAGGTTGGGGGTCGGGGAGCGTCCTGGGCCGCCGGCGGTCGAGCAGGGGTGCGAGGCGTCGTTGGCGAGGACGTAGAGGCTCCTGGTACAGCGGCGAGGCTCGGGGCGGCTCCAGTCGAAGCAGATGATCTGCGGGCTCCGGCGGGAACGAGCTTGCGATTGGGGCTTCTCCGGTGATGGCTGGTGCAATTGACTGGTGGAGGAGGCTCAGTGAAGAGAGGGAAGTGGATGGTGTGCAGATAGAAGGAGCCGATCGTCTCCATTTATAGGGTTGGGAGGTGGCCGCGGGGTGCTGAGAGGGGTCGTCCATGGCGCCGGCGTCTGGAGCACTGAAGGGGCAATCTAGGGGGCGCGTAGTGTTGCAGTCATCCGAGGGGTGCTAGTGAGCTTGACGGCACGGTTAAAGGGGGTCTGAGGCGAGCTGGCGATGATGGCGTCCGTGCAGTACCGTGGCGGCAGGGAGTTGATCATGGCGAGGGCTAGGGTGCTTACGCGAGCCAGTGGGCGTGTCCAGGAGGGTACGGGTGGGGTGGTGATGGCGCGTGCAAGAGGGCAAGGCGAGGGGAGGACGAGGGCGTGCTGGCGAGTGGTGTACTGCGGCGTCCAGGGTTGTGCCAGGGCGTGGTCACCGCGTGCGCCGACACGTCCTGGGCTTGTCTGGGCGTGTTTGTTCTGGCCAGTGCTGTGGCTTGGAGAGCTAGGGCAGGGTACAGGCGTGCTCAGGGAGGCTCGGTGATGCTCCAGGACAAGGTGAGAGGGGGAGGTGAGGGCCAGAGATGATTAGAGTGAGGGTGGCCGGCATGGGTACGGCATGGCCAAAGTGCTGCCCTCTCCCCACTTTAATCGAAAGGAGCAAGTACAAGTACTGATGCAGGGGATGCAGGAGGTCACAATGATCACAAACCAAAAGGGGTTTAGCCCAAAATCTGCTGGGTATTGAGGTGTAACACAAATCTGTATAGCTGCCTGCAAGGTGTTCGATGATATGGCCGCATGAACATTTTTGTCGAAATTTGTAATTCTTTTTGGTGTATCTTATTTATACAATTTATGTGATTGCATGGTGGTGGTGGTGTTCATTTTGGTGGTGGTTTGTGAGATTTCCAAAATGGGGTTGATCTTCACATTACTTCAAAGTCTCTACTTGTCAAAATCCTACTGGTCAACCTGGTCAACATTAGCACTAATGGTCAACATGAAAGTTGTTCACCCTCACTTAGTCTTGGATGACATGGTCATAGTTGACCAAGGTTAGTTGAGAAATCAGAAGAAAAATTGGTGCAAAGTGGGGAAGAAAATAAAATTGGGACATGTGACCATTATCACATGTATGTGAGTTTTGAATTTTCCTTTGGTTTGATTCTGGTTTCTTTGTGTCAATTGTGTTTGTTTTTGATATCTAAGAGTTTTACAATCAATGGCACAAGCCAAAGTGGCCTTGGTTGAGGTTTTGCAAAAAGGGCTAAGTGTGTGTGAGTGAAAAAATGATATTTTCTCACATTCTCATTTCTCTCCATTTGATTTTGGTTTCATTGATGCAATTGTGTTAGTTTATCATATTTAGGTATTCTACAATCAAGAGGGCAAGCAATTATGGCCTAGAGTGAAGATTTGTAATTTGGCATAAGGTGTATGTGAGTGAATTTTGGGAATTCCTCACCATTTGATTTCTTTTTATTTGAATTGACTTTGGTTGACTCTAATGTGGTTCTTATGAGTTTAGAAACATTTTAAGAGCATTGAAACTAAATCAAAGGGTCTTGTTCCAAGATTTGCAAAATTGGCCTTAATACATAAGAGATGAGGTGTCAATTTTTCATAAACTTGTACTAGGGTTGCTCTTGCCTTACTTGGACATGGGTTAGGGTCCATTTAGTGTTATAATAGGTTTAGAGATGGTTTCACACCATTTGGTCAAGGTTTAGAGACCTAGGTCAATGTTTGGTAAAATGCCTATGTGTCACATATGCTTTTATGCATATGTGGTATTTTATTTTTAATTTGACTTGGTTTGACCCAATTGGTTTTGTTGAATGTTGAAATGATATATGGAGGTGATCCAACCATTCACACAAGTCCTAGGGTTAGTTTTCTTAAATTCTCATATTTACTATTTTACTCTCATATGCCTCTATGGCATTTTTAGTTTTCTTTTTATTCTTTTTGGTTTCAACCTAGAAATGATTTAAGAAGTACTATATAAGGTTTATAAAGCTTTTCCAATCCTTTAAGTAAAGTGGAAAGGTCTAGGGTAAAGATCTATAATTATAGCCATAGGCACATATGCCTTTTTCTTATTTACTTTCCTTTTATTTTATTTTAACTAGTATGGTGATAGGAGAGGTGAGGTTTAGGGTTTAAAATTACTGCAAATACTAATAACAAGCAATCATAGCAATAACACAAGAATTAAGCAAGATCACTATGTATCATACTTACTTTAATAAAAGTTTTTGTTGGTTCCAAAATTTGGAACTAGGGGAAATTCATTTGGTGTGTTTTGAAGTTTTGGGATGTTACAGCTTCATCTTTGGACTTAAACACATCTAGCACTAGAAATGATTTACATGCTTGTGTTGATAGTCTTTGCATATCATGTGTAAGTTTCTTGAAAAAATCTAATGATGATATGCTTGCATTGTCTTGTGGCCATGATAAAAATGATTATATTTCCTCTAGTTGTTGTGTGTCTAACAATGTAGAGGAAACCAAAGATTCTATTGGTCAAGACAAGATCTTGAAAGGAGCCTCAAGTAACTCCTCATCTTTATCTCACGGTCCTCATATATGCCTTATGGCCAAGGGTTCCACGGTACCTCCTACCATGGAACCTAATATGTCTCGTGGTGATAAGAATGAGGATGAATATGAAGAAGAGGATTGGGTTGTCTCTCTACGCGATAAAGGTGAGAGTGTATTCAAGGTTCTTTACAAAGATAAAATTGCTAGTTCTCACTTCTTTGAAATCTTGACTACCGCTATTGAGAGCCAAAAACTTATTTGGATGCATGAGAACACCATTGATAAAAGGGTGCTCTTGAACGAGAGTATGCCGATGATGTAGCATCTTTAAAGAATGATCTTGAAGAAGAACAAGAGACCATAGCCTCTCTTGAAGAGCAACTTGAAACCCTTGAAGTGTCTCAAAATTAAATAGTTTCTAAACTCACTAAGGAAAGAGACCATGCTAAAGCTCAAGTAAAAATGCTTTAAAAGGAAAATCCCAAAGTTGGTGTTGGTCATGATAAACTTGTTAAGGATCTAGATGATCTAGACAAGGCCCACAAGGTCTTGGAGAGCGAACACTCTATCCTCACCAAGTCCCATGAGAAACTTCAAGCTTCCTATTTAAAAGAGCATGCTATGTTACCCTCTCTTCTTAATATGTCTTGTGATGATGCTTGTGCTACTAACTCTACTTCTTGTGAAGCATCTATCTTGAAGGAGAATGTTGAGCTAAGGGCTCAACTTGATTTGCTAACTTGCAATTATGGGAAATTGGAAGAAAATCATGGAAAGCTTTCTAGCTCCCATGAGGATCTTCTAGCCTCTCATGATAGGCTAAAGTTAGCTCATGAGGCTATCATATCTAAGGCAACACCTTGTGAGCCTCATGTGGGTACTAGCACTACTACTCAAAATGTTATATTGCCATGTGCTAGTCCTAGTAATTCATCCACTCATAATATTGCTAAATCTTGTGATGAATTATCTTCCTTGCCTTGTTGCTCTAACAATGAAGGTTCTACTTCCTCTAGTACTTGTGTTGTTACTAACCATGTAGAGGAAATCAAAGAGCTCAAGGCCCAAGTCTCTTCTTTGAAGAACGACTTGGTAAAGGGTCATGAAGGGAAATGCAAACTTGATAAGATGTTAAGTGTGCAACAATCCCCCAATGACAAGAGTGGACTTGGATTCAACTCCAACAACAAGATCAAGTCCAAGAACAACAAGATTAAGAAGGGCCAATTACAAGTCAAAGACCCGGCCAAGATTGTTTGCTTCAAGTGCAAAATTGAAGGGCATCATGTTAGATCTTGCCCTTTGAAGAAGAAGCAAAAAGGGGAGCGGCCTCAAGCTCAAACTCATATTCAACCTCAAGTTGAAGAAATGTCACTTCCCAAGAAGAATCAAGCCAATGCTCCCATTGTGGAGAAATCTAGTGAGAAGAAGGAGAAGAAAAGAACTTGCTACATATGCCGCGAGAAGGGCCACATCTCCTCCTTTTGCACTATTGGTACCTCATCCAACTCTATCACCGTTGATGATGTTTATTCTCTTCGTAAGGATGAGGGTGGCAATGTGTTTGCCAAATTTGTTGGTGCTCAAAGTGGTGTCAAGAAAAGAACCATTTGGGTTGCCAAGCCTATTGTGACTAACCTCTTAGGACCCAACTTAGTTGGGGACCAACAATCCAAAACTTGATCAATAGGTGCTTGTTGGAGGGCATTGGAGACTTGGCTACATCATGAAGAATTAAGGGATCTTCATCATTTATATTATCTCAAGCCAAGTCTTGGTAATCTTGCTTCTATCATATATCTAATGTTCCTCCTTGCGGTAACATGTGCTCAACTCATTTATATTGAAAGTTACTCTCCCCTTTGCATGTGTTAGTTTTTGTTCCTAACATGTGTTTGTATATATTGTGATTCCTATTTGATTTTCTTGAGAAATCAAGTCTATGCATGTTGGGTTGCACACCATGTATTTGTGTTTGTGTATGAGCCACTTTGCATCTTGTTGTATCTTATATGGCTCTTATGAGCGATTAATGGACTATCCCATTTTGGGGGAGTGATATTCCTTTGGGAATTTCATGATCCTAACAATGTGTGTACATGAGGAATATCACTTAGAATTGATATTGCAAGATTATCTAGTCTCTATGTGGTATGTCATATTCATGAGAAATTCAAATTCTATTGTCCATTAATATCTCTAGTTGGATCTTATTTGCCTCTTGTGAAAATAAATTCCTTATCACATTATGGGGGAGTAATAAGCTTTGTGCATATTACAAGCCTAAAAAATGTGAACATTTGAGGTTGTGTCACATAGAATTGATATCATAAATTATCTCTCTCCTATGTGGCATGTTTTCTCAAACAAGCTCCAATTTGTTTAAATGGCTTCATTGCTAATATCTTTGTGGATCTTATTTGTGAAAGTTTTTCTTGGCATGGTTTTTCACAATGTGTCCCTCAATACATTTTTGGAAAAACCATGTGCTTCAAGTCATACTATTAATTGCTTTGCATGTTGGTATGAATACTATTAATTGCTTTGCATGTTGGTATGAATACTATTAATTGCCTTGCATGTTGGTATGACTAAATGAAGCTATCAAGAAACTATCTTTGCATGATGGTTAACTCTTATCTTTTACCATATGCTTTATTCGTTGTAAATATGATCTTATGTATACTTACAAACTACCACCGGGAAATATTTCCTAATACCTCTTGTCCTAGGACAAGTGGTAATCAATTATGAGGTAGATATTTATTGATCATATCTACATTGGCTCTTGTGTTTAAATTTCCTTATTTATTGCCATGAATTTGTTGTGCTTTGACTCTCATGTGTCTTCCTTGCATCTTATGGATCTAATTTGTCTATTCAAACTTTCTTAGCATTTTAGTAGATATAGGTAGCGTGATGATCCTAGTTTTGTGCATTTTGTATTCATATGGCAAATCCTAGCTAATGCACTAATCTTGGGGGAGCTCTCCTATAGTTGTTAGAATGCTTAACATCTCTTAATAATTATCAAAAATTTGGTTTTGGGAGACATACATTTCTTTTTGGTACTTTTGTGCCATCATAAAAAGTTTCGACGGTTTGGTTTATTTGTTGGAACCTTGCTCTCTTGGGAGTTGGTTATCTCATTCCTTTGTGCTTAGGCTTAATTAGCTTCTTATAATGAGATAAGTCTTTGGAGTCAATCTTGTGTTGATTTGATTCTTTGATATAATTTGGGCAACCATTGTCTCTTGATTTATTTGGTGTTTTGTCCAAATTGTATCTTCCTTTGGTTCTTGAAAGTATTGTGCATGGATATTTAATATATGTATATCTTATGGCATGTGTCACTTTCTTTGATCCAATATATAGGATAAACTCCATCAAATCCTAATTTGGCTAAGATGTGCATGAAATTCAATTTCATATCTATATGCACATAGTATTGTGGAGTTTGTCCTATATGTTGTACTGTGTGTAACTACTTCGGACCCAATTAGTTTTGGGACCATTTTGTACTTACCTTTGTGTTAGGTACAATGGATATGCATTGAATGCTTGTCTCACTCTTGGAAAGAAGTGGTGACTCAATGGTAACTTGAGGCAAGATAGGATGGTCAACGAACACATATCTACTACATCCACACCAATGCTATCTCGGTAACAAGTATCTTCTCATGCATACTTTTTCTAGCATCCAACCATGTGGTTGCATCTTGGCATGAATCTCTTGATTTGCAAATATTGTGCTTCTTGCAACAGTCTTTATGAAACCTCTTTATTGTGAATGTGAGTAATTTGAGATGAGTGCATTTGTTGGGAAGTATATTAAATCATGCTCATGATTCATCCATCCCAACTATGCCTATCTAGCAATTTTATTGCATATCAATTCCTCAAGGCTCTCACATGTGCAATATAGATGAAAGTGCAAATTTAGTTATTTCTTTTGGTATCCTCGTTTGTGATACTTGTTGACTTTCTCAATGCATCCCAACTATCTTATATCCCTTGTTGATATTTGTGATGTTTTTTAGATGTTTGTGGTTGAAGTTCATGAATGTACAATAAGATAAAATTGAGCCTTTGGCCATGCTTTTAAGCAAAAATTCTTATTGGTATATTGCATGACTTCATGTTGGATATCATGCTATATTTCTTGCGTATCTATTTTGTGTGTGCATGTTTCTTTGTGGATAAATATCTTTGTGATATTGCCCACTTAGAGAAACTTATACACATAAGAGATGATACATCTCCTTTTGATATCTTATTTATTTATTGCGTGTTGATTGGTCATGCTAAGCAATATAATTCATTGAAGACTATGATGATGCTTTTTGCTCATCCTTGTAATAGTCTTATAATATGCTTTATCATGCCTTTCACATATCCTCTTGGTTGAGCCTTTTTATTATGGTGCCTCTTTCTTGTTGCTCAACTATTTGTTTGTTGCAAGTGTTAAGCTTATTTTTCTATCTATGATCTATTGCAAATGTTTGTGTTTTAAATGGTAATGAGGGAGTGAGGATTCCATGTTATGCATATTGTATTCAAATACAACATTTTAATTTATGCATGTACCTTGGGGAGCTTCCTCATTTGATTTAGAGCACTATCTTTTGGTGATCATTAGAGTTTGATTCACTTGGTATCTTTTGTTTTTTAATGATATTATGGGAGTGATGATTCCATGTTTGTGCACTTTATACTCCAATGCAAGTTGTCTAGTTTTGTGCACAAACCTTGGGGAGCTTCCTCATATTATTTAGAGCAATCTTCTTGATCTTATCATAATATCTATCTTTCTTTTGGTATCTTCTTTGTGGTTCATTTGGTTGCTTGCTTCATTTGTTGAAGCTTCTTCACTTTGTTACCTTTTTGCAATCTTTGATCCTATCTATAGTGTGATTCCTTCCGAATATTCGTCATTGGATATGTGCATTTGATTCCACTCAAATTATGAGAAATGCACACACTATGGAGGAACTCTCACTATATTGGCCTTCTAAATTTTTCACCCATTTCGGCAATTGGTGCCAATGGGGGAGAAGTTTGGAGGGTTTAAGGGAATTTGGTTATATCTTTGCTTTGTGCTTATGCATGTGCCTTTATTGCATTGCATCTTGTTGCTTTGCATAGTTGAATATTTAGAGGAAACTCCACTAGGCTTTGAATGCCAATATATTCAATGAAAGTCAAGATCATTCACACATGCATATATCATGGGGGAGTTTGCTCTATATATTCAACTTGTTTGTTACTTAAATTCCTTATATAAACCCTCTCAAAGAGATTGTCATCAATTACCAAAATGGGGGAGATTGAAAGTACATGGAGCCCCCATGTGTGGTTTTGGTAATTAATGACAATCCCTATGGACTAATGTTTGCATTGAGTTATATTTGTAGGTGTTGTCCATAGGCAATGCTTGAACCATATGTTGGCTTCAAGGTTGCAATAAGAAGAAATTGTTGAAGGATATCAAGTGTCAAGTATGTCTTGAAGATGAAGATGAAGTGAGCCCTCAAGTTACTTCAAGACATCAACATGATGAAGAATTAAGAAATGAAGTGCAAGTTCAAGATGAGCCAAACTCGAAGAGATCATATGCTTGAAGCTTGCCATGAAGAAATGAAGTACAAGTTCAAGATGAGTCAACTCAAAGAGATCATATGCTTGAAGCTTGCCATGAAGAAATGAAGTGCAAGTTTAAGGTGAGCCATCTCAAAGAGATCATTTTCTTGAAGCATGCCCTCCATATGGTGTTCATGGATATATGAAGTTGCACCGAAGAAGAAGCTCTCCTATGGTGGATTATGGGGGAGCAATCCACAAGACTTCGCCAAGCAAGCACAATCAAGAAAGGTGTTCCATCTTGTTGCGGTCAAGATCGTAATCATCAAGCTCAAGTGGAATGCTCAAGGTTAAGGTTTGCTCTTGATAGGTTTTCTTTCTCACCGGTCTCATGGTGTAGTTGGAGACTGGTTTATAGTTTAGTTGTCGTTCTATCAAGAGGGCTCTCGAGTGAGTAACTCGATCGTATCCTTCGGAGAGCTCAAACCTTTGCATCCTTGCATCATCTTTCTTGGTTGTTATTTGGATCTTATCCATATGGTGTTTTAGAGCTTGTGCTTATTCTCATGACAAGCTCTAGTTCATCGAAAATGGATTCCGCATGAATCACTTGTTGCGTTTTCGATATTGGAGCTTTTCTCGGTTTCTCGTATTGAGAGGTTTCACTCTAAAATACATAGAAAAACCTACCCCACTTGTTCTTAAGCTTTTCTCTCTTTGTGGGGTAGCTCTTTTCATCTTCTTTACAACAAAATTGGTTTCACCTAAATCCGAGTTTCCTAACTCAAGTTGTTGCATTTTCCATATTGGAGGTTTTACCGGTTTGCTGTTTATAGATAGGTAAAACCTTTATCCATTTGTTTCTATCCTACTTTGCTGGACTATGATGGTTCCCTGCATGATCTTGTAGAGCTTGTTACTAGCTTCGAAACGAGCCCAAGATCATCAAAATCGGAGTCCGGATGCAAAAGTTCTTTGAGGTTTCGTATCGGGTGTTCGGGAAAAAAAGGCGGGCGGCGCCGCCGCTGGAGCACCCGGCGCTGCCGGTGTCAGAAGGCCGGCTGGCCACCCCGGCACTGCCGGTGAAACTAGGCCGGCACTGCCGGCCTGTCGCGATTTTTCCCCAACGGGAAGAATCTGAGACCCCTATTTAAGGCCTTCTTCCTCCTCTTTCTCCCCACTTCTTCTTCCTCCTTTTGCTCTCCACCATTGCTGACCTTGAGAGCTTTCCACATCCCTCTACTCCTCCAATGATTCTTGAATCCATTTGAGGGAAAAGGAAGAGGAGATCTAGATCTACACTTCTACCAATCAAATCCATCTCTTTGTGAGTGGAACTCTCTAGATCTTGATCTTGGTGTTCTTTGTGAATTCCTTTGTTCTTCCTCTCTTATTCCCTCAATAGCTTTTGTAGCTTTATTGGAATTTGAGAGAGAAGGACTTGAGCATCTTTGTGGTGTTCTTGCCATTGCATTTGGTGCATCGGTTTGAGTTCTCCACGGTGATTCGTGGAGGTGAAAGCAAGAAAGTTGTTACTCTTGGGTTCTTGGAACCCTAGACGGATTCTAGGCCTTTGTGGCGATTTGTTGGGAGCCTCCAATTAAGTTGTGGATGTGTGCCCCAATCTTTGTGTAAGGCCCGGTTTCGCCTCGAAGGAAATCCCTTAGTGGAACCGTGACCTAGGCCTTTGTGGCGAGGGTCACCGAAGATTTAGGTGAGGCGCCTTCGTGGCGTTCGGTGTGTGGTGTGAGTACCGCATCTTGGGGTGAGGCCTTTGTGGCGTTGGTGTGCATCGAGCAACCACACCTCAAGGTGAGCCTCTTGTGGCGTTCGGGAGCACTAAGCAACCGCACCTCTCCACCGGAGATTAGCACTCGCAAGAGTGTGAACTCCGGGATAAATCATCGTCTCGCGTGCCTCGGTTATCTCTATACCCGAGCTCTTTACTTATGCACTTTATCTTGTGATAGCCATCGTGCTTGAAGTTATATATATCTTGCTATCACATACTTGCTTGTATTGCTTAGCATAAGTTGTTGGTGCACATAGGTGAACTTTTGCTTAGAATAAGTTGTTGGTGCACATAGGTGAACCATAGTATATAGGCTTTGGGCTTGACAAAGTAAACGCTAGTTTCATTCCGCATTTGTTAAGCCCATCTCGTAAAAGTTTTAAATCGCCTATTCACCCCCCTCTAGAGACATCCGTGTCCTTTCACGGCAACGGCGCCAGAAAAGTGCTTCTACGGGTGCTTCTATTCTTGTAGGCAGTGTTGGGCCTCCAAGAGCAGAGGTTTGTAGAACAGGCAAGTTTCCTTAAGTGTATCACCCAAGGTTTATCGAACTCGGGAGGAAGAGGTCAAAGATATCCCTCTCATGCAACCCCAACCACAAAGCAAGAAGTCTCTTGTGTCCCCAACACACATAATAGGTGCACTAGTTCGCGAAGAGATAGTGAAATACAGGTGGTATGAATAAATGCGAGCGGCAACGGCACCAGAAAAGTGCTTTGCTGTCCAGGACTGGTGTGTGGTTGATGGTGGTAATATTGCAGGAAGTATAGATGCAGTAAAACAGTAAACAAATAGCATATTTAGGAACAAGGCCTAGGGATTATACTTTCACTAGTGGACACTCTCAACATTGATCACATAACAGAATAAATAGATAGATGCTAGACTCTACACCCTCTTGTTGGATGATGAACACCACTAACTGTGTAGGATTACACGAACCCTCAATGCCGGAGTTAACAAGCTCCACAATATTCAATGTTCATATTTAAATAACCTTAGAGTGCATAACATATCAACATAACCAAACCAAGTACTAACATAGCATGCACACTGTCACCTTCACACTACGAAAGGAGGAATAGATCACATCAATACTATCATAGCAATAGTTAACTTCATAATCTACAAGAGATCACAATCATAGCCTACGCCAAGTACTACACGATGCACACACTGTCACCATTACACCGTGCAGGAGGAATAAACTACTTTAATAACATCACTAGAGTAGCACACAGATATATTGTGATACAAAACACATTGCAATCATAAAGAGATATAAATAAGCACTTCACTATGCCATTCATAAAGTGAATAAGTATTCTGTGAAATATAGCCTAAGAGACCCACACGGTGCACACACTGTCACCTTTACACACGTGGGACAAGGAGTCTCCGGAGATCACATAAGTAAAATCCACTTGACTAGCATAATGACATCTAGATTACAAGCATCATCATATGAATCTCAATCATGTAAGGCAGCTCATGAGATTATTGTATTGAAGTACATAGGAGAGATGAACCACATAGCTACCGGTACAGCCCCGAGCCTCGATGGAGAACTACTCCCTCCTCATGGGAGACAGCAACGTTGATGGAGATCGCGGTGGTGTCGATGGAGGAACCTTCGGGGGCACTTCCCGTCCGGCGCGTGCGAGACAGAGACTCTGTCCCCCAGGATCTTGGCCGCGATGGCGGCTCTGGAAGGTTTTCTCTGGTTTCGTCGAACGTGTTAGGGTTTTCGCGACGGAGGCTTTAAGTAGGCGGAAGGGCAGCCTCGGAGGGTCAACGAGGCGACGACACACTAGGGGGGCGCGGCCAAGGCCTGGGCTGCGCCACCTCGTCTGGGCCCGATGGCCCCCGCCTCTCGGGTTGAAGCTTCATGCAATCCTAAGACTCGGGCGTTGATTTCGTCCAATTCCGAGAATATTTCCTTACTAGGATTTCTGAAACCAAAAACAGCAGAAACTCACTTCGGCATCTCGTCAATAGGTTAGTTCCGGAAAATGCATAAATATGACATAAAGTATGCGTAAAACATGTAGATATCATCAATAATGTGGCATGGAACATAAGAAATTATCGATACGTCGGAGACGTATCAGGCTTCTTCAAAGTATCTTGTGGCGGCCATCTTGGCGGTGTCAATGGCATGTTGAGGGGCTACTCCCTTCTTGAAGGGCACATAGACCTCATAGAAGATGACATAAGGTTAGTTCTGTGACCCTATTGTTCCGAGGGATGACATAAGGGTTCACATCCCGGAGCTCCTTGTACTCAAGATACTGCATGTTCTTCACTGACACATGAACATTCTTGCCTCGAACTGCGGGTGACTTATGCCTTTGAGCAGATTGTTGACGAGCCGTGAGCTTGGATGGTCGAGTGCGCTCAAGCTTCTTCAATCTCATCCACATGATCCTTGCCTCTCTTCTTGGAGCCACCTGGGATACAACCATGATGATAGGACAGATAAATGAGTGCACACAATCAAGGAGGTCAAAACCAGAGCCTGCACAGAATATTGAGTACACAGCAGAAAACAGGCCAGGCCGGAAGTTCCGGTGAGAACCGGCGGAAGTTCCGCCCCGGGGCGGAAGTTCCGGCGCAAAAGTCCGGAACATCCGGCTGTTCGAGGACAGCGAAATTTCTCACCAGATTCGCGGCAATGGCATTGTGAACTGCACTACCACAACATTCTATGCAAGATCTAGTAGGGAAAAGGCATCAAGAGATGTTCTACTATAGCTTAACCTAGAGTATGCCCTATGGTTCATCTAGTGAGGTCTACCCACACATAGAGAGGGAAAGGGCACAAACCGGGAGGAGCCATGGTGGAGGAGAGGGAGGGGATGCCAATCCACGGAGCCGATCCGGCGGAGGTCGCCGGAGGAAGGAGATCCGGCCGGAGAGGTTGCAGCCGCCACAGGGAGAAGGAGAGCACGCACAGATCTGGTTTGGGGGAAAAGTGGGGGGCAGGAACTGCCTCCCCGTTCCCGACCGGTTAAGTGGAGGAATCGTAAGGGCGGAAGTTCCGCTCGTTGGAGCCGGAACTTCCGGTCCCACAGAAACCGCACCAACAGATCAGGAACAGCGGGCAGATTCTGGCAGGAAGGATCCAGCCGGAAGTACCGGCCGTAACGACCGGAACTTCCGGTAAAGCAGAAAAAATTGCCAGAAAAAGGAATTTGACAGGGAATTGATGCACTCGGAGATGGAAGAGGATATGGCTTAGATAAGATAGGCTTAGGACAGATGATCCAAACTGTAAGATGGTACACGATCACTCATTTTTGCAAATAATGCAAATGAAGGCCAAAAATGAGCGATTTCCCATAAAAACAAGGAGATGTCAATAAAATCCAATGAAGATCCAAATTACTCCAACTCTTCACAAAGAAGAGTGTGGTGGCCTAGGCCACCATATATGAGTGTTATGGCATGGCACCGCGAAGATATATCTTGGGTCCAAACCACTACTCATCATTGAAGCTCACATATCAACATATGATATAACGAGAATGATTTCTTAATGTTGGCATTATGGGGGAGGGATAGCTCAATAATTTAAACCGCACTCCCCCTATTTCCATGCCCACATCTAAACCAAATAAAGTTTTGAGACAAAGGTGTGTTTGCAAGATGGTCAAGCTATACTCCTTGAATCAATGATATTTAGCTCATTCCTCAAATAGAAAAACCTTGCTTCATCAAGAGGCTTCGTGAATATATCGGCAAGTTGATCTTTGGTAGGAACATAGATAAGCTCAATATCACCACGGGCAACATGATCCCTAATGAAATGATTCCGGATCTCAATATGCTTCGTTCTTGAATGTTGCACCGGATTATAGGCAATCTTGATGGCACTTTCATTGTCACATAATAGAGGCACTTTGTCACAAATACACCGTATTCCTTTAAAGTTTGCCTCATCCATAACAATTGAGTGCATCCACTTGCGGCGGCAACATATTCGGCTTCGGCGGTGGAGAGAGATATACAATTTTGCTTCTTAGAAGACCAACACACCAAGGACCTACCAAGGAATTGGCAAGCCCCGGAAGTTGATTTCCTATCATCCTTGTCTCCCGCCCAATCCGCATCGGTATATCCATTGAGAATAAAACTTGAGCCTTTGGGGTACCAAATACCATATCTTGGGGTATCAACCAAATACCGAAAGATTATTTTGAGAGCCATCATGTGGCTCTCCTTAGGAGAAGCTTGATACCTTGCACACACACCAACACTCAACACTATGTCCGGTCTAGATGCACAAAGGTAAAGCAAGGATCCAATCATGGAGCGATATACCTTTTGATCCACCTCTTTACCATTGGGATCAAGTGCAAGATGACATTTAGTAACCATAGGAGTGGCTACACCCTTCAACTCGGTCATCTTGAACCTCTTGAGCATGTCTTGGAGATATTTTGCTTGGTTGATGAAGGTTCCTTCCCTCAATTGCTTGATCTCAAAACCAAGGAAGAACTTCATCTCTCCCATCATAGACATCTCAAACCTATCGGTCATAAGCTTTGAGAATTCATCATTGAAAGCTTTGTTAGTAGAGCCAAAGATAATATCATCAACATATAATTGGCAAACGAAAAGCTCCCCATTGACCCTCTTAGTAAAAAGAGTGGGATCGATTAGCCCAACATCAAAACCACGGTCTATCAACAATTCCTTAAGGTGCTCGTACCAAGCTCTAGGAGCTTGTTTGAGACCATAAAGTGCTTTATCAAGCTTATAGACATGGTTAGGAAAGTTGAGATCCTCAAACCCCGGGGGTTGCTTAACATAAACCTCTTCATGCAAAGGACCATTAAGAAATGCACTTTTCACATCCATTTGTTGTAACTTAAAGTTATGATGCGATGCATAAGCAAGAAGGATACGGATGGACTCAAGGCGAGCCACGGGAGCATAGGTTTCTCCAAAGTCAATTCCCTCAACTTGAGAGAACCCTTGAGCCACCAATCTTGCCTTGTTCCTCACAACATTTCCGAACTCATCTTGCTTGTTCTTGAAAATCCATTTAGTGCCTATAACATTGCGGCACCCCTTTGGCTTCTCTACTAAGGTCCATACTTTGTTGCGCTTGAAGTTGTTGAGTTCTTCGTGCATAGCTTCCAACCAATCCGAATCTTCAAGGGCTTCAAATACTTTCTTGGGTTCCACTAAGGAGATATAAGCATGATGATTGCTAAAGTTAGCCAATTGCCTTCTTGTGGAAACTTTTGCCCTTACATCACCAAGGACCTTGTCATGAGTGTGTCCACGAAGTTCAAGGTTCCTATCTCTTCTTGCTAGACGATGGGCCTCGATCTCCTCCTTGGTTCTTCTTGGCCTTGGAGGTGTCACTTGATCAACTTGATCATTTGGGTCCCCGTCTTGACCTTCAACTTGAGATTCCTCAATTTCTTGAGATTGCTCAACCTCATGTGCTTGATCTTGAACATTATTCGGTGAATGACAAGAATTGAGTGGATCCTCATTGGAGCCATCATGAATACTTGGTTGATCTTGTCCTTGATCTTGCACACAAGAGGGAAGGTCTTGTTCTTGTTCTTGGGTTGGTGCATCAATTGCTTCACTAGATGGGGTTTGTTGATGTTGAGAAGATGAGGGCTCCACCGTGGTAGAGCATAGTCCTTCCCGAGACGCCACACCGTGTCCCTCAATGGGGCGGAAAAATCCCACACCCATTCTTACTATGGCATCTTGAGGTATTTCATCACCTGCACATACATCAACTTGCCCCACTTGGGAGCCATCATTTTCTTCGAACTTCACACTACAAGATTCGATGATAATCCCGGAGGACACATCAAAGATTCTATAAGTGTGAGATTCGGCACCGTAACCAACAAATATACCCTCCAAATCTTTAGGAGCAAATTTAGATAAACGAACTCCTTTGATTTGTAGAAACACTTACACCTAAACACCTTGAAGTAAGAGATATTAGGCTTGTTTCCGGTGAGTATTTCATATGGAGTCTTGTTCAAGCCCTTGCGGAGATAGAGCCGGTTAGAAGAGTGGCAAGCGGTGGAGATGGCTTCGGCCCAAAAGTTATAGCGGGATTTATACTCCGCCATCATAGATCTTGCCATATCCATAAGAGTCCGGTTCTTTCTCTCCGCAACACCATTTTGTTGAGGGGTGTAAGCAGCGGAATATTGATGACGAATCCCCTCATCACTAAGAAAATCATTGAGTGTATAGTTCTTGAACTCGGAGCCGTTGTCACTTCTTATTGCCATAATGAGGAGGTTGTGTTGGCGTTGCACCTCGGTAGCAAAGTCAATGAATATTTGTTGAGTCTCATCTTTCGTCTTGAGAAAGTAGACCCAAGTGTATCTTGAGTAGTCATCAACAATCACCAAGCAATGTTTCTTCGCACCAAGACTTGCATGAGTGACGGGACCAAAGAGATCCACATGAAGGAGCTCCAAGATCCTCTTGGAAGAGATGATAGTCTTACTTGGATGCGGAGAGTCATGCATTTTGCCTTCAACACAAGCCCTACAAACACGATCTTTGGCAAAAGACACATTTTCCATTAGTCCCACAATATGGTTCCCCTTGTGAAGACTTTGCAAAGTTCTCATGTTGACATGGGCTAGGCGGCGATGCCACAACCAACCCACATCTGCATTTCCGAATAGGCACATCGCACTTGTCGTGGTGGTCCCCGAAAAGTCCACCACATACAAGTTGTTCGCGATACCCAACGAAAGCGACTTTTAGAGTCTTGCTCCACAAGAGGACCACAATATCTTTATCAATAAAGACGGTGAAACCCATCTTGCCAAGGGCGGAAACGGAAAGTAAATTATAACCAAGGGTTTTGACAAGCATGACATCCACAAGAGTAATGTTGTGTGCAACCACAACCTTGCCAAAACCCAATACCTCGGATGTAGAATTATCGCCAAAGGAGACGGTGATATTGTTTATGTTAGGCCTCAACTCCTTGACAAGGTTCTTGCTGCCGGTCATATGACTTGTACATCCACTATCAAGTACCCATTTTGAACCTCCGGCGGCATAGTCCTACATGAGATCAATTCTTGGATTTAGGTACCCATTTCTCAATGGGTCCTCTTTTGTTAGCAACAAGGGTCTTTGGGACCCAAATAGACCAAGCAACATAACCATCATATGGGCCAACATATTTAGCATAAACATCACCATAATAATCTTTAAATAGAACATAGTGAGGGTTAGCAATTCCCGCATCATCATCATTAATGGTTTTGCCCTTGGGGGCTTCACCATTAGTGATAGCTTTCTTCTTTTCTTATGCGGGCTTGGCCTTTTGCTTGTTTGCCTTCTTTGCCTTGGCATTATAACCAAGGCCCTCCTTCCCATTGTTTGATCTTTGCTTACTCAAAAGATCATCCAAGGAAAGTTTACTTTGGGGAGAGGAGGCCTTAGCAAGTTCATCCTTCAACCTAGCATTTTCCTCAATAATATTTGCATGATCACATGAAGGAGTAGAGGTACTAGGTATGTCATATGAAGCGAGCCTAATTTGAAGTTGCTCATAAGACTTGGATAGGAGAGAGTATTCACTCTTCAAGGCTTTGTGTGCCTTGTCTAGATCATCTAGATCTCTCACAAGTTTCTCATGATCAACACCAAATTTGGCCTTTTCCTTTAAAAGAACTTTAGACTTAGCTCTAGCAAGATCTCTAGCTTTAGTGAGCTTGTTAATTTTATCTTGAGGATCTCCAAGATTTTCTAACCTCTCTTCAAGAGAAGCTATGGTTTCTTGACTTTCCTCAAGAGCATTTCTAAGAGCATGTAGTTCAAGAGCGTCTTCCCTCTCTATTTGACATTTTCTCAAGAGTATCATTTTGTTGTGCTAAACGAATCATGAGATTGGAAACATGCTTTTTAGTGTTACCTTCCAAGTTAAGAATGAACTTATCAAAATCTAGCATTTCTTGTTTCACTTTTAGACTAGCAAGATCAACCCCTAGATCATTTGAAGTGTTAGGCATAGAGGGGTTAGGGGATGATACCTCGAAAGATTTAGCCATGAGGCAATTTTCTTCCTCCACATGAATGATCTCATTTGGGGATTCACTTGGTGATGAAGAGTTAGTGGAGACGGAGGCAAGAGCAACCAATCCATTCGAGGTTGCATCTTCTTCATCATCAACATCATCATCTCCGGAGGTATATTCTTCTTGAGTTGATAGCACAATAGATGTGTCCAAGGTGGACCTTGCCATGAAGCAATGAGCATTCTTGATATGAGTACTCTCATTGGGGGAATCAAAGAGAGATGAAGAGGGAATGTTGGTAGTGACAATGGCGGCCAATTCCTTGGAGCTTTCTTCATCATCACTAGAACTTTCAACTTCATCGGAAGAATATTCTTCCTTAGTCACTAGCACAATCCTTGAGGGCCTCTTGCCTTTCTTGCTCTTGTTGTAGAATTTCTTGTTGGGGGCCTTTGAATACTTGCCCTTTGAGTCTTTGCTCTTGTCCTTGGGAATGAGCCTTCCACCATGAGTCTCCCTATTCTCATAGGGGCATTCGGCGATGAAATGGCGCTTGTCATCACAGTTGTAGCATGATCTTGTTCTTGGACCCATGCTAGAGAACCCACTTTTGTTGTTTCTCTTGATGTTGTCTTCCTTGGCCTTGGATGGGTCAACCCAAAAGGTTTTTGCATGGAATGCCATGTGGTCATGGTAGTGGTGTTCCAAGTCTTCCGGATAGGACATACTCCAAGATGCCCTATATTGATCTTGAGGGATCACTTCTTCTACGGACTTGACAGTCAAGGCAAGGTTGGACCCTTTTTACATCCCAAGAGCCCGATTGCGAGAATCATGAGTGTTTTGCTCAAGAACCTTGAGAGCTTGCATCTCGTGCACAGCTTGTTGAGAGGTGAGAGAGGGAAAGCATTCTCTACCGACAAGAGTCTTGACATCAATGGGTTCAAACGGCATCATGCAATCGATGTACTTATCCTTGATCCAAGAGTCATTGATGTGGGTGGCACCAACATTCCGGAAAGCATCGGCAACGGTGAGAAGTCTTCCATACATGACTTCATGATCTTCATCCGGTAGCCTCAAGAAACCTTCGGCTTTATTTCGAAGAGCATTATAATTGTTCCTTCTCATGCTCTCACTTCCAATGCAACTAGCAGCCAAACCATCCCAAGCTTCCTTGGCGGTGGTGAAATTCCGAACATGAGACAAATCCTTTGTCCCCACACTAGTTTGAATCATGTGCAAGGCGGTGTTGTTGAGTTGACTATCAACCGCTTCTCTTCTAGTCAACTTGTCGGGGTTGTAGGGCTTGAAGCCTTCCACGATGATTCTCCAAAGTTCATTGGAGGCACTGCGAACATGAGAGCTAAACTCAAATTGCCAAGTATCGAAATCATTAACGGAAAACTTAGGAGGGTCGCCCCGAATGTTTATATGAGGATGGGGAACCGGTATATCGGGAGATAGGAAAGACGGAGGTACTCGATTGTAACTCTCACCTCCACTAGTTCCCCTAGGAGATCCAATGGGAGATTTGATAGTGTTTAAGTTATCACCTTCCACGAGTTTGGTAGAGGAGGGTAATGCTGAACCATCTCCCTCTTCTAACACACCCGTGTCCTTTACCTCTACGATGGGAGCCTTGGGAGGGACCGGAGTCAAAAGCTCGGAAATCATTTTTCTCATGCTTTCCATTTGAGCTTCCATGGAGGACCTCAACGAATTGAAGTCATCCATGGAGACCATCTTAGCGGCCCCTTCCGAAGGCTCCTCGTCCGGCATACTCTTAGGCGGTTAAGCCCGAAATAAGAGCCGAGGCTCTGATACCAATTGAAAGGATCGTATGCCGCACCTAGAGGGGGGTGAATAGGTGCTAACCAATTTTTAGTTCTTTTTCAATTTAGGTTTGACACAAAGGTAAATTCTCTAGATATGCAACTACGTGAATTTACCTATATGACAAGTCTAACAACTAAGCACGATATAGCTAAGCAATATATAGGAGATAGAATAGGATAGAGGTAACCGAGAGTGGAGCACGCGATGACACGGAGATGATTCCCGTAGTTCCCTTCCTTTGCAAGAAGGTACGTCTACGTTTGGAGGAGTGTGGTTGCTACGAAAGCCAAACCAACAGCCACGAAGGCTTCACTCAGATCTCCTATGGGCAACGCCACGAAGGCCTAACCCACTTCCACTAAGGGATTTCCTCGAGGCGGAAACCGGGCCTTTACAAGGTTCTTGGGGCACACATCCACAACCGAATTGGAGGCTCCCAAATCTGTAACAATACAACAATCAACAACAACACATCAACAACAATCAACTAGGGAACCAAAGAGGAACACTAGCAAGAGGGCCCTCAAACAAATGAGGGGGAAATGTAAATCGCTTCGGTGAGGATGTAGATCGGTGTCTTCTCCTTCGAATCTCCAAAGATCAAGAGCTTTGGTTGGGGGAGGAAGGAGATCTTGCAAATCTTGTGTTCTTGAGGTGGCTATAATGGTGGTGAAGCTTGGCAGATTTTTGGTGCAATAATTGAGCAACTTGTCCCATTGGAGAAGAGAGCTATTTATATGATTGGATCTCTCAGATCTGACCGTTTGGACGATTTTTAGTAACACCGAAAGTTCCAGCCAGGAGGGCCGGAAGTTCCGGCTGGCACCGGAAGTACCGGCCAAGAGGGTCGGAACTTCCGCCAGGAAGATTCCGCGTCAGACGACCTGGTCAAAAAAGATTGGGGTGGAACTTCCGGCGACCGGAAGTTCCGGCCAAGTTCCGGAATTGTGAGAAAACCTTACTGGACATACTGAGCCACAATTTCGACGTTTCCGGAACTTGCCCGGAAGTTGGGCGGAAGTTCCGCTGACCGGAACTTTCGGCCTTCTTCACCGGAACTTCCGGTCAGGGAACAAAAACTTCAAAGAGGGCTGCGCTGAGAGGCCACTGCTGGAAGCAACAGGGCGGAAGTTCCGCCAGCTGGGGTCGAAACTTCCGCCAGAGATGAAAAACCTCCAGCAACTTCAGAACAGACAAACCATACCACCAGCCAAGTATATATCTTGAAATCTTGTACCTGTCTACATCAACACACATAAATATATAGCTAGTGTTGACATCAAACACACAAAACCCAAAAGGGCGGGAAATGTTCTTTCACCGCCGCTGGATCCGGCGGGCGCCGGGCTGTCCCGGCGTGGAAGCCGGTTGGTCCGAGCGTGGCGCTGGGCCGGCCGGCGTGGCGTCCGGTCTGACCGGGCTGTGCACCGACCTGGACTTGATCTTCCTTCCTCGCGCATGCCTCCCTCTCCTCCCTCGTGCGTCCATGGAATGTCTTCATGTCCAGCTCCATGTCCAGCTTCACGTCCAGCTGCTCCTCTTCTCCTCGTGTGATACTTGCTCCCTCTTCGTATCTGATCATACATAAGTAAAAGGACTTAGGCTGTATAAAGTTCTCATCGATCAAAGTATCATTTAGGAACAAGTTCACATGTTGTTTGAGTAGCTTCGCACGAGCTCTTGTCATGGGTTTAATCCTAACCTCATTGGACTTGAGCTTCACAGCAGCATTGTCTTCATCTTGTAATGACGGAGGTAGTAGTTCGGTTGGGATGTCCTCATCATCTCCCCCCCCCCCTTCAAAAGGCGTCGACCTCGACGCTCCAAGGTCTTCTCTTTCATATGGTGTCAAATCAGCAACATTGAAAGAATTACTGACACCAAACTCATCAGTTGGAAGATCTATAGCATATGCATTGTCATTGATCTTGGGAAGCACTTTGCAAGGACTAGCACCACGAGGAAGCAACTTGGACTTCCGTAGCTTCGGGAACCTATCCTTGAGAAAATGAACCTAGACCATATCACCAGGCTTGAACAACATCTCCTTACGCTTCTTGTTCACCCTTGCAGCATTGTTCTTGCCTTTCTTCTCTATCAGCTCTTTAGTTTTCACATGTATCTTCCGTACAAAATCTTCCCTCTTTGATGCCTCCATATTGACTCTCTCATGTATGGGTAGAGGCAACAAGTCAAGTGGAGTAATGGATTTGAAACCATACACCACCTCAAACGGACACAACTCTATGGTAGAATGTACCGCCCTGTTATAAGCAAACTTCACATGCGGCAAACAATCTTCCCACTCCTTCAAGTTCTTCTTGATCACGGATCTCAGCAGTTGTGGCAATGTTCTATTCACCACCTCAGTTTGACCATCAGTTTGGGGATGACAAGTAGTGCTGAAAAGTAGCTTCGTCCCCAACTTTCCCCCAAAGTGTCTTCCAGAAGTAGCTCATAAACTTCACGTCACGATCATAAACAATAGTCTTCGGGACTCCATGTAGACGTACAATTTTCCTGAAAAACAGGTTAGCAATATGCGACGCATCGTCGCTTTTGTGGCAGGCAATAAAGTGTGATATCTTAGAGAATCTATCCACTACCACAAATATAGAATCATGGACTCTCTTAGTACGCGGCAAACCCAACAAAAATCCATACTAATATCTTCCTATCGTGTAGTAGGTGCCGGTAAAGGAGTATACAAACCGTGAGGCTTCAGCCTGGACTTGGACTTGTTGCAAGTAATGCACCTCTTCACATACATGTCCACATCCCGCCTCATCTTTGGACAATAAAAGTGATCAGCGAGCATGAGTAGCGTCTTCTCACGCCCAAAGTGACCCATCAAACCTCCAGCATGTGATTTCTGCAATAAGAGCAAACGCACAGACGATTCTGAAACACATAGTTTGTTAGCTCGAAACAAGAACCCATCATGTATGTGATATTTCTCCCATGTCTTACCAATAGCGCACAAGCGATATGGTTCAGCAAAATCATGATCTGTGGCATACAAATCACATAGTACTTCTAATCCAGGAATTTTAACATCAAGTTGAGTTAATAGCATATTTTTCCTAGATAAAGCATCAGCAACAATATTATCTTTTCCCTTCTTATGCTTAATAATGTATGGAAAATACTCAATGAACTCAAGACACTTAGAAAAACGCCTATGCAATGTAGATTGAGCTTTCAGGTATTTCAAAGCTTCATGATCAGAATGTATGATAAATTCCTTTGGCCACAAATAATGTTGCCAAACCTCAAGAACTCTAATTAAAGCATACAATTCTTTATCATATATAGGATAGTTCAACTTTGCACCAGAAAGTTTATCAGGAAAATATACAATTGGGCGACTCTCTTGCATCAACACACCACCAATTCCAATACCACTAGCATCACATTCAATCTCAAATTGGTTATTGAAATCAGGAAATGCAAACAACGGTGCAAAAGTTAACAATTTTTTCAGTTCATCAAAAGCATGATCTTGGGTGACGCCCCACTCAAAAGCAACAACCTTTTTAGTCAATTCATTCAAAGGTGCAGCAATAGTACTAAAATTGGGCACAAAACGGCGATAAAACCCAGCTAGACCATGAAAACTTCTTACTTGACTCACATTCATGGGAGTAGGCCAATTTTTAATTGCTTCAATTTTAGATACATCTACTTCTACTCCATGCTTAGAGACAACATAACCCAGAAATATGACCTTATCTTTGCAAAATGTGCACTTCTCAAGATTGCCATAGAGTTTATTATCACGCAACACTTGCAAAACATGTCGAATATGTATAGTATGATCATATTCATTGCGGCTGTAGATTAATATGTCATCAAAGTACACAACCACAAATTTGTCAATAAAATCACGCAAAACATGGTTCATAAGTCTCATGAAAGTACTAGGTGCATTAGTTAATCGAAAAGGCATTACTAACCACTCATATAAACCAAATTTTGTTCTAAAGGCTATTTTCCATCCATCCCCCTCTTTCATCCTAATTTGATGATATCCACTACGCAAATCAATTTTAGAGAAAACAGCAGCACCACTCAATTCATCTAGCATATCCTCTAAGTGGGGAATAGGATGACGATATCGAAGAGTAATGTTGTTTATCGCTCTACAATCTACACACATGCGCCAAGTACCATCCTTCTTAGGAACTAGAATAATAGGAACATCACAAGGACTAAGGCTTATGCGGATATAACCTTTGTCGAGTAGCGCTTGTACTTGTTTCTGAATTACCTTCGTCTCTTCGGGGTTCGTCCTATATGGCGCCCTGTTGGGCAGCGAAACACCGGGGATCAAATCAATTTGATGCTCAATACCACGCAATGGTGGCAATCCTGCGGGCACCTCCTCCGGGAACACATCGCTAAATTCCTGAAAAATATTAGAAACACCAAGAGAAATAGGGGTCATGTCGTTAGAAACCAAAACCTCGCCCTTGTACATGAGCACAAGAGGCATGCCTGTAGGATCCACACTAAATTCTCTCATATCGTCTTTCGTGGCTAATAACACTAAGGAATTCACTCGCTCACTTTTCGTTATATCACTCACGGCATTACAATTCTCTCGCCTATCTATAGGTGCATCCTCCAAGTTTACTTCAACTTTTTGACGAGATTCATTGAAAATTTGTTGTGGTGACATAGGCTGCAAGTTGATTTTCTTGCCCTTGAACTCCAAGTGGTATGTATTGGCACGGCCATTGTGTTGCACAGAACGGTCATAGAGCCATGACCGACCCAATAGTAGGTGACACACCGTCATAGGAACCACATCAAAATCAATGGAATCCTTGTACGGTCCAATCGCAAAATCAACACGCACCATGTGGTTTACCTTCATCTCACCATTATCGCTCAACCACTGAATATAATATGGATGCGGGTGCGGTAGATACTTCAGTTTCAGCTTGGCACACAACTCCTTGCTTGCTAGACTGCGAAAACTCCCGCCATCAATAATGACCTTGCAAGCTTTATCAGGATCAACTAGTGTCTTTGTTTGGAACAAATTGCAGCGTTGAGTAGATGCACTCAGCTGCACATTAAGAGCACGTTGTGACACAACAATAGTGTGAGCTTCAGACAGAAAAGCATCTACACCATCACTGTCATAATCATCATCTTCTGGAGCATATGGATCAACGTCATCTCCAGGCTCATACTCATCATGGTCATTAATGATCATCACCTTTCGGTTAGGACAATCTCTCTTGAAGTGACCCTTGCCTCCACATGTGTGACAATTCATATCGTGGTTGCGCACTATAGACATACTAGAACCACTTGTACTAGCAGCAGGTTCGGGCTTCTTTGTGTTGGACACATTGGAGACCGACTTGCTAGACGAAGTAGGAAAAGGTGCAGGGCGCGAAGATGGCGTCGGCGCCGAGGATGGGGGCGCCCAAGGCATGTAGCGTCCAACTCTCGTAGTATGGCCTTTGATTTTCACCTCATCAGCTGTGCTTCAGCTTCTCTTGCATGATGTAGCAGCTGATTCATAGTAGTGTAACTTTGATAACGAACAATGCCTTTGACATTATACTTCAAACCATGTAGAAAACGTTGCATTGTCATCTCAAGTGACTCACGGACACGGCCACGTTGCATAAGCATCTCCATCTCCATGTAATAAGCATCAATTATCATAACACCTTATCTCAAGAGGGTCAACTTATCATATATTGATCGCAAATAATTAGTGGGAACAAAACGAGCTTGCATAATTGCCTTCATCTCGCGCCAAGTACAAACTGTCAATTCTTCATCTTCTTGACGAGCACGTGTAATTCCATCCCACCAACGCAATGCATAGCCATCAAATTCTGAGGAAGCAAGCTTAATCTTCTTATCTTCAGTATAGTAATGTAGGCGCCACAACTTCTCAATTTTTAGCTCCCAAGTGAGGTATTCTTCAACATCAGGACCTCCTTCAAATTTGGGTATTGATAACTTTGGCTTACCCAAACCATCGTCTTGCTGTTGTGGAGGGGCACGGCGAGCTCCAAGTTCAACAAAGCCACGACCACGGTTACCACGTCCAACACCACGACCACCAGCAACAGCAGGTTGTTGTTCTTCATAATCTCCATGAACAATGTCCTCTTCTTTAGGTTGTTGTTGTTGGATCAGGTTCTCAACAGCTAACTGCAATGCTTGAATAGCTAGAGCGCTGAATATCGATCACTTGTACTTGAATTGTATTGATAGTCTCATCAGTAGTGTCAAGCTTCTTGGTGACCTTCTCAATGTCAGCAGCAAGTCCTTCGCCCTGTGCGCGGAATTCACGTCGCGTCTCATTGCGAAGAGCTTCATACTCCCTCCAAGAAACAATATCAGCTCCATCCTTGTTTTTTTGGTCAACAATTTTAGCATCACTAACAGACATGATTAGTAGGTT
This sequence comes from Lolium multiflorum, assembly GCA_030979885.1. Lineage (NCBI taxonomy): Eukaryota > Viridiplantae > Streptophyta > Magnoliopsida > Poales > Poaceae > Lolium > Lolium multiflorum. Next base: position 306,844,155 of record CM061750.1, read on the forward strand.
AATGCACTAAAATAAATATATATGGTGGTACTCTCACAACTCACTCAAAACTGATAAAAAAAGGAAATCTTACCGCTCCAAAGTGAATTAGTATTGCTTACCACTTGTAGTGACAACTAGTGCACGGATGTAGCGAAGCGAATATCAAGGGTATAAGAACAATCACACGACAAAGCAGGATATATGTGGGGCTGTAGGTAGGCTACCTATTTGCACCAATAATAAGCTTTAGCGCTGACCGTAGAACGACCAATGATACACACACAAGGCGATAAATGTGGCAATACAACTATGTGGATGAAAAGGTTGCAATGCACTCGAGAGACGCTAGCAAAGCTCAACGGGACAGGCACAAGATTGCTCAACTACAGGTGCAGGAAAGTAAACTTAGGCCTTCACTTGATTCTACTAGCTCTTCACTTTTATTTTTGGATTTTCTTTTGATCACACGCAGCACTTGTAGCTCTTTTTGCTTCTTTTTTTATGACTCAACTCCTTGAACACGGCCAACAGATAATGCAAAGCACCAAAACCCTAATGAACAGTCTGTCGAGCGGTAAAACTAGTCTCTTTTGGGGAAGTTCCTAGTCACTTATATCGAAAGGTTGTCTATGGTTGGGAACAAGCAAACTGTATGATATGTGTACTCGGAGCAACAAAAACCGAAAACGAGATGATATCGAAACACAAATCCTAGACAATCTACTAGAAGGCAGAAAAAAAAGGTACGCAAAAACAACTACGAAAAGTAACTAAAACTCGAAATTAGTGCAATCTAAGGCTATGGCAAACCCTAACCCTAATTTTATTTGGCTTTTTCTGGGTAGGAAACACTCACAACTCAACTATGGGGTGGATTGTGGATGGCTTACCGAGGAAGCGCTGAAATCTGATACTAAGACGGTGGATGTGATGAACACGTGATGAACACAACGGAGATAACACGATGAGATGAAGTGGATGATAACTTGTATGACGCAATGAGTCTCTCGATTGGTCCCTGGCGCCAATGCAACAGCTCTCAACCCTGCAAGATATTCGTAACTTCACACTTGCGCACGTAGCCGCCGACCACGAAGCGGTAAGTTGCAACCGTCTAATTCCCAGTGGAACAATAGATCACACAAGACTTTCAGTAGCAACACACCAAATCGATGCGGATTGGTGTAGAGATTCAATAGAGTTGCAAAGCAATCAACTATGAACTAGGGTTTATCTTAAACGTGGTCTAAACCTAATTTGGGGGCATCCTGGGTACTTATATAGGGGTTCAGGACGACCATGGGTCGAAAAAATACATTAAAACCGACCCAGATCGGGATCAGATCGAGACTAACTCGGACTCGGCCGATCAGGAGGCCGGTCGACCGGGCCAGGGACCGGGTGGTCCGGTTTCAACTGGGCCAGGAACCGGATGGTGACCGCGCGTGGGACGGGTGGCTCAGTACACCCGCCCGGTTGGCACCGGCGCTGGATCTGGCGGGCGCCGGGCTATCCCGGCGTGGAAGCCGGTTGGTCCGGGCGTGGCGCCGGGCTGGCCGGCTGGCGTCCGGTCTGACCGGGCTATGCACCGGCCTGGACTTGTTCTTCCTTCCTCGTGCATGCCTCCCTATCCTCTCTCGCGCGTCTATGGGATGTCTTCATGTCCAGCTTTATGTCAAGCTCCATGTCTAGCTTCTCCTCTTCTCCTCGTGCGATGCTTGCTCCCTCTTCGTACCTGATCATACATATGTAAAAGGACTTAGGCAGTATAAAGTTCTCATCGATCAAAATATTATTTAGGAACAAGTTCACTTATTGTTTGAGTAGCTTCGCACGAGTTCTTGTCATGGATCCAATCCTAATCTCATTGGACTTGAACTTCACAACAGCATTATCTTCATCTTCTAATGACGGAGGTAGTAGTTCGGTTGGGATGTCCTCATCAGTTACCGTTTTAGGAAGTGCATGTCAAAGGAAATAAATGCACCCGCACAATACATTAGCATATTGGCTCAACATTATTAGGCCACACTGCGGTGAAGGAAAACCGAAGCGCACAATGTGTGTGTGTTTTAGATTGATACTAGATGGACCTAGCGCGCTTTGCCGCGCCGTCCTTAGATAACATTGTTTAGCTTGTGTGGTGCCACTCTTCTTTCATCGACACATATAGGGTTTCGTTTCTGGTTCACAAAGTTTAGGTCCTTGTCGCAGTTCGAAGGGCTTGACGCATTTTGTAGGGCGATGTATGGTTGATTGGTCGGTGCATCTTTGCACGTGCAGGCAATGTGTTGGTTGGTTGCGGGCATTTATTTGTTGGAGATGTATGTGTCAGGTGTATCAGCATCAAGGTGTATGCATATTTGCATCATGGTGTATGCGTCTACATCGGTGGCTCTATGCAAACTTGCAGTTGTTGGGATATGTGTACATATCAGAAAATGAGGGTCCTTAACCGTATGACGGTTATTGGGTTGTGTGTATGTGTCACAATAGATAGGCTTCCTTAGGACATGGACATGTACGATGGTGATATCTTAGCAGTGTCACATAGGATAAACGTTGAAGTGGATGAAATAGAAAATTAAAAAAAAAAGATGATCTCTTAACACAATTTCTCTCATCAGAAATTTAGGATATCTGGTTAGTAAAGATAAAACTAAAAAATATCCCATTTTACATCATGTTTTATTATCATGACTAAATTATGTGGTGTGTTAAGATAAGACGGGTCTTATCAATCAGCCCGGCTGCATGCTACTTCGAATCCCAATAAAAAGGACCATGGTCCATCACAGGGGGTTCTCAAAACAGATGTGTCAAAACAAATTCAAATCAGCGAGATATAAGTTAAATTATTCTATTGACAATTTATACCGTGACATAAATCCTCCAGCATGCCAAGAGAAAATGGGTCACGGGAAAATAAAACCCAGAACAGATGCTGCTCTCATAAGTCTTCTGATTTCGGAGTTGAGCTAGTTTTAGGTCCTGCCCATTGTTGGCTAGCACGAGACTTAGCCCATGGATCAAGTGAAACCTGCTGAGCTGGTGGCGGCATTGCAAGTTTGGACTCTCGGAGCTCTGTCGACAAACCTGCACACGAAAAATCTTAGATACAACATCCCCAAAAGCAGTGGAAAGCTCTGCTGATCAACAAAAAATATATGGACAAATAGAAGGACGAGCAGTTATCGTATCTTGAGATTCCAGGGAGCCAATTTTTGATATGGTGACAATCTTTGCCGTATTTCCTAAACCTTCGACTCCAGGGAGCGAAATTTTGATATGGTGACAAGCTCTAGAACCTATCCTGAACTGAACAGCTTTCTTTGTCAACTGAATAGCTATCAAATGTACATTTTACTTACTGTGCTCTGGATAGTATGACGATTCATTAATTTCAGAAGATTCGTTTTTTTACCTCGAATTTCAGAAGATTCTTAGCACTGGCTTCTTTCAGGTAAACAAATCATCCATGAAAAATAACATTTTCTCAAGCAGTGATATCTTCAACGACAAGAAAAGGCAAAGTCAAAGCAGAATGTACAAGGTAAATGCACCAACAATCACCATACTGTGGAAATGTAAAGAAGTATGAACAAAGGAACTTACTCAATGTATGACATTGGTGTGGCATCACCTATCCATATCCTAGTTCATAACAATCTCGTATATCCACTAGCACGATCTCTAAAACATAAAGAAAGAAATCAAGAGGTTCAGTTTGAATATTCTCCTATGTTTCCACTTTCCAAATATATGCAATTCACTAATTCATTTCCAGCCTTGCAATTCTGTTTCTTAAAACATGCCATCCTACAGTTTCAAGGAGACCTACAACGTATCTCTTCCTAAATACCCCTCGACCAATCAAAAACTCAATTTTCCAAGAGAAATATAATACCATGATCATGCAGGAGTGTTCACAAAGTTCAAAGGTAAAACAAAGGGAATGGCAAAACACAATGTAGGATTGAAAGTTTATACTATTTTAACCGGTACGTGCTAGCTAATAAGGCATACTTATAGCGGCAGGCCACCTCTGTAAATAGCTTATGGACACCATCATCTCCCCTAATAAAAGGAGAAGCACATCTTGTCACATCCAGTGTACCCTACATTATTTGTCAATTTGACATGAGGGTCTTAGCCTAGAGGTAAGAGTTGAATAAATCAATGTAAATCTTGATCAGGAAACAAGATGACACGTGTTTCAGTAATTGTAGCCTCAAGATAAGAGTTAACCAAATAAGTGCAAGATCTTGGTCAGATAACATGAGGCTTGAGGTCACAATGGAGGGACATAATTTGCAAAAATGTAAGTAATTCAACATCAGGTATTTATGTAGCAACAACACAAAAATGAAAATGAGGAGTCACACTGTATAGAACATCTATTTGGTCCTGAACAAAATAGTAGGCACTTCTTCTGATATTATACATTACAAAAATTAAAAAAACATCTCATTGGTCAGTTCTCTAATGGAAGACTTTCCAACATTTCATTCTGCCTGAAAAGATGTAAGCCTCACGATGAGACATCCATAAGTTAGAAGGTATAGTTCTAAGTGAGCCTTCATTGTAAGAAGAAAGAAGTAACTGCAACGAAGCCAATTAAGTATATATTCCTGTTGATTGGCTAGTTCTAAATTGTGTGGATTTCACCATGTCATTGTTATAGACACAAAGCTACTAAGAACGTTGTGTTCTCAGGTGAGAAACTGTTGGGTCCTAGGGGAATGGTGTTTGTCTGATACTATATGATATAGAATTTTGAAGGACAATCCCAGTTGTCTGTTCTCTGATGACAACAGACTTTTTAACATTTAATTCTGCTTGAAATATAACACTAAGCTACATAAGGTCTAATTCTAAGTGAAACCTGTAAGTTGTGGCTGAAACAGATTGACCGCCAATACAATGGAGCCAATGTGCACCGTCATTTTTACAGACACACAGCTACACAGATTAATGGATGCTACAAAGTATGACATGTTTTCAGGTGACAAATCGTTGCACATTAGGGGAATGGTGTTGAGTTTACATCTTTGGCGAGCTGCACCATCTGATCCGCCTTGCGCCGCACCTCCTTCGCCTGAAAAACAACCATGACAAGGGGACTCAACTGTTGCGACTAAAGACACACCAAATCTGTCTGACAAGCACCCACCAAGGAGAGATCGACAGTCATACCTTCGCGACGGTGGAGTCGACATGAACCGACGTGAGGCACACCACCAGAACGTGTGGTAGGCAACCAACACGCGCGGATAGAAAGAGCAACCCCAGAGGTGGTGGCGATTGAGTTGAAGCCGTGACTTAATCAGCATATATATGAAATCTGCTACTGTAAATGATAAGCGTCAAATTAAGCAGCTGTTTGTTTGTAGTGAGGCTATGCATCTATAAAGATGTCAGAGAACTACAATATGCAATCTAATCAACCGACCTAAATATAAAATTAAACCATCAGTGAAAGTACTTGGCAACAAACTATAAACATTAGTCCTAGAAGTTTTGTTGGCCAATCCAACTCAAATCACTTGTTTTTCTGTGACGTTGTTCCCTTAACTAGCAAGGTGGCCCTCGCAAGTGCGAGGGCACTATCTTTAGTTTGTCAAAATTACTTGATAACTTTTTGTGCAATTTTAGTTAATTGTTCTGAACACGTGATCATATATAATGGGCGGTTAATCTAAGAAATTAGAAATTGGTAGGTAATAATTTAGTTTGTCAAAATTACTTGATAACTTTTTGTAACATTTGAATTTCTAAGGGCTTAATATTCAAATTTACAACTACCATACTTACAATATTCTTATGTAAAAAATGAAGATAGAGTCATCTAAAAAGATTCGATCTTTGCGGTTTGTTTCAACTTCTATTAGACACCTTGAGAGTGAATTTATGCTTTGGTCAATTTATATTAACCAAACAACCAACAAAATTTGAACTCATAAATCACATATTTGACTTCGAGCTTTGATTTTGCAATACTCGTATGAAAATATAGTTAAACACTTTGGCAAGGAATGCACGGTTGAACGTGTGTATCCATCTTTTGTGGAAGGTTTGAATGGTGTCTATTATCATGAATTAATGTGCTGCTTGTTTAGGATATCCACCGCACAATACTTGATGTTTTTTCTAACAAATGATTGGATTGAAACCTCGTATTTCTCCTCGTTGATGAAAAAACATATTTCTACGCGAGAGGGAAAAGATTAGTGTCGACGGGTGGCAACCTGGTCGCCGCATGCCGATCTGTATGCAAAATATGCATGGACGGGTAGCTAATTGTGCCCTTGGAAAGCCAGATAGATCGGGTATGATGTTTCAATACCAAGCTAGCGGACTACTCCAATCAAATCACCATGCCAACATGTTGATGGAGTATTTGATCTGTGATGCCGGTTTGCCCATATCATGCTAACAACGATCAACTTAACCTGTGAGATTTGCTAACAAAGAAAGCGCTCTGTGCTAGGAGGCCGGACAAATGGATTGGTTTATTTGGCTAACCGTGAGTGGATATATACTGTCCGCACCAGGTTACATTGATATTTTTCTTCTTCTTTGACACGTTAATGTCCGGCTATACATATGCACACATTATGGTTATTAAAATGACGTAATTGCTCGCTAAATCCTAACCACAAATTACAGATCAAACCACTGAAATAATTTTAATGATTTGGTTTAGGTATAATTATGAGAAAAATCGGTTGTACCTCTTTGTAAACTGATAGCTTGAACAAAATATTTATCTTAACGTTAAACTTAAGAAAAATAATATTTAAATTGGTCTAGTGCATGAATTGCAATTAAACTTAACGTTATTTTTTTAAAATAGGAAAGTTTGCGAGGGCACTATCTTCCGTTTGTCAAAATTACTTGATAACTTTTTGTGCAATTTTAGTTAATTGTTCTGAACACGTGATCATATATAATGGGCGGTTAATCTAAGAAATTAGAAATTGGTAGGTAATAATTTATTTTTTGTAACATTTGAATTTCTAAGGGCTTAATATTCAAATTTACAACTACCATACTTACAATATTCTTATGTAAAAAATGAAGATAGAGTCATCTAAAAAGATTCGATCTTTGCGGTTTGTTTCAACTTCTATTAGACACCTTGAGAGTGAATATATGCTTTGGTCAATTTATATTAACCAAACAACCAACAAAATTTGAACTCATAAATCACATATTTGACTTCGAGCTTTGATTTTGCAATACTCGTATGAAAATATAGTTAAACACTTTGGCAAGGAATGCACGGTTGAACGTGTGTATCCGTCTTTTGTGGAAGGTTTGAATGGTGTGTCTATTATCATGAATTAATGTGCTGCTTGTTTAGGATATCCACCGCACGATACTTGATGTTTTTTTCTAACAAATGATTGGATTGAAACCTCGTATTTCTCCTCGTTGATGAAAAAACATATTTCTACGCGAGAGGGGAAAGATTAGTGTCGACGGGTGGCAACCTGGTCGCCGCATGCCGATCTGTATGCAAAATATGCATGGACGGGTAGCTAACTGTGCCCTTGGAAAGCCAGATAGATCGGGTATGATGTTTCAATACCAAGCTAGCGGACTACTCCAATCAAATCACCATGCCAACATGTTAATAGAGTATTTGATCTGTGGTGCCGGTTTACCCATATCATGCTAACAATCTCGATCAACTTAACCTGTGAGATTGGCTAACAAAGAAAGCGCTCTGTGCTAGGAGGCCGGACAAATGGATTGGTTTATTCGGCTAACCGTGAGTAGATATATACTGTCCGCACCAGGTTACGTTGATATTTTTCTTCTTCTTTGACACGTTAATGTCCGGCTATACATATGCACACATTATGGTTATTAAAATGACGTAATTGCTCGCTAAATCCTAACCACAAATTACAGATCAAATCACTGAAATAATTTTAATGATTTGGTTTAGGTATAATTATGAGAAAAATCGGTTGTACCTCTTTGTAAACTGATAGCTTGAACAAAATATTTATCTTAACGTTAAACTTAAGAAAAATAATATTTAAATTGGTCTAGTGCATGTATTGCAATTAAACTTAACGTTATTTTTTTTAAATAGGAAAGTGCTACGTGAAAAAAAATAGAGCTAGAATCTAATAGAAGTAATCACGTGCGTGTAGAGTAATTCTTCTGGACTCCTTTTAGATAGAGACAATGTACGTGTCAAACATGACATACTATGTAGGTCCAAAATATATGCTGGTACATGTTACGTAAACTCTTTTAATCTTAACTATTAAAATTATAGATCCAACGGTTAAAATAATTTTGATGATGTGGATTAACGTAGTGTCTCTATTTTAGACCCTCGTATTGTGCTTTTAGTATATAATAGATGTAGAAGTTATGACCAACTTTCCATACTTACTTTTTAGCATTTCGGTTCCTCTAAAAAAACAAAATCTGTACCGTTGTGGTCTGCAGCAATATTCTGAACCAACAATGTTTGTTCAAGTGCATATGCTACTCGATATTTGCAATTAAAAGATACTAACAAAGAAAAACTAAATAATCGGTCATTGACATATAAATAAAGTTTGCAGGTTAAGATGTCCTGTCTATGGATAATTATAGGACGGTGACGGAGTTCTTGCTCACCTCACGCAATGCGGGTATCTCTAGACGGTAGTCGGTGGTGGAGCTCCTCGCCCTCGGCGTGCAGGAGGAGAGGAGGCGGCACCGCAGCTCACAAGCGGAGTTGAGGAGGAGCACCTAATATAAAAAAAAGTAAAAAATGTAAAGGGTCTTTCATTTGAGAAGATATTTAGGTTGCCATAACAGATTAGCACCATTTGAAATGGTAATAATTTTTTCAACGGGCGCATAATAACAATTTCAGCACGAAGCTTCATCCTAAGGGTAATAGGTTCTTAGAGGTTGAGGTATATGGCATCAGAAAGTACAGATATCACGACCTTTACCTTCCATCCTCACCACCGTTGCATTAGCTAGTTATATGCCATTGTTTTGCTCTTCCAACTCATGCGAAAGGACTTCTATAGAAGGAAAGGAAACTAAAAAGAACATGCAGTACCAATTGTGTAGCCAAACTATCTGATAGGGAGACCTCTAATTCAGGTAAAACCATATTAAACTGGACCTAGTACACTTGACTAAGGATCAGAGATGTAGCTTAATTCTTCGTCCTCAGGATCAGGTTCTAAAAATAAAAGAATTGCCACCCTCTTTTTCAACTGTCCAGTGTCCACAACCTTGACACAACACAAATTTCTGCACTGCAACCATGAACTACCTGAATTATCTCTAGGCAGCACAATACAGGCTAAAGCTGGATTCGGTTCTACAACTTTAGGTTTGACACAAAAAACAACATATTGGTGAGGACAAACTTGATCTTATTTGCAGCAGAAAACTTACATTTAGTGTAAGAAGGTAAAATAAAAAATTAGAGTACTACAATGAATACATGATTGTTTCTTTATTTGGCTATATCTGCTTACAACAAAAGTACAACCCATAAAAAAAAGTGTTATACCAGAAAAAATGCAGGCCTGAGGAATGTCCGAATAGGAATAGGGCAAAAGCGCCCAGGGATTTCTTTGGGAGAGAATAACGATCTAATTTTGGAGATCGTATGGTTCATTCCCCAAGATCAAATTCTAGCTATGTGAGAGAGAAAGGTGGAGGTGACAGAACACACACCTTCTCGATCTTGGCAGGGTCGAGGTAGAAGACCTAGCCTTACAGTGGAGGACGACCCGTTCAGCGCTGCTGCGGCACTGCAGCACGTCCTCATCCGGTGGCGCGGCACGCGGCGAGGGCCACGCCCCCTCCTGTAGCTATGCTGCCGTCCGCTTCCTCCAGCGCGTCCCCGTCTGCGGCCTGCCCCATCGCGGAAGACGGAGAGAGGGTGGGGATCTGGGTAGTGTGGGCTGTCCGGCTGTGGCGCTGTGCTACCGCCGTGGCCGTGTGGTGCGTGCCTACTTCCATGAATCCATCTAATTACCTCTAAAAAAACGAAACCGACTTGAATCGACGCGCCGACCGACTCCCAAATCGACCAGCAACAATCGCTAAACTGCTTATAGTAGGGCCCGCGATAGCGACTTGCTGATCGCCTACATGCGCGCGCAACCCTGGGAGCTGAGCTCTTAGGGCATCTCCAACGGCGGCCGCCATGGCGTCCGGATCGTCGTCCAGGCGCCCGACGCGAGGCCTGCGCGGACGGCATGGCGTCGGCGCAACGAAACCGGCCCAACTGGCCGGGTTTGCGTGGCGCGGATGGCACGCGCGCGTCTCGCGTGTCCGCCCGTCGCGTGGTGCCCACTGTGGTGCCGATCCTATTAAATGTGGGGAAGGGCTGTCCTATCCAGTCCCTTTCCACTCCGGCGCACGCGGCTCGAAGCTTCGCGCCGCCATGGCCCCGGCGCGAGTTCTCGCCATCCGCCACCACGAGGCGCACGGCCCGGCGCCGGTGCCGCGCCGTTCGCCATGGGGCCGCCGGCGCGCCCAGACGCGAACGGATCTACGTCACCGTAGCGGTGGCGCGGTGGGACGCCGGCGTCCCAATGCGTGGGGACGTGCACCTCCACGGCGGCACGAGCCCGGATCGGGTTCGTGCCGCCCATCCCGGCTCGGCCGCGCCCGCTACGCCGAGATCCGAGCGCGCTCGGTGGCGGACCTCCGACGGAGACCCGCGTGGCGACGCAAGTCCCAGCGGGACTTGTGGTTCGAGTGGAGCACGATGCGCGGCGGCGCACGTGCTTCACATCCGCGACAGCCGGCCTCGCGCGCCGACACGCAGGCGGGTGGCCCCGCCCGTGGCCTCTACATCGAGCCGCACGACCCGGCCCGGCGCGGCGCGGCCGCGGCCGGGAGGAGGAGGGCGACCGGAGCTGCGGGCGGCGCTCGCGCGTCCGCAGCAGCAGGACCTCGACGAGGCGGCCAAATGGCCGCTCTCGCCGAGCGACGCCTCCGCGGCAGAGGGCGGCCAGAAGGCCTAGGAGGACGCCAGGGCGGACGCGTGGGCCTTCCTCCACCGCGCGCCGTCGAGGAGCCGCTACGCGTCGGCGGCGCTCCGGGAGGAGGAGCGGGCGCGCGCAGGAGGAGCGGCTCGACGAGTCCGCGCGGAGGGCACGGCTGCGCGAGGCGGCGAGCCCGCGAGCGCTCACGGAAAGGCGATGGGACCCCGCGGAGTCCGGTGCCCCGGCGTGTCCCGGAAGGCGTCCCGCCGGGCGGCGTCGTCGTCATCGACGCCGACGATGCGAGTACTCTGGGGTAATACTGCCGGCACCAGAGCTCGCAAACCCTGGCTAGGGTTTGCTTTTTTTTAAGTTTAAAGCCATATATGGCTTTCTTTTGTGTAAAATTTGCCCAAAATAGGGCTAAGTTTAATGACCAACTAGTTTAAATTTATGTTTTGTTCTTTTCCTTTTTTATTTTCATTTCTGCTTTATTTTATTACCAATGCGCTGCGTCCGCGCGTTGGCGCGCGCGCCCAAACGGACACGCGGGGCGTCCGGGTGTCCGTTCGGCCACGCAAACGGCCCAAAACGGACGGCCCAGCGCGTCCGTTTGGGTCGCGCGGTTGGAGATGCCCTTAGGGATGTGAAGAAGACAAGGAGTAGCGCGCACAATGCGTCCGTGTTTTAGATTGATATGGAAAGAAGACCAGGAGTAGTGTGCACAACGTTTCGATGGGTTTCATTCTCTTATTGTTGAGCTTTCTCACTCTGTACCTGCTATACTTACCGAGCTATGATTGTAGCAAGACGACAATTAGGAACCATATGAATGGTTGGATGCGGTGTATTGGCTCACGGGAGTAAATGCTCCCGTGGCAGAAAATGCATTTTGGAATGTTTTAAAAAAATTCCTTGAGCATGCTCCGGTGGTTTGGTTTCTTATGGTGGAACCAGTCCATCCAGGTTCAAGTTCTAGATTTAGCATGGGTGTTTGCATTTACCTGGATTTATTTCAGGATTTAACCGAGCGTGCCTGTCAACAGCGAGGCGCCAGTGGTGACCTCGTCAACCTCAAGAGATACCGGCTCAGTCCCTCGAAGGTGCTCATAGGGGTAGGCTATGCGTGCGCGCGTTTACAGGGGTGTTTGTACGTACGTGTTTGTGAGCGTCTGCATTGTACTGTGTTCACAAAAAAAAAATCTTGAGAATGTACATGTTATTACGTGCCCTAAAACATTTCATGAAGGGAACACATATTTAGTGTTGCAGGCAAATTTTTCTTTATATATAGACCATAAAAAATATATGTTTTCAATGATATTTTGTGTGTGCGCATAGAATGTGTAGATGTACACCCACAAATTATTTTTACATTTTGAATTGTGTTTTCCGCAATGAGAGCATCTAGCCCATGAGCCAAAGTGGATTTCCAGTGAATGGTTGCTCTTTCAATTGGGGCTCTCCTCCAAATGTTCATATTTCGAGTAGCTTGGCTGTATAGTTTGCAACCGAGCCAGCTTTTGCAATTCTGCTGTGTCTCGATTTTGGGGTGTAAAGTAAATGTAATTCTTAGTGTGATGTATTTGAATCACCGGTGTTTTTTGTTTGCAATTTGGTCACAGTACTAGCAATTTAGCCGCTGGGAGAAACTTATTCTGAAATTATGAGCTATTAAAACTGCTCATTTGGTGAATTACATTTTCAGTTACCCTACTCCAGATGGTTGTGCTTGGTGTTCGTGTTCTTGTTCTACACAGCAGCTTGAATGCGTGTGCTATGTGATGTGCCAAAATTCTCTCTGAAGTAGCTGTAGACGTCTGTTGCTCCTGTGTACCGTACACATCGTACGATAATAAGGCATGTATGCTGTAGTGACAGTTATTGCATCAACAGTCCAATAATGACCTCCATTACTTTGCAGACAATGCATTTCCATTACTTTGAAGCAAGGCTTATGTACATGAAAATCAAATGCAACAACACTTTTTATACAGGAGCAGATGCAACAACCTAACATTACAACATAGTAGCTGGCAGCGACTCAAGAATGGTCAGGTCTACATGTACAGCTCATACCATGAGCCAAAAATAGGGGGAAATGAATATGGAATCAACAAACTCTGAGCATAGAAACCAATGATGTCCACCAAGTCTCTGGGTGGTAATAAGCTACTCCACCTCCCATATTGATCATCCAATCCAGAAGAATGATGCTTCATAGCTGAGCTATCAGCTTGCACAGGCATGGTAGTGTTACAACTTGTTCACATAGTTGCGCTTCATGAGGATGAGGCTCGGCAAAAATATGAGCACGTGCTGAAGCTTGTTATGTCACTACTGAAGTCAACTAATCAGGTTATTAGGACGGTGTCTAAATGAAACTGTCAAACTACTTTTTACCACTTCCACACCAGCCTTCTGTACCAGTCAGGCACTAAGTGTAGTGTTCATGTCTCAGTATGTTTTAGCTTTTCCCTTCTCTTTGTAGCAGGGCCAAGACATTCATAAGGATTTGCATAGAAGTAGTCTTCTTCCTTTGGCTGCCCGGCAATAACTTTTCTTCTGGTGGGTTGGCTCATTCGGCCCTCGTGTATCTCCTTAACAGCAATGCAGAATTCATCCCATGACAGTTCCTGGTCTTCAAAAAGATCTATAAGCTCAACAAGCTTCTTCCTATCAAGCTGTATAGTTCTGTGGAAGCCCATAAACCTGCATTTGCAACATATATTCTCAGTTAACATATGGGTGCCTATTTTGCTATATTCGTTCTTGCTCGCTATTAGTGGTGATTCCTCAAAACAAGCATCTACATACACATGGAAGCTACACACTACAAACCTGTTTGTGCACACAAATATTTCTTTTCTTCTCACTTCCCACTCAGCTAACCACATCATTATGATACCATACACATGATAGCAAGTAGAAAAGAATTCATCTTAGGAGGGTCAGAGTAGATATACCTGCGGTGTCCTTCTACAACTTTAGCCATGTTTCCATCATTACTTGGAATAAAAACATCACTTGCGACAGAAACAAGATAGTCCAGGGCTGCCATTTGAGTTGAGTGTTTTTTGAAGAGGCGTAGCTCATCATCAGATAAAAGCATCTCCTTACGCACCTACAGTTTACATAGCAGATAAGCATCATTCCAGTGTTAGCAGAAAATTTTGGATGTTGAATTATGATCTGCTCACAATGTTAGGGAACTCTGTCTTCAATGCAGCTAATCTTTTTTCACCACCATAGATTTCACCTGAGGCAATATAAATCCGAGTGTCCCTGGGGAAACCAAGAGCTTTGAGCACTAATGTTGTTTCTCCAGGTGTAAGCGGGCACAATCCCTCTAGCCTTTTCTTCTCAGAGTCTATTTCCTTTTCTTTCCACCAGGGATATGCATACCTGAAGCCCAAAGAACAAACAAAAACGAAGAATCAAGACAAAGGATGGGACGAGAAATTATAGATGATTGAAAATCTGCAAAGCCAAAGGAACCTCATTCTCGTGAGCTCTGCTGTTTCTTGATCAGAACATCCGTGTGTACAACCAGAGAAGGCAAGCATATCCATCTCATATCTCAGATGAAGCACAACAAACGATCCAGTCTTCCTGAGACTTAATATCATCTTGTTGCCTAGGGCCTCAATGGATGGTGTAAATCTTAACGCATTGTAGTTCACACGGCAGCGGAGCTTTTGGAGCCTTAAAGGAAGGCCATTGTTCGCAAGGCGAGAATCTGTCCGGCTAAAACGTATAACCTTGTGCTTTCGTACAAGAGGCAGGATCTGGAAGCAAGGAAACCTGAAAGTAAGAATCAAACAGAGAATAGAACAGAAGTATAAATCTATTCTCCGAGGAAAGTTACTTTCTAACCTGTCTCAAGTAGTATTTCTCACTAGACCAGCTGACTGGTTGCATTGATAATGGAACTTTCCCACTGAATTTACGTGGGAGTTCTCTGATAATCTTCACCTCATCTCTTAAAGAATAGATGAAATGATCCACATCAAATATATCCCCAAAATCACTGCAAAGTATAACTACATTAGGTCAGAACTTGCAAGTTCTAAATGATATTCTCAACTACCGAAAGGAAGTGCGAGAACCACACACCTAGGATCAGCCCAGAAGGATTGCTTATCGAGTTCAGGTACAACCATGGTCAGATTCAAATAGCGTGCCACGGTTACCATGTCACATATCTGCACAAGAGAAGCTTTCATGAAGCACTAGCATAGCACAGGTGGACGCAACTGCTGTAGATTAAAGCTACTGTTTCCGTAAAAAGGACAAAAGAATTAGCATTCAGCACTAACCGCAGCTCGCATTTGGTTTAGACCACCATTGCATGAAATAAGAAGATAGCCGTTACTTCTGTAAAGTCCTACAGGAAACAAAGAAAGTATTATCAGACTGTCACTAGTAGTATCAACATCACTACCAGTCTACCAGAGTGATGCTGCATAGTATATGTCAAGAACAAGGCACACTGCAGGATCAGGTAAATATGAGGAACTGTATTCTTGAGCACTAAAATTCATAGTAAATTCTGCAGGCTAGTTGCAGACTAGCTGCTGCACAGTTTCCGTTTGGTGTTTCCTTCTCCAGTATTAGGCTCTTGGCCAGTTTTTTGTGTGTGTGTTTATGTTGTACTTTGCATCATCTTGGTGCCTTCTACTAGTAATACAAAACGACACACATTTGGGTGAAAAAGAAAATCACAGCAATGAGAGCTACAAAGTGTTTCTGTTCGATGTATCACCTGCCCCTACTGATTATAGGGAAAAACTCCCAGATTACCGAAACAGAAAATTTCCCTTCCAAATACTATCAAGTGTTTACAGCAGACATTAGACCTACTGACCTAGCATTTCTATGCAAACGACACAGATGCACCTTGTCGACAAGCCAAAACACAAATTAAGGCCACACCTTTTGGCATAAAGACAGAACCAAACCAACCCCAAACTAACCAACTAACTGAAAATAGCATACGACAACACCGAAGCCATCAATTATTCTGTAACCCGTCTCCGTCACAACAGCCCATCGAAATCCATTTTTTGACTGATCCACCAAATCGGCATTGCAAACTAAGAGGCGAATCAAGAACCAGGACACCAAGCCAGGCACTACTCAGGAGGAAGAGGAACCATGCAACTACGGACTCGGAAATTTGGCAACCCTAAATCTCCGAACATTCCAATGCCACCAGATCAACGATCTACACCAAGAACGGCTCGAATTGACTGGGCTCGTTCGTTCGATTCCCCGTATTGGCTTCGATCCGACTCATGAATGCTGTAGGCAGCCACATTTCGCCTGCCCCTACCGAGTAGCGAGAAACCCCTCTGAATGGAGACTGCTGCAAGTAGGACCAGATTCCAAGAACCCACAACCAAAGAACCAAGAATCACCCGAACGGCTAGATCGAGAAGATGAGAGCCACTCACTCCTGGTAGGCGGGGATGGGGGCGCAAGGCCGAGGACCTCGTCGGAGGCGACAGCGGAAGCGGTGGCAGAGGCGTTGCGGTTCCCTGGGCAGGAAGGCCGGGCGGCGCGGAGCGGCAAGCGGGGAAGACCGAAGAAGGTGGAGAGCTGGAGGAGCGCCGTCCACAGCAGTATGCTCGAGGCGACTCGCACCGCCCACCGCAACAGCCCGGCGCCGCCTACGCGGCGGCGGATCACCGGAAGCGAGGCCTTCTGCTTGGCCATAGAGGCTTCCGACTCGTAAGCTTTACCGGGGTCGCCACTAAACTAGTGGTGGTGGTGTTGTGAATGGGCGAGCGTTCGTTGTTCACTTGTTCTGCGACGGCGTGGGGTTAGTTGGCAATTGGGTCGGGTCCGTGTAGTAGGGTGCTTAATTGCAAGGATGGTGGAATTTTTCTCATAATAATTATCGATTTAGGGTCTAAGAGCATCACTAGCGGTGCCTCAAAACCAGTTTGAGGGTCGAAGAAAACACAAATTTGAAGACCTAAAACGGTCGGCATCGATTAGTGCCCTCAAGCCAACCCTTAAAACAGAATACATGATTTTATCATACAACAGCCAACAATAACAGTTTGCAGCACATAATAATTATTCTAGCTATCATAAAACATCAACAAATAATAGTTTCAAACACACAATAATAAGTCGACTTATACAACAATGTTTTCTGTAAATTACAATAATAGTTCGAAGCAAATAGAACATGAATAAGTGTTCGAATCAAATGGAACATGAATCAACTAAAACAAAGGTAGATCATTGGCCACATCCAAGCAGCCGCCAGTGGTTATGAGTGCTGGCATTTTCAATATCCCGATGTGCTTGGAGGAAAGCTTGAAGGCGATCGGGGTTCCTCTCCGCTCGCACTCGGGTAAACATTGTCATAAAAACATGGCAAGTTTAAACCCCTCTTATCCTCGAGTATCATGGTGTGTAGAATGACACAACAATGGCAAATCTTGCTTGCAAAACACTGAAAGCTCTCTCGATGTCTTTGCAGTCTGCCTCTTGTGCCTTTGTGAAATTAGCTTCTTTCTTTGATAAGGGTTTTCCTTTCTTCTCTTTAATGGACTTCACAAGAGTTGCCCACTCAGGATAAATGCCATCGGTGAGATAGTATCCCATTGTGTACTCATTGTCCATGACTTTGTAATTGCAAGTTGGAGAATCACCTGAAGCTAGTCTTGCAAATAAAGGAGACCTTGAAGCACATTGATGTCATTGAGTGTTCCCGGCAACCCAAAAAATGCATGTCAAATCAATAAGTCCTCCGATGCAACGGCCTCAAGCACAATGGTAAAATCATGGCTTTTACCGCAATACATTCCATGCCATGCCAATTTTTCCATGTCCAATGCATGCAATCTAGACTACCAAGCATGCCTGTCCATCCCCTTTTTTCATTCATCTCCATCAATCTCTTTGTGTCATGCTCGTTCGGAGCTCGAAGATACCAATCACCATACAAACGGATGACCATCTTGGCAAACTTAAGCACACACTCCGTGGTTCTATCTTGGCCAATGCGAAGATACTCGTCTATATAGTCCGCGGGTATGCCATAGGCGAGCACCTGCATTGCCGCCGATATCTTCTGAAATGCACTAAATCTCATGGTGTCGGCTGCGTTTCTACGCCGCTTGAAATAGTTTGAGTTGGCCTCGCAATCTTTCAATATTTTCACAAACAAGTTGCGGCGCAATCGGTACCTTCTATGGAAGAGGCGGGGTGGATATGTTGGTACCTCGCAAAATAGTCTTGCATGAGTTGGTCGTGGCCGAGAGCGCGGTTCCTAGGGATGCAAGTGTGACCCATCTTCGACCCCTGCCTCCGATCAAGCAGCATCGCGTGATACGTCTCCGACGTATCGATAATTTCTTATGTTCCATGCCACATTATTGATGATATCTACATGTTTTATGCACACTTTATGTCATATTCGTGCATTTTCTGGAACTAACCTATTAACAAGATGCCGAAGTGCCAGTTCCTGTTCTGCTGTTTTGGTTTCAGAAATCCTAGTAACGAAATATTCTCGGAATTGGACGAAATCAACGCCGGGTTCCTATTTTGCTCGGAAGCATCCGAACACGAGAGCGCGGAGGGGGGCCACACGGGCCCAGATGATGGCCGGCCCACCCTGGCGCGCGGCCCTATGGTGTCGTCGCCCCTTCGACCTTCGACGATGCCTTTCGCCTATATAAAGCCCTGCGTCGAAAACCCTTACGGAATAAGCCACGGTGCGAAACCTTCCGAGCCGCCGCCATCGCGAAGCCAAGATCGGGGGACAGGAGTCTCTGTTCGGCACCCGCCGGACGGGGAAGTGCCCCGGAAGGCTTCTCCATCGACACCGCTGCCATCTCCACCGCCATCTTCATCACCGCTGCTGCTCCCATGAGGAGGAGTAGTTCTCCATCGAGCTCGGGGCTGTACCGGTAGCTATGTGGTTCATCTCTCTCTATGTACTTCAATACAATAATCTCATGAGCTGCCTTACATGATTGAGATTCATATGATGATGCTTGTAATCTAGATGTCATTATGCTAGTCAAGTGAGTTTTACTTATGTGATCTCGGAGACTCCTTGTCCCACGTGTGTAAAGGTGACAGTGTGTGCACCGTGTGGGTCTCTTAGGCTATATTTCACAGAATACTTATTCACTGTTATGAATGGCGTAGTGAAGTGCTTATTTATATCTCTTTATGATTGCAATGTGTTTTGTATCACAATTTATCTATGTGCTACTCTAGTGATGTTATTAAAGTAGTTTTATTCCTCCTACACGGTGTAATGGTGACAGTGTGTGCACTCGTGTTAGTACTTGGCGTAGGCTATGATTATGATCTCTTGTAGATTATGAAGTTAACTATTGCTATGATGGTATTGATGTGATCTATTCCTCCTACCGTGAAGGTGACAGTGTGCATGCTATGTTAGTACTTGGTTTAGTCGTGTCGATCTTTCATGCACTCTAAGGTTATTTAAATATGAACATTTAATTGTGGAGTTTGTTAACTCCGGCATTGAGGGTTCGTGTAATCCTACGCAATGTGTTCATCATCCAACAAGAGAGTGTAGAGTATGCATTTATCTATTCTGTTATGTGATCAATGTTGAGAGTGTCCACTAGTGAAAGTCTATTCCCTAGGCCTTGTTCCTAAATACGCTATCATTGCTTATTCTTGTTTCTTTGAATTACTACGCTGCGTTACTACGCTTTTACTTCCCGCAATACTACCATCAACTGCCAACAAGCTATTTTGCGCCGTACTACTTCTCATACTTATTCATACCACCTTTTCACTATCTCTTCGCCGAACTAGTGCACCTCTTAGGTGTGTTGGGGACACAAGAGACTTCTTGCTTTGTGGTTGCGGGGTTGCTTGAGGGATATCTTTGACCTCTTCCTCCCTGAGTTCGATAAACCTTGGGTAATCCACTTAAGGGAAACTTGCTGCTGTTCTACAAACCTCTGCTCTTGGAGGCCCAACACTTGTCTACAAGAATAGAAGCACCGTAGACATCAAGCACTTTTCTGGCGCCGTTGCCGGGGAGGAAAGGTAAAGGTACTCACACTCGGGATCTCGGATACTAAGCTATTTTTCGCCGTTGTAAGTACTCGAGCTATTTCCTTTAGACTCTGCAATTGCGACATTTGGTTTCTGTTTACACTAGTTAGGCATAACGGACAACAATGACCTTCTTATTCTATTTCCTGATTTAAGACATGGATGGTTTGATGCGAAAATTAAAAAACCCATGGAACATATTAATATGAATGCTTTGAACACTATTGTTGCTAATGCTATGGAAAATTCTAAGCTTGGGGAAGCTGGCTTTGATGAGCATGATATTTTTAGTCCCCAAGCATTGAGGAGAAAATTTACTTTGATGATACTATGCCTCCTATATTTGATGATGAGAATAATAATGATAGCTACTTTGTTGAATTTGCTCCCACTACAACTAATAAAATTGATTATGCTTATGTGGAGAGTAATAATTTTATGCATGAGACTCATGATAAGAATGCTTTATGTGATAGTTATATTGTTGAGTTTGATCATGATGCTACTGAAAGTTATTATGAGAGAGGAAAATATGGTTGTAAAAATTTTCATGTTACTAAAACACCTCTCTATGTGCTGAAATTTTTGAAGCCACACTTGTTTTATCTTCCTATGCTTGTTACTTTGCTCTTCATGAACTTGTTTATTTACAAGATTCCTATGCATAGGAAGCATGTTAGACTTAAATGTGTTTTGAATTTGCCTCTTGATGCTCTCTTTTGCTTCAACTACTATTTCTTGCGAGTGGATCATTAAAACTGCTGAGCCCATCTTAATGGCTATAAAGAAAGAACTTCTTGGGAGATAACCCATGTGTTTTTTTACTACAGTACTTTGTTTTATATTTGAGTCTTGGAAGTTGTTTACTACTGTAGCAACCTCTCCTTATCATGTTTTTTTGCCAAGTAAAGTTTCTATGTTAAAGTTGATGTTATATTTGGGATCGCTGCGCAGAGCATTGCTGTCTGTCACGAATTCTGGCACAAGTCTCTGTAGAAAATTCGAAAACATCTGCCAATTTACGAGCGTGATCCTCAGATATGTACGCAACTTTCATTAGTTTTGAGTTTTTCCATTTGAGCAAGTCTGGTGCCATTTTAAAATTCGTCTTTACGAACTTTTCTGTTTTTGACAGATTCTGCCTTTTATTTTGCATTGCCGCTTTTGCTTTGTTGAATGGGTTTCTTTGTTCCATTAACTTTCAGAAGTTTTGTGCAATGTCCAGAAGTGTTAAGAATGATTGTGTCACCTCTGAACATGTAAATTTTTATTGTGCACTAACCCTCTAATGAGTTTGCTTGAAGTTTGGTGTGAAGGAAGTTTTCAAGGGTCAAGAGAGGAGTATGATATACTATGATCAAGAGGAGTGAAAGCTCTAAGCTTGGGGATGCCCCGTGGTTCACCCTGCATATTCTAAGAAGACTCAAGCGTCTAAGCTTGGGGATGCCCAAGGCATCCCCTTCTTCATCGATAAAGTATCAGGTTCCTTCTCTTGAAACTATATTTTTATTCGGTCACATCTTATGTTCTTTACTTGGAGCGTCTGTGTGTGCTTTTATTTTTGTTTTGTTATCTTAGTTCTCTGAATAAGTTCATCCTTGTGTGGGAGAGAGACACGCTTCGCTGGTTCGTATGAACACATGTGTTCTTAGCTCATAATATTCATGGCGAAGTTTCCTCTTCGTTAAATTGTTATATGGTTAGAATTGGAAAAAAATGCTACATGTAGTATTTGGTAAAATGTCTTGGATAATGTGATACTTGGCAATTGTTGTGCTCATGTTTAAGCTCTTGCATCATATACTTTGCACCCATTAATGAAGAAATACATAGAGCATGCTAAAATTTGGTTTGCATAATTGGTCTCTCTAAAGTCTAGATAATTTCTAGTATTGAGTTTGAACAACAAGGAAGACGGTGTAGAGTCTTATAATGTTTACAATATGTCTTTTATGTGAGTTTTGCACCGTTCATCCTTGTGTTTGTTTCAAATAACCTTGCTAGCCTAAACCTTGTATCGAGAGGGAATACTTCTCATGCATCCAAAATCCTTGAGCCAACCACTATGCCATTTGTGTCCACCATACCTACCTACTACATGGTATTTCTCAGCCATTCCAAAGTAAATTGCTTGAGTGCTACCTTTAAATAATTCAAAATTTATCACCTCTTATTTGTGTCAATGTTTTATAGCTCAAGAGGAAGTATGTGGTGTTTTATCTTTCGATCTTGTCATTTACTTTTGACAGACTTTCACAATGGACTAGTGGCACATCCGCTTATCCAATAATTTTGCAAAAAGAGCTGGCAATGGGGTTCCCAGCCCCAATTAATTAACTTTCATTAATAATAATTCTCTTCACATGTTTTGCTCTGATTCATCAGTAAGCAACTTAATTTTGCAAATAGACACTCCTCCATGGTATGTGAATGTTGGAAGGCACCCGAGGATTCGGTTAGCCATGGCTTGTGTAAGCAAAAGGTTGGGAGGAGTGTCATCCATAAATAAAGAAAAACTAAACTAAAGTACATGTGTAAACAAAAGAAAGAGGGATGATCTACCTTGCTGGTAGAGATAACGTCCTTCATGGGAGCCGCTCTTGAAAGTCTGGTTGATGAGGTGGTTAGAGTACCCGCTACCATTCGTTGACAACAACAAACACCTCTCAAAACTTTACTTTTATACTCTCTTGATGTTTTCAAAACCAAAGCTCTAGCACAAATATAGCAATCGATGCTTTCCTCTTTGAAGGACCATTCTTTTACCTTTATGTTGAGTCAGTTCACCTATTTCTCTCCATCCCAAGAAGCAAACACTTGTGTGAACTGTGCATTGATTCTTACATACTTTCTTATTGCATTTGCTATATTACTCTATGTTGACAATTATCCATGAGATATACATGTTACAAGTTGAAAGCAACCGCTGAAACTTAATCTTCCATTGTGTTGCTTCAATGTCTATACTTTAAATTATTGCTTTATGAGTTAACTCTTATGCAAGACTTATTGATGCTTGTCTTGAAGTACTATTCATGAAAAGTCTTTGCTTTATGATTCACTTGTTTACTCATGTCATTACCATTGTTTTGATCGCTGCATTCATTACATATGTTTACAAATAGTATGATCAAGATTATGATGGCATGTCACTTCAGAAATTATCTTTGTTATCGTTTTACCTGCTCAGGACGAACAGAACTAAGCAGGGATGCTGATACGTCTCCGACGTATCGATAATTTCTTATGTTCCATGCCACATTATTGATGATATCTCCATGTTTTATGCACACTTTATGTCATATTCGTGCATTTTCTGGAACTAACCTATTAACAAGATGCCGAAGTGCCAGTTGCTGTTCTGCTGTTTTTGGTTTCAGAAATCCTAGTAACGAAATATTCTCGGAATTGGACAAAATCAACGCCAGGTTCCTATTTTGCCCGGAAGCATCCACAACACCCGAGAGCCGCCGGAGGGGGCCACCACAGCCCCGAGATGATAGGCCGGGCCCACCCCCTGGCCGCGCGGCCTATGGTGTCGTCGCCCCTTCGACCTTCGACGCTGCCCTTTCGCCTATATAAAGCCCCTGCGTCGAAAACCCTTCCGGAATAAGCCACGGTGCGAAACCTTCCGAGCCGCCGCCATCGCGAAGCCAAGATCGGGGGACAGGAGTCTCTGTTCCGGCACCTGCCGGAGCGGGGAAGTGCCCGGAAGGCTTCTCCATCGACACCGCTGCCATCTCCACCGCCATCTTCATCACCGCCGTTGCTCCCATGAGGAGGGAGTAGTTCTCCATCGAGGCTCGGGGCTGTACCGGTAACTATGTGGTTCATCTCTCTCATATGTACTTCAATACAATAATCTCATGAGCTGCCTTACATGATTGAGATTCATATGATGATGCTTGTAATCTAGATGTCATTATGCTAGTCAAGTGAGTTTTACTTATGTGATCTCCGGAGACTCCTTGTCCCACGTGTGTAAAGGTGACAGTGTGTGCACCGTGTGGGTCTCTTAGGCTATATTTCACAGAATACTTATTCACTGTTATGAATGGCGTAGTGAAGTGCTTATTTATATCTCTTTATGATTGCAATGTGTTTTGTATCACAATTTATCTATGTGCTACTCTAGTGATGTTATTAAAGTAGTTTTATTCCTCCTACACGGTGTAATGGTGACAGTGTGTGCACTCGTGTTAGTACTTGGCGTAGGCTATGATTATGATCTCTTGTAGATTATGAAGTTAACTATTGCTATGATGGTATTGATGTGATCTATTCCTCCTACATGCGTGAAGGTGACAGTGTGCATGCTATGTTAGTACTTGGTTTAGTCGTGTCGATCTTTCATGCACTCTAAGGTTATTTAAATATGAACATTTAATTGTGGAGCTTGTTAACTCCGGCATTGAGGGTTCGTGTAATCCTACAATGTGTTCATCATCCAACAAGAGAGTGTAGAGTATGCATTTATCTATTCGTTATGTGATCAATGTTGAGAGTGTCCACTAGTGAAAGTCTATTCCTAGGCCTTGTTCCTAAATGCTATCATTTTGCTTATTCTTGTTTCACCTGAATTACTACTGTGCGTTACTACGCTTGTTTACTTCCCGCAATATTACTACCATCAACTGCCGGACAAGCTATTTTCTGCGCCGTACTACTGCTCATACTTATTCATATCACCTGTCACTATCTCTTCGAACTAGTGCACCTCTTAGGTGTGTTGGGGACACAAGAGACTTCTTGCTTTGTGGTTGCAGGGTTGCTTGAGAGGGATATCTTTGACCTCTTCCTCCTGAGTTCGATAAACCTTGGGTAATCCACTTAAGGGAAACTTGCTGCTGTTCTACAAACCTCTGCTCTTGGAGGCCCAACACTGTACAAGAATAGAAGCACCCGTCATCATCCCCTCGGTTCTAAAGCTCCTTCACGGCGACGAGAGTGAAAGGACACGGATGCCGCCTAGAGGGGGGTGAATAGGCGGTTAATTTTTTTACGAATATGGCTTAACAAATGCGGAATAAAACTAGCGTTTAATTTGTCAAGCACAAAACCTATATAACTAGGGTTCACCTATGTGCACCAACAACTTATGCTAAGAAATTCAAGCAACTATGTGATACCAAGATATATAACTTCAAGCACGAAGGCTATCACAAAGTAAAGTGCATAAGTAAAGAGCTCGGGTATAGGAATAACCGAAGTGACGCGGAGACAATGATGTATCTCGAAGTTCACACTCTTGCGAGTGCTACTCTCCGTTGGAGCGGTGTGGAGGACAAGTCACTCCAAATGCTCGAAGGCCACCGTATTCTCCTCGAGAATTCCCACCAAAAGGGATGTCCTCGATCCACTATGGAACCTTAGGGTGGTCACCGAACCCGCACAAATCTTGGGGCTATCTCCACAACTTAATTGGAGGCTCCCAATAAATCGCCACAAAGTCCTTGTCCTTGAAGAATCTCCACAACTTAATTGGAGTCCCCAAGAACACCACAAAGACCACAAAGACCACTAAGCCGTCTAGGGTCCAAAGACCCAAGAGGAACAAGCTCCCGAAGTGAATATCTCACGAACTTTCACCTCCACGTGTCACCGCGGAGAAGTCAAACCGATGCACCAAATGCAATGGCAAGAACACCACAAAGATGATCCAATTCTTCACTCTCAAATTCCAACAAAGCTACTAAAGCTATTGGGGGAATAAGAGAGGAAGAACAAAAGAAGAGGAGCACAAAATTTCTCTCCAAGATCTAGATCTAGAGATTCCCTCACAAAGAGGGGAATTTGATTGGTGCAAATATAGATCTAGACCACCTCTCTCTTTTCCTCAAATTTGAGCAAGAATTATGGAGGGATTGGGGGAGAGGAGGAGCTCTCAAGATGCAACAATGGTGGAGAGCCAAAGGTTGAAGAAGAAGTCCCAAGAGAGAGATGAAAGAAGGCTTAAATAAGGGGCACATTTTTCTGCCCGTTGGGTGCCTCGACTTGGGGCCGGTAGTACCGGCCAGCTAGGGGCGGTACTACCGCCCGTGTGTGTTGAGCGCGTGAGGGAGGCTGCTGGCCGGGAGGGGGAGGCCGGAGCCTCCGGCCGAGGTACCGGCCGGGGTACCGCCGAGCGCCCCAAACTCCCTGGAGACCATCTGTGAGGCTCGGCCTCTTTTCCGGTACCGCGGGCGGTACCTCGGGCGGTACTACCGGCCGTGCACGGGCGGTACTACCGGTCGTGCTCGGGCGGTACTACCGGCCAGCCCAAACTTCTCTCTTTGGGCAAACTTAGAAAATCAATAACTAGAGTTTGGAAATTCCGATCGACATGAAACCAATTTTGTTGGAAAGAGGACAATGATACGTCTCCGACGTATCGATAATTTCTTATGTTCCATGCCACATTATTGATGATATCTACATGTTTTATGCACACTTTATGTCATATTCGTGCATTTTACGGAACTAGCCTATTAACAAGATGCGAAGTGCCAGTTCCTGTTTTCTTTGTTTTTGGTTTCAGAAATCCTAGTAACGAAATATTCTCGGAATTGGACGAAATCAACGCCCAGTTCCTATTTTGCCCGGAAGCATCCAACACCCGAGAGTCGCCGGAGCCCACACGGGCCCCGATGATAGGGTGGCGCGGCCACCCTCTGGCGCGCGGCCCTATGGTGTCGTCGCCCCTTCGACCTTCTGACGCCCCTTTCGCCTATATAAAGCCCCTGCGTTGAAAACCCTTACGGAAAAAGCCACGGTACGCGAAACCTTCCAGCCGCCGCCATCGCGAAGCCAAGATGGGGACGAGGTCTGTTCGGCACCTGGGAGCGGGGAAGTGCCCCGGAAGGCTTCTCCATCGACACCGCTGCCATCTCCACCGCCATCTTCATCACCGCTGCTGCTCCCATGAGGAGGAGTAGTTCTCCATCGAGGCTCGGGGTTGTACCGGTAGCTATGTGGTTCATCTCTCTCCCATGTACTTCAATACAATAATCTCATGAGCTGCCTTACATGATTGAGATTCATATGATGATGCTTGTAATCTAGATGTCGTTATGCTAGTCAAGTGAATTTTACTTATGTGATCTCCGGAGACTCCTTGTCCCACGTGTGTAAAGGTGACGGTGTGTGCACCGTGTGGGTCTCTTAGGCTATATTTCACGAATACTTATTCACTGTTATGAATGGCATAGTGAAGCGCTTATTTATATCTCTTTATGATTGCAATGTGTTTTGTATCACAATTTATCTATGTGCTACTCTAGTGATGTTATTAAAGTAGTTTTATTCCTCCTACACGGTGTAATGGTGACAGTGTGTGCACTCGTGTTAGTACTTGGTTTATGCTATTATCATGATCTCTTGTAGATTGCGAAGTTAACTATTGCTATGATAGTATTGATGTGTATTATTCCTCCTACATAAGCATGAAGGTGACGGTGTGCATGCTACGTTAGTACTTGGTTTAGTCGTATTGATCTATCTTACACTCTAAGGTTATTTAAATATGAACATTTAATTGTGGAGCTTGTTAACTCCGGCATTGAGGGTTCGTGTAATCCTACGCAATGTGTTCACCATCCAACAAGAGAGTGTAGAGTATGCATTTATCTATTCTGTATGTGATCAAAGTTGAGAGTGTCCACTAGTGAAAGTCTAATCCTAGGCCTTGTTCCTAAACTGCTATCAGCTTGTTCTTGTTTTACTGAATTACTACTGCTGCGTTACTCTGTTTACTTCCCGCAATATTACTACCATCAACGCCGCAAGCACTTTTCTGGCGCCGTACTACTGCTCATACTTATTCATACCACATGTATTTCACTATCTCTTCGCCGAACTAGTGCACCTATTAGGTGTGTTGGGGACACAAGAGACTTCTTGCTTTGTGGTTGCAGGGTTGCTTGAGAGGGATATCTTTGACCTCTTCCTCCCTGAGTTCGATAAACCTTGGGTAATCCACTTAAGGGAAACTTGCTGCCGTTCTACAAACATCTGCTCTTGGAGGCCCAACACTGTCTACAAGAATAGAAGCACCCGTAGACATCAAGCACTTTTCTGGCACCGTTGCCGGGGAGGAAAGGTAAAAGGTACTCACACTCGGATCTCGGCTACTAAGCTATTCTCCGCCCGTTGTAAGTACTCGAAGCTATTTCTTTTAGACTCTGCAATTGTGACATTTGGTTTCTTGTTTACACTAGTTAGGCATAATGGACAACAATGAGCTTCTTATTCTATTTCCTGATTTAAGACATGGATGGTTTGATGCGAAAATTAAAAAACCCATGGAACATATTAATATGAATGCTTTGAACACTATTGTTGCTAATGCGATGGAAAATTCTAAGCTTGGGGAAGCTGGTTTTGATGAGCATGATATTTTTAATCCCCCAAGCATTGAGGAGAAAATTCACTTTGATGATACTATGCCTCCTATATTTGATGATGAGAATAATAATGATAGCTACTTTGTTGAATTTGCTCCCACTACAACTAATAAAATTGATTATGCCTATGTGGAGAGTAATAATTTTATGCATGAGACTCATGATAAGAATGCTTTATGTGATAGTTATATTGTTGAGTTTGCTCATGTTGCTACTGAAAGTTATTATGAGAGAGGAAAATATGGTTGTAGAAGTTTTCATGTTACTAAAACACCTCTCTATATGCTGAAATTTTTGAAGTTACACTGGTTTTATCTTCCTATGCTTGTTACTTTGCTCTTCATGAACTTGTTTATTTACAAGATTCCTATGCATAGGAAGCATGTTAGACTTAAATGTGTTTTGAATTTGCCTCTTGATGCTCTCTTTTGCTTCAACTCCTATTTCTTGCGAGTGCATCATTAAAACTGCTGAGCCCATCTTAATGGCTATAAAGAAAGAACTTCTTGGGAGATAACCCATGTGTTTATTTTACTACATCAATTTTTGTTTTGTTGAGTCTTGGAAGTTGTTTACTACTGTAGCAACCTCTCCTTATCATGTTTTTGTGCCAAGTAAAGTTTCTATGTTAAAGTTGATGTTATATTTGGGATCGCTGCGCAGAAACAGCATCGCTGTCTGTCACGAATTCTGGCACAAGTCTCTGTAGAAAATTCGAAAAAATCTGCCAATTTACGAGCGTGATCCTCAGATATGTACGCAACTTTCATTAGTTTTGAGTTTTTCCGTTTGAGCAAGTCTGGTGCCACTTTAAAATTCGTCTTCACGGACTGTTCTGTTTTTGACAGATTCTGTCTTTTATTTCGCATTGCCTCTTTTGCTATGTTGGATGAATTTCTTTGATCCATTAATGTCCAGTAGCTTTATGCAATGTCCAGAAGTGTAAAGAATGATTGTGTCACCTCTGAACATGTAAATTTTTATTGTGCACTAACCCTCTAATGAGTTTGCTTGAAGTTTGGTGTGAAGGAAGTTTTCAAGGGTCAAGAGAGGAGTATGATATACTATGATCAAGAGGAGTGAAAGCTCTAAGCTTGGGGATGCCCCCGTGGTTCATCCCTGCATATTTTAAGGAGACTCAAGCATCTAAGCTTGGGGATGCCCAAGGCATCCCCTTCTTCATCGACAACATCATCAGGTTCCTCCCCTGAAACTATATTTTTATTCAGTCACATCTTATGTACTTTACTTGGAGCGTCTGTGTGTGCTTTTATTTTTGTTTTGTTATCTTAGTTCTCTGAATAAGTTCATCCTTGTGTGGAGAGAGACACGCTCCGCTGGTTCGTATGAACACATGTGTTCTTAGCTTTTAATGTTCAAGGGCAAAAGTTGATCGCTTCACTTGTTGTTATTTTGTTGGAATCAGAAAATGCTACATGTAGTAATTGCTAAAATGTCTTGGATAATGTGATACTTGGCAATTGTTGTGCTCATGTTTAAGCTCTTGCATCATATACTTTGCACCTATTAGTGAAGAAATACATAGAGCATGCTGAAATTTGGTTTGCATAATTGGTCTCTCTAAGGTCTAGATAATTTCTAGTATTGAGTTTGAACAACAAGGAAGACGGTGTAGAGTCTTATAATGTTTACAATATGTTTTTTATGTGAGTTTTGCTGCACCGGTTCATCCTTGTGTTTGTTTCAAATAACCTTGCTAGCCTAAACCTTGTATCGAGAGGGAATACTTCTCATGCATCCAAAATCCTTGAGCCAACCACTATGCCATTTGTGTCCACCATACCTACCTACTACATGGTATTTCTCCGCCATTCCAAAGTAAATTGCTTGAGTGCTACCTTTAAATAATTCAAAATTTATCACCTCTTATTTGTGTCAATGTTTTATAGCTCATGAGGAAGTATGTGGTGTTTTATCTTTCAATCTTGTCATTTACTTTTGAGGACTTTCACAATGGACTAGTGGCACATCCGCTTATCCAATAATTTTGCAAAAAGAGCTGGCAATGGGGTTCCCAGCCGCAATTAATTAACTTTCATTAATAATTCTCTTCACATGTTTTGCTCTGATTCATCAGTAAGCAACTTAATTTTTCAAATAGATACTCCTCCATGGTATGTGAATGTTGGAAGGCACCCGAGGATTCGGTTAGCCATGGCTTGTGTAAGCAAAGGTTGGGAGGAGTGTCATCCATAAATAAAGAAAAACTAAACTAAAGTACATGTGTAAACAAAAGAGAAGAGGGACTACCTTGCTGGTAGAGATAATGTCCTTCATGGGAGCCGCTCTTGAAAGTCTGGTTGATGAGGTAGTTAGAGCCCCACTACCATTCGTTGACAACAACAAACACCTCTCAAAATTTTACTTTTACGCTCTCTTTATGTTTTCAAAATAAAAGCTCTAGCACAAATACAGCAATCGATGCTTTCCTCTTTGAAGGACCTTTCTTTTACTTTTATTGTTGAGTCAGTTTACCTATCTCTCTCCACCTCAAGAAGCAAACACTTGTGTGAACTGTGCATTGATTCCTACATACTTGCATATTGCACTTGTTATATTACTTTATGTTGACACTATCCATGAGATATACATGTTATAAGTTGAAAGCAACCGCTGAAACTTAATCTTCCTTTGTGTTGCTTCAATACCTTTACTTTGATTTATTGCTTTATGAGTTAACTCTTATGCAAGACTTATTGATGCTTGTCTTGAAGTACTATTCATGAAAAGTATTTGCTTTATGATTCATTTGTTTACTCATGTCATTACCATTGTTTTGATCGCTGCATTCATTACATATGTTTACAATATGATCAAGTTTATGACGGCATGTCACTTCAGAAATTATCTTTGTTATCGTTTTACCTGCTCGGGACGAGCAGAACTAAGCTTGGGGATGCTATATGTCTCCGACGTATCGATAATTTCTTATGTTCCATGCCACATTATTGATGATATCTACATGTTTTATGCACACTTTATGTCATATTCGTGCATTTTCTGGAACTAACCTATTAACAAGATGCCGAAGTGCCGTTCTTGTTTTCTGCTGTTTTTTAAAAGTAACGAAATATTCTCGGAATTGGACGAAATCAACGCCCGGTTCCTATTTTGCCGGAGCATCCAGAACACCCGAGAGTCGCCGGAGGGGGCCACACAGCCCGAGATGATAGGGTGGCGCGGCCAGGGCCTGGCGCGGCCCTATGGTGTCGTCGCCCCTTCGACCTTCGGACGCTGCCCTTTCGCCTATATAAAGCCTGCGTTGAAAACCCTTACGGAAAAAGCCACGGTACAGAAACCTTCCAGAGCCGCGCCATCGCGAAGCCAAGATCTGGGGACATGAGTCTTTGTTACGGCACCTCGGACGGGGAAGTGCCCCCGGAAGGCTTCTCCATCGACACTGCCATCTCCACCGCCATCTTCATCACCGCTGCTGCTCCCATGAGGAGGAGTAGTTCTCCATCGAGGCTCGGGGCTGTACCGGTAGCTATGTGGTTCATCTCTCTCCCATGTACTTCAATACAATAATCTCATGAGCTGCCTTACATGATTGAGATTCATATGATGATGCTTGTAATCTAGATGTCGTTATGCTAGTCAAGTGAATTTTACTTATGTGATCTCCGGAGACTCCTTGTCCCACGTGTGTAAAGGTGACAGTGTGTGCACCGTGTGGGTCTCTTAGGCTATATTTCACGAATACTTATTCACTGTTATGAATGGCATAGTGAAGCGCTTATTTATATCTCTTTATGATTGCAATGTGTTTTGTATCACAATTTATCTATGTGCTACTCTAGTGATGTTATTAAAGTAGTTTTATTCCTCCTACACGGTGTAATGGTGACAGTGTGTGCATCCGTGTTAGTACTTGGTTTATGCTATGATCATGATCTCTTGTAGATTGCGAAGTTAACTATTGCTATGATAGTATTGATGTGTATTATTCCTCCTACATAAGCATGAAGGTGACAGTGTGCATGCTACGTTAGTACTTAGTTTAGTCGTATTGATCTATCTTACACTCTAAGGTTATTTAAATATGAACAT
The DNA here is from genome assembly GCA_030979885.1 of Lolium multiflorum. Classification (NCBI taxonomy): domain Eukaryota; kingdom Viridiplantae; phylum Streptophyta; class Magnoliopsida; order Poales; family Poaceae; genus Lolium; species Lolium multiflorum. Next base: position 306,876,625 of record CM061750.1, read on the forward strand.
TTAATTGTGGAGCTTGTTAACTCCGGCATTGAGGGTTCGTGTAATCCTACGCAATGTGTTCATCATCCAACAAGAGAGTATAGAGCATTTATTTATCTAATGTGATCAAAGTTGAGAGTGTCCACTAGTGAAAGTCTAATCCCTAGGCCTTGTTCCTAAATATGCTATCGCTCTTTTTGTTTGAATTACTACTGCTGTATACTTCTTGTTTACTTCAATATTACTACCATCAAGCTACAAAAGCACTTTTCGAGCCTACTACGCTCATACTTATTCATACCACATGTATTTCACTATCTCTTCGTGAACTAGTGCACCTATTAGGTGTGTTGGGGACACAAGAGACTTCTTGCTTTGTGGTTGCAGGGTTGCTTGAGAGGGATATCTTTGACCTCTTCCTCCCGAGTTCGATAAACCTTGGGTAATCCACTTAAGGGAAACTTGCTGCCGTTCTACAAACCTCTGCTCTTGGAGGCCCAACACTGTCTACAAGAATAGAAGCACCCGTAGACATCAGACAACAAGAGATACCCCAACAAAGAGTGAAAATATGGAAACTAGTTGGGGATTATTTTCTATTATTTTTAGAGTGAAACCTCTCAATACGAGAAACCGGGAAAATCGCCGATATCGAAAACGCAACAAGTGATAAACCCGAAATCCATTTTCGATGAACTAGAGCTTGCCATGGATATAACCACAAGCTCTAAAACACCACATGGATAAGATCCAAATACAACCAAGAAAGATAATGCAAGGATGCAAAGGTTTGACCGCACTCCGAACGATACGATCGAGTTACTCACTCGAGAGCCCCTTGATAGTACGACCACTATCCTATCAACCGGTCTCCCAACTAAACCACGAGACCGGTAAGAAAGAAACCCTACCAGAGCAAACCTTAACATAGCGCCTTCCACTTTAGCTCGATGATGATGATCTTGATCGCAACAAGATGAAACGCCGTTCTTGATTGTGCTTGCTTGATGTCTTGCGGATTGCTCCCCCATAATCCACTATAGGAGAGCTTCTTCTTCGGTGCATCTTCACATATCCATGAGGACATATGAATGGCAAGCTTCAAGCATGTGAGCTCTTCGAGTTGACTCATCTTGAACTTACACCTCATTTCTTCGTATTGCAACGTTGACGCCAACTAATCGTTCAAGCATTGCCTACGGACAACTCCTACACATATAACTCAATGCAACCATTAGTCCATAGGGATTGTCATTAATTACCAAAACCACACATGGGGCTCTATGCACTTTCAATCTCCCCCATTTTGGTAATTGATGACAATCTCTTTGAGAGGGTTTATATAAGGAATTTAAGAAACAAAACAAGTTGAATATATAGAACAAACTCCCCCATGATATATGCATGTGTGAATGAACTTGAATTTCATTGCATATATTGGCAATCAAAGCCTAGCGAGGTTTCCTCTAAATATTCAACCAAGCAAGGCAATAAGATGCAAAGCATGAAGGGAAAATACTTTGGCACAAAGTAAGAAGCATAAAACCCAATTCCCTTAAACCCTCGAAATTTCTCCCCCATTGGCATCCATTGCCAAAATGGGCGAAAAATCTAGAAAGGTCAATATAGTGAGACTTCCTCCACAAGGTGTGCATTTCTCATCTTGTGAGTGAAATCAAATGCACGTATCCGATGATGAATACACGGAGGGATTCAAACTATACAAGGATCAAAGATTTCAAAAGGATAACAAAGTCAAGAAGCTTCAACACATGAAGCAAGAAATCAAATGAACCCAAACATGGAACCAAATGAAAGATAAATATTATGATAAGATCAAGAAGGGTGCTCTAAATAACATAAGGAAGCTCCCCAAGGTTTGTGCACAAAGATAGACAAGATTTATTGGAATATAGGTGCACAAACATGATATCATTACTCCCATAATGTCATTTAGAGAAAAAGATACCAAGTGAAATAAAGTCTTATGATCACCGCAAAATAGTGCTTTAAATAAAATGAGGAAGCTCCCCCAAGGTACATGCATAAATTAGATTGTTGTATTTGAATACAATATGCATAACATGGAATCATCACTCCCTTATTACCATCAATACAAACAATTGCAATAGACCATAGATAATAAATTAAGTTTGACACTTGGAGAAAATAAATGGTTGAGCAATAAGTAAGAGATCCCATAAGTAGAGGCTCAACCAAAAGAATATGTGAAAGGCATGGCCAAGCATATTATAAGACTAATACAAGAATGCGAAAATAGCATCATCATAGTCTTCAAAGAATGATTTTGCTTATCGTGACCAATCAACACATATCAATAAGAAAAGATATCAAATGGAGATGTATCACCTCTCATGTATATAAGTTCCTCTAAGTAGACAATATCACGAAGATATTTATCCACAAAGAAACATGTACACACAAAATAGATACAAAAAAATTAAAACATGATATCCAAAGCAAAGTCATGTAATATACCAATAAGATCTTTGCTTAATAGCATGCCCAAGGGCTCAATTTTATCTTATTGTACATTAATGAATCTTCAACCATAAACACGTCAAAGACATCGCAAATATCAACAAGGGAAAGAAGATAGTTGGGATGCTTTGAGAAAAGCAACAAGTATCAAAATTAAAAGATACCAAAAGAAAGAACTCAATTTGCATTAAGAAGGTTTCATTAAGACATTTGCAAATAGAGAGATTCATGCCAAGATGTAACCACGAGATTGGATACAAGAAAAATTTGCATGAGAAGATACTTGTTACCAAGATAGCATTGGTGTCGATGTAATAGATATGAGTTTGTTGATCATCCTAGCTTGCCTCAAATAATCATTTAGTAACCACTTCTTCCTTATGAATTTGGCAAGCATCCAATGCATCTTCATGTACCTAAAACAAAATTAAGTACAAAATGGTCCCCAAACTAATTGGGTCCAAAGTAGTTAGACACTACAACATATGGACAAACTCCACATAAATATTTGCATATTGATATGAAATTGAATTTCATGCACATCTTAGCCCATTTAGGATTTGTTGGAGTTTACCCTATATATTGGAACAAAGAAAGCAAAGCATGCCATAGAATATACATATAATAAATATGCATGCATGCATGCATGAGACTCTCAAGAACCAAACGGAAATACAATTTGGACAAAACACCAATTAAATCAAGAACAATAGTTGTCCAAATTATATTGAAGAATCAAATCAACACAAGATTGATTACAAAGACTTATCTCATTACAAGAAGCTAATCAAACCCAAAACAAGCAATGAGATAACCAACTCCCAAGAGAGGAAGGTTCCAACAAATAATCCAAACCCTCACACTTTTCATGATGGCACAAGTGCCGAAAAGAAAGATTTGTCTTCCAAAATCAAGTACTTGATAAAGATCAAGCAATGAAATTAAATGATAGGATCATAAAATTGGCATTCAAACACACGAGAGCTCCCCCAAGATTAGTGCATTGTTTAGGATTTTTCATTTGAATACACAATGCACAAAAGTGGGATCATTACTCCACCCATATTTAATAGAACGCTAAGAAAGTTCAAGAAACAAATCATATCCATAAAAAGCAAGGAATACACATGGGAGTCATAGTCAAAAACCATTTCATGGCAAGAAATAAAGCAATTAAACACAAGAGCCAAGGTAAAGATGATCAATAAATATGTACCTCATCATAGATTACCAATTGTCCTAGGACAAGAGGTATTTGGGAAATATTTCCCGGTGGTAGTTTCCAAGTATATCCAAGATCATCTTCACACCAAAGAAAGCATATGGTAAAATATACGAGTTAACCATCATGCAAAGAGAGTTTCTTGATAGCTTCAATTAATTACACCATCGTGCAAAGCAATGAATAGCATAACTTGAAGCACATGATTTCCCAAAAAGGATATGAGACACAACCATGTCAAGAAAAGCTCTCACAAACAAGATCCACAAGGATATTAGCAAAGAAGCCATTTAAGCAATTTGGACTTGTTTGAGCAAACCATGCCACATAGGAACGAGATAATTTACAATATCAATACTATGTGACACAACCTCAAATATACACATTTTCATGGCTTGAAATATGCACAAAGCATAATACTCCCCCATAATGTGATATAGAATTTATTTTCCCAAGAGGCAACAAGGAACCAACAAGAGATAATTAATGGACATTATATAATTTGAATTTCTCATGAGGATGACATACCACATAGAGACTACATAAACTTGTAATGTCAATTCTAAGTGGTACTCCTCATGTACACACATTTTTAGGGTTGTGACATTCCCAAGGGCATATCACTCCCCCAAAATGGGATAGTCCATTAATCACTCCCAAGAGCCATTATAAGATACAAAAAGATGCAAATAGGCTCCAACACAAACACAAATACATGGTGCGCAACCTAACATTCATAGACTTGATTTCTCAAGATAAGTCAAATAGGAAGCACAACATATACAAGTATATGCAAGGTACAAAACCAACATATGCAAAAAGGGGCGAGTAACTTTCAATGTAGACAAGTTAAGTACAAGTTGCCGCAAGGAGGAACATTGGATATGATAGAAGTGAGATAACCCAAATGACTTGGCTTGAGGCAATATAATTGATGAAGATCCCTTATTTCTTCATGATATAGCCAAGTCTCCAATGCCCTCCAACATCACCTATTGATCAAGTTTTAGCTTGTTGGTCCCCAACCAAGTTGGGTCCTAAGAGGTTAGTCACAATAGGTTTGGCAACCCAAATGGTTCTTTTCTTGACACCACTTTGAGCACCAACATATTTGGCAAACACATTGCCAACCTCATCCTTACGAAGAGAATAAACATCATCAATGATGATAGGGTTGGACGAGGTACCAATAGTGCAAAAGGAGGATATGTGGCCCTTCTCACGGCATATGTAGCAAGTTCTTCTCTTCTCCTTCTTCTCACTTGATTTCTCCACAATGGGAGCATTAGATTTAATCTTCTTGGGAAGTGGCTTTTCTTCAACCCGAGGTTGGGCATTGCCTTGAACTTGAGGCCGCTTCCATTCTTGCTTCTTATTAAGAGGCTTCTTCTTCAATGGGCAATATCTAACATGATGCCCTTCAATTTTGCACTTGAAGCAAGTAATCTTGGCCGGATCTTTGATTTGAACTTGGCCCTTCTTGTTCTTGGAGCTATTGGACTTTTTATTGTTGTTGGAGATAAATCCAAGTCCGCTCTTGTCATTGGGGGATTGTTGCACACTCAACATCTTGTCAAGTTTGCATTTCCCTTCATGACCCTTTCTCAAGTCTTTCTTCAAGGAAGTGACTTGAGCCTTGAGCTCTTCAATTTCCTCTACATGGTTAGTAGCAACACAAATACTAGAGGAAGTAGAGACTTCATTGTTAGAGCAACAAGGCAAGGAAGATAATTCATCACAAGATTTTGCACTACTATGAGTGGATGAATTAATAGGACTAGAACATGGCAATATAACATTTTGAGAAGTAGTGCTAGTATCCACATGAGGCTCACACAATATTACCTTCGACATACTAGCCTCATGAGCTAACTTTAGCTTCTCATGGGACACTAGAAGATCATCATGGGAGCTAGAGATTTTTCCATGACTTTCTTCCAAAATCCCATACTTGATAGTTAGCAATTCAAGTTGAGCCCTTAGCTCAACATTCTCCGTCAAAATGGATGCTTTACTAGATGTAGATTTAGTAGCACAAGCATCATTATTAATAGCAATAGGAGAAGGCAAGTTGGCATGCTCTTTTAGATATGAAGCTTTAAGTTGCTCATGTGACTCGGTGAGTTTGGTGAGCGCACTCTCAATGACCATAGAGCCATTTTTGAGTTGCTCAAAATCCTCAAGGAGTTTAGCATTAACAAACACAAGCTTATCATTTTTTAGCTTTAAATCATTTGCCACTTCAAGATCTCTATCATGGTTTTCCTTTATTCTAGACAATTCTAGAGAAAAGGTCTCCTCAAGAGATTCTTTGGTGGTTTGTTCTTCTTCAAGTTCACCCTTAAGAGAACCTATTTCATCGGCATAATCACGTTCAAGAGCACCCATTTTTAATATGGTGTTCTCATGCATCTCAATAAGTTTTTGGCTCTCAATAGCACAAACTAAGATTTCAACAAATTTAGAGCAAGCAATTTTATTTTTGCGAAGAGCACGATGAACAACCTCACCCTTGTCATGTAAAGAGGCAATCAATTCCTCTTCTTCTTCATGAACTTCATCTTCATCATGATGAGAAAGATTAGCTTCCGAGTTATGAGATCCCGTAGAAGCCTTAGCCATAAGGCATATGTGAGAAACTTGAGATGATGGAGAAGAAGAGATACTTGAAGCTCCATTCAAGATCTTGTAATTGCCAATGGATTCTTCGGTTTTCTCTACATTGTTAGACACACAACAACTAGAGGAAATAGAAGCATTTATATCACGGCGACAAGAATTAGCAAGCATATCACCATGGCATTTAGATGAGCATTTAACACATGGTATGCAAGGACTATCAACACAAGCATGTGAATCATTTATAGTGCTATATGTGTCTAAGTCCAAAGATGAGGCATTGCAATAAGATAGAGATGGAGGATCATCAAGAATAGGCTCACCATCAACATTGCAATGGTCATCACCACTCACCTTGGCATTTCCTTGTGTATTGCAACACAATGGTGAAGTGGATGAAAGTTCATCACGGCCGGAAGTGGAGGGAATACAATCATCCTCAATAATGTTGGACACATCATATTTTTCTTGAAGCTTTGTCCATAAATCATGAGCGCTCCGGAAAGGCAAGATTGCAAGACTATCTACATTGCTCAAAGCATGAACAAGCACATTAGAAGCTTGAGCATTGAGATACAAATTTTTCTCATCCTCTAAAGATAGATTTTTGGAATCCATCGGAGGAGAAAAACCTATATCTACAATTCGCTCCATATGAGGGTCAATGGCCCGAAAATGACTAAGCATGCAAATTTCCAAACATCATAATTTGTGCCATCGAATATAAAAGTGTGATCATGCACTAAATACCTAGCCGACATCCTTACTCTCAAGGCGGTGAAGCCTAGAATGAGAGACCGGGCTCTGATACCAATTGAAAGGACACGGATGCCGCCTAGAGGGGGGGTGAATAGGCGGTTAAAAACTTTTACGAATATGGCTTAACAAATGCGGAATAAAACTAGCGTTTAATTTGTCAAGCACAAAACCTATATAACTAGGGTTCACCTATGTGCACCAACAACTTATGCTAAGCAATTCAAGCAACTATGTGATAGCAAGATATATAACTTCAAGCACGAAGGCTATCACAAAGTAAAGTGCATAAGTAAAGAGCTCGGGTATAGGAATAACCGAAGTGACGCGGAGACAACGATGTATCCCGAAGTTCACACTCTTGCGAGTGCTACTCTCCGTTGGAGCGGTGTGGAGGACAAGTCACTCCAAATGCTCGAAGGCCACCGTATTCTCCTCGAGAATTCCCACCAAAAGGGATGTCCTCGATCCACTATGGAACCTTAGGGTGGTCACCGAACCCGCACAAAGCTTGGGGCTATCTCCACAACTTAATTGGAGGCTCCTAATAAATCGCCACAAAGTCCTTGTCCTTGAAGAATCTCCACAACTTAATTGGAGTCCCCAAGAACACCACAAATACCACAAAGACCACTAAGTCGTCTAGGGTCCAAAGACCCAAGAGGAACAAGCTCCCGAAGTGAATATCTCACGAACTTTCACCTCCACGTATCACCGCGGAGAAGTCAAACCGATGCACCAAATGCAATGGCAAGAACACCACAAAGATGATCCAATTCTTCACTCTCAAATTCCAACAAAGCTACTAAAGCTATTGGGGGAATAAGAGAGGAAGAACAAAAGAAGAGGAACACAAAATTTCTCTCCAAGATCTAGATCTAGAGATTCCCTCACAAAGAGGGGAATTTGATTGGTGCAAATATAGATCTAGACCACCTCTCTCTTTTCCTCAAATTTGAGCAAGAATCATGGAGGGATTGGGGAGAGGAGGAGCTCTCAAGATGCAACAATGGTGGAGAGCCAAAGGTTGAAGAAGAAGTCCCAAGAGAGAGATGAAAGAAGGCTTAAATAAGGGGCACATTTTTCTGCCCGTTGGGTGGCTCGACTTGGGGCTAGTACCGGCCAGCTAGGGGCGGTACTACCGCCCGTGTGTGTTGAGCGCGTGAGGGAGGCTGCTGGCCGGGAGGGGGAGGCCGGAGCCTCCGGCCGAGGTACCGGCCGGGGTACCGCCGAGCGCCCCAAACTCCCTGGAGACCATCTGTGAGGCTCGGCCTCTTTTCCGGTACCGCGGGCGGTACCTCGGGCGGTACTACCGGCCGTGCACGGGCGGTACTACCGGTCGTGCTCGGGCGGTACTACCGGCCAGCCCAAACTTCTCTCTTTGGGCAAACTTAGAAAATCAATAACTAGAGTTTGGAAATTCCGATCGACATGAAACCAATTTTGTTGGAAAGAGGACAACAAGAGATACCCCAACAAATAGTGAAAATATGGAAACTAGTTGGGGATTATTTTCTATTATTTTTAGAGTGAAACCTCTCAATACGAGAAACCGGGAAAATCGCCGATATCGAAAACGCAACAAGTGATAAACCCGAAATCCATTTCGATGAACTAGAGCTTGTCATGGAAATAACCACAAGCTCTAAAACACCACATGGATAAGATCCAAATACAACCAAGAAAGATAATGCAAGGATGCAAAGGTTTGACCGCACTCCGAACGATACGATCGAGTTACTCACTCGAGAGCCCCTTGATAGTACGACCACTATCCTATCAACCGGTCTCCCAACTAAACCACGAGACCGGTAAGAAAGAAACCCTACCAGAGCAAACCTTAACATAGCGCCTTCCACTTTAGCTCGATGATGATGATCTTGATCGCAACAAGATGAAACGCCGTTCTTGATTGTGCTTGCTTGATGTCTTGCGGATTGCTCCCCCATAATCCACTATAGGAGAGCTTCTTCTTCGGTGCATCTTCACATATCCATGAGGACATATGAATGGCAAGCTTCAAGCATGTGAGCTCTTCGAGTTGACTCATCTTGAACTTACACCTCATTTCTTCGTATTGCAACGTTGACGCCAACTAATCGTTCAAGCATTGCCTACGGACAACTCCTACACATATAACTCAATGCAACCATTAGTCCATAGGGATTGTCATTAATTACCAAAACCACACATGGGGGCTCTATGCACTTTCAGAGAGCAACAGTCATATCGATGTCATCGTCTTCGAGCAGCTCTTCGATGTATGAATCATCCGAAGTTGACCAACCAAAACTATTGGACATCGACCTGTCCATGTTCGCATCCATCTAAATACCGAGACACATACAATTAATCTAACTAAAATGAACTAAAAACAAAAATACAAAAGAAACAAATTCTTATCGTCGCGGGCGGGGTCGGAGGCCGGGGCGAGCTCGTCGCGGGCGAGCCGTCGGCGGCGCGGCAGGGTCGGAGGAGGAAGCTCGGGGCGGGAGAGGCGGAGGCGGACGGGAGACGGGGCGAGCTCGGGGCGGCAGAGGTGGAGGCGGACGGGGTCGGAGGCGGCGGGGTCGGAGGAGGACGGCCTCGACGTTGTCGGGCGAGCTCTGGCGTGTTGACGTCAGAAACCCACCGGCGGGCAGTGACTGGTCAACACCGTAGAGCCGGGAACGACTAGGGCTGCGGCTGGCCGGTCCTCGGAGCGACGGCCCGCAAAGCCTCCTGGTCGCCGTCTGAGGTTGCAGGCGTGCCACCTGACCTATACCTGGTCGGGGAAGGTGTGGATGATGCCTCGCTTAGTTTCCCGGGGCACACACGTACACGTTAAATACGAGCCTCGATCGGCTCTCGGGTTGTCTGTGAATCGGCTCATGGAGCCGATTCACCCATGATTCGTCCGAGGTGGCCGAATATATGGTGGTCCTGCTTGATCATGATAAAGCATATGAGATCCACGACGATCTGGGGTTTTCACCGCATAATCGGATCATCCTACTCAAGATTGGGCCTCGCGCTCACGCAATCGTAAGCCAGCCCTAGACAAGGCCTAAAAACCAACACTAGGTTGATCCTCGGAACGTCCTGTCTAGGGGCAGCAAACTACACCCCGCATGCCGCTGGATCCTCCAACCCTTTGTAAGGCCTAACTATTGCAGGATATTAAACTAATCCTTGATGAATCAAGGAGCGACCATAACGGATCAGATCTACTAAATAACGATCAAGCGGGTGCCGCCGCACCCATGATGAGGTACAGGGACGGCTAGATGCGCAAGGGTTGCACTACGCATATGATACTAGGAACAATGCTAACCCTAACACATCTATGATAACTACGTTGCTCGCCATCAAAAAGGCTTCAGTACGAGCAACGCATGAACAACTAGGCAGGCTCGTGCTGCCTAGATCGCGAGATGCGATCTAGGCAGCATGGTGCTTACCGGAGGAACCCTCGAGACGAAGGAGTTGGCGATGCGCCGAGATTGGTTTGTGTTGAACGTTGGTTGTTGTTTATTCCATAAACCCTAGGTACATATTTATAGTCCAGGGGACTTTCTAATGTGGGCGTGCACCATACCGTGCACGGGTAAAACTCTAACTTCTAAACTAAGATGCGATCTAATATGTTACAGATACATGGGCAATTAAGCCCGAACTCCCAGCGCAAGGCCGCTTCGAAGATGCTCCACGTGTACGTCCTTTAAGCCCATCTCCACTTACGGCCCATCTCCTGATCTGGCCAAAATCAGGTGATAACACATGCCCCCCTGGTTTTGGTAATGATAATACCAAAACCATCTGTTTCTTTTTTTTTCGAGGGTCATGTCGTGGTAGAACCGTCGCAGTTTCCTTCATGATGACGTCTTGCCTCCTCGCCTTCTCTGCACGACTTGACGGTTACGCACCACGTTCTCGGGAGCGCTAGGCATTAAACCAGATATTCCCCCTTTTATTCGGCCACTTCCTGTAGCTCTCTTCCTCATCCTCCAGGCACTAGCACTTCCAAAGAAAAAACCCTCCTGTGCCACCATGTCCTCCTCTTCGTCGGACCTTTCTGCGAGTCCTCCCCCTTCCGCGGCCGACGCCGGAGTGGAAACCGGAGGAAGCCCACGCGGCCAACATTCGCCGCGCCATCGAGGCGGGGATGAGCCAAGCCACGACTTCTCCACCTGGTCGGAGGACCCAGTCCACGACCGACGGGGAGAGCGACCTCTCCTTCCTTGCCGGGGAGGAGGCGGTGGAAAGCGGCGACGACCACCTTCCTGGGGACGGGCCCCCTCCTCCGAAGAGGAGGCCGGAGGAGGAGGAAGAAGATGACAGCTCCTCCGACGAGGCTGGCCAGCGCCCTGCCCTGGCACAGCAATCTCGGCGATTTCGACGGCGGCAGCCGACGACGGCGATGAAGAAGACGAGGACAACGAAGGTCTGCCGGCGGTCGCTACTGGCCCGACGGCGAGGCGGTGGGAGCAGTGCCGACGCGGCGATGGCGACGGCGACGAGGCAACAACGGCCCCTAGATAGGATCTCAGCTCGGGGCCATCGGTAGTAGACGGGCAATGTAGCCCCTAGGATCTTCTTTTGAGAGCAATCAGCTCTTTATGTAAGAACTCTAGTTAATCAATGGAGAATTTCCCCAACTCGATCTTGTCGTCCTTTTTATGATAATTTAGCCGATTGCCCTTTATACCGGGCTTGCCGACTGCCAATCTGGTCGGTGCTTAAGGAGCCGATGGCAATGCATCGGACTCTCATGATAAACTCAAGGCAGATCCATCCAGACCTCCACCCCAGGACGAGCCGCAATCGCGCAAATCCTAGATCCTGGAAATGCAGACTCAACCACACGGACTATTGGACCTCAGCGGCATTCTCATCTACCGGATCTTCTTTGCCACTGTCCTGATGATGCCTCATCTCTTTGTAGTCACACCTGGTCCAAAGTCCGTCAGCGATCGTTGCTTCTTTCCACTACCTCCAGCCATTCCCGTCTGCAATAATTCACCCTCTCTTGACGAGTTATGATGCAGGGCAAGTCGATTTCAACCAAATCGGCTCCATAGAACGAGGAACCTTGAGGGGCGAGCTGCCCCCCGAGCCTTAGCCCAGGCGAGGATAAAAGCAGACCAGCTGATTGAGCCACCATCGGTTTCCCGACTGTATCACTGTGTTAGGCTCAAAGAGCCAGCCCCTGGCAGATTCTGGAAAGGTCAGCAGCTCCCTTGAACCGAGGACCCGCCTTGCTGTCCTAATTAGCTCATCATCTTGGGCGAACTGATGCAGCTTCTGGTGCAAATAGCTCGGCTCGAATGGTTCGGCTCATCAAGATCATCGGACGATCATCGGTTGTTCTCATGACCCTAGACTGATCCGCAAGCTTGCGCCAACACTGCCGATTTGGTGATGGATGCTCCATGAGATCTTTGCCTGTAACCACCATACCCCTTGAGTCGACGGCCAAGCGTCGGCTTTGCCCCATGAGACCTCAAGCAAGATCGTGAGCCTTGCTAGCCAATCCAGCGGGCTGGCCATCTGGTTCCGGGCAGGTGCCCACAACAAAGCCCCGTGCGTGCCACTCAATTGGCTTGTATGTAGAAACTGATGTTTTTGGTGACATCAGCATCATTCTTCAGCAAGCTGAGATGTAGGGCCAGCCGATTGGGAAAAAATCGGCTTCCTATAATGAAGGACCCTTCGGGTCAACTGTCTCTGAGCTTCTCCGTTCAAGTCCTGCGTCTCGTCGATAATATCGGCTCATTATCTTTGGGTGATGCAGCCCTTGGTGAAGACATTTCCTGATGTTTTCCCCCCTTTCGGTCGTGACATGCCGTAGCCGATCGCCCCATCATTGACTATTCTCCTGGTTTCAGAAGAGACATACTGCTTCGCGGGGCCGCGACCCGACATTGTCGACACCATGATCCGTTTGGGGCATCAATCATTCTACTGAGAAGAGCCTTCAGTGGAGCCTCGCTGCCTGATGACTGTTCCCTTAAGCTCCTTCGTGTGACGGTCGCAAGGTGGTTGATGCCCTTAAGTCGATGGCCGTGCATCGGGTGCTCAAAAGTTTTGATGTCTTCGATTTTTTGTGGCCGATTGTTTTTATGTATCGGCCCCCACAAGCTGCTCTGTTGGAAACTTAACATCGTCCCAGCTCCGTACCATCCCTCTGTGTGAGCCGATTCTGTCAAGTAATTGATGGTATCGGCTCTTCAGGCATCCGTTGGATCAATGCTTAACACAAACGACGGTAAGTTGAGGATCATTTCGGCCGATTGCCAAAATCGGCCTCCTTTTTTGTTGCAATGCTTGACGATGGGTGGCAACTCCTTGGATTTACACCGTGGCATGTTGGAGATGAGATCCCCTGCTTTTCATTCATTTTTTTTTTGAGGGCCGATCGTAGGGATCGGCCTTGCCACGTATGTCCAACGTCTTGGACGTGCTATTCCATTAGGCCGGTGGATAAAACCAGCCTTACCCCATTCTTTGTCACATCTATGCGTTCGCAGTCATCCAAATTGATGCCCGAGAGTGGTTCTTGGCCTGACGCCTCCCAAATGCCCATGCCGGCTGTTGAAATTTCGGTGAATCATCGGCGTGGACGACTTCCACTTCATCTCCATCCCTTTGTATCAGCATTGGTGCATCGTGGATGGGATGCAACAGTGGCGTGGATCCAATCCCTCCCTAATATCACAGCATAGGTACTTTGCTGTCGACAACAAAGAACGTTGTAGGGATAGTCTTCCTTCCTACGGTCAGATCCACGTTTAGAACACCTTGCGCTTTGGCCGTTGAAATCGCTCAAAGTTACATTGGTTTTGATTAAATCCGAGGTGGAGCGTCCCAACCGCCGCATAGAGTAAGGCATAATGTTGACTGCCGCTCCGGTGTCCACCAACATCTTGTTGACAAGCTGCCCATTGATGTAACCTCGCAAGTACAAGGCCTTCAAATGCCTGTAACTTCTTTCTCGCGGCTTCTCGAAGATGACCGGCCGTGGGCCGCATCCAAATGTGCCACAGGTGCTTCAAATAACCTCGGAGCGCTAAATTCCGCGGGAAGGATGAAGACCATGTTTGTGCCACGATGTCTCATCATCGGCTTTCCTCGTTTAGGGCGCCACTCTTTTCTTTGTGGCCGACCTTCTTCATCCGGGGTTCGCTGAATTTTGGCGGCCAGGTCAGGCCGTGCCTTCCTCGGCGCATATAACCTTTCGGCTTCTTCCAACGCACGTAGTCGCTGAACCCTCCGTTTTTGAGGCGGCTGAGCCCGTCGGGACACCATCTTGGCCGATGACACTTATCCTCTTCATCATCGTCCTCTAGTTCCTCGTGATCTCCCATCCGAACGGACTCGGTGTGCTTGCTCCAAGGCGGGAGAGGCCCTAGACGCTGGAACACGGACACCTTGGCTGTACCCTTCTCCTTTTGTTTACATTGGGCAATTGCCGATTGTTGGTAATCGGCTCATTCCGGAATCCCAGCAATGTCTGAAGGGGCAGTCCCAGTGCCTATCCACATTGTCCGGCTCCTCAGACCTCCCTCTGGCGCAACGTTCGTGCCCGTCGTCGTGGCCGTTGTTCTGACGATACCTCCCGCCTGCACCAGACTGATGATCCCTTTGCCCGCCTTCGCCGTAGCGGCGACGTCGGTGGTATGGCTGATCATATTCGCTGAGGGGATGCTCGGATAGTGGGCGTGGATGCCGTATGCTTCTCCTCCTCCTCGGCCGGTACGTTTATCGTCGTCTTGGGGCCGGTCCCGTGGAGCGGCCTCGTCTTTCTCTTTGCCACGAGTGTGGCTGCTTTCCTTTGTCCGCGTCATGGCGAATCACGAACCCCGCCATATTGGCATCGAAAGAGAACCCTGGTTCCCTTATGGAGTGGCTGAGATCGACCGTGTTGCGCCATGGGAGCGGGCGTCGTGGGAAGAGCCGATGAGGTCGGCCTCGCGGAGGGCCCCGACTTTGCCATTCCGATCCTCGTACTCGACCGAGGTGCTTTCGCCATCTCGATGTGGATGGCGAGGTGGTTGTCGTTGAAGAGTGTCCCACCGGGTGCGAGAATGTGTTGACGTGAGAAACCCACCGGCGGGCGATGGTAGTCAGCACCGTAGAGCCGGGAACGACTAGGGCTGCGGCTGGCCCCGGTCCCTCAGCGACGGCCCGCAAAGCCTCTGGTCGCGCGCCGATGCGGTTGCAGGGCGTGCCACCTGACCTATACCGGTCGGAAGGTGTGGATGATGCCTCGCTTAGTTTCTGCAGGGCACACACGTACACGTTAAATACGAGCCTCGATCGGCTCTCAGGTTGTCTGTGAATCGGCTCATGGAGCCGATTCACCCATGATCGTCCGAGGTGGCCGAATATATGGTGATCTGCTTGATCATGATAAAGCATATGAGATCCACGACGATCTGGGGTTTTCACCGCATAATCGGATCATCCTACTCACGATTGGGCCTCGCGCTCACGCACGGTAAACGTAAGCCAGCCCTAGACAAGGCCTAAAAACCAACACTAGGTTGATCCTCGGAACGTCTGTCTAGGGGCAGCAAACTACACTGCATGCCGCTGGATCCTCCAACCCTTTGTAAGGCCTAACTATTGCAGATATTAAACTAATCCTTGATGAATCAAGGAGCGACCGTAACGGATCAGATCTACTAAATAACGATCAAGCGGGGTGCCCGCACCCATGATGAGGTACAGGGACGGCTAGATGCGCAAGGGTTGCACTACGACAGCATATGATACTAGGAACAATGCTAACCCTAACACATCTATGATAACTACGTTGCTCGCCATCAAAAGGCTTCAGTACGAGCAACGCATGAACAACTAGGCAGGCTCGTGCTGCCTAGATCGCGAGATGCGATCTAGGCAACATGGTGCTCTGGAGGAACCCTCGAGACGAAGGAGTTGGCGATGCGGAGATTGGTTTGTGTTGAACGTTGGTTGTTGTTTATTCCATAAACCCTAGGTACATATTTATAGTCCAGGGGACTTTCTAATGTGGGCGTGCACGGGTAAAACTCTAACTTCTAAACTAAAATGCGATCTAATATGTTACAGATACATGGGCAATTAAGCCCGAACTCTCAGCGCAAGGCCGCGAAGATGCTCCACGTGTACGTCCTTTAAGCCCATCTCCACTTACGCCCATCTCCCGATGCCAAAATCAGTGATAACGGGCGGGAGGCGGAGGCGAACGGGAGGCGGGGCGAGCTCGGGGCGGGAGAGGCGAAGGCGGACGGGAGGCGTGGCAAGCTCGGGCGGGAGAGGCGGAGGCGAACGGGAGGCGGGGCGGGCTCGTCGGCAGCGAAGGGAGACGAATCGAGGGCGGAGGCGTCCGAATCTTGGCAGAGGGCGAGGCAGTGGGGGCCGGCGGCGAGTCGGGGCGGCGGGGCGAGTTAGGCGGAGGACGAATCGGGGCGGCGGCGGCGGGCTCGTCAACCAGAGGAGGAGGAAGGGGAGGCTGGGGGAAATTTTAGTCCCGCGAGCGTGCGTTGACCAGATTGAAGGGCCCCTCGGTTTTGCCTCTGGACCTAGACTAGTCCAGGTCAAGTGGGGAAATGAGGGTTCGGCCTTCAAATTTTTTTGAGGATTAAAGGGTCTTAGGTTCCGCGCCTCGTTTCGGGCTCAAATCTCAAAAAATAGTTTTTTTGAGGGTTTGACCAATTTGAGGGCACTACTAGTGATGCTCTAAGGCGTATTAGCCACTCGGTAAGGATGTCGGAGATTTGTCGAAATTTAAATGTATCAATATACTAAAGAGTGTCTAGATACATCTAAATTTAGACAAAACTGTGACATCTTTTTATGAAAAGGGGTAGCATGTTTTCACCTATATTTTGCTATATATTATTTATGAAGTAAATACGTAGTATATAAACTATATAGTTTTCGAGTATATGTTGCAAACCTAGTATAGATATGTACTATTCTCCATGCAAATTTTATAAATCTAACCATTTTAGAAGTTTTAAGAACGTGCATCTAAATCCACACTTTTTCAATATCCACAACTAGATCTGGGTATGGGCATAACCACAAGCCCGGTGATCAGGCCGGGCTTGGGCCTCAATTTTTGCCCAAAGCATAGTAGGCCTGAATTTTCTAGTACGATTTTTTTAGGCCCAACCCAAACCTTGGTCGGGCCTCCTGACTTGGTCTGACGGTTGCCCAGTTATCAATAACATACGCCTTCTTGTTTTCTGAGATGATAGTCTTTAGTGGTTTCAATCTAGGGTTTTGCACTATAGTTTTTTGCCATGTATCTACGCAACTAACTTTAGCTATGTCAATCGGAATAACTGTCAACACTGCAGAAGTCCACAGGTCGGCTATGTCAATTGAAAAGGGCCAAGTTCAAATGACAAAGCGTCCCCCAAACCGCGCCGGATTGAGCGTTTGGGGGACGTGTTTTGTTCGTGCCGCGTTTGCGGGACGTCGCTCCCCAGCCGCGTCCCCCAAACACCTCCCCCAAATATTTAAAATACTTTTTTGGCATTTTTATTTCAATTTTCACAAACTAATACATAATTGGGAACGTGGTTTACACAATGACGTAGTTTGAAACATGGTTTTCCACAAAATAATACATAGTTTGAACCATGGTGGACACAAATATAAAATATTGCAAAAAAACTAAACCTAACTAGGCCGTGCATCAAAGTTTTCCTGTGTTCGCTGCTAAGAAAGAACACTCGAGGGCACACCAAGTCACCCAAACTGGAAAATCCAGCGGGAGGATGGTGCCCTTGTTGGTTCTACCGATGAGACGAACATCCAGAAACTTCCGTGCACGTATTCGCTGTGAAGAAACAACACTCAATCGTCCTCCTCGTCGGTGCTGTCGCAGTGGTAGCTGCTTGTGACGGTAAAGCACACTCCGTTGGGAACCCCAAGAGGATGGTATGATGAGTACAGCAGCGAGTTTTCCCTCAGTAAGAAACCAAGGTTATCGAACCAGTAGGAGATGAAGATTACGTGAAGGTTGTTGGTGAAGGAGTGTAGTGTGGCGCAACACCAGGGATTCCGGTGCCAACGTGGAATCTGCACAACACAATCAAACTACTTTGCCCCAACTTAAGAGTGAGGTTGTCAATCTCACCGGCTTGCTGAAAACAAAGGATTAAACGTATGGTGTGGAAGATGATGTTTGCTTGCGAAAACAAAAGAGAACAATGATTGCAGTAGGTTGTATTTCAGATGTAAAAGAATGGACCGGGGTCCACGGTTCACTAGTGGTGTCTCTCCAATAAGATAAATAGCATGTTGGGTGAACAAATTACGGTTGGGCAATTGACAAATAGAGATGCACATACATATCATGATGACTACTATGAGATTTACTTAGGGCATTACGACAAAGAACATAGACCGCCATCAGCATGCATCTATGCCTAAAAAGTCCACCTTCAGGTTAGCATCCGCACCTCTTCCAGTATTAAGTTGCAAACAACAGACAATTGCATTAAGTACTGTGCGTAATGTAAACAATATAAATATCTTTAGACAAAACATTGATGTTTTATCCCTTGTGGCAACAGCACATCCACAACCTTAGGGGTTGTTGTCACTCCCCCAGATTCAATGGAGACATGAACCCACTATCTATCATAAATACTCCCTCTTGGAGTCACAAGTATCAACTTGGCCAGAGCCTCTACTAGCAACGGAGAGCATGCAAGATCATAAATAACATATATGATAGATCAATAATCAACTTGACATAGTATTCCATATTCATCGGATCCCAACAAACACAACATGTAGCATTACAAATAGATGATCTTGATCATGATAGGCAGCTCACAAGATCTAAACATGATAGCACAAGAGGAGAAGACAACCATCTAGCTACTTCTATGGACCCATAGTCCAAGGATGAACTACTCGCATCAATCCGGAGGCGGGCATGGTGATGTAGAGCCCTCGGTGATGATTCCCCTCTCCGGTGGGGTGCCGGGAGATCTCTTGAACCCCCCGAGTTAGGGTTGACGCGGCGGCGTCTGGGAACTGTTCTGGTATTTTGGCTCTCGGTACTAGAGTTTTCGCGTCGGGAGGATTATAGGCGAAAGGGCGGCGTCGGTGGGCGCCAGGGGCCCACCCCATAGGCCGCGCGGAGGGGGGTCGCGCCGCCGTGGGGTGGCCACCTCGTGGCCTCTTTCGTCTCCTTGTTCTGGAACACTCCGTGGAAAATAGGGCCGTGGGCTTTTGTTTCGTCCAATTTCGAGAATATTTGTAAACTAACTGAAATCAAAAACAGCATAAAACAGGAGCGGCACTATGGCATCTTGTTAATAGGTTAGTCCCAGAAAATGCATAAAAACGTTATAAAGTGTGAATAAAACATGTAGGTATTGTCATAAAACTAGCATGAAACATAAGAAATTATAGATACGTTGGAGACGTATCAGTAGTCCCGGCGGCAGCGCGTCTCGTCGAAGACCTTGACGCTCATGTCCCTGTCGCCGAAGTAGGAGAACGGGAGGATGAAGTCGGCTTGAGTGTGGTGGCGCGCGAACTTCTCCCGATGTTGAGGTACATCTTGCCGCGCGCGTCGTAGATCGCGTCGACGATCCACCGGTAGAAGCCGCACGAAGCCTCCCGCAGATGCATCGTGCGCGGGCGGTCGTCGCCGGCGATGTACTCGGCGAAGGAGTCCGGTGATACGTCTCCAACGTATCGATAATTTCTTATGTTCCATGCTACTTTATTGATGATACCTACATGTTTTATGCACATTATATGTCATATTTATGCATTTTCTGGAACTAACCTATTAACTTGATGCCGATTCTTTGTTTCTGTGTTTTGAATTTCGAAAATCTAGTAAGAAATATTATCGGAATTGAACAAAACTTTCGCCAGGGTCTATTTTTTGCACGAAGCTTCGGAAGAGAAGAGATAACGAGTGGGGCCACGAGGCAGCCGGGACCCTAGGGCGGCGCGGCCCAAGCCCTGGCCGCGCCGACCTACCCCCTGGGCCCCACGTGTGGCCCCCGCGTTCCGCCTACTTAAAGTCTCAGTCGCGAAACCCCCGTACCGAGCCACGATACGGAAAACCTTCGGAGACGCCGCCGCATAATCCATCTGGGGGATTCGGGATCGCCTCACACCTGCGGAGAGGTTCATCTCCCGGAGGACTCTACACCGCCATGGTCGCCTCGGAGTGATGAGTGAGTAGTTCACCCTGGACCATGGGTCCATAGCATAGCTAGATGGTAGTCTTCTCCTTGTTGTGCTTCATTGTTGGATCTTGTGATTTGCCTAACATGATCAAGATCATCTCTCTAATACTATATGTTGTGTTTGTCGGGATCCGATGGATAGAGAGTACTATGATTATGGTGATTATCAATCTATTGTTTATGTGTTGTTTAAGATCTTGCATGCTCTCCGTTATTAGTAGAGGCTCTGGCCAAGTTTTTGCTCTTAACTCCAAGAGGGGGTATTTATGCTCGATAGTGGGTTCATGCCTTCATTGAATCAGGGATCGTGACAGTAGGTTCTAAGGTTGTGATGTCTGTTTGCCACTAGGGATAAAACATTGATGCTATGTCTAAGGATGTAGTTGTTGATTACATTCGCTTATACTTAATGCAATTGTCTGTTGCTTAGCAACTTAATCCGAATGGGGTTCGGATGATAACTTTGAAGGTGGACTTTTGAGGCATAGATGTTGATGGCGGTCTCTTTGTGTGGTTGCCCAATTAAATCTCACTATATTTATCATATCATGTATATGCATTGTTATTTCTCTCTCTATTTGTCAATTGCTCGACTGTAATTTGTTCACCCAACATGCTTTTATCTTATGAAGACACCTCTTATTGGACTGGTCCTATTCTTTACATAGCATACAATCTCTTTGCAATTGTTTTACTATTTTCTTTGCAAACATCTTCCACTCGATACGTTTAATCCTTTGTTACAAGCGGTGAGATTGACAACCTCCTTTGTTTCGTTGGGACAAAGTACTTGGTTGTGTTGTGCAGGTTCAGCGTTGGCGCCGGAATCCCTGGTGTTGCGCCGCATCAATTGTGACCATCAACCTTCAACGTGCTTCTTGGCTCCCTACTGGTTCGATTAAACCTTGGTTTCATACTGAGGGAAACTTGCTTCTACGCATCATACCTTACTTGGGGTTCCCAACGGACGTGTGCATCTACGCGTATCAAGCTAAATTTCTGGCGCCGTTGCCGGGGAGATCAAGACACGCTGCAAGGGGAGTCTCCACTTCTCAATCTCTTTACTTTGTTTGCTGCACTAAATCAAAACACAAAAAAATTAGTTGCTAGTTTTACTTTATTTACTATCTTGCTCTCTATATCAAAAACAAAAAAAATTAGTTACTTGCATTTACTTTATCTAGTTTGTTTTATTTACCGTTGCTAAAATGAATACCCCTGAAAATACTAAGTTGTGTGACTTCACAAATGCAAATAATAATGATTTCCTATGCACACCTATTGCTCCACCTTCTACTACAGCAGAATTCTTTGAAATTAAACCTGCTTTACTGAATTTGGTTATGAGAGATCAATTTTCTGGTGCTAGTTCTGATGATGCTGCTGCCCATCTCAATAATTTTGTTGAACTTTGTGAAATGCAAAAGTATAAAGATGTAGATGGTGATATTATTAAATTGAAAGTGTTTCCTTTCTCATTAAGAAGAAGAGCTAAAGATTGGTTGCTATCTTTGCCTAAGAATAGTATTGATTCATGGACTAAATGCAAGGATGCTTTTATTGGTAGATATTATCCTCCCGCTAAAATTATATCTTTGAGAAGTAGCATAATGAATTTTAAACAATTAGATACTGAACATGTTGCTCAAGCATGGGAGAGAATGAAAACTTTGGTAAAGAATTGCCCAACCCATGGACTGACTACTTGGATGATCATCCAAACCTTCTATGCAGGACTAAATTTTTCTTGGCGGAATTTATTGGATTCAGCTGCTGGAGGTACCTTTATGTCCATCACATTGGGGGCGGCTACAAAACTTCTTGATGATATGATGATAAATTACTCTGAATGGCACACGGAAAGAGCTCCACAAGGTAAGAAGGTAAATTAGATTGAAGAAACCTCTTCCTTGAGTGATAAGATTGATGTGATTATGTATATGCTTGTGAATGGTAGATCTAATGTAGATCCAAATAATGTTCCTTTAGCTTCATTGGTTGCTCAAGAAGAAAATGTTGATGTGAATTTCATTAAAAACAATAATTTCAACAATAATGCTTATAGGAACAACTCTGGTAATAACTATAGGCCATATCATTCGCTAATGGTAATGGTTATGGTAATTCTTATGGGAATTCTTACAATAATAATAGGAGTGTACCCTCTGGTCTTGAAGCTATGCTTAAAGAATTTATTAGTACACAACTTGCTTTTAACAAATCTGTTGAGGAAAAGCTCGATAAAATTGATAATATTGCTTCTAGAGTTGATAGACTTGCCTCTGATGTTAATCTTTTAAATTGAAAGTTATGCCTAATAATGATATTGATAATAAGATTACTACTACAGCAAATGCCATCCAAGTTAGAATTAATGAGAATATAAGATTAATGGCTGAATTGCGTGCTAGGTGGGATAGAAGAAAATGAAAAACTAGCTAAAGAGAATAATGTAGCTAAAGTTTGGACTATTACCACCACTAGTAATGCTAATTCTTCACATGTTACTGCACCTCCTACTATCAATGGTAAAATAATTGGTGTTGGCAATGTTTCTACTCCTAGTGCAAGCGAACAAAACTGCCTGAAATTGCTAAAACTGCTGAAACTGCTTGTGATAAAACTGCTGAAATTTTTTCCAACCTTGGGAACAATGATCCCATTGCTGTAGCTCATAATGATTTAGATTTTGATGATTGCCACATCTCTGAAGTTATAAAGTTCTTACAAAAACTTGCTAAAAGTCCTAATGCTAGTGCTATAAATTTAGCCTTTACAAAACATATTACAAATGCTCTCATAAAAGCTAGAGAAGAGAAACTTAAACTTGAAACTTCTATTCCTAGAAAGTTAGAAGATGGTTGGGAGCCCATCATTAAAATGAAATTCAATGACTTTGAATGTAATGCTTTATGTGATCTTGGTGCAAGTATTTGTTATGCCTAAAAAGATTTATGATATGCTTGACTTGCCACCATTGAAGAATTGTTATTTGGATGTTAATCTTGCCGATAATGTTAAAAAGAAACCTTTGGGGAGGATTGATAATGTGCATATTACGGTTAACAATAACCTTGTCCCCGTTGATTTTGTTGTCTTGGATATCGAATGCAATGCATCTTGTCCTATTGTGTTGGGAAGACCTTTTCTTCGAACCGTTGGTGTTGTTATTGATATGAGGGAAGGTAATATTAAATATCAATTTCCTCTCAAGAAAGGTATGGAACACTTCCCTAGAAAGAGAATGAAGTTGCCTTTTGATTCTATTATTAGAACAAGCTATGATGTTGATGCTTCTACTCTTGATGTTACTTGATTTGCACTTTCTGCGCCTAGCTGAAAGGCGTTAAAGAAAAGCGCTTATGGGAGACAACCCATGTTTTTACCTACAGCAATTTTTTGTTTTGTTGAGTCTTGGAAGTTGTGTACTACTGTAGCAACCTCTCCTTATCATGTTTTTGTGCCAAGTAAAGTTTCTATGTCAAAGTTGATGTTATATTTGGGATCGCTGCGAAACAGCATTGCTGTCTGTCACGAATCTGGGCACAGTTCTCGTAGAAAATTCGAAAAAATCTGCCAATTTACGAGCGTGATCCTCAGATATGTACGCAACTTTCATTAGTTTTGAGTTTTTCCATTTGATCAAGTCTGGTGCCAGCTTTAAATTCGTCTTTACGGACTGTTCTGTTTTTGACGATTCTGCCTTTTATTTCGCATTGCCTCTTTTGCTATGTTGGATTTATTTCTTTGATCCATTAATGTCCAGTAGCATTATGCAATGTCAGAAGTGAAAATAATGATTGTGTAACCTCTGAATGAGTGAATTATTAATTGTGCACTAACCCTCTAATGAGTTTGCTTGAAGTTTGGTGTGAAGGAAGTTTTCAAGGGTCAAGAGAGAGAATGATATACTATGATCAAGAGGAGTGAAAGCTCTAAGCTTGGGGATGCCCCGTGGTTCACCCCTGCATATTCTAAGAAGACTCAAGCGTCTAAGCTTGGGGATGCCCAAGGCTCCTTCTTCATCGACAACATCATCGGGTTCCTCCCTGAAACTATATTTTTATCCAGTCACATCTTGTGTTCTTTACTTGGAGCGTCGGTTTGTTTTTGTTCTTGTTTTTGTTTGAATAAAATGGATCCTAGCATTCACTTTGTGGGAGAGAGACACGCTCCGCTGTTGCATATGGATACATGTGTCCTTAGGCTTTACTCATAATGTTCAAGGCGAAGTTTCTCCTTCGTTAAATTGTTATATGGTTGGAATTGGAAAATGCTACATGTAGTAATTCTAAAAATGTCTTGGATAATGTGATACTTGGCAATTGTTGTGCTCATGTTTAAGCTCTTGCATCATATGCTTTGCACCCATTAATGAAGAAATACATAGAGCTTGCTAAAATTTGATTTGCATATTTGGTCTCTCTAAGGTCTAGATAATATCTAGTATTGAGTTTTGAACAACAAGGACGGTGTAGAGTCTTATAATGTTTACAATATGTCTTTTATGTGAGTTTTCTGCACCGGTTCATCCTTGAGTTTGCTTCAAATAACCTTGCTAGCCTAAACCTTGTATCGAGAGGGAATACTTCTCATGCATCAAAAATCCTTGAGCCAACTACTATGCCATTTGTGTCCACCATACCTACCTACTACATGGTATTTCTCCGCCATTCCAAAGTAAATTGCTTGAGTGCTACCTTTAAAATTCCATCATTCACCTTTGCAATATATAGCTCATGGGACAAAATAGCCTTAAAAACTATCGTAGTATTGAATATGTACTTATGCACTTTATCTTTTATTAAGTTGCTTGTTGTGCGATAACCATGCTCTGGGGAACGCCATCAACTATTGTTGAATATCATGTGAGTTGCTATGCATGTCCGTCTTGTCTGAAGGATCTATCATTTTAGTGGTTGGAGCATGCAAAATTGTTAGAGAAGAACATTGGGCCGCTAACTAAAGCCATGAATCATGGTTGAAGTTTGTTTTGGACATATATCCTCAATCTCATATGAGAATAATAATCATTGCTACATGCTTATGCATTTAAGAGGAGTCCATTATCTATTGTCCATGTTGTCCCGGTATGGATGTCTAAGTTGAGAATAATCAAAAGCGAGAAATCCAAAATGCGAGCATTCTCCTTAGACCTTTGTACAGGCGGCATGGAGGTACCCCTTTGTGACACTTGGTTGAAACATGGCATGCAAAGATCCGGTAGTCCAAGCTAAGTAGGACGAGTGCGGGCACTATTAGTACACTATGCATGAAGCTTGCAACTTGTAAGATATAATTTACATAACTCATATGCTTTATTACTACCGTTGACAAAATTGTTTCATGTTTTCAAAATAAAAGCTCTAGCACAAATACAATCGATGCTTTCCTCTTTGAAGGACCATTCTTTTACTTTTATTGTTGAGTCAGTTTACCTATCTCCTTCCACCTTAAGAAGCAAACACTTGTGTGAACTGCATTGATTCCTACATACTTGCATATTGCACTTGTTATATTACTTTATGTTGACAATATCCATGAGATATACATGTTATAAGTTGAAAGCAACCGCTGAAACTTAATCTTCCTTTGTGTTGCTTCAACACCTTTACTTTGATTTATTGCTTTATGAGTTAACTCTTATGCAAGACTTATTGATGCTTGTCTTGAAGTACTATTCATGAAAAGTCTTTGCCATATGATTCACTTGTTTACTCATGTCATTACCTTTGTTTTGATCGCTGCATTCATTACATATGTTTACAAATAGTATGATCAAGATTATGATGGCATGTCACTTCAAATTATCTTTGTTATCGTTTTACCTGCTGGGACAGAACTAAGGGGATGCTGATACGTCTCCAACGTATCGATAATTTCTTATGTTCCATGCTACTTTATTGATGATACCTACATGTTTTATGCATTATATGTCATATTTATGCATTTTTTGGAACTAACCTATTAACAAGATGCCGAAGAGCCAGTTCTGTTTTCTGCTGTTTTTGGTTTCAGAAATCCTAGTAAGAAATATTCTCGGAATTGGACGAAACTTTCGCCCAGGGTCCTATTTTTGCACGAAGCTTCCAGAAGACCGAAGAGATAACGAGGTGGGGCCACGAGGCAGCCAGGAGCTAGGGCGGCGCGGCCCAGCCCTGGCCGCGCCGACCTACCCCTGGGCCCCTCGTGTGGCCCCCGCGACCTTCCGCCTACTTAAAGTCTCCATCGCGAAACCCCGGTACAGAGCCACGATACGGAAAACCTTCCCGAGACGCCGCCGCGTAATCCCATCTCGGGGATTCGGGAGATCGCCTCCGGCCCTGCCGGGAGGGGATTCATCCCGGAGGACTCTACACCGCCATGGTCGCCTCCGGAGTGATGAGTGAGTAGTTCACCCCTGGACCATGGGTCCATAGCAGTAGCTAGATGGTCGTCTTCTCCTTGTTGTGATTCATTGTTGGATCTTGTGAGCTGCCTAACATGATCAAGATCATCTATCTGTAATACTATATGTTGTGTTTGTCGGGATCCGATGGATAGAGAGTACTATGATTATGGTGATTATCAATCTATTGTTTATGTGTTGTTTAAGATCTTGCATGCTCTCAGTTATTAGTAGAGGCTCTGGCCAAGTTTTGCTCTTAACTCCAAGAGGGGTATTTATGCTCGATAGTGGGTTCATGCCTTCATTGAATCTGGGATCGTGACAGTAGGTTCTAAGGTTGTGATGTGTTGCCACTAGGGATAAAACATTGATGCTATGTCTAAGGATGTAGTTGTTGATTACATTACGCACCATACTTAATGCAATTGTCATTGCTTAGCAACTTAATACTGAATGGGGTTCGGATGCTGGTGGACTTTTTAGGCATAGATGCGGTTGGATGGCGGTCTATGTACTTTGTCGTAATGCCCAATTAAATCTCACTATATTTATCATATCATGTATATGCATTGTTATGCCTTTCTCTATTTGTCAATTGCCATGTGTTCACCCAACATGCTTTTATCTTATGGGAGAGACACCTAGTGAACTGTGGACCCCGGTCCTATTCTTTACATATATACAATCTACTGCAATTGTTTTACTATTTTCTTTGCAAACATCTTCCACTCGATACGTTTAATCCTTTGTTACGCAAGCCGGTGGATTGACAACCTCAGCTTCGTTGGGACAAAGTACTTGGGTTGTGTTGTGCAGTTCCGCGTTGGCGCGAATCCCAGTGTTGCGCCGCATCACATTTCGCGACCATCAACCTTCAACGTGCTTCTTGGCTCTCGGTTCGATTAAACCTTGGTTTCATACTGAGGGAAACTTGCTTCTATACGCTTCATACCTTCCACTTGGGGTTCCCAACGGACGTGTGCATCTACGCGTATCATCCGGCAGCCTCTGGATGCCGCGCGGGTCGCCCTTGAGGACGAGGACAAACTCGAACAGCACGTCCGGCTCCACTTCCATCTCCGACGATGAAGACGACGGCGTGGGAGGCGACGGCGAGCGTTCAACTCTGCCGCGTCCACGACCACGACCATGACCACGACCACGACCACGGCCGCGAGGACGACCTCCGCCTCTACCAGACATAGCGTCGAGTCTTGTTGAGATGGTGGCGGCTAGAGTTTGGGAGAGAGGCGCTAGGGTTTGTGTGTGAGAGGGACGATGAGAGGCGGCCCTTTTATAGGCGGAGGGAGCGGAGGAGCGGTGGCGCTCATTAGCGGCACGCAGACCTAGGCGCGACGGACGCGTCGGCTGCGCCTATGCGGGCGCACCGTCGCTGCGGGAACACCGTCGTGCGCGCCAATAACTTACGTCGCGAGGTGGCGACGGTTGGGTTAAAATTTATTGTGCCGTGACGGGTCGGCCCCGCCACTCCCCGCCTCGCTTTTCGTTGTGTCGGCGTTCCCGGAGCGTCCCCGTGGGACGGGGACGGGCTCGGGCGCCGGACACTCGGCCGCGCCGGACAAAAATGGGCTTTGGGGGACGCGGCTGGAACGCATTTTTGGTCCGACGCCCCTAATTGCTTTGGGGGACGCTTTGGGGGACGCAACTGAAGATGCTCTCTTATTCTGTAGCCTAGAACACAGAATATTTCGCATTAAGATTCTGCACGTACTACATATGGAGTTTAAAAAGAAAAACTTCACATATCTAGCATTATTTGTATTTTATTTTTGAAACAAAGGGCTTCCTGGAGATCGTCCTCCATTTGGTGTTTCCATTTGGTACACTACTTATACAACTGATTATGTCCGCTTATGCCAAGCTTATGAATCTTCTATTTCTAAATAGTTGGTCCCAATTTCCTGGTCTCTCGTGAGGCCACGTCACCCCTTTTCCCACCAGGTTCCCTTCAGTTCCATTTCCGTTGCCGTGCTCCACATCGCACCTTGCTGTCGTGCACGTCTCCACTCCCTTCCTCCCGTGCATCCATATTCCCGCACTGCCATGGGCTGGTCAAACCAGTCCGCCAGGATGTCTCTTGGCAGCCTGCTCAAGCCAGGTGGGCTGGCTCCCTTCATGGGCTCGCGCGGCCGCATGAACTGCCTGGACGTTCGTCTGGGAGGAGAAAAAAAGTAAACAACACTGCCGTTAGCTCTATAATCACAGCTCCTTCACTGCCGCGCCCGAAGGCCTCCCCGCCACTAATGCTCATGAAATCGCCGCATTTCAATCGTCTGGAGTACCATTATCCCGTCGCCTCCCCACACCAATCCTGCCGTCGTTTCATATACACCGGATAGTAGCAAAGCGGAGATCATCCCTGAGGAGATGCCACCATTGCCTCCAGGACGCCACCATCCTACTGTTGGTTTCGCGGGAACTAAGATCGAGTACATGTACAAAGCCACAAAGGTACTCATGGAGGCATGGAGCAGCAAGGTCGGAGGCCCTCCCCTCGCATCTCTTTTTTCTACCTTTCCTACTAATCTGAATTCTTTTCTGCAACCTGCAGATCAAGATACATGTACATAGGTACACGTGGAGGCAGCAGACGAGCAAGATCGAGATGTTGAAGCTGCAGCCTGCAGATGTAGTTTTTCAGTAAATTTTCTTCTCGCATATAGTACTGATTTTCCGCGACCGTACTATTTTCTTTGAGGTAAAGACTATTTCAAATTACTTTGTACTGTAAGTTATGGTCTGAAAAGATGGTGTATGTCATTCTGATTGTGTTTCTCTCGCTCTCTCAGGCATGTGGCTTACTGATTATTATGCCATTCACAAAAGATTATTCCGATGGAATTTGAAGGTCGTTTAGTACACCCAGACCTACAAGTGTCTCCCTTCTGTACGAGCTGTTTCCCTCTACTTAATGTTGCAACCGCAGCTCCCCACAGTCATCTTCAAGGAACATAACACAACACCCTTCACTTCAGGTAGCCGTTCATCTCCTCACTTTTCAGGTCTATGCCAATCCCGATTAT
This sequence comes from Lolium multiflorum, assembly GCA_030979885.1. Lineage (NCBI taxonomy): Eukaryota > Viridiplantae > Streptophyta > Magnoliopsida > Poales > Poaceae > Lolium > Lolium multiflorum. The sequence continues at coordinate 306,906,334 of CM061750.1, forward strand.
AAATTTCCGAAGTAGGTTTTTAAAATTAGTTGGAATGGATTTCGTGAATCACTCTTAAGATATTGGCTCAGTTTTAATTTCTATTCGTTGCCCCTTTTTCTAATTCCACCGATGGCTACATACAGAAGTCCCAGTCTGTCCCATGTACAGAAGAAATTCATGATGAGATTGATAGTGTTCATGAAAACAGTTAGTCGATGCATGTTATTTTGATTTACTTACAACTTTCAAGTAGCAAAAATGCAGAGAGGATCATGTGGTTTGTATAGTCACTGTCCGCTGCATAATTTTGTATATTCTGCATAGTCCTTAAGATTTTCTTTCAAGTTTGCACTTTTGTATGATGTGTTTGTCAGGTTTCCTTCATCTCCTATTACATTAATTTTGTTCATATTTGCAAATGGACTATGTATACTGTATTTGGCAGGTTTAAAAGTTATTGGTACCATTGAGGAAGCTCCGCATTATACTTGGTGAGTAGCTTCCGCTCTATTTAGTTTAGGTTGTCTTTGTTTTATTTTCTTGGACGCAGCCTGCATTTCCCATCTAGATAATGATTTGCAGGTTTGTGTTCATCAAACCCCAACATGCAGGTCATGTTTCTCTTTGTAGATGTATCTATCGCCAACTATGTTTCCTCCTTCTATTCATCAAATCAGAATTTCCTTCATTTTATTTGGTATTTGTCACAATTCATTTTTTTAACTATAGATCGGTAACAAAATATATTTCTACCTCATGAAGGTTGTTTATGTGTGCAATTATTGTTCTTTGAATTGCATTCATCCAGGGTATTTATAATTGTTTGAACTTCTCAATCATGAGTTGCATTTTCTAACATACACAAACCGTTTTGTTTTTCATTGTATATCTTGAATAAGGCTATGCCCTTTTAATGTGTCATTCAAGGAAAAGGCAGAAAGAGACGGGAAAGAAAGAAGTAAGTGAATTCATTGGCAGGAAAATTTTCAAGTTTGCCTGATCACAAGACGTACATAACGGGTAGAAAAACATGAAAACACTATGTTATAAGACTATTGTATTCATATAAGGTAAAATGCTTACGGATATCAAATAGCAAACGAAATAGAATTATTTGTTTCAACATTACAATGATTTGCATCTGCTGATAGCTCTTTTCTGTTTGTATGGTGTTGTGCAAATATTCCATCTGAGTTAATTTTATCATGAGATATTTAGTTCATCATTTTTTTACTAAAGTATCCGCAGCAACGCGCGGGGTATCATCTAGTTTAGAATAGAATGCCAGCCATCAATATGAATCATGTAATAGATAAGCAAAAATATATCCCTAAATATTAAAAAGTCCCTACCGAAAAAAACCAATGTGCTTGGTTAGTTGGCTTGCACCCGAGTAACTACACCTTGATATAATGAATACCACAGGACTTCAATTTAAAGTAAATGGTGAAAAATCATTCCAATTGCTATCTTGTGCTAAACATACATAACAGAATTAATTGTATCACAGAAGCATATAATTTTATTTACTTTTACAAATAAAGATAATAAAATGGAGATTGCTTGCCTAATAACTTCAGGCAGTTAGAAAATGTTTACAACCAAGTTGGTAGCAGGAGGAAGCGGACTAGCAAATCATTTATATCCATCATGCCAAGCTTATAAATCTAGAATACAATGCCAGCCGCCAATAGAAATCATGTAAGAAATAAGGCAAAATATATTCTTAAATAAGGAGAAAACCTATAAAAGAATAAAGGACTGGACTAGGCGGCGGCGCCGCATATTTTCGATCCCGTGCGACGCCCCGCTGGAACTCATCTCCTCCTTTTATTTTGCTTTGAGCGGCCCACTTTTCAACCGCCGCAGATAGAAACACTGCGCATTTGTTGCCTTCGTCACTCTCTTTTTCTGTGCCTTGGACAGCATGGACTAGTCAAAAGAAAAAGCAAACACTACCCCTGCGGCCCTGCCAGATAAATTTCACTTAGTTGCCATGTTTTAACCAGGGTGTAAGTCACCGGGATAAATTCACCAGGCTTCCAATTAATCAGGAAATTAGTCAAATTTAATTTGGCAGTTGCTCTGAATTAATCTGGTAATTAGGATTCTTACCACTCTGGCAGTTAGTAAAATATGGCAACTACCACAAACTAATCGGGCAATTAGCACAAATTAATCTGTCAATTACTACTAGTACTGACTCGTTTCCTCACGCATGTTGCTCAATGGCGCAGATGGATAGCGTTGGTAGCTCCATCTTCTCGTCGACCTGAGACTCCCATCCTGAGCTCGTGGACAACGGAATCTCCTGTCTGCCTGCCCTCGTCGACAAGAGACTGCTGCGTGCTCGGCTTCGGTGGCCTTCTCGGACGCGTGCTGGACGGCGGTGGCCTCCCCACCGGAGAGTGCTCGACGGCGGCGACTCCCCGGGCTACACGACTAGGGTCTCCTCGTTGCGCTCTCATCGACGGCAACATCTGTGCTTCGGGCTCGGCGGCGGCGAAGGCTTCCCGCGCGGCTCCGTGGTCGGGGGCGGCGAACTCACTCGCTGTGTCGGCGGCGGGGTCCTCCCCACGCGGTTCGTGCTCGGCGGCGACGACCTCCCCTGACCCCTGCTGCGTCGGCAACGGCGGCCTCCCGCCCGGCTCCGTGCTCGGCGGCGGCGACTGATAACCCACAAGTGGGGATCGATCAGAAATATTATATTTATGATTCGACACGAGGATCTTATCTACACTTCTACACTACTTAAAAAGAACGAAGTTCCTCCGTTTTCTGCCACCAATTTCGTCGTCGTCACCCTCTTGAGCCTGGTCGAGCTTCATCTTTGCCCCTTGGGCCTGGCCCATATTCGTTCTCCACTTCCTTCCGAGCGAGGAGGCTGAGGCAGCCATTCGATCCAAAAACCGAGCGATTCACCATGCTCCCGACCTAGGGTACCGCCACCCCGCCGCCGCTCCCTCCTGCCATGGCGCGCCGCCTCCCTCCGGTCCCAAGCCGCTGTTCCGCCGCCTCGGTCCAACCATTGTGGCCTCTCGTGCAGCCGTGCAGGCGACGGCACTCGGGAACCGATGAGCAGCACCGGCGCCGCAACCAATGCTGCAGCCTGCCGGTCGCCGAGAAGAGGAACCAGCGGCGCAACCCTGCTTCCCTCTCCGTCCGCGCGTCCAGCGACGCCAACAGTAAGGACCACTCTGACTATCCCCACCCCCTTCCCCTCCAGAATTTGTCCCGTCCATGTCTTCACGGCTGCGTTTCCTTCTGTCGATGGCCGCAGCGGTGACGCTGCTTGACTATGGCGCGGGCAACGTCCGCAGCGTGCGCAACGCCATCCGCCACCTCGGCTTCAGCATCCGCGACGTGCGGAGCCCCGAGGACATCCTCTCCGCCGACCGCCTCGTATTCCCCGGGGTCGGAGCCTTCGGCTCCGCCATGGATGTCCTCACCCGCACAGGCATGGCCGACGCGCTTCGCGAGTACATCCGCAGGGACCGCCCCTTCCTTGGCATCTGCCTCGGCCTTCAGCTGCTATTCGACTCCAGCGAGGAAAATGGCCCGGGTAAGGCTGATAATAGCATTCTACTTGCTTGAGAAACATGTTACTGAGCATGAGCTGATTGTGCATTCGCTACTGCAGTGAGCGGCCTTGGTGTGATACCTGGAGTTGTCAGGCGATTCGATTCTTCCGAGGGTCTCATAGTGCCTCACATTGGATGGAACGCCCTCCAGATTAACAAGGATACACAGCTGCTGCAAGGAGTTGATGGCCACCATGTGTACTTTGTTCACTCCTATTACGCTCCACCTGTAAGGAGCAACTCCATTTAGATGTTTCCTCTTGTTGTGCCTTCTCCGCCGTGCCAGGCACTTGGCTTTGAGAAGTGTGGTGGTGTTGGCGATGAAGTCTCTGTGATTCCTGTTGATGATGAGGTCACTAAGTCTGGACTATTGCCGACGGTGCCCAGAGCTGTTGTTGCTAGAGAGGTTTGTGATTTTCTCGCCACCTTGGCAATTGCCTTCCCTGGATCCGCGGTTGGTTGACGGGTGCCCCCAATATCGTGGCATATCTATTTCGACGTGTTGTAGGAGTGCCGTGTTGAAGTGTATGTTAGTGTTGTGTTGGCTATAGTGGGTGCGACTCTGTTGTTCGGGTCACTATTAGGTTTGGTTGTGGGTGGGTGTGCTTTTTGTGGGGGCTTAGCCCTATTATTGTAGGTTTTCGCTCGGTTTTCTCCTAAAAACTGAGCACTCTCTTCTTAATTAATAGGTGGGGCAAAGCTTTTGCCTCCATTTCAAAAAAAAAAAAAAAAGTTGAGTTGTGTCTTTCTTTCTATGTGCTTAGTCGGATGCGAACAGAGACTGGATTTCGTCCACATGCAACTATGGCCAGAGCTTCATATCATCTATCTCGATGGGCAACATTCAGGCAGTCCAGTTTCACCCGGAGAAGAGTGGAGGTAAAATATATAGTTTAATAGTGAATATACATGATAAATATTCATAATTAATGTTATAATGTGGATATACTATCATAAGTTATTGAGTTCTGATAGCTTGACTTGCCTGAATCTCTTAAGTTCCTACTGCAGAGTAATGTATATATTCTAGGATTTCCAGGCGTACATTTACTATATTCTTTTGTTTCGTGCAGCTACTGGGCTTTCCATTTTTGAGAAGTTTCTCAGTCCCAATTCTTCAGGGGCAAAGGTAATCATCATGTGTGGCTTTACTTTTTGCAGTTCATTTTCATTTTTTAACATATATTCACGCTTATATTTGCAATGCAGGTCCCATCTCATAAAAAAGCATCAAAACTTGCAAAAAGAGTAAGCCTTTTATTCCCAAGTGTTTCACTGTCCATCACAGTTTCCATTGCCATCTCGAACACAGGTTTACTTTGTGATCGTACTTGTTTCCTTGAATTTTGCAGGTGATAGCATGCCTTGATGTTCGTTCAAATGATAATGGGGATCTTGTGGTGACAAAAGGTGACCAGTATGATGTAAGAGATCATAGTAGTAGCAAAGAGGTACCAAACTTTATCGTTGATCCTAAGAGTATCAAAACTTTCTAAGTTGGCTGCTTAGGGCTAATTCTTAGTTGGCAGCTTAAGGCTGACTCTAAGTTGGCAGCTTAGGGCTAGGCGACAGCACGTCCCAGAACCGATGAGCAGCAGGGGCGCTCGCGTCTTCAATGCTGCAGATATCGACGCAGAGGCGGGGAGCCCACGCCCACCCTGATGACGGCTGAGGCGGGCGAGTCTCTGGCTCAGGAGGAGGATGGCGGGCTCCGGTGTACAGCTTCGTCCTTTGCCTTCTCGCAGTTCAAGGGGGAGATCGTGGAGCTCGAGGCCGCCAAACCCACCACCGCGCCTGTCCACCTCCTCGACGGAAACTGGATCCTCCTGTGAGCTTTTACACTTCCTGGCCAACTATTGCAGATGTAGCCAACTTACTATTTGGTGATTTATGTGTACAGGATTTGGATGCTGCATGTTATTTTTCGGGAAATCTCTATAACTTGGAGAATCAGGGTCAATTGGATTTCTTTTTCTACGTTAAGAAATGGTAGACAGAGGGAACTGAAGCACATACTTTGTTGAGTTTGATGGACTGGTGGAGATATTAGGAGACAAGGAAAAAGGATAAGTAAAGGTGTTAGATTTCAATGTCTTTTGTTCGATAGATCTTGTGTGATGTCATCTTTGATTGGTTCAGTAGTAGATGAAATTCTGCTATGTGTGGGACTGTGCAGTGTCTTTCTTATTTGGCTTATAGTGCAGATTAAGGATTAGCCGGTTCTGCAAATTTAATTTCGGTATATAGATATACACCACAATTGAAAGTTAGAGAATTAACAAAGCAATAACTTTTTATGAGGCAATGTTGAAATATTATTGGAAAAATATTTTGTAAAAGGTAAAACATTTTTGGTTTCTTAGGATGCGCACTAATACAACTCACCTTGGATTTCTAAAGTCTGTCCATTCTATTTATTTTTACTGATGCTTTATGGGATAAACATGGATTTTTGGCGCCTTTTAATTTGCAAGTTATACTAATGATACTTTCTTTTATCAAAATACATGCTAATCGATTTTGCAGTGCGTGGAGTCGGCACCCCTACCATCAGCCACCAGCCTGACTACACCATCAGCGGCAGCACGATGGTACAGTGGTGGGAGATGTCAGTCGTCGCCGGATTTATCAGCAACGGATTTCACAGTGGCGCGGTCCATCTCTCCAAACAACTTTTGCCATGGATGCCCCACCTATGGGTTTGGCAGATCAAAACATCACATATTTTTCAACAAACCTTACTAGCCTGTTTGGTATTGCTGCCTCTCTAGGTATGGGTCGTTCTAAGGTAAGCCTCTGTTTTTTCGAACATTATTTCGGATTAATTTTCTTAATGTGTGCCTATGATTTTAGTGTATGCTAAAATGCTGAATGTAGACTTCTGAGATCTACGTACATGTGATGCCCTATGTGCAAATAAAAGGCATTTCTGAGACATGAAATGCAGCAGCAAAAACCAGTTAGAATGCAAGTCAAAAAAAAAACCAGTTAGAATGAAATGCAGCAGCAGCAAAAACCAGTTAGAGTGAACAGGAATAAGGACCATATAGAACACATGTATATGTACATCTATGAGCACATATAGAACCCAAAGGTGGGGCATCCATGGCAGTATCAGATTTAAGTGACACTCTTAACATTACCATCCTGCGTTCAGGGCTACTGTTAAGGGCTTTTAGTATTTGGACAGAGGAGGACAAAATGTGGGGCGGCTGGGAAGGATGGAGGAGGAGAAGCCGGACTGAGAACAGGCCAAGATGCAGGTGGGTGACCAGGTCCTTCTCTTCCTTTTTTTTCAATTTAGATTTTCTCATCCTAGATGTTCACACCTGATTGTATCCTGTATATGTTTTCACCTGAGATTGTGTATTCGAAATTTCACACGTTTCCCGCCCTCCGCCTCGCCCTGCAAGCTGCCCCTCCTCGCACCTGCCTGCACGCCTGCTGTCATGGGATCATGAGGCCGCCACCATGGGAACCTGCATCCGGTTGTCATGAGATCCTGAGGCCGCCGCCACGGGAACCTGCACGCCGCCGACACTGCAGCCTGAGGCCGCCCATCCCCTTGTTTGGCTGGTCCCTTGTGCATCATCCGCCCCTGCTATCTTGTGCACCGCAACACCATCTACTTCATGGGAGGAGCATGCCACCGTTGAGACCTTCCTCGCACCTGAAGATGCCACCGAGTCCTTGATACTTATGGCGCACACAATGCTATCAAGATAATTAATGGTTGTTTACATATACAACAACAATATTTTTTAACTTCTTTTGACTCAAGTTACAGTCTTCAGCGTGTCAGTTTAACATATGTGCATATCAGACCCATGTAGCTACAGATTTGCATACCCATGCTTTCAGTTGTATAGATGAAGTTGTCTCACTAGCTATGAGATATATATATACTTTACTCTGCATGATATCTTTTGTATCTAACCAATTTTCTTCATACGTAAATCTTCCTTACAGTGATTAATCCTTAGAGACAATTTTGTTCATGCCCGTAATGTATGTACTACATATATTTTTAGGAAATAGTTATTGTCAACTCATGACTGGTAAATTCTTTGTGGAAAATCATGGTGTGAATCAATTTCTTAATAGTTAATTTGAGGCTCCAAAGTGATGGATAGTTGTATGCTGAGGAAGTAGAATAAAACCTTGATCTGACTGAAATTTGTGCATAGTGTATTTAATAAATCTTAGGTCTTAAATGCCTTTGAGTAGTACAATTATTTGATGGGTGTACCATTGGCTGAGAAGCATTATATGATTTTAATTTGGTTCAGTTAGTTGCCGGCATCATCTGATTTATTTGTAGACTTGCTCTACCCTGGTGTTTGATCAATGACTAAAAGGTATATAGGAATTAGCTCGTTTGAGATACATGGGATATTTTGAAGTTGCATTCGTATTATTTCAGTTTTATAAACTTGGGATATTTTGAAGTTGCACTTGTATTATTTCAGTTTTATAATAGTTGGTGAAGTTTTTGGACGTATACATTAGTGCGACGTGTCTTAGCTGGTGGAGCTACCGTCATAGTGGTGACATGGAGGGTGAGGGCTCGGTAAAGTGTTGAAGATTGTTTGTTGTCATCAAGGAGTGCCATGTTTGATTCGAGCTGCTCGAGAAGGGCCTCACCATGTGACTGGGGTGTTAATTGTAGTTTCGAATGATATTACACATATATTTGTTATGGTTATGTCAATGTACACTTTTCACCGGCAAATGTGTGTTTCTTGATTCCTTGGTTTGATAAAAGGAAAGATATGCTGGGGTTATTCAAAATTGTTGCATGCCACTTAGTAGCATCATAACAATAGAAAAATAATAATCTGACTAATGTATGATTAAAGGGACATTCGTTCTTGGTGTTTTTATAGACGGTCACAATTTGAAGAGGATAAATCATGGGATGAGCTCTACAGTTTAACTCATGGACAAAATTTAAATTTTACGGTTGCAATGTATTTGGCATATTAGACGTACATCTTTACTCAGCCTCAACCTAAATGTGCATGTGTTATGGTCATCCTCTTTTGAAGTGGTCAAGGAATCGATGTCTAAAAAAAATTAGCATCTGCACCACCAACCTATCGATAGAGTTTTTTTTTTACCCCAACCATTATTGAAGATTTGCAAAGCTTATTTTGTATGTTTGACACAGAAGGTTACGATCCAAAGTTGTCTCTGGATATTGGATATTTATGAATATCAAAGTGTTGTTTAGACTAATCAGAAAAAAAAGTATTCTTTCAGTTGTACCTATGTTTGTAGCACATATGTTTTGTGAGGCAATAATAACACATCCAAAAAGAGAGGTTGTTGAGTTGACAGCTATAATGGCCCAAAACACAGGTGTGAAACTTACCACGGAAGAGACAGATGCACAACAATACTGTTTGTTATTGTGTTTGGTATTATCACACGGTAGTACATTATTTAAAAAAATTATAGTGAGTTGTGAATTATGTATATCTATTAAAAATGAAATTTGAGTACCCTTTGCAACGCACGGGCATTCGTACTAGTAATCCTTAACAACTGAGTTGTCAATTCAGCTGCACCTGGAAAAGCACTAGTAACCGGGGTGATGTGAAAGAAGCAGTAATATGAGAGCAAAGAGTAACAAGAATACAAAGAGAAAGAGTAATATGAGAGCAATGGCACCGTAAAATAGTTGACACTACTTCCAATGACATGTAGAACGAGTATATGATGATGCGAGATGGACCGGGTTCCAGCTATCTACACTAGTGGTAACTCTCCAATAACAAGTGTTGGGTGAACAAATTACAGTTGGGCAATTGATAGGATTGAAATAGCATTAAGACAGAACATCAAGATTATTAATCATGTAGGCATGTTTTCCATATATAGTCATATGTGCTCGCAATGAGAAACTTGTACAACATCTTTTGTCCTACCACCGGTGGCAGCCGGGCCTCTAGGGAATCTACTGGAAATTAAGGCACTCCTTTTAATAGAGCACCGGAGCAAAGCATTAACACTCCGTGAAAACATGTGATCCTCATATCTAAGCCTTCCCTCCAGTTGTCCCAATTTCTGTCACTTTGGGGCCTTTGGTTCCGGACATAGACATGTGCATACAACTTGTAGATACAATCTAAGCAATAATTATAGAGCTTAAATCTAAGATCATGCCACTCGGGCCCTAGTGACAAGCATTAAACACAACAAGATTGCAGCAACAATAACTTCACAAACTTGATAGATAGACTAATCATAATGTAACAATCCATCGGATCCCAACAAACACAACACCGATTACATCACATGAATCTCAATCATGTAAGGCAGCTCATGAGATCATTGTATTGAAGTACATGGGGAGAGAATACCAACTAGCTACAGCTAGAACCCGTAGTCCATGGGGGAACTACTCACGGAGCATGATGGAGGCGGTGGCGTTGATGGAGATGGCTTCCGGGGCACTTCCCCGTCCCGCGGCGTGCCGAACAGAGATTCTGTCCCGAATTGGAGTTTCGCGATGGCGGCGCCCGGAGTCTTTCCTGGAGTTTCGTCAATCGGTATCGCGTTTTTAGGTCGAAGGGGTCTTATAGGCGAAGAGGCGACGCAGGAGGGCACCGGGCCTCCTCACCATAGGCTGGCGCGGCCGGGCCCGGGGCCGCGCCGCCTTATGGTCTGGTGGCCCTCGGCCTCTCCGGTTCTCCTTCGGTGTTCCGGGGTCTTGGGAAAAATAGGATGTTGGGTCTTCGTTTCGTCGAATTCCGAGAATATTGCCCGAACAGCCTTTCCGGAACCAAAAACAGCAGAAAACAGAACTGGCACTTCGGCATCTTGTTAATAGGTTAGTTCCGAAAACGCATAAAAACATTATAAAGTGTGAGCAAAACATGTAGGTATTGTCATAAAACAAGCATGGAACATCAAAATTATGGATACGTTGGAGACGTATCAAGCATCCCCAAGCTTAGTTCCTGCTCGCCCTCGAGTAGGTAAACGATAAAAAGAATAATTTCTGAAGTGACGTGCTACCAACATAATCTTAATCATACTATTGCAAAGCATATGAGATGAACGAAGTGACTCAAGGCAACGATCTATATTTGCTAACAAATAGATAACATATAGCAAAACTTTTCATGAATAGTACTTTCAAGACAAGCATCAAAAGTCTGTCATAAGAGTTAACTCATAAAGCAATAAATTCAAAGTAAAGGCAACGAAGCAACACAAAGGAAGATATAAGTTTCAGCAGTTGCTTTCAACTTTAAACATGCATATCTCATGGATAATTTTCAACACAAAGTAATATGATGAATGCAAATAAGCAAGTATGTAGGAATCAATGCACAGTTGACATAAGTGTTTGCTTCTAAGATGGAAGGAAGTAGGTAAACTGACTCAACATAAAAGTAAAAGAATGGCCCTTCGCAGAGGGAAGCAGGGATTAAATCATGTGCTAGAGCTTTTCAAGTTTTGAAATCATATAGAGAGCATAAAAGTAAAGTTTTGAGAGGTGTTTGTTGTTGTCAACGAATGGTAGTGGGCACTCTAACTACCTCATCAACCAGACTTTCAAGAGCGGCTCCCATGAAGGACGTTATCTCTACCAGCAAGGTAGATCATCCTCTTCTTTTTGTTTACACATGTACTTTAGTTTTATTTATTAGATGACACTCCCCCCAACCTTTTGCTTACACAAGCCATGGCTAACCAAATCCTCGGTGCCTTCCAACATTCACATACCATGGAGGAGTGTCTATTTGCAAAATTAAGTTGCTTATTGATGAATCAGAGCAAAACACGTGAAGAGAATTATTAATGAAGGTTAATTAATTGGGGCTGGGAACCCCGTTGCCAGCTCTTTTTGCAAAATTATTGGATAAGCGGATGAAACCACTAGTCCATTGTGAAAGTCTGTCAAAAGTAAATGACAAGATCGAAAGATAAAACACCACATACTTCCTCATGAGCTATAAAACATTGACACAAATAAGAGATAATAGCTTTTGAATTGTTTAAAGGTAGCACATGAAGTATTTACTTGGAATGGCAGGAAATACCACATAGTAGGTAGATATGGTGGACACAAATGGCATAGATTTTGGCTCAAGGTTTTGGATGCACGAGAAGCATTTCCTCTCAGTACAAGGCTTTGGGCTAGCAAGGTTGTTTGAAGCAAAACACAAGTATGAACCGGTACAGCAAAACTTACATAAGAACAAATTGCAAGCATTATAAAACTCTACATAGTCTTCCTTGTTGCTCAAACACTTTTATCAGAAAATATCTAGACCTTAGAGAGACCAATCATGCAAACCAATTTCAACAAGTTCTACGGTAGTTCTCCACTAATAGGTTTAAACTACATGATGCAAGAGCATGATCTACTTGAGAGCTCAAAACAATTGCCAAGTATCAAATTATCCAAGACAATATGAAGCATTTTCTGTTTCCAACCAAATAACAATAAGTGCAGCGGTTTTCAACTCCGCCATGAACATTAAAATAAAGCTAAGAACACCATTGTTCATATGAAAAAGCGGAGCGTGTCTCTCTCCCACACAAGGATTGCTAGGATCCGAATTTATTCAAACACAAACAAAAATAAAGACGCTCCAAGTAAAGCACGTATGATGTAATTGAATAAAAATATAGTTTCAATAGAAGAAACCTGATAAGTTGATGAAGAAGGGGATTCCTTGGGCATCCCCAAGCTTAGACGCTTGAGTCTCCTTGAAATATGCAGGGATGAACCACGGGGGCATCCCCAAGCTTAGACTTTTCACTCTTCTTGATCATATATCATCCTCCTCTCTTGACCCTTGAAAACTTCCTTCACACCAAACTTCTCATAAACTTCATTAGAGGGGTTAGTACTCAAAAAACTTTAATCCACTTTGGTCCTGTAGTGACACATTGCAAGAAGTCAATAAAACATTAGCTACAGCTCTCCACGTCTAGAAAGCCTCACTTAAAGTCCACAAGAGACAATGCAAAAAAACAGAGACAGAATCTGCCAAAACAGAACAGCCATTAAACACGAATTTTTACGAGGTACTTCCGTTGCTCAAATCAGAAAACTTAAAACTAATGAAAGTTGCGTACATATCTGAGGATCACGCACGTCAATTAGCAGATTTTCTGAGTTTCCTACAGAGAGACCTACTCAAATTCGTGACAGATAGAAATCTGTTTCTGCGCAGAAATCCAAATCTAGTATCAACCTTCTATTAGAGACTTCACTTGGCACAACAATGCAATAAAATAAAGATAAGGAGAGGTTGCTACAGTAGTAACAACTTCCAAGACACAACAAATAGTAGCAAAATAAACACATGGGTTATCTCCCAAGAAGTGCTTTCTTTATAGCCATTAAGATGGGCTCAGCAATTTTAATGATGCTCACATAAGGGTGAGAATTGAAGCAAAAGAGAATATCAAAAAGCAAGTTCAAAACACATTTAAGTCTAACCCACTTCCTATGCATAGGAATCTTGTACACAAATAAATTCATAAAGAACAAAGTGACAAGCATAAGAAGATAAAACAAGAGTAACTTCAAAATTTTCAGCATAAAGAGAGGTGTTTTAGTACCATGCAAATTTCTACAACCATATTTTCCTCTCTCATAATAATTTTCAGTAGCTTCATGGATAAACTCAACAATATAACTATCACATAAAGCATGCTTTTCATGATTCACAAACACATAATTTTTATCAAGCTCAGAAATAATAGGATTAAAACTTTCAAACCCACTTTTATCAATATTATAACAAGATGATTGATGAATCTCAAAAGATATGTGACTCATAGATAAAGTCAAGAACTCTCCAATACCATTTTCATTAGTAGTACAATTAATATTATCAAGTAACATAGGACCATCATCTAGAGATTTATCATAAACATTTGCCAAGCAAAACTCTTTAGTGCTATGCATTTCGACATCAGGCACAAACAAAGCACTATCATAAGATTTATCAAAGTAGCATGGATTATCATAGACAACAGTAGCAAAATTATTTTCACAAGTTTTACTCATAGGGAATATTTCAAGAGAATCCACAGGAACATAACTTTAGGGAATGTTATCAGGACGAACATCATATTCGGATGACGTTGAAAGTCTAAAGGCCTTGGGGTCTTAGAGCTGCGTGTCGGACCTGTTCGATTGGAAGTTTGGGTCTGAGGTCCGTGGACTGCAAGTCGACATCGGAGAAGGCAATCAGATCGATCTGTTTTGCAATCCATTTGAAAGCTGATGCTTTGCTATCGGCTCGTTAAGCATCTACCGGGTTGACAATCGGCGGGCTCAGTATAAAGAAATCGGCAAAATCAAGTTGAAGGGAACTTATTCATTGATAAGCAGGGATTTCTTACAGAAAGAGCCGATTGCTCTCAGGGGGAGTTGTTGGGAGGGATTTTGTCCCATCTACTGCTCCTAACTCTATCCTATCTAAAGGCCGCTGCTGTCCTCATCCTCGCCATCATCGGCGCTGCTCCCGGCCGGCTCATCCTCACTCTGGAGAAACCACCGGCGGGACCTTCATCGTCCTCATCTTCTTCGCTAGCGCTACAGTCGCCGGCCGGTCGCCGAGGTTGCCCGCCCAGGGGCAGAGGCGCTTGGCGGTTCGTCGGAGGAGGTGGTGTCCTCCTCCTTCCTTCACCTCCTCGGTGGAGGAGCCGTCCGGAGAAGCCGTCCGTCGCTTCCTCCTCCTCGACTGCCCGACGAGGAAGCGAAGATCGCTCTCCCCGTCCGTTAAGGATTGGTCGTCTGCAGACCAAACAAAGGAGTCGTGGGTCGACTCGTCCCCGTCGGCTATGGCGCGGCGAATGTCGGCCGCATGGGCCTCTTGTGGACCCCATTCAGGCGTTGGCTCGCGGGAGGTAGAGGACTGGCTGGAAAGATCCGATGGGCGTAGGAAGAAGAAGACATTGTGGCGCGGAGGGCTTTTGAGGGTGCTAATGCGAAGGAGATGCAGAGAAGAACTGTTCGTGGCGTTAAATAAAAGGGGATATAGTAGAAATTCAATGCCACACAGTTTCCGAGGAGGTGGTACCAAAACTGTCAAATCATGCGGGGTTGAGAAGGCAAGCTATCATGATGAAGGACTCTGCGACGGTTCTGCTCTGCCGCGACATGACCCTACGAGAGAAAAGCATAATGATTTTGGAAATGTCATTTCCAAAACCAGGGGGGCATGTGTTATCACCAGAATTTGACCAAGTCAGAGGTGGGCCGCGATCAAGATGGACGTGAAGATTGTACATGGAAGAAATACGTGAATCGGCCTTGTTTACCAAGTTGGGCTGAACCGCCCGTGTATCCGTAACATATTAGATCGCATCTTAGTTTAGAAATTAGAGTTTATCTCGTGCACGGTTTAGTGCACGCCCACATTAGAAAGTCCCTGGACTATAAATATGTATCTAGGGTTTATGGAATAAACAACAACCAACGTTCAACACAAACCAATCTCGCGCATCGCCAACTCCTTCGTCTCGAGGGTTCCTCGGTAAGCACCATGCTGCCTAGATCGCATCTCGCGATCTAGGCAGCACGAGCCTGCCTAGTTGTTCATGCGTTGCTCGTGTTGAAGCCTTTTTGATGGCGAGCAACGTAGTTATCATAGATGTGTTAGGGTTAGCATTGTTCCTAGTATCATATGTTGTCGTAGTGCAACCCTTGCGCATCTAGCCGTCCTTGTACCTCATCATGGGTGCAGGGGCCCCCGCTTGATCGTTATTTAGTAGATCTGATCCGTTACGATGCTCCTTGGTTCATCAAGGATTAGTTTAATATCTGCAATAGTTAGGCCTTACAAAGGGTTGGAGGATCCACGGCATGTAGGGTGTAGTTTGCTGCCCCTAGACAGGACGTTCCGAGGATCAACCTAGTGTTGGTTTTTAGGCCTTGTCTAGGGCTGGCTTACGGTCACCGTGCGTGAGCGCGAGGCCCAATCGTGAGTAGGATGATCCGATTATGCGGTGAAAACCCCGATCGTCGTGGATCTCATATGCTTTATCTTGATCAAGCAGGACCACCATATATTCGGCCACCTTGACGAATCATGGGTGGATCGGCTCCATGAGCCGATTCACAGGACAACCTGAGAGCCGATCGAGGCTCGTATTTAACGTGTACGTGTGCCCTGCAGGAAACTAAGCGAGGCATCATCCACACCTTCCTGACCGTATAGGTCGTGGCACGCCCTGCAATTTGCATCGCGCGCGACCAGAGGCTTTGCGGCGTCGCCTGAGGGGACTGGGGCCAGCCGCAGCCCTAGTTGTTCCGGCTCTACGGTGTTGACCAGTCACTGCCCGCCGGTGGGTTTCGACGTCAACACATTGGCACGCCCGGTGGGACAATCTTCAACGACAACCACCTCGCCATCCACATCAGAGATGGCAGAAGAAACTCCGGTCACGCACGAGGAGCTCTCTGGCGAGCTCAAGAAGAAGCCTAACAAGGCCAAGGCGGCCCTCGGAGCCGAACTCGTCGGCTCCTGCGAGAAGACCCGTTCGCACGGCATCAAACTCAACGGAGACACGCGTCCTTTGCCTGGCGTCAACACGGTCGATCTCAGCCACTCCATAAGGAACCAGGGTTCTCTTTCGATGCCAATATGGCAGGGTTCGTGATTCGCCGTGATGCGGACAGCAGAGAGCAGCCACGCGCGTGGCAAAGAGAAAAGGGAGGCCGTTCCACGTGACCGGCCCCAAGACGACAATAAACGGTACCTGGCCGAGGAGGAGGTGAGAAACATGCGGCATCCTCGCCCATTACCCGAGCATCTCCTCAGCGAATATGATCAGCCATACGACCGACGCCGCTACGACGAAGACGATCAAAGAAATCATCGGTTTGATGCAGACGGGGGGTATCGTCAGAGCAACGGCGCGACGACGGGTACGAACGTCGCGCTAGAGGGAGGTCAAAGGATCGGGACAACATGGACAAGCACTGGAACTGTCCCTTCTTCAAACATTGCTGGGACTCAGAATGAGCCGATTGCCAACAATCGAGAACGCCCGTAATGCACACGAAAGGAAGGACGAACGGTTTCGGTGTTCGAACGTCTAGGGCCTCTCCCTTCGTAGCAAACGGAGCGAGTCATCTCAAGAAGAAGACTTCGAGTCAGATGGGGAAGAAGATGGGGACCACCGACCAAGGTGGTGCCCGATGGACTCAACCCTTCGAAGCGCCGGTGCGGCGGCCGCGAAGCTTGAAAGAAGCCGAAGCACGTACCTGTACACGTTGAGGAGAGCGCGGCCCGATCTGGCCGCGAAAATCCAGCAGATAGTGGAGACGAAGGCGCGCCCGCCGAAGAAAGTATGGCGCCCCAACAGGAAACCGATACACGAGCATCGGGCGATACCGATGCAGACGCATCGGTAGACTCGACATGGTTCGGAAGAGGACAATATGTGAACAGCGTCATCCAGTGTACCAGGACAGTACAAGCACGTCACCCTGATCGAGAAGGACAAAGATAAAGGTTCTGCAAGAGATCGGGAGTTCACTAATGCTGAGGGGCCAAAACCCATGTCCTGCAAGTGGGCAAAACAACCAGGGCCGGCAAAGGGATTCGACTTCGATTTGAGCAAAACAGAGCAAATTTTGATTGGCTCGAAGGAAAAACAGCTGAAGTTACCCGCGGCCACAAAATCCCCACGTTACAAGAGATGGCAAGCCATACCCAAATGGCATGACACGTTCACCCATGCCACCAACGACTGCAGGGTTGCGCGGACAGACAGGCATGCGATAGAGCAAGGCCGGTTACTCTTCGATCAGTTTGCCATGAAAGTTGATACACACCGTTTCCGGAGATCAACATGGTCGATTTCAGCCATGCATAAGACACGAGCCAGGTGGCTCGTCTGTGTTAATAGGGCAAGGCTCGCATCGCCATTACGAGGATAAACCCGGGAACAGTCACTCCCGCGGAAAAGGCGAAGAGGAGGCCGATCCACACGATCGGCCCCAAATAATGACAAGCGTTGACCTAGAAGGCGATGGAAAGCTGGGGTATGGGTTTACATCGCGACGGCCAAGAGATTAAGAAGGTCAAAGAGGAGATCAAGAAGTTGTTGGACGCCGGGTTCATCAGGCCATGCAGCACGCTGAAAGGATTTCCAATGTAATACTGCGGAGAAAAAGGATGGCGGTGGCGCGCTTCCATAGATTTTCAGACTCAACATTCTGTGAATGGTCGGATCGACCACTACAAGGAGACGATTCCGCGATCGCTACGATTACTCGCATCACCCTTGTTTACTGATGTGCTATTTCGGTGAGTGAGAGAAAATCTTGAATTGGCTGAGAAGATATATCTTCAATCACGTGAAGGATTCGGCTCGGGGGCATATACACGGAGAAGGTACAGAGCCACAAAGGATGTACCCAGGGGGAGCCGATTCATGAATCGATCGGCTAACAAAAAAAAAATCGAAGCCACAAAGGATGTACCCAGGGGGAACCGATTCATGAATCGATCGGCTAACAAAAAAAAATCGAAAAAATACAGAAATTTTTGAGCACAGCCGATGCGTAGTCATCGACTTGAGGATTCAAAGCCGATGCACGGCCATCGACTTAAGGGATTTAAGCGGAATCCTAACCAGAGCAGGCCCTTCATTGAGATTGCCTGGCGACTCGGGCCCTCTCTTCAACGACTTCCAATTCCTTCGGCAAGACTTCAAGCTCGGCAGCATCGACAGCATCAGTTTGGGCGTTCAAGACGGCCCTTTTTCTCATTTAAGGTGTTGAGGTTTGCCGGCAGGTTTGAGGATCACCACCCTGGCCAAACATCAGGAACAGCATGGATGTGCAGATCAGACTAGGATCACGAGGACAACCGGCGGTCATCCAGTTGGACTGAACTTCATTTTTCACCAAAAGTTGCCTTATCGGACCAAAGAGACTTGGGGGGCAGCTCACCTGGGAAGTTCTCTGCTGTTAACAACCGATTTCGGTCAGAATCGGCTGATGCTGCACCACGGTAAAGGGGCTGATAGTGGCCCAATGCAGTTGGCGCGACTTCACTCTCGCCTTGATCGAGGCTCGGGGGGCAGCAAGCCAATGGTATTGAAAGGGCTGTCTCCGCATCATAACCATGCTGAACGAGAGAGTTCTTGCAGAATAAAACCACCAGGGTTGGCGGGAGGAGTCTGAAGGAAGAGGTGGTTGGGCCTCAGGCCAGTTCGTTGCGACACGGGAGTGCGACATCGCTGGAAAAGCTGTGAGCAAGCACTTGTTGAGCAGAGGTGTCAGCTTCAACGTCAAAGGTCAGGCTTTCCTGGGAGCATTAACCCAGGAGTTGTGTTATCAGGACGAACATCATATTCGGATGACGTTGAAAGTCTAAAGGCCTTGGGGTCTTAGAGCTGCGTGTCGGACCTGTTCGATTGGAAGTTTGGGTCTGAGGTCCGTGGACTGCAAGTCGACATCGGAGAAGGCAATCAGATCGATCTGTTTGCAGTCCATTTGAAAGCTGATGCTTTGCTATCGGCTCGTTAAGCATCTACCGGGTTGACAATCGGCGGGCTCAGTATAAAGAAATCGGCAAAATCAAGTTGAAGGGAACTTATTCATTGATAAGCAGGGATTTCTTACAGAAAGAGCCGATTGCTCTCAGGGGGAGTTGTTGGGAGGGATTTTGTCCCATCTACTGCTCCTAACTCTATCCTATCTAAAGGCCGCTGCTGTCCTCATCCTCGCCATCATCGGCGCTGCTCCCGGCCGGCTCATCCTCACTGCTGGAGAAACCACCGGCGGGACCTTCATCGTCCTCATCTTCTTCGCTAGCGTCGCCATAGTCGCTGTCGAAGTCGCTTGTTGCCCGCCTGTGGGCGAGACGCTGGCCGGCGGTTCGTCGGAGGAGGTGGTGTCCTCCTCCTCTTCCTTCACCTCCTCGGTGGAGGAGTAACCGTCCCAGGAGAAGTCGTCGTCTTTCCTCCTCCGACTGCCCGACAGCGAGAAGCGAAGATCGCTCTCCCCGTCCGTTAAGGATTGGTCGTCTTCAGACCAAACAAAGGAGTCGTGGGTCGACTCGTCCCCGTCGGCTATGGCGCGGCGAATGTCGGCCGCATGGGCCTTTGTGGACCCCATTCAGGCGTTGGCTCGCGGGAGGTAGAGGATCGGGTGGAAAGATCCGATGGCGAGGAAGAAGAAGACATTGTGGCGCAGGAGGGCTTTTGAGGTGCTAATGCGAAGGAGATGCAGAGAAGAACTGTTCGTGGCGTTAAATAAAAGGGGATATAGTAGAAATTCAATGCCACAGCAGTTTCCGAGGAGGTGGTACCAAAACTGTCAAATCATGCGGGGAAGTTGAGAAGGCAAGCTATCATGATGAAGGACTCTGCGACGGTTCTGCTTTGCCGCGACATGACCCTACGAGAGAAAAGCATAATGATTTTGGAAATGTCATTTCCAAACCAGGGGGGCATGTGTTATCACCAGAATTTGACCAAGCCGGAGGTGGGCCGCGATCAAGATGGACGTGAAGATTGTACATGGAAGAAATACGTGAATCGGCCTTATTTACCAAGTTGGGCAGCCCGTGGATCTTAGTTTAGAAATTAGAGTTTATCTCGTGCACGGTTTAGTGC
Source organism: Lolium multiflorum (assembly GCA_030979885.1). NCBI lineage: Eukaryota > Viridiplantae > Streptophyta > Magnoliopsida > Poales > Poaceae > Lolium > Lolium multiflorum. The sequence continues at coordinate 306,926,508 of CM061750.1, forward strand.
ACGCCCACATTAGAAAGTCCCGGACTATAAATATGTATCTAGGGTTTATGGAATAAACAACAACCAACGTTCAACACAAACCAATCTCGGCGCATCGCCAACTCCTTCGTCTCGAGGGTTCCTCCGGTAGCACCATGTTGCCTAGATCGCATCTCGCGATCTAGGCAGCACGAGCCTGCCTAGTTGTTCATGCGTTGCTCGTGTTGAAGCCTTTTTGATGGCGAGCAACGTAGTTATCATAGATGTGTTAGGGTTAGCATTGTTCCTAGTATCATATGTTGTCGTAGTGCAACCCTTGCGCATCTAGCCGTCCCTGTACCTCATCATGGGTGCAGGGCCCCGCCTGATCGTTATTTAGTAGATCTGATCCGTTACGATCGCTCCTTGGTTCATCAAGGATTAGTTTAATATCTGCAATAGTTAGGCCTTACAAAGGGTTGGAGGATCCAGCGGCATGTAGGGTGTAGTTTGCTGCCCCTAGACAGGACGTTCCGATCAACCTAGTGTTGGTTTTAGGCCTTGTCTAGGGCTGGCTTACGGTCACCGTGCGTGAGCGCGAGGCCCAATCGTGAGTAGGATGATCCGATTATGCGGTGAAAACCCCAGATCGTCGTGGATCTCATATGCTTTATCTTGATCAAGCAGGACCACCATATATTCGGCCACCTTGGACGAATCATGGGTGGATCGGCTCCATGAGCCGATTCACGGGACAACCTGAGAGCCGATCGAGGCTCGTATTTAACGTGTACGTGTGTGCCTGCAGGAAACTAAGCGAGGCATCATCCACACCTTCCCGACCAGGTATAGGTCAGGTGGCACGCCTGCAATTTGCATCGGCGCGCGACCCGGAGGCTTTGCGGGCCGTCGCTCGGGGGACCGGGGCCAGCCGCAGCCCTAGTTGTTCCGGCTCTACGTGTTGACCACCACGCCCGCCGGTGGTTTTCGACGTCAACACGGGGGTGATGTGAAAGCAAATATGAGAGCAGATGTAAGATAACACGGCGACTAGCAAAAGTGAGAGCAATGACACGAGAAAATAGTTGACACTACTTCCAATGACATGTAGAACGAGTATATGATGATGCGAGATGGACCGGGTTTCCAACTATCTACACTAGTGGTAACTCTCCAATAACAAGTGTTGGGTGAACAAATTACAGTTGGGCAATTGATAGGATTGAAAATAGCATTAAGACAGAACATCAAAATTATTAATCATGTAGGCATGTTTTCCATATATAGTCATACGTGTGATACGTCTCAAACGTATCTATAATTTCTTATGTTCCATGCTACTTTTATGACAACACTTGAATGTTTTATACATACTTTACAGCATTATTATACATTTTCCGGCACTAACCTATTAACAAGATGCCGAAGTGCCAGTTCTTTTTCTGCGTTTTGGTTTCAGAAATCCTAGTAAGGAAATATTCTCGGAATTGGACGAAATCAACGCCAAGGGTCCTATTTTTGCACGAAGCTTCCAAGACCGAGGGGAAAGGAAGTGGGGCCACGAGGTGGCGGACACTAGGCGGCGCGGCCCAAGCCCCGGCGCGCCGGCCTAGTGTGTGGGCCCTCGCGTCGCCCCGACCTACCCTTCCGCCTACATATAGCCTTCGTCGCGAAACCCCCGACTGAGAGCCACGATACGGAAAACCTTCCGGAGACGCCGCCGTCGCGAATCCCATCTCGGGGGATTCGAATCGCCTCCGGCACCCCGCCGGAGAGGGAATCATCACCGGAGGGCTCTACATCATCATGCCCGCCTCCGGATTGATGCGTGAGTAGTTCATCCTTGGACTATGGGTCCATAGCGTAGCTAGATGGTTGTCTTCTCCGCTTGTGCTATCATTGTTTAGATCTTGTGAGCTGCCTAACATGATCAAGATCATCTATTTGTAATGCTACATGTTGTGTTTGGCGGGATCCGATGAATATAGAATATTATGTTAAGTTGATTATCAATCTATCATATATGTGTTGTTTATGTTCTTGCATGCTCTCCGTTACTAGTAGAGGCTCTGCCAAGTTGATACTTGTAACTCCAAGAGGAGTAATTATGCTCGATAGTGGGTTCATGCCTCCATTTAATGGGACAGTGACAGAAGTTCTAAGGTTGTGGATGTGTTGTTGCTACTAGGGATAAAACATCGATGCTTTGTCTAAGGATATTTGTGTTGATTACATTACGCACCATACTTAATGCAATTATCTGTTGTTTACAACTTAATACGGAAGGGGTTCGGATGATAACCGAAGGTGGATTATTTAGGCATAGATGCATGCTGGATAGCGGTCTATGTACTTTGTCGTAATGCCCTGATTAAATCACATAGTAATCATCATTGATATGTATCGAATCTTTATTTGTCAATTGCCCGCCTGTAATTTGTTCACCCAGCATGTTAGTTATCTTATTGGAGAGACACCTCTAGTTGTGGACCCCGGTCCATTCTTTTACATCTGAATACATTCTACTGTTCTTTGCAAACAAACACCATTTTCCACTCGATACGCTTAATCCTTTGTTTTCAGCAAGCCGGTGAGATTGACAACCTCACTGTTACGTTGGGGCAAAGTACTTTGATTGTGTTGTGCAGGTTCCACGTTGGCGCCGGTTTCACTAGTGTTGCGCCGCACTACACTCTCCACCAACAACCTTCACGTGCTTCTTGGCTCCTCGTTCGATAACCTTGGTTTCATACTGAGGGAAACTTGCTGTGGCGCATCATACTTTCCTCTTGGGGTTCCCAACGGACGTGTACATCTACGCGCATCAAGCATATTTTTGGCGCCGTTGCCGGGAAGAAGAAAAGTTACACCACAGAGAATTGCCTCCCACAGCAACAGCTATTTTTCTGGCGTCGTTGCCGGGGAGATCAAGACACGCTGCAAGGGGAGTCTCCACTTCCAATCTCTTTACTTTGTTTTTGTTTTGCTTTACTTTACTTTATTTACTGTCTTGTTTGCCTCATACTAAAAACACAAAAAAATTAGTTACTTTACTTACTGTCTTATTTACTAGTTCTATATCAAAAAAAAACACAAAAAAATTAGTTACTTGCCTTTATTCTATTCGCTTAGTTTATTTTTGTTATAATGAGTAATCCTGAAGTTGAAGTTTGTTCTTTTAAGCAACAAGGTGGAGAAAGTTTTAAAGATGTCTGGTACAGAATTAGTAATGCTCATCATAGGTGCATTAAGAAACACTCCACTATTATCCTTCTTAGGAACTTTTATGTTGGCTTATCTAGTTGTAATAGGTATGTTCTTGATACTCTTTCGGGAGGTAATTTCCTAGGTACTCCCGCTTAGAAGCTAGTTGCATCATTGAGAGTCTAGTTGGAATACCACCTGTTAATGAAGTTAAAATTGAAATCTCTCTTGAGGATGTTATGAAAAAATTAGAAACCATAGAGAAAAAATTTCGAAGTATTGAAACTAAATTGGAAATGTTACTTGATAAAACTGATGAACTTGATAAATCCTTAGGAGGAATTGATGAAAGAATTAGTGTCCTAGGAACTTGTGTTGTCCATGATAATCAAACCAATAGGATTGATGAACTTGAAAAAGCTATGGGAACCTTGGGCTCAACTTTTTCTTCTCTTAAGTATAAGGAGAAAGCTTATGTGGGTAAAGAGCAAAAATTCATGTATGCCTCTAAGGTGCCTAAACAAAAGAATTATTATAGGCCTAAAATTGATAAAACCCTAGCACCACCATAGGAAATTTAGATAATGGAGCATCTAAGGTACCCTCTACAACAAGTTGTGTTTGTAAGAAAAATTATGATGTTGATGCTTCATCTCTTGATGTTACTTGATTTGCACTTTCTAGCTGAAAGGCGTTAAAGAAAAAGCACTTCTTGGGAGATAACCCAAGTTTCATTTTATTTACTGTATTGTTGAGTCTTGGAATTTGTTTACTACTGTAGCAACCTCTCCTTATCATGTTTTTGTGCCAAGTAAAGTTTCTATGCTAAAGTTGATGCTATATTTGGGATTGCTGCGCAGAAACAGCATTGTTGTCTGTCACGAATTCGCGCAGAAGTCTCTGTAAAAAAATCGAAAAAATCTGAAAATTTACGAGCGTGATCCTCATATATGTACGCAACTTTCATTAGTTTTGAGTTTTTCCATTTGAGCAAGTTAAGTGCCTCTGCCAGATTCATCTTTACGGACTGTTCTGTTTTTGACAGATTCTGCCTTTTATTTCGCATTGCCGCTTTTGCTATGTCGAATGAGTTTCTTTGTTCCATTAACTTTCATAAGCTTTGCGCAATGTCCAGAAGTGTTAAGAATGATTGTGTCACCTCTGAATATGTGAATTTGTAATTATACACTAACCCTCTAATGAGTTTGCTTGAAGTTTGTGTGAAGGAAGTTTTCAAGGGTCAAGAGAAGAAGATGATATACTATGATCAAGAAGAGTGAAAGGTCTAAGCTTGGGGATGCCCCGGTGGTTCATCCCTGCATATTTTAAGAAGACTCAAGCATCTAAGCTTGGGGATGCCCAAGGCATCCCCTTCTTCATCGACAACATTATCAGGTCACTTCTAGTGAAACTATATTTTTATTCCATCACATCTTATGTTCTTTACTTGGAGCGTCGGTTTGCTTTTATTTTTGTTTGAATAAAGTTGGATCCCACCATTCTTATATTGGAGATATTACGCTCCGCTCTTTCATATGGAACACTTGTGTTCTTAATTGTGCTTTAATGTTCATGGCGAAGGCATATTGCTTCGTTAAATTGCTATTTGGTTGGAATCGGAAAATGCTGCATATGGTTTGGTAACTTGGCAATTGTTTGAGCTCTCATAGATCACGTTTAAGCTCTTGCATCATGTAGTTTAATCTATTAATGAAGAACTACCGTAGAGCTTGTTTAATTTGGTTTGCATGATTGTTCTCTCTAAGTCTAGATATTTTCGGTAAAGTGTTTGAACAACAAGGAAGACAAAGGTAGAGTCTTATAATGCTTGCAATATGTCCTTGTGTAAGTTTTGATGTACTTGTTCATACTTGTGTTTGCTTCAAACAACCTTGCTAGCCCAAACCTTGTACTGAGAGGAAATGCTTCTCGTGCATCCAAACACCTTGAGCCAAAACCCATGCCATTTGTGTCCACCATATCTACCTACTATGTGGTATTTTTTCTGCCATTCCAAAGTAAATTACTTGAGTGCTACCTTTAAAATTTCATTTCTTTATCTTTACAATATATAGCTCATGGGACAAATAGCTTAAAAACTATTGTGGTGATGAATATGTAGTTATGTGTCTTAATTCTTATAAGTTGCTTGTTGAGCGGTAACCATGTTTCTGGGGACGCCATCAACTTTACCTTTGTTGGATATCATGTGAGATGCTATGCATGTTCGTCTTGTCTGAAGTAAGTGCGATTTCATGATCAAATGGTTTGAGTATGCATATGTTAGAGAAGAACATTGGGCAGCCAACTAAAGCCATGTATCATGGTGGAAGTTTCGTTTGGACATACAACCTCAATCTCTTATGAGAATATTATTTGTTGTTGAATGCTTAAGCATTAAAAGAGGAGTCCATTATCTGTTGTCTATGTTGTCCCGGTATGGATGTCTAAGTTGAGAATAATCAAAAGCGAGAAATCCAATGCGTGCTTTCTCCTTAGACACTTGTACAGGCGGCATAGAGGTACCCCTTTGTGACACTTGGTTGAAACATATGTTATGCGATGATAATCCGTGTTTTCCGAGCTAAGTAGGACAAGGTGCGAGCACTATTAGTACTCTATGCATGAGACTTGCAACTTGTATATTATGCATAGCACATATGAATTATTACTACCGTTGACAAAATTGTTTCTATGTTTTCAAAATAAAGCTCTAGCACAAAAATAGTAATCCATGCTTCCCTCTGCGAAGGGCCATTCTTTTACTTTATGTTGAGTCAGTTTACCCACTTCTTTCTATCCTAGAAGCAAACACTTGTGTTAACTGTGTGCATTGATTCTTACATGTTTACTTATTGCACCTCTTATATTACTCTATATTGACAAATATCCATGAGATATACATGTTACAAGTTGAAAGCAATTGTTGAAACTTAATCATCCTTTGTGTTGCTTCAATGCATTCTACTTTGAATTTATTGCTTATGAGTTAGCTCTTATGCAACTCTTATTGATGCTTGTCTTGAAAGTACTATTCATGAAAAGTTTTGATATATGATTCATTTGTATAGTCATTATCTTTGTTAGCAATATTTTGCTCAGATCACTCCATTCATCTCATATGCTTTACAATAATGTTGATCAAGATTATGTTGGTAGCATGTCACTTCAGAAATTATTTGTGTTATCGTTTACCTACTCGAGGGCGAGTAGGAACTAAGCTTGGGGATGCTTGATACGTCTCAAACGTATCTATAATTTCTTATGTTCCATGCTACTTTTATGACAATACTTAAATGTTTTATACATACTTTACAGCATTATTATACATTTTCCGGCACTAACCTATTAACAAGATGCCGAAGGCCGCTGTCACTGTTTTTGGTTTCAGAAATCCTAGTAAGGAAATATTCTCGGAATTGGACGAAATCAACGCCTAGGGTCCTATTTTTGCACGAAGCTTCCGAAGACCGAGGGAAAGGAAGTGGGGCCACGAGGTGGCAGACACCAGGGCGGCGCGGCCCCCCCGGCCGCCGGCCTAGTGTGTGGCCCCGCCGCCCCCGACCTACCCTTCCGCCTACATATAGCCTTCGTCGCGAAACCCCCCGTCCGAGAGCCACGATACGGAAAACCTTCGCCGCCGTCGCGAATCCCATCTCGGGGATTCAGGAGATCGCCTCCGGCACTCTGCCGGAGAGGGGAATCATCACCGGAGGGCTCTACATCATCATGCCCGCCTCCGGATTGATGCGTGAGTAGTTCATCCTTGGACTATGGGTCCATAGCAGTAGTTGTTTCTCCGCTTGTGCTATCATTGTTTAGATCTTGTGAGCTGCCTAACATGATCAAGATCATCTATTTGTAATGCTACATGTTGTGTTTGGCGGGATCCGATGAATATAAAATATTATGTTAAGTTGATTATCAATCTATCATATATGTGTTGTTTATGTTCTTGCATGCTCTCCGTTGCTAGTAGAGGCTCTCGCCAAGTTGATACTTGTAACTCCAAGAGGGAGTAATTATGCTCGATAGTGGGTTCATGCCTCCATTTAATCTGGGATAGTGACAGAAAGTTCTAAGGTTGTGGATGTGTTGTTGCTACTAGGGATAAAACATCGATGCTTTGTCTAAGGATATTTGTGTTGATTACATTACGCACCATACTTAATGCAATTATCTGTTGTTTACAACTTAATACTGGAAGGGGTTCGGATGATAACTTGAAGGTGGATTATTTAGGCATAGATGCATGTTATAGCGGTCTATGTACTTTGTCGTAATGCCCTGATTAAATCACATAGTAATCATCATTGATATGTATTGAATCTTTATTTGTCAATTGCCCGCCTGTAATTTGTTCACCCACATGTTAGTTATCTTATTGGAGAGACACCTCTAGTGAACTGTGGACCCCGGTCCATTCTTTTACATCTGAATACATTCTACTGTTTTACTGTTCTTTGCAAACAAACACCATTTTCCACTCGATACGCTTAATCCTTTGTTTCGCCGGTGAGATTGACAACCTCACATTTACGTTGGGGCAAAGTACTTTGATTGTGTTGTGCAGGTTCCACGTTGGCGCCGGTTTCACTGGTGTTGCCGCACTACACTCCTCCACCAACAACCTTCACGTGCTTCTTGGCTCCTATTGGTTCGATAACCTTGGTTTCATACTGAGGGAAACTTACTGTTGTGCGCATCATACCGATCTTGGGGTTCCCAACAGACGTGTACATCTACGCGCATCAACGTGCTCGCAATGAGAAACTTGTACAACATCTTTTGTCCTACCAGCCGGTGGCAGCCGGGCCTCTAGGGAATCTACTGGAAATTAAGGCACTCCTTTTAATAGAGCACGAGCAAAGCATTAACACTCCGTGAAAACATGTGATCCTCATATCTAAGCCTTCCCGTTGTCCCAATTTCTGTCACTTTGGGGCCTTTGGTTCCAGACATAGACATGTGCATACAACTTGTAGATACAATCTAAGCAATAATTATAGAGCTTAAATCTAAGATCATGCCACTCGGGCCCTAGTGACAAACATTAAACACAACAAGATTGCAGCAATAACTTCACAAACTTTATAGATAGACTAATCATAATGTAACAATCCATCGGATCCCAACAAACACAACACCGATTACATCACATGAATCTCAATCATGTAAGGCAGCTCATGAGATCATTGTATTGAAGTACATGGGGGAGAGAATACCAACTAGCTACAGCTAGAACCCGTAGTCCATGGGGGAACTACTCACGGAGCATGATGGAGGCGGTGGCGTTGATGGAGATGGCTTCGGGGCACTTCCCCGTCCGGCCGGTGCCGGAACGAGATTTTGTCCCCCGAATTGGAGTTTCGCGATGGCGGCGGCGCCGGAGTCTTTCTGAGTTTCGTCAATCGGTATCGCGTTTTTAGGTCGAAAAGGGTCTTATAGGCGAAGAGGCGAGCAGGAGGGCACGGGGCTCCCACCATAGGCTGGCGCAGCCAGGCCTGGGGCCGCGCCGCCTTGTGGTCTAGTGCCCTCCGGCCCCTCTCCGGTTCTCTTCGGTGTTCTAGGGTCTTCCGGGAAAATAGGATGCTGGGTCTTCGTTTCGTCGAATTCCGAAATATTGCCCGAACAGCCTTCTCGAACCAAAAACAGCAAAAACAGCACCGGTATCTTGTTAATAGGTTAGTTCCGGAAAACGCATAAAAACATTATAAAGTGTGAGCAAAACATGTAGGTATTGTCATAAAACAAGCATGGAACATCAGAAATTATGGATACGTTGGAGACGTATCAGCGACGACCTCACCCGCTGCGTCGACAACGGCTACCTCCCCGCGCGGCTCCGTGCTCGGCGGCGGCAACGACGTCCACCGTGAGTCGGTGACAGCGGCCTCCCGGCGCGGCTCCGTGCTCGGCGGCGACAACGATCTCCACCGCTGCGTCGGTGACGGTGGCCTCCCCGCGCGACTCCGTCCTCGGAGGCGACGGTGGCCTCCCCGCGCGACTCCGTCCTCGGAGGCGACGGGGCCCCTCCCGGGCAGCTTCCTGCTCGACGGAGACGGCAGCCTGCTACTCCTCTCTCCCCTCTTGACGCTGCTTTTCATTGTGGTTCCACAGACAAGCAATGTGTGGTCGAGGACAAGGTGAGGTAGATAAGATGTAATCGCTTCCTAAGGAGAGCGGTGTGTTTTTTCCGCCGCACGAGAATTAGATTTTCCCAAGAATAAAACAACCTATGTGCTTGCCTAGTTGGCTAGCACCCCGAGTACCTACACCTTGATATAAGGAATACGACGGGATTTCAATTTAAAGTAAAAGGTGAAAAACTATTCAAATTGCTATCATGCACTAAATATACAGGTCGGAAATAATTGTATTGCCGAAACATACGGTTTTATTTAATTATGCAAATACACATAATTCTATGGAGATTGTTTCTCTAGTTACTTCAGCAGGAAGTGGACTAGCAAATCCTTAATCTCTATGGAAGTTAAACACCAAACAAGACATAATTATCAGTTGCTTGCTCCTCTCCTTTTTTAAATTTCCCAAATGGGCCCTGGATCTTATTAATACCCAGATGGCAAATTGTTTATGGAATGATTTTGAAGGCCACGGGAAGCTTCATCTAGCTAACTGGAAATTGGTCTGCAAAAAGAAAGAATTTGGGGGGTTAGGGATTCCTGACCTAGCCAATGTTAATCTGTGCCTTCTGGGGTCCTGGATAAAAAGATATTCTCTAGATGATGGGAAAATTTGGAAATCTTTAGTAGATGCCAAGTATGACACTCATAGCCCCAACATCTGGTATCTCCCAATTTTGGAAAGGGATGACGTGGGCAGCAGAAAGTGTCAAGTTTGGTTATAGATGGAAAGTGGGGGATGGGACCAAAATCAGGTTCTGGGAAGACACTTGGTTTGGTATCTCTCCTCTGGCTGTGCAATTCTTTGATCTTTATATAGTTTGCAATGAACAAAATAAAACCATCTCTCAGATCTGGGATGGAAATACCCTTATGCTAACATTTAGAAGGAATTTCCCTCCTGCTCTTATGCAAAAATGGCAGGAGCTCGAAGAAATTGTTAGGAGTACTACCCTCTCAGCTGAGTGTGACTCACTGATCTGAAAGTATGAATCTTCTGGGGTCTACTCTTCCAGTTCTTTGTATGCTATTATTAATTTTGGGGGTGTGATGCCAATCTACATTCCTGCTGTTTGGAAATTGATAGTACCTCCTAGGGTTCACATTTTTCTGTGGCTCCTTTCTCATAACAAACTTATGACTAGGGATAATCTGCTTAAAACAAAAATGAATAAACCTGTTTGCTGTGTTTTCTGCTCTGATAATGAGAGCATTGATCATCTCTTTTTCCAATGCATTGTGGCTAAGCAAATTTGGAAATTCATAACCAGTGTTTTCAACATTCATGTTGGACATGACTATCTTTCTATTGCTAGATTCTGGGTGGCAAACAAGAAGCACCCACCCTTGAATTCTATCTGTGCTGCCACTCTTTGGTGCATTTGGAAATTTCGTAATGACATGATCTTTAATGGGCAAACATGGCTTAATTTGCACCAGATTCTTCGGATGATCTTGTTGTCAGTCAGACGATGGAAGATTATCTTCAAGGACCACATGCTTCCCCTCGTCGACCACTTCTGCGACCTGACATTAAAGGAGACGCTGGCAAACTTCTGCATCGAGGGTGGCTAGCTGATGACCGTAGTCCCTCCCCTCCTTCAGCCAAGAAGAAGGCGCTACCTGGCACCTGGGCTACCCCTACCTCGACCTTGGAGGCGGCCTCGTGCATCTCTCCAGAGCTTGCTGAAGCGTGAAGTCTGTCGGCTGGTGTCCCTTTGGGTGCAGTTCCTCTGAGGAGAGCTAAGGAACCTCGGGGCCGTTGTGGTTTCGTTGATTTTATCAATGGAACCGGGGAGGGGTCCTCCCTGTTGATCTAAAAAAAAGTCGGCGAGGCAGTTAAGTCTTGTACAATGGCCTAATTCTCTGTTTAGCATAACCATCTTTTGATATGATATTAGATCAAAATTTTAGTGCTCCAGAAAAATCTGCAGCCAGAATATATCTAGAGTGTGCAGACATTCTTTTCATGTAAACATGTGCATACAGATTCTGAACAGGACTGAAAACGTAGCAAAGATGGTTCAAACTCGAAATAACTTGTACTCCGTAACATATTGCTGCGAACAAGATCCGTAGAGGTATGTCCACACAAAAAAATTGATAATCGATTGGTGCCCCTGTTTGGATCTGAAAACTTGTTGGTCTGGTACCAAATTAACGGTTGTATTCTGATTTTGCCTGAAACTGACTGAGGAACTGATATTGCACTCGGATTTGGTTCAAACTGGGGTTCTTAATTATGTGCATATTCTCATCACTGGGTAAAACAGAGATATCGTAAACGAGTCAGTGAAAACTAGTAAACAATGTTTAGGTGCTACCCGCTGATACGGAACATATGCTACATGCTTATTATGGGAAATTGGTTTCAACTAGCTGTTCTTCAATGCAATTTTTGATGTATTACGAATTGACCTTTGGATCCGTTGATTTTTCCAGTAAAACGTGTTCCAAGCACATGTGCAGTTGAGTTGAAGCATGCCCTCGGATAACATAACAACATGCATCAAAACAAAAGCAAATGACGGGAATGAATCATAAGAAATAAGATTGGGGATGTTAGATCTGAACCAAATAACATTAGCTCTGCAAGAGATTTGCAGTGATTACATACTTGGAAGGAATCCAACACGACAGTTCATCCCTAGGAACATACGATAACAGGCAGACAGAAACTACAGCAGAAACAGAGATCCGACGATCAATCCCTTAATTAAAACACCTAGCTAATCCTGACGGCCTGGTAACAGCGCCTAGCCTCCGAAGCCGTAGAGGGTGCGTCCCTGTCGCTTGAGCGCGTAGACGACGTCCATGGCGGTTACGGTCTTGCGGCGGGCGTGCTCGGTGTAGGTGACGGCGTCGCGGATGACGTTCTCGAGGAAGATCTTGAGCACGCCGCGGGTCTCCTCGTAGATGAGCCCGGAGATGCGCTTGACGCCGCCACGGCGGGCGAGGCGGCGGATGGCCGGCTTGGTGATGCCCTGGATGTTGTCGCGGAGCACCTTCCGGTGGCGCTTGGCGCCGCCCTTCCCCAGCCCCTTGCCGCCCTTGCCGCGCCCAGACATCGCCGGAGCTTCTCTCGGAGTCGGAGGGGATTGGTGGGGTTTTTTTGTGGTTGCTGTGGTAGGGATGAGGAGATGTGGTGGGTTGAGCTCGGTGGGGGTGGGCTTTTATAGAAGCGAGGATTGTGGGCGAGGTTGCGGGGGCGATCCGCGTGACGCCGGGTTGCAGCCGTTGGATGCGGATGGATGGTTGAGAATCGGGGAGCGGGGTTGCGCGGATCGGTGACCTGGCGGAGCGGGGAGCGGGGAGCGGGGAGCGGGAGGTGTGCTTTTCGTGTGAGGGAGTGGCGGGACAAAGGGAATCCGTTGTTTTCTCATGGCTGGGGCTGCGCGCGGTGTTTTCAGTCGCCAAATTTTGGACGGCCTTGGCGATGACAGTGGGCCCATTTGCTCAGTACTCCATGTCAATCCATCGACAGTGGGGAGTGGGAGCTTCCAACGGGCCGACGCAAATCGGACGTCTAACGTAACCTCGTGCAACCCTTTACATTGGTCTTGCGGACACAAAAATAATCACTTTTGACCGCGCGTCCGTTTGCGTTTAAGGTGTTCAGTATCCCAACACATAATATTTTTACCTATTTTTTTTCCTTTTTTATTTAACCATAGATAGAAACATTACACAAACTATTACATAGTTTCAAACATGGTTGAAACATTGCAAAATGAGAAACCTAACTAGTCTTGACCTAGTGGATTTCGTGTTTTCGATGTAGTATAGTTGCTTTTTTCCTAGAAAATCTAGGTTTATATCGATCCCTCGGAAGCGACTGTTGTGGTGATTTACTCAATCAAGATCTTACCAACTTGTAGAATCTTCATCTCGTTGGACCTTCGAGTTTACTTGGGGTTTGCGAATCAGTAGATGGAGATAGGCTAGGGCTAAGGATTATCATGCAGCTGTGCATACATGTTACGTCATAAAAGATAATAATATGTACAATTATACTTAATTCAATTCAGATTAGATTCTTGTGGGCGATGCGTCCTGATGTACTATAGACTCTAGTCGAGCTGGTTATCTACAAACTATTGTCCAACCCATTCACTCCAGTCTGGTTATGAAGGATTATTAAGTGATCCACGTACCAAATCATTAAGATCAGTGGCGTCATCGTTATCCCTAATGGATCTGGAACTACCACCGTACTTCCCCTACTTTCACTGGGTTTCGCATGAAGCAGCAAATTATCACTAATCTCGCCTCATTATCTTTATCAATCATCGGGGTCTTGGGTACCTGACAAGTCCTAGATTGAGGTAGGAGATATAGATACAATCATGCAAATCTTAAAATGAAAATTGAGTACAACACCCATGTAGATTAGATGCACATGATGTTGCGAGACTAGGCCTCAGCCCGTGAGGACTACTCACACTGATAAGATCAACAATCATAAACATTGTAAAGGAATTCTCAAGATCAATATACAATAGTCTTACAATGCCACCAATTGTGATGAGATCAATAGTACAAGTATGATCTATGGCTAAGGAGAGGGGAGGATGGAGATGTCGATGGAGATGGTGATGGAGCAGCGGTTCCCCTCTCCTCAGATGTGAATGGTGAAATGGATCTCGTGGTGGCTTTTGATCTTTGTGTGGTGTTTCTTCTGTTTGTCTCTCTTTTCTAGCGGTCGTGATGCCCATTATATATAGGCCACTTCACGAAAGTTGTTCCGTTTGACCTGAGTAAGGCGGTGGCACCTGGTACGGGTGCGTCGTACGGGCGGCTGCGATCGTATTACTGCTCCCCAAACTCTATGAAGCTTCTCTTCGTGGCTTCTTTAACTTGATGGATTTGGAAACTTGGAAATCTTCATTAATTGCCCTTGATTCTGCCCAAAAAAATGTCCATATCTGCACACAGGGAAAAGGAAGAAGAGATTTGCACATCTTTTCAATAATTAGTGATTACTGACAAGTTGAGAGAGATATTTTATCAATTACTTGATTAATATCAGTTTTAAACATGGATAAAGATGGTTGTTTTCACAACCATCAACCACTTTTCAGCTCTCTTTTGATAACTGCATTTTCGGTTTTTTTTGTTGCATGTGTAGAGTCTTGTGCAATGTTCTCTATCTTCAAAAGTTTTCATGCAACCATGTATCCCACTGTTTTGATAAGCTTTCTCGGATAAGTTTTGTTCATACTTATGTAACTGGTATACTTGCGCATGTTAGATCCCATGAGAGGCAAGTTTGAATTTTGATGCACCTTGTTTAACTTCCATCTAGCTTGTGATATCATTTGTGATCCTCTTAGAAGCATTGCGATGACCTCTAGATTTCAAAAAAATATGAACAAAATAGAACATGACAAAGAATATCTCAATGATGACTTTGGTGTAGTAAAAATTGTCTTAAGAGTCTATCCTTAGAAGTAAACTAAACCCCGTAGAAATTAATGATCGACTTAAAGGTAATTTACGAAGTGAGTTGCTTGATTTAACCCTATTTTAGGGTAACTAATATTCATGCCAATAACACTTAAATAAAATGAGATGTTGCTTTATGTGTGTCTCACCCCACTGACATATCATGGACAACTCCGTTGGGCTTTAAACGATCTACCATGAGAGAAATCTCAGATTTTGGCTATGAGTTGGTCAAACGTTTGTAACAACAATGTTACGCCCGGTAAATACCTCCATGAGCATATTTGCAAACAAATGAAAATGCTCCTCATAAGAGAGTTCTTAATTCTGCCAGGTTTACAACTTTTTGGCATGATCTCATTAATAATAAGTGTGAGTTCTTTAAAGACAACAAACTAGAGAAGGTATTGGAAAGCCAATACTTAATAAGTGGGAGTTGAAAATGAGTTGCTCTATTGATATGCTTCTTTTGACATGTCCTCTCACTCTTGATTGTTTTAAAGCATGAATGTTAAAAAAGAGGAGAGATATAAAAATGCAACAGAGGATCACAAGTTTTCTTGCAAGATAGATTTGAACTTTGACATGGGGCATAGAAGTATTGGTGAATCTTTGTACATATAATTGATCTTGTTTTGACCTTACAGAAAAGAAATATAATAAGGATACAGGGCAATTTGAGAAGGTATGGTCATCTGGTTGATTACATTAGTTCCGTACCAACCTATAGAATATGCTATTTCCGAACCACGGTCTGGGTGCGAACGTGGCTACACTGACAACGCAACTACGGGTTGTGTAGTGTCCACTCTCCAAAAATTCTCATGTGGTCGATCTTTTAATTAATGGTTGCCACTATTAAGTACTGCAATAACATCGTGTTCATGCAGGAAATCCAGTCATCAGCTTTCCGATTTTGTGAGTGTGGCCACTGGCCAGAGATAGATCGTGCCAGCTTCTCTAAAGCAGATTGAGGAGAATTCGTTCTAGCTACATTAGTTAGATGAATCCCAACAATGAATGGTTACAAAAGCGTCTGGAAGGTATAGGGTTGAGATAACGTTATGAATGAATTGATTGAAGAACCATATGACATAGATAAGTTGGGTCAAAAGGCTTTACGTCGGCCGATCCTCTGGAGGAGGTAGAAATTGGAGAAAACACAATTCCAATGCTGACGTATGTGGAAGAATACATGGACTTCTTCACGTGGAATACCGTGAGATGTTGATGACGGCTACAACCAACGTTAAAAAGATTGATACGTTGGGACTCCAAGTACAGAGTGTTGTATCGAGGGAGTATTTTTCCCCACAAGGGTGACTTGAGGCGGTTTATATCGAACTCTCGGGGACTGGATGGAAAAGTGTTCTCTTCTCTCTTCTTCAAGAAACACTGCAAGTAAAGTAAATGCCTTGTGTCCCCAACTTCACCGTGTGGTTGTCAAGCACAAGATTTCGCGTAAGTAAATAATACAAGTAGTAATAAAACAAGTAGAAACTAAACTAGATGAAATAACTAAGTAAGAAGTGTAAATAGATTGATTGTTTTTGGTGTTTTGATGCAAATAATAAAAGTAAATATTTTTTGTATTTTCGGATTAAAATAGTGCAACAAATAGAAAACAATGTAAAAGCAACATAAAGGTGTTTCTTATGATAAAAAGTGGACCGGGGTTCATCGGTTCACTTGATTACTCTCTCGTAAAGTTGTGGTGGACAAAAAGCAATTCATCAATGACATATGAAGGTACAAATAATACTATATGTAAGATCAGGATTAATATGGGTGTAAGGGTATTTTACCCTTATCCATTATTTTGGTAACAATGACACCGCGGCTAGAGTAATCGGACTAATGCATGCCTACAAGATTATTCTCAGGTATTAGTCTGTCAGGCATAATGGTGTATAAATGAAACAAGAAGGAAAAGGGAGACCCCCCACTTTGATGAAAATGAGGGAACAACAGTTTTCCCTCAGGCCGGTGTATGGTCCGGCGGCACCGGCCGTGGCGCCGGCTGGCCCGGCGCCGACCGGCCCGGGCACCGGCTCGGCACTATCCAGAATGGTTTCTACCCTCGCCCGGTGCCAGTTCGGCATACTGTGACGCCCTGGAACCGGTACCATGAGGATTCCAGCATTTCCGCCGAAATCCGCACGATATCGATTCAGAGACGCCCTCTGACACGACGTGCGCGAGGAATCACACACGTGATGCCAGAGGAATTAACACGAGCGGTAACATTACAACAGATTACAATAGAGCCCACAAGAAACATATATTACAACAACGACTCCAACGAGTCAAGATACAAATATACAATACAAAGATCCAAATCATACAGAAGATCGAATACGTCCGAGTACGGACAAGATACAAATTGGACTAAGAGTCCCGAAGATAACCAGTGGCGTCCATAACCCTGCCCAGGCCAAGCCGGAAGGGTAACCTTGCTAACGTCGTCATCTTGTACCTGTCGAAGTCGGGCCATCGGTTGCCGACAAAAGGGAGGAAACAAAAGAGAAAGAGAAAAGGCGAGGGTAAGTACCAAGGAACGAACTGATACGTCTCAAACGTATCCATAATTTCTTATGTTCCATGCTACTTTTATGACAATACTCACATGTTTTATACATACTTTACATCATTATTATGCATTTTCCGCACTAACCTATTAACGAGATGCCGAAGAGCCAGTTGTGTTTTCTGCTGTTTTTGGTTTCGTAAATCCTACACAGAAATATTCTCGAATTGGACAAAATCAACGCCAGGTCTTATTTTTCCACGGAGCTTTCGAAGACCGAAGAGGATACGAGGTGGGGCGACGAGGCGCCGACACCACAGGTCGCGCGGCCTCGGGTGGGGCCCGCGCCGCCCGTGGGGGCCCTCGTGCCTCCACCGACCCTGCTCCTTCCGCCTACTTAAACTCTCCGTCGCGAAAACCCTATGACCGAGAGCCACGATACGGAAATACTCAGAGACGCCGCCGCCGCCAATCCCATCTCTGGGATTCAGAGATCGCCGGCACCCCGCCGGAGAGGGGAATCATCTGAGGCTCTACATCATCATGCCCGCCTCCGGATTGATGCGTGAGTAGTTCATCCTTGGACTATGGATCCATAGCAGTAGCTAGATGGTTGTCTTCTCTCATTGTGCTATCATGTTTAGATCTTGTGAGCTGCCTATCATGATCAAGATCATCTATTTGTAATGCT
This sequence comes from Lolium multiflorum, assembly GCA_030979885.1. Classification (NCBI taxonomy): domain Eukaryota; kingdom Viridiplantae; phylum Streptophyta; class Magnoliopsida; order Poales; family Poaceae; genus Lolium; species Lolium multiflorum. Next base: position 306,944,479 of record CM061750.1, read on the forward strand.
ACATGTTGCGTTTGTTGGGATCCGATGAATATTGAATACTATGTCAAGTTGATTATCAATCTATCATATATATGTTGTTTATGTTCTTGCATGCTCTCCGTTGCTAGTAGAGGCTCTGGCCAAGTTGATACTTGTGACTCCAAGAGGGAGTATTTATGCTCGATAGTGGGTTCATGCCTCCATTGAATCTGGGACAGTGACAGAAAGTTCTAAGGTTGTGGATGTGATGTTACCACTAGGGATAAAACATTGATGCTTTGTCTAAGGATATTTGTGTTGATTACATTACGCACCATACTTAATGCAATTGTCTGTTGTTTGCAACTTAATGCTGGAAGGGGTGCGGATGCTAACCCGAAGGTGGACTTTTAGGCATAGATGCATGCTGGATAGCGGTCTATGTACTTTGTCGTAATGCCCCGATTAAATCTCATAGTAATTATCATGATATGTATGCATCTCTATTTGTCAATTGCCCAACTGTAATTTGTTCACCCAACATGCTATTTCTTATCGGAGAGACACCACTAGTGAACTGGACCCCGGTCCATTCTTTTACATCCGAAATACAATCTTCGCAATCTCTGTTCTCGTTGTTTTCACAAGCAAACATCATTCTCCACACCATACGTTTAATCCTTTGCTTTCAGAAGCCGGTGAGATTGACAACCTCGCCGTTAAGTTGGGGCAAAGTATTGTGATTGTGTTGTGCAGTTCCACGTTGGCGCCGGAATCCCTGTTGCGCCGCACTACACTCCTTCACCAACAACCTTCACGTGGCCCTTGACTCCTACTGGTTCGATAACCTTGGTTTCATCGAGGGAAAACTTGCCGATGTACGCATCACACCTTCCTCTTGGGATTCCCAAACGGACGTGTGCTTCACACGTTATCAAGCTCTTTTTCTGCCGTGTCGGGAGATCAAGACACGCTGCAAGGGGAGTCTCTCACATCCAATCTCTTTACTTTGTTTTTGTCTTGCTTTACTTTAATTTATTTACTGCTTTGTTTGCTTTCGCTATATCAAAAATACAAAAAAATTAGTTACTTGCATTACTTTATTTATTGTCTTGTTTGCTATCTCTATATCAAAAACACACAAAAAATTTAGTTACTTGTTTTACTTTACCTTATCTAGTTTGCTTTGTTTACTGTTGCTAAAATGAGTAATCCTGAAGTTAAAGTTCGTTCTTTTAAGCAACAAGGGGAGAAAGTTTTAAAGATGCTTGGTATAGAATTAGTGATGCTCATCATAGGTGCACTAAGAAACACTCCACTATTATCCTCCTTAGGAACTTTTATGTTGGTATATCTAGCTGGAATTGGTATGTTCTTGATACTCTTTCGGGGGTAATTTCCTAGGTACTCCTGCTTTAGAGCTAGTTGCATCATTGAGAGCCTAGTTGGAATACCACCTGTTAATGAAACTAAAATTGAAATCTCTCTTGAGGATGTCATGAAAAAGTTGGAAGCCATAGAGAAAAATCTTCCAAGTGTTGAGACTAAACTGGGAATATTACTTGATAATACTGATAAACTTGATAAATCCCTAGGAGGAATTAATGAAAGAATTGGTATTTTAGAAACTTGTGCTATCCATGATAATCAAACTCATAGGATTGGTGAACTTGAAGAAGTTATGGGAACCTTGGGTTCAACTTTTTCTTCTCTTAAGTTTAAGGAGAAAGCTTATGTGCGTAAAGAGCAAAAATTCATGTATGTCTCTAAGGTGCCTAAACCAAAGAATTATTATAAGCCTAAAATTGAAAAAACCCTTAGTACCACTATGGGAAATTTGGATAATGGAGCATCTAAGGTACCCTCTGCAACAAGTTGTGTGTGTAAGCAAGATTATGATGTTGATGCTTCATCTCTCGATAATACTTGATTCACACTTTCTGCGCCTAGCTGAAAGGCGTTAAAAAAAGCACTTCTTGGGAGATAACCCATGTATGTTTTTACTACTGTTTTGTTGTGTCTTGGAAGTTGTTACTACTGTAGCAACCTCTCCTTATCTTTACTTTATTGCATTGTTGTGCCAAGTAAAGTCTCTAATAGTAAAGTTGATACTAGAATTGGATTGCTGCGCAGAAACATTTCTACCTGTCACGAATTTGCGTAGATCTCTCTCGTAGAAAAATCAAAAAATCTGCCAATTTACGTGCGTGATCCTCGATATGTACGCAACTTTCATTAGTTTTGATCTTTTCATCTGAGCCTGTTAAGTGCCCCAGAAAATTGTCTTCTACTGACTGCTTTTGACGATTCTGCCTTTTATTTCGCATGCCCTGTTTTGCTATGTTTGATGGATTTCTTTGTTCCATTAACTTTCAGTAGCTTTGTGCAATGTACATAAGTGTTAAGAATGATTATGTCACCTCTGAATATGTGAATTTTTGATTATGCACTAACCCTCTAATGAGTTTGTTTTGAGTTTGGTGTGGAGGAAGTTTTCAAGGATCAAGAGAGGAGGATGATACAATATGATCAAGAAGAGTGAAAAGTCTAAGCTTGGGGATGCCCCCGTGGTTCATCCCCGCATATTTCAAGAAGACTCAAGCATCTAAGCTTGGGGATGCCCAAGGCATCCTCTTCATCGACAACTTATCAGGTCACCTCTAGTGAAACTATATTTTTATTCGTCACATCTTGTGTGCTTTACTTGGAGCATCTGTTTGCTTTTATTTTTGTTTTTGTTTGAATAAACTCGGATCCTAGCATTCTTTGTGTGGGAGAAAGACACGCTCCGCTGTTTCATATGAACACCGGTGTTCTTAGCTTTACTTTTAATGTTCATGGCGAAGGTTGAAACGCTTCGTTCATTGTTATATGGTTGGAAACAGAAAATGCTTCATGTGGTAATTGGTATATTGTCTTGAATAATTTGATACTTGGCAATTTTTGTGCTCAAATAGATCATGTTTAAGCTCTTGCATCATGTACTTTTCACCTACTAATGAAGAACTACTGTAGAGCTTGTTGAAATTTGGTTTGCATGATTGGTCTCTAAGGTCTAGATATTTTCTGGTGAAGTGTTTGAACAACAAGGAAGACAATGTAGAGTCTTATAATGCTTGCAATATGTTCTTATGTAAGTTTTGCTGTACCGGTTCATACTTGTGTTTGCTTCAAACAACCTTGCTAGCCAAAGCCTTGTATTGAGAGGAAATACTTCTCGTGCGTCCAAAACCTTGAGCCAAAACCTATGCCACTTGTGTCCACCATACCTACCTACTATGTGGTATTTTTCTGCCATTCCAAGTAAATACTTCATGTGCTACCTTTAAACAATTCAAAAGTTATTATCTCTTATTTGTGTCAATGTTTTATAGCTCATTGATACGTCTCAAACGTATCTATAATTTCTTATGTTCCATGCTACTTTATTGATGATACTCACATGTTTTATACACATTATATGTCATTATTATGCATTTTCCGGCACTAACCTATTGACAAGATGTCGAAGAGCCATTGCTGTTTTCTTTTTGGTTTCGTAAATCCTACAAAGGAAATATTCTTAATTGGACGAAATCAACGCCCAGGGTCCTATTTTTCCACGAAGCTTCCGTAAGACCGGAGGAGATACGAAGTGGGGCCGCGAGGCGACGCCACACTAGGGCGGCGCGGCCGGCTTGGGCCCGCGTGGCCTAGCGTGTGGGTCCTCGCGTCGCCCCCTGACCCGCTCTTCCGCCTACTTAAAGCCTTCGTCGCGAAACCCTCTGTACCGAGAGCCACGATACGGAAAACCTTCCGAGACGCCGCCGCCAATCCCATCTCTGGGATTCAGGAGATCGCCGGCACCGCCGGGAGAGGGGAATCATCTCCCGAGGGCTCTTCATCGCCATGATCGCTCCGGATCGATGTGTGAGTAGTTCACCCCCGGACTATGGGTCCATAGCAGAGCTAGATGGTTGTCTTCCCTCATTGTGCTATCATGTTAGATCTTGTGAGCTGCCTATCATGATCAAGATCGTTTATTTGTAATCCTACATGTTGTGTTTGTTGGGATCCGATGAATATTGAATACTATGTCAAGTTGATTATCAATCTATCATATATGTGTTGTTTATGTTCTTGCATGCTCTCCGTTGCTAGTAGAGGCTCGGCCAAGTTGATACTTGTAACTCCAAGAGGGAGTATTTATGCTCGATAGTGGGTTCATGCCTCCATTAAATCTGGGACAGTGACAGAAAGTTCTAAGGTTGTGGATGTGCTGTTGCCACTAGGGATAAAACATCGATGCTTTGTCTAAGGATATTTGTGTTGATTACATTACGCACCATACTTAATGCAATTGTCTGTTGCTTGCAACTTAATACCGAAGGGGTTCGGATGATAACCTGAAAGTGGACTTTTTAGGCATAGATGCATGCCGGATAGCGGTCTATGTACTTTGTCGTAATGCCCTGATTAAATCTCATAGTACTCATCATGATATTTGTATGTGCATTGTTATGCCTTCTTTATTTGTCAATTGCCCAACTGTAATTTGTTCACCCAACATGCTATTTATCTTTGAGGACACCTTTGCGCTGGTTGCCCGTCTTGAAGCTATTCGTCTTTTGCTTGCATTTGCATGTTTTCATAATTTCAAACTATATAAAATGGATGTGAAAAGTGCATTTTTGAATGGTCCCCTAAAAGAAACTGCATATGTGGCTCAACCCCTGGGTTTCGAAGACCCATGCCGTCCCAACCATGTGTATTTACTCCATAAGGCACTCTACGGTCTCAAGCAAGCTCCACGTGCTTGGTATGAGTACCTTAGGGATTTCTTACTCAAGGATGGGTTTAGCATGGGTACGGTCGATTCCACCCTTTTCACCAAGCGGGTTAAAGGGGGTGGCCTATTCTTGTGTCAAATATATGTTGATGATATTATATTTGGTGGAACTAACCCTAATCATAACAAAGCTTTTGAGCTATTGATGACTAGGAAATTTGAGATGTCCATGATGGGGGAGTTGAAGTTCTTCTTAGGCTTCCAAGTGAGGCAACTTGCAAAAGGCACCTTCATCTCCCAAGAAAAATATGTGAGGGACATGCTCAAGAAGTATAACATGACCAATGAAAGTCCAATGAAGACACCCATGCCATAAAGGGGCAGCTTGGCTCATGTGATGGTGAGAAGGATGTGGACAAAAAGGTATACCGTTCCATGATTGGATCCTTGCTCTACCTTTGTGCTTCTAGGCCGGATATCATGTTAAGTGTCGGGATGTGTGCTCGTTTTCAATCTGCTCCTAAGGAGAGCCACTTGGTGGCGGTCAAACGGATTTTAAGATACCTTGTTCTTACTCCTACTCTTGGGCTGTGGTATCCAAAGGGGTCAACCTTTGAACTCATAGGCTATTCGGATTCCGATTGGGCTGGTGATAAGGTTGACCAGAAGTCTACCTCCGGGGCTTGCCAATTCATTGGCCGGTCATTGGTGAGTCGATCATCCAAGAACAAAACTCCACTGCCTTATCCACCGCCGGAGCCGAATACATATCAGCGGCATCTTGTTGCACTCAGTTGTTATGGATGAAGCAAACCTTGAAAGACTATGGTGTGTCTCTTGATATGGTGCCTCTTCTATGTGACAACGAAAGTGCAATTAAGATCGCCAACAACCCAGTTCAACATTGCCGCACAAAACACATTGACATTCGCCATCACTTCCTATGTGATCATGTTGCCAACCGGGACATTGAGCTCACTCATGTGGGAACAACGTACCAATTGGCGGATATTTTCACTAAGCCTTTGGATGAAGCCCGGTTTGTGAACTTGAGAGGAGAACTTGGTATTCTTGATCCTAACAACTTAGATTGAACAACTTCTTGCACGATATTCTTGCATTTAACTTGCTTAGTTGTGCAGCACATATGGGGATAGTCATCTTACCATATGTTGGTATGATGCATACCTGTGTGTGCAACATAAATAGACCCAATGTCATAATATGGACCCAAGCATGTCTCTTCGAGGTCTCATGACATTTGTGCTTTAACATAGGGGGAGTAATCCCCCGCCCCTCATTAGCCTCAATTGCAAAGTGATTTCATTATATGAGGCTAATTGACCTTATTGCAAAACTATTCTAAAATAATTGATGATTCTTGATATATTTCGAATCATCCTGTTGTTGCTATTTACATCTTGTTTGGATTTCACTCCAATGGGTATGCCTAGAAAGACTTGTGTTCCTACCACATGTCTATGCTTCTCTTATCAAATATCTATCTATCTATATTGTACATGTCATCTTTTGAAATTACACAAATCTTTCCAATAAATAAAAATACAAAAGAGGGGTGTAAATGTCAACCGGTGCCTGGCCCAGTGCCACCGGCTCTACCGCCGGCTGGCCTGGTGCCCAGCCCGGTGTACCGGCCCATGCGCCGGTCATCGACAGGTTAAGTGGGGCATGAGGGATACCCCTTGGGGCTTCTTCCTCATTCCCCCCTTAACCACAGCCACCATTGGCGCCACCCCTACCTCTCCACCACTCCCTAGGGCATTCCCACCACTATATTCACCCCATACTCCACTCCACCATAGATTGGGCCCCTTGGAAGATCTTCACCAAGGGATTTGGTCCCTCTCAAGCCAGTTTTGGAGATCTTGGGATTTTGCTCCTCAAGCCTCCCCTTGAAGTTTTTCTTGCTCCATTGAGCAAGGAGAGCAATGTCTTCGGGTAATTTCCCTCCTCACCTCCCTATGTCTTGGATCCCTTGCCTATTGCTCCATCTTTGAGGGATTTGAGAATCTAGGGTTAGGGTTAGGCTTAGGCTTAGTACCTCATGCCATTGGAATGACATACACCTCAATCCATGGGATTCACTCTATATTTCTATAATATGTGTACAAGTATTGAGTTTTTGCATGAATTTGTGTCAAAAATCTGGAAGATTCATAGTGTTCATCACAGCCCAGCCTACGGCCCGGCGGGCCAGCTCATACACCGGCCGGGCCGGCGTGTCACCCGACAGACCGGCTGGTCCGGTCTACAGCCCGGTGCTGCCGGCCGATGCGCCGACTCGCCTAGATTTTTGCGCAATCTCGTCAAAATACTTGTATATATGTTATACTTTTGTCCTCTTTATTCATGATGACATGTACACTTACCCCACTGCTATGCCCCTCTATTTTTGCTCATTCACAAGTGATTCTAGTGATGGCAGCCGTGCTGCTGCCAAGAGGGGCAAGCATGAGAGGCCCCTGGGGTGCCGTACAAGCACTCGTATGCCTACGCAAAGCAGCTCAGAGCAGTGGTCCGGGCGGTTCTGACGGAGGTAGGAGCAAGACAACAACGAAGAAGAGGAAAGGCAAAGATACAGTTCCAGATGATGTTCTTGTGGAGAAGCCGCCAAAGTTCAATACTGGTACAGTTCATATTGCTAGTTGGAGGAGACTCAGAGAGGAAAATCCCTATCGTTTCGAGGATAGAACCTACACCGGAGGTGATAGGGAATTCTGGACCAACACTCAGGCTAACATCTGGGATGAGTTCTACAACTGTCTAGAGCTCATGAGGAATGGCATCATTGTGCATCCCAAGGACATCAACAAGGAAGAGCTCATCTTGTTCCAAAGCCACTCACTACCGCTTTGTGGTTGACACTTTGCAGAAGATGGGCCTTCTTGATCTAGTATGCTTGAAGCTTGGCAACTCTAAGCTTATTGGGGAGTATTGCCCGATTCTTGTCAGTCAGTTCCATTGCACACTCTTCTTTCATGATGACCCTTCTCGCACTATGACTTGGATGACTGGAAGTAGAAGTATTCTTGCAACTACCTTGATTTATGTCAAGCAATGGGGTTTGGTAGTGGCCATGCTCATGGTTTTCAGATCCACAGTCAGGACTCATTTACTCATGACAATATTGCTTTCTGCTACCCTCCAGAGCCTACACATGCTCCTCCACTCATCTCAGGGATGTACTACTCTTACCAAGTGCTTGCCAAGATATTCTGTGAGAGTCTAGTCAGCAAGTCTGGAGATTCAAGTGACTGCCGAGCCTATCATCTTAACCTCATGTACTACTGCCGTCCTGAGAATGTTAGGAGGATTGATGGCTGTGACTTTCTCTACAATGAACTGAGACGCTCTGTTCGCAACCGCATGACTCCAAACTTTGCTCAGTACATCCAGCAGCTCATCAATACCGTTGTGCCATCTCCTTACAACAGGAAGGATGAAATTATAAAGATGGAACCTTTCAAGATTCCACAACAGGGAAACAAACCTGAAATCTCTGAGATGATTCCTTCGGAGCGCAGGTCCAAGGAAAAGCATGACCCGACTGCTAGTTCCAGCTCCTCTATGCGCCCCAAGTGGGGTGCCTCTCGTTTCTTGGCAAATCTATGGCAAATGTGCAGGAATGCCAATGATGTGGATCATAAAAGCCTTGCCCTAAATCAAGAGACTAGGAGGCGTCAGAATGAACTCATGGCTGCTAGAAACCACCATGTTCCTCCTCCTGGCCCTGAACTAGAGGATGTGGTTTCTCCAACTTGGGAGATGCCTCCCATTGATGATGCCATGTTCTAGAACTTTGACCTATCCCTGTTTGCACATGGTGGATCTTCACATGGTGTTCCTCCTCCCAGAACTAGGTATAGGACTGCTACTGCTCCTGATGCTGTTGGGTCTGGAGATGATGATGAAGATGGTGATGAGGATGAAGACGAGGGTTCCCCACCTACTGGGGAAGAGTTATACTGATGGGAACACTATCTTCATGCTCTCTCCTGCCTTTTTGGTGTTCCGATGCCAAAGGGGGAGAAGAGAGTAGAGTCTAGGATTACGGGGTTTCCTTGGGTTCCTCGGTTTTTGATGCACAAGCCATTGATACTTTATTTGCTTCTTAGTTGGCTTGTGCTATTTGATTGATTTCATTTACGGAACCATTTGCTACTTTAATAATTCATGTATGGACAAGTTATTGTATCCTTAATCTGTATGTTAGGATGATTATGCTTAATGCTTATATTTTGATATATACTTGCCTATACCATGCTTGTTTCCTAAAGATATTGGGGGAGATTCTCATATTCTACAAATGGTGCAATTTGCATTCAAACGCAAATTCTCCAAGTGCATACATTATAGGGGAGCTGTCTTAATATCTTATATGGAATCAAGGTTTGAGCTTATCATAATATTTATATGTGACTCTAGCTCGGTTTGTCATCGTATACCAAAAAGGGGAGATTGTAAGGGTATTTTACCCTTATCCATTATTTTGGTAACAATGACACCGAGCTAGAGTATTGGACTAATGCATGCATACAAGATTATTCTCATGTATTAGTCTATCATGAATAATGGTGTATCAATGAACAAGAAGGAAAAGGGAGACCTCACTGATGAAAATGAGGAACAATAGTTTTCCTCAAAGCCGACGTATTGTCCGGCAAGACCGCCATGGCGCTCGGGGCCTGCGCCGACCGGCCCTAGCACCGGTGCCGCCGGCACTATCCGTATGGTTTCCCACTCACCCGGTGCAGCCTGGCGATTTGCCGGCTCTCCGTCGTTGGGGCATCCGGCTTGTGCCCTGACAGCCCGACGAATGTCGGCTCCGCGCCATTGACCATCGGAGCACATGTACCGTAGCCTGAGCGCGTCCGACATCGCCCTGGCCGCGCGTGGCTGCCGGTCGGCCCGGCCGTGGTCCGGTGGCACCAGCGTGCCACCGCCAGCCCGGCGCTCGCCCGACGCACCGCCTCCTCGACATTCTCGCCGAGCTGGACAAGTCCCAACGGTTGGATTTCAAGTGACACTATATATACCCCTTCTCCTAGCTCAGAACGGTTAAGCACTACACTACAAATTGTTATTGAGCTCTCTCTCTTTCATACTCTATTGTTAGAAACACCAAAAGCCTCAGATCTCCCTCCTCCCCCACCCAAACTCGAATCCCTCCGGGGAAAAGCTAGAGGAGGTCTTGATCTATAGTTCCACCGAGCCAAATCTTGTTCCCCTTGTATTCATCGAGATACCTGCTTCCTCTAGGGTTTCTTGGAAACCCTAGGTGGGCAAACGTCCGAAGCATCCGTGTGGATTTGCTCCTGACAAGATTGTGAAGGTTTGGAGGCTGCCTTAAAGTCTATCACAAGTGAAAGAGCTATTCCTTCGTGGGATAGGCTCGGAGAAGAAGGTGAGCCTTCGTGGCATTGGGAAATCCTTCGTGGGATCCCCACCTCTCCAAACGTGACGTACCTTCTTGCAAAGGAAGGGAACACGGGAATACATCTTCGTCTCCGTGTGCTTTCGGTTATTCCTAACCGAACTCTTTACTTGTGCTATATATGTTGTGAGAGCCTTCGTGCTTGAGTTACTTGTATTATCATCTAGGGTGCCTCACCTAGTTTTCATTAGGCTCACCTTTATATTCCGCAAAGCCTAATATTGCAAAGAAAGAATTAAAACTTGTAGAAACCTATTCACCCCTCCCCCCTCTAGGTTTACCATCTCTGAACTTTCAATGGGGCATCACGTCCTAACGTAGAGATGATGCAACACACCTCTCTTATGCTCCACAAGAAAGAAACTTCATCAATCTTGTATTCATAATTAATAGAGCATAGTGTTATCACCAGATTTTGGCCAAAATCAGAAGATGGGCCGTGATTGAGATGGGCTTGGAGGATATACGCAGGAAGTGTTTCTGAGTCGGCCTCGTACGAGAATTTGGGCTAGATTGCCCGTGTATCTGTACATTATGGTAGATTGCATCTTAGTTTAGAATTAAGAGATAGAGTTTGGTTCGTACACAATTAGGTTTATTCCAAAGATAGAAAGTCCACGGACTATAAATATGTACCTAGGGTTATTGAGAAAGGAGGACGATCACGTTCACAACAAACACAATCTAGGCGCATCGCCACCCTTGTTTCGAGGGTTTCTTCCGGTAAGCATCATGCTGCCTAGATCGCATCTTGCGATCTAGGCAGTATCGGTTTATTCGTTGTTGGTGTTGCTCGTACTGAAGCCTTTTGATGGCGAGTAACACTATTTATCGTAGATGTTTTAGGGCTTGCATCGTGCTTTTCTCGATATGTTTGCTTAGTTGTCGCTCTAAATATCTAGCTGTTTTGCACCTATCTTAGGTGTAAGGGCAGCGCCTTGCTTCATCTTTATTTAGTAGATTTGATCTGTTATAGTTGTTCCTTGTTCTTCAAGGATTAGTTTGATATCCGCATGGTTAGGCCTTGCAAACGGGTTGAACGATCTAGTAGTGCATAAGGTATGGTTTGCCGATCCAAGAAGGGATGTTCCGGAATCGACTCCGTGTTGGTTTTTAGGCCTTCTCTAGGGTTAGTTTTCTTATCTTACTTGTCTCTGCCATGCTCAACTACGTGTAGGATGTTCCGGTTATGCGGTGAAAGCCCTAAACTGTCGTAGATCGACTTAACTTGGTATTGATAAAGCAGGATCCCCATGTTATCTTAGATCCAATCTAAACCATGGGGTAATCGGCTCTTTGAGCCGATTCACAGGGTAACCTGAGAGCCGATCGAGGCTCATTTAATGTTTACGTGTCCGCCATGCAAGAAACTAATTGAAGCAATCCAACACCTTCCCGACCAGGTATAGGTCAGGCACGCCCTCGCAACCGCCAGGTCGTGTGCCGGAGCATTCCGGGCCGTCGCCCGAGGGACCAGGGCCCACCAAGAGTCTGGGAGCCTCCCGGCTCTCCGTGTTGCTCGTCGCTGCTCGCCGGTGGGTTTTGGCAGCAACACATTCTGGCACGCCGGGGACCTTCGCCAACTACGTCAACATCTCGCACCGAGATGTTCACCAACCACTCAAGTACGAAGATCTACCTGAGGATCACAAGAAGAAATATGATGAGGCCAAAGCTCTCTTCGAAGCCGATCTCATCGGCTCTTTCGAGAGGACCCGTTCACATGGCATTAGGTGGAAAGGGTTTTCACCCGAAGGCGTTCTCGATGAAGTAGATCTGTCTCTCCCTTCAGAGGAACGCACTGAGCTCTGCGCCAGGAAGTTAATTACATGGTGGCTCATTCTATACACCGTCATTCTGAGAGCCTGGTGAACTCTTTTGAGCGCATTGCGGTTCGCGTGGTTCAGGAAATCATGAAGCATCAGTACTCTCCGTCCGGGCCTGCACTAGGTACTCACCAGGGAGAAATACCGTTCCAGACCGCAGCTGCCATTCACGCTGCAGCCCAGAGCCAGGGTTCACCAGCATACGTCGTCTACAAGGTTGGAGGCGATCCCGAGATTGCCAATTCCCGTATGATCCGCCTAGAGAGATCCCACATGGATACGTGTGCACATACGTGCCGGATCGCAATAACTTCACGCGCACGCAATCCAGATTGCAGGAGGGATTTCGGAGCGGACGCCGATAAACAAAGCGTGGCTAGCTAAATATGCCACCGAAACGAGTCATGAAAGCTCGGTCCCTGCAGCTCATACCTTGGAACAAATCAAGACAATCTTGAGAGACCAGTTCGGTATCCTCGCCAAAGAGGAGAACAGTTGGCTATTCCAAGCCGTACCCCAACGAATATGATCTGATTCCGCTACCACCCAAGTATCGGCTCCCTGAGTTCTCAAAGTTCAGTGGATCAGAAGGGGCTAGCTCAATCGAGCACGTGAGCCGATACTTGGCTCAGTTGGGCATGATTTCGGCATCAGACCCGCTACGTGTAAGGTTTTTTGCGCAGTCTCTCACATGACCAGCTTTTGGGTGGTACACCCACTACCGATTCAGTCCGGACTGAAGCAATCGGAAGAGCAGCTTCATGTGCAATATCACTCGAAACTACCGAGGCTGGCATTGCCGATCTGGCGCAGTGCGGCAGAAGGGAGAAACGGTGTCGGAATTCATTGCCTTTCAGATCACAAGAACCGATGTTATTCGGCTCGCTTAACCGAGAAAGAAGCAACGAGCCGGCAGCGGTAGGCCTCGCACGCCGTTCAAAGATCCGACTTTCCAAGTGGAATACACCACTGGCGCATATGGTCCAGAAATTAACATTGTATGAGCAGCGCCACCATAATTGTACCAAGATAAGTTCATCAAACGCCCGATAAGCCTGGTCGAGACAAGAAGTTGAAGACTTGCAGATCAGGAAGTAGCCGTGGCTGAATGGGCTCGGGGGGAGTCCCGTGTCCGCAAATGGGTGAAACAACCAGGGCCTCGCAAAAGGGTTTGACTTTGATATAAGCAAAGCTGAGCAGATATTCGATTTACTGCTTAAGGAAAAACAGCTGAAGTTACCCGAAGGCCATAAAATCCCTACGGCGCAAGAGATGAACGGGAGACCGTACTGCAAGTGGCATCACTCGTTCACCCATACCACCAACTACTGCAAAGAGTTGCGTCGGCATCCAAACGGCGATAGAACAAGGCCGTTTGATCCTGGTCAGGCATGAAAGTGGACACACAACCGTTTCCTGGCGTCAACATGGTGGAACTCAATCACTCCACGAGGCGTCAGCCAGGTTTCGTTCGATGTTAACATGGCAGGGCCTGTAGACCGCCAGGGCAAGGATAAAGAAGAAACCGGTCACTCCCGTGGCAAGGAAAAGGAGGAGGCCGGCCCACGCGACCGGCCCCAATATGATGACAGACGGTACGTCACCGAGGAAGAAGTGAGAAGCGTGCGGTATCAATGACCACTCTCCGCGCATCTCCTTAACAAATATGAGCATCAGTACGACCGACGCCGGCGGTACGACGTAGATGATGAAAGATATCGTCGGTCTGATGCAGACAACAGAAAATATCGTCGATATGATAGAGACGACGAAGGATATGAGCACCGCGCTAAGGGGAAGTCAAGAGAGCAGGAAGACATGGACAGACACTGGGATTGTCCTTTCTTTAAGCATTGCTGGGATTCAGGATGAGCCGATTGCCTACAATCGACAACTGCCCGGAGTGTAGACAGCGAAGAAGGGCACAAGTGAGGTTTCAGTGTTCAAGCGTCTAGGACCTCTCCCATCTCAGAACAGCAAGCGAGTCATCTCAAGGGGAAGATTTTGAGGAGTCGAAGATGAAGAAGAAGATAGATACCACCGGCCAAGGTGGTGCCCCGATGGACTCAATCACTCCCAAAAGCGTAGGGTTCAGCGCCTACGAAACTTGGAGGAAGCCGAGGCGCAGTACCTGTACACGTTGAGGAAAGCTCGGCCCGATCTGGCCGTGAAAATTCAGCAAACTTTGGAGACGGAGATGCGTCCACAGAAGAAAGAATGGCGCCCCAAACAAACAAAAGCCGATGCGAAGGCATCGGCTGGCACAAACATGGTGTTCATACTTCCGTCGGAGTTTCGTGCTCCGAGAATCGAAGAAGTGCCAGTAGCACAGCTTGACTGCGGCCCACGGCCAGTTGATACGTCTCCGACGTATCGATAATTTCTTATGTTCCATGCTACTTTATAGATGATACCTACATGTTTTATACACATTATATGTCATTATTATGCATTTTCTGGAACTAACCTATTAACAAGATGCCGAAGTGCCGTTTCCTGTTTTTTGGTTTAAATCCTCGTAACGAAATATTCTCGGAATCGGACGAAATCAACGCCTGTGTTCCTATTTTTCCCGAACCATCCATAACACCCGAGAGCGCGGAGGGAAGCCCGGGGGCCCCACACCACACCCCGGCGCGGCCAGAGGGGGGGCCGCGCCGCCCTATGGTGTGGTGGCCCCAGGCCCCCTCCGAGGCTGCCCTTCCGCCTATTTAAAGCCTCCGTCGCGAAAACCCTATTACGTTGGACGAAAGCCACGGTACGAGAAAAGTTCCAGAGCCGCCGCCATCGCGAAGCCAAGATCTGGGGGACAGGAGTCTCTGTTCCGGCACCCTGCCGGAGCGGGGAAGTGCCCCCGAAGGCTTCTCCATCGACACCACTGCCATCTCCACCGCCATCTTCATCACCGCTGTCTGCCCCATGAGGAGGGAGTAGTTCTCCATCGAGGCTCGGGGCTGTACCGGTAGCTATGTGGTTCATCTCTCTCCTATGTACTTCAATACAATAATCTCATGAGCTGCCTTACATGATTGAGATTCATATGATGATGCTTGTAATCTAGATGTCATTGTGCTAGTCAAGTGAGTTTTACTTATGTGATCTCCGGAGACTCCTTGTCCCACGTGTGTAAAGGTGACAGTGTGTGCACCGTGTGGGTCTCTTAGGCTATATTTCACAGAATACTTATTCACTGTTATGAATGGCGTAGTGAAGTGCTTATTTATATCTCTTTATGATTGCAATGTGTTTTGTATCACAATTTATCTATGTGCTACTCTAGTGATGTTATTAAAGTAGTTCTATTCCTCCTTCACGGTGTAATGGTGACAGTGTGTGCACCCGTGTTAGTACTTGGCGTAGGCTATGATTATGATCTCTTGTAGATTATGAAGTTAACTATTACTATGATGGTATTGATGTGATCTATTCCTCCTACATGGCGTGAAGGTGACAGTGTGCATGCTAAGTTAGTACTTGGTTTAGTCGTGTCGATCTTTCATGCACTCTAAGGTTATTTAAATATGAACATTTAATTGTGGAGCTTGTTAACTCCGGCATTGAGGGTTCGTGTAATCCTACGCAATGTGTTCATCATCCAACAAGAGAGTGTAGAGTATGCATTTATCTATTCTCTTATGTGATCAATGTTGAGAGTGTCCACTAGTGAAAGTCTAATCCCTAGGCCTTGTTCCTAAATCGCTATCGCTGTTTGTTTATCGTTTTATCACATTTTAAGCATTACTGCTTGTTTACTTCCTACAATATTACTACCATCAACTGCACGCCAAAAGCTATTTTCTCGCCGTACTACTCATATTCATTCATACCACTTGTATTTCACTATCTCTTCAAAACTAGTGCACCTATTAGGTGTGTTGGGGACACAAGAGACTTCTTGCTTTGTGGTTGCAGTGTTGCTTGAGAGGGATATCTTTGACCTCTTCCTCCCCGAGTTCGATAAACCTTGGGTAATCCACTTAAGGGAAACTTGCCGCTGTTCTACAAACCTCTGCTCTTGGAGGCCCAACACTGTCTACAAGAATAGAAGCACCCGTAGACATCAAGCACTTTTCGGCGCCGTTGCCGGGGAGGAAAGGTAAAAGGTACTCACACTCCGATCTCGGCTACTAAGCTATTTTCCGCGCCGTTGTAAGTACTCGAAGCTATTTCCTTTAGACTCTGCAATTGCGATATTTGGTTTCTTGTTTACACTAGTTAGGCATAATGGACAACAATGACCTTCTTATTCTATTTCCTGATTTAAGACATGGATGGTTTGATGCGAAAATTAAAAAACCCATGGAACATATTAATATGAATGCTTTGAACACTATTGTTGCTAATGCTATGGAAAATTCTAAGCTTGGGGAAGCTGGCTTTGATGAGCATGATATTTTTAGTCCCCCAAGCATTGAGGAGAAAATTTACTTTGATGATACTATGCCTCCTATATTTGATGATGAGAATAATAATGATAGCTACTTTGTTGAATTTGCTCCCACTACAACTAATAAAATTGATTATGCCTATGTGGAGAGTAATAATTTTATGCATGAGACTCATGATCAGAATGCTTTATGTGATAGTTATATTGTTGAGTTTGCTCATGATGCTACTGAAAGTTATTATGAGAGAGGAAAATATGGTTGTAGAAATTTTCACGTTACTAAAACACCTCTCTATATGCTGAAATTTTTGAAGTTACACTTGTTTTATCTTCCTATGCTTATTACTTTGCTCTTTATGAACTTGTTTATTTACAAGATTCCTATGCATAGGGAGCATGTTAGACTTAAATGTGTTTTGAATTTGCCTCTTGATGCTCTCTTTTGCTTCAACTTCTATTTCTTGCGAGTGCATCATTAAAACTCCTGAGCCCATCTTAATGGCTATAAAGAAAGAACTTCTTGGGAGATAACCCATGTGTTTCTTTTTTTTACTACAGTGCTTTGTTTTATATTTGAGTCTTGGAAGTTGTTTACTACTGTAGCAACCTCTCCTTGTCATGTTTTTGTGCCAAGTAAAGTTTCTATGTTAAAGTTGATGTTATATTTGGGATCGCTGCGCAGAAACAGCATTGCTGTCTGTCACGAATCTGGGCACAAGTCTCTGTAGAAAATTCAAAAACTCTGCCAATTTACAGCGTGATCCTCAGATATGTACGCAACTTTCATTAGTTTTGAGTTTTTCCATTTGAGCAAGTCTGGTGCCATTTTAAAATTCGTCTTTACGGACTGTTCTGTTTTTGACAGATTCTGCCTTTTATTTCGCATTGCCTCTTTTGCTATGTTGGATGAATTTCTTTGATCCATTAATATCCAGTAGCTTTATGCAATGTCCAGAAGTGTAAAGAATGATTGTGTCACCTCTGAACATGTAAATTTTTATTGTGCACTAACCCTCTAATGAGTTTGCTCGAAGTTTGGTGTGGCAGAAGTTTTCAAGGGTCAATAGAAGAGGGTGATATAATGTGATCGAGAAGAGTGAAAGGTCTAAGCTTGGGGATGCCCCCGTGGTTCATCCCTGCATATTTTAAGAAGACTCAAGCATTGATACGTCTCCAACGTATCGATAATTTCTTATGTTCCATGATACTTTATTGATGATATCTACATGTTTTATGCACACTTTATGTCATATTCGTGCATTTTCTGGAACTAACCTATTAACAAGATGCCGAAGCGCCAGTCGCTGTTTTTGGTTTCAGAAATCCTAGTAACGAAATATTCTCGGAATCGGACGAAATCAACGCCTGTGTTCCTATTTTTCCCGAACCATCCGAACACCCGAGAGCCGCCATAGATGGGCCAGGGGGCCCCACACCACACCCGGGCGCGGGCCTGGCCGGCCGCGCCACTCGTGGTGAGGGCACCCTGGTGCCCCTCCGAGGCTCCCCTTTCGCCTATTTAAAGGTCCTGACCTAAAACCCCGACGGAGGAAGCCACGGTACGCGAAACCTTCCAGAGCCGCCGCCATCGCGAAGCCAAGATCCGGGGGACAGAGTCTCGTTCCGGCACTCGCCGGGACGGGGAAGTGCCCCCGAAGGCTTCTCCATCGACACCGCTGCCATCTCCACCGCCATCTTCATCACCGCCGCTGCTCCCATGAAGAGGAGTAGTTCTCCATCGAGGCTCGGGGCTGTACCGGTAGCTATGTGGTTCATCTCTCTCCTATGTACTTCAATACAATAATCTCATGAGCTGCCTTACATGATTGAGATTCATATGAGTTTTGTATCACTATTCATCTATGTGCTACTCTAGTGATGTTATTAAAGTACTCTATTCCTCCTCCACGTGTGTAAAGGTGACAGTGTGTGCACCGTGTGAGTACTTGGCGTAGGCTATGATTATGATCTCTTGTAGATTATGAAGTTAACTATTGCTATGATAATATTGATGTGATCTATTCCTCCTACATATGCATGAAGGTGACAGTGTGCATGCTATGTTAGTACTTGGTTTAGTCTTTTGATCTATCTTACACTATAAGGTTACTAAAATATGAACATTAATTGTGGAGCTTGTTAACTCCGGCATTGAGGGTTCGTGTAATCCTACGCAATGTGTTCATCATCCAACAAGAGTGTAGAGTATGCATTTATCTATTCTCATGTGATCAATGTTGAGAGTGTCCACTAGTGAAAGTCTATTCCCTAGGCCTTGTTCCTAAATACCGCTATCACCGCTTGTTACTGTTTTACGAATTACTACCGATGCGTTACCTGCATATTTACTTCCTACAATATTACTACCATCAATCGCACGCCGCAAGCTATTTTCTGGCGCCGTACTACGCTCATACTTATTCATACCACCTGTATTTCACTATCTCTTCGCCGAACTAGTACACCTATTAGGTGTGTTGGGGACACAAGAGACTTCTTGCTTTGTGGTTGTAGGGTTGCATGAGAGGGATATCTTTGACCTCTTCCTCCCCGAGTTCGATAAACCTTGGGTAATCCACTTAAGGGAAACTTGTTGCTGTTCTACAAACCTCTGCTCTTGGAGGCCCAACACTGTCTACAAGAATAGAAGCAAGAAGACTCAAGCATCTAAGCTTGGGGATGCCCAAGGCATCCCCTTCTTCATCGACAACTTATCAGGTTTCTTCTAGTGAAACTATATTTTTATTCGGTCACATCTTATGTACTTTACTTGGAGCGTCTGTGTTCTTTTATTTTCGTTTTGTTATTTTCATTCTCTGAATAAGTTCATCCTTGTGTGGGAGAGACACGCTCCGCTGGTTCATATGAACACATGTGTTCTTAGCTTTTAATGTTCATGGCGAAGGTTGAAACTGCTTCGTTAATTGTTATATGGTTGGAAACAGAAAATGCTACATGTAGTAATTGGTAAAATGTCTTGGATAATGTGATACTTGGCAATTGTTGTGCTCATGTTTAAGCTCTTGCATCATATACTTTGCACCCATTAATGAAGAAATACATAGAGCTTGCTAAAATTTGGTTTGCATATTTGGTCTCTCTAAGGTCTAGATAATTTCTAGTATTGAGTTTTGAACAACAAGGAAGACGGTGTAGAGTCTTATAATGGTTACAATATGTCTTTTATGTGAGTTTTGCTGCACCGGTTCATCCTTGTGTTTGTTTCAAATAACCTTGCTAGCCTAAACCTTGTATCGAGAGGGAATACTTCTCATGCATCCAAAATCCTTGAGCTAACCACTATGCCATTTGTGTCCACCATACCTACCTACTACATGGTATTTCTCCGCCATTCCAAAGTAAATTGCTTGAGTGCTACCTTTAAACAATTCAAAAGTTATTACCTCTTATTTGTGTCAATGTTTTATAGCTCATGAGGTAGTATGTGGTGTTTATCTTTCAATCTTGTTGGGCAACTTTCACCAATGGACTAGTGGCTTCATCCGCTTATCCAATAATTTTGCACAAAGAGCTGGCAATGGGATTCCCAGTCCCAAATTAATTAACAAAAATAGACACTCCTCCATGGTATGTGATTGTTGGACGGCACCCGAAGGATTCGGTTAGCCATGGCTTGAGAAAGCAAAGGTGGGGAGGAGTGTCATCATAATAAAACTAAAATAAAAAGGCACTCCTTCATGGTATGAGATTGTTGGCAGGCACCCGAGGATTCGGTTAGCCATGGTTTGTGAAAGAAAGGTTGGAAGGAGTGCCACCCAAAAATAAAATAAAATGGGAGCCGCTCTTTGAAGGTTTGTCTGGCAAGGGGGTTAGAGTACCCGCTACCATTCGTTGACAACAACAAACACCTCTCAAAACTTTATTTTTATGCTCTCTTTATGTTTTCAAAATAAAAGCTCTAGCACAAATATAGCAATCGATGCTTCCCTCGTCGAAGGGCCATTCTTTTACTTTTATGTTGAGTCAGTTCACCTATCTTTCTCCACCTCAAGAAGCAAACACTTGTGTGAACTGTGCATTGATTCCTACATACTTGCATATTGCACTTATTATATTGTTTTGCATTGACAACTATCCATGAGATATACATGTTACAAGTTGAAAGCAACCGCTGAAACTTAATCTTCCATTATGTTGCTTCAATGCCTTTACTTTAAATTATTGCTTTATGAGTTAACTCTTATGCAAGACTTATTGATGCCTGTCTTGAAAGTACTATTCATGAAAAGTCTTTGCTTTATGATTCACTTGTTTACTCATGTCATTACCATTGTTTTGATCACTGCATTCATTACATATGTTTACAATATGATCAAGGTTATGATGGCATGTCACTTAAGAAATTATCTTTGTTATCGCTTTACCTGCTCGGGACGAGCGAACTAAGCTTGGGATGCTGATACGTCTCCGACGTATCGATAATTTCTTATGTTCCATGCTACTTTATTGATGATACCTACATGTTTTATACACATTATATGTCATTATTATGCATTTTCTCGAACTAACCTATTAACAAGATGCCGAAGTGCCTTCCTTTTGCTGTTTTTGGTTTCGAAATCCTAGTAACGAAATATTCTCGAATCGGACGAAATCAACGCCCAAGTTCCTATTTTTCCGGAACCATCCAAACACCCGAGAGCCGCCAGAGCCCTGGGCCCCACACACACCTAGTGGGCCGCGCCGGTATGGTGTGGTGGCCCTCCCCCTAGATTGTAAGGGTATTTCACCCTTATCCATTATTTTGGTAACGATGACACCGTGCTAAAGTATTTGGCCTAATGTGTTTATAAGGATAATCTCAGGTATTAGGCAATGAGGCGTAAATGGTGTATCAAAGGAACAAGAAGGCTAAAGGAGACCCCCCATTTCAACAACAATCAAAAGGGGGCTACAGGAGAAATCCGGTCACCAGCCCGGTCCAACCGGGCCAGCAACCGGCCAGTCCGGCGTGCTGGCCGGTCAACCGGGCGGCAACCGGGTTCCAATGGAGGAGCCAGCAGATCCGGTTTGCGACCGGTCAACCGGGCCCCTGACCGGCGGGTCCGGCGCTCCGTCCGGTCGACCGGGCGGCAACCGGGCAGCAACCGGACACCAACCGGAGAAGCACCAGGACGACGCAAAGGAGCTCCGGTCACTGATCCGGTCTGACCGGCCTCTGGACCGGGCTGTCCGGTCTGTGGCCCGGTCAACCGGGTTTGTCGAGGAAAAATGCTGAGGTGGCAAGTGGCAACGGCCATATTTCGAAGAACACTATAAATAGCCCTTCTCCTACCTCTAGACAGTTAGGCACTACACTACAAGCTGTTCTTGAGCTCCTTCTTCCATGCTCCATTGTTAGAAACACCAAAAGCCTCAGATCTCCCTCCTCCTCCACCCAAACTCAAATCCCTCCGGGGAAACGATAGAGGAGGACCCGATCTACCGTTCTACCAAGCCAAATCTTATTCCCCCTTGTATTCATCAAGAAGCTTGCTTCCTAGGGTTCCTTGGAAACCCTAGGTGGGCAAGAGGAGTCCGGAAGCATCCGGGCTGTGGATCTGCTCCGGGCAAGATTGTGAAGGTTTGGAGGCTACCTCAAAGTCTACCACAAGTGAGAGAGCTATTCCTTCGTGGGATAGGCTCCGGAGAATAGGGTGAGCCTTCGTGGCGCGGGGAATCCTTCGTGGGACCTCCACTCCTCCAAACGTGACGTACCTTGTTGCAAAGCAAGGGAACACGGGAATACATCCTCGTCTCCGCGTGCTATCGGTTATCTCTAACCGAACTCCTTACTTGTGATTTAACTGCCTGTGAGAGCCTTCGTGCTCGAGTTAGTTGTATCCTCATATAGGTTGCTTCACCTAGTTTGCATTAGGCTCACCTTTATATTCCGCAAAGCCTAATATTGCAAAGAAAGAATTAAAATCTGTAGAAACCTATTCACCCCCTCTAGGTTTACCATCTCTATACTTTCAATTGGTATCAGAGCCTGGACTCTTTTTAAGGGCTTCACCGCCTTAAGAGTGAGATGGAAAAACTATTCGAGGGTCTAGATGATGACTCTAACCTTTCGGTTAAAGAAATGAAATCTAGACTCTTGGCATATGATGCCGAGAGGAAGAAAAAGGAGGATGAACTACAAAGCCAAATGGCAGAAATGTCTGTCATGCTTAAGAACCTAACTACTGGAGGAGCTCCTAGTGGGGCTTCGGCCTCTAAAGAATCCTACCATGATGTTAACCATGACTATCCCAGAAACACTTCACCCATGCCTCATATAAACCATAGTGGGACCGTTCCCCATTACGATGGAACTCACTTTCCACATTGGAAATCTGCTATGGAATCTCATATTCGCAGCTGCAGTGTGGAGCTATGGGAACTCATTGTTCATGGACATCGGGAGCCACAAGATCCTACTCGGTTGACCTCCACCGAGTTCTACAACCGTCAACTCAATGCATCCGCACGTGACAAGATTAGAAGTGGCATCAACCGCAAGCTTCTAGATCAAGTTGATGACATTGTCTCCGCTAAAGAGTTGTGGGATCGGATCGTAGTACTCCAAGAGGGAACCGATTTGATCCAATCATCTCTCTATGAGACCGCAAAGCAAGAGGCCTACCAGTTCATGATTCGAGATGGAGAATCCGTATTCGATGCCTATGCTAGGCTTGGTGCTCTGAAAGTAAGGATCAAGGGACTTGGTGCTGAGAAGTACAATGACGGATTCGAGATGAACGAAGCCTTCATAAAATCCAAGGTCATTGCTATGATTGCCGTCAAACAAGAAGACACCAACCTTGGACTCAACTTGCAAATCATGACCAAGAGTGCCGATCTCAACTCCGATGATCTTGTCTCCTATGTGGCTGCCAATGAAAACATGGCCAAAGCCGGAAAGAGGCTCAAGGCAATGAACCGTGTTGATGAAGCCT
Source organism: Lolium multiflorum (assembly GCA_030979885.1). Lineage (NCBI taxonomy): Eukaryota > Viridiplantae > Streptophyta > Magnoliopsida > Poales > Poaceae > Lolium > Lolium multiflorum. The sequence continues at coordinate 306,967,814 of CM061750.1, forward strand.
CACACAACCATGAAGCGTCACACAACCTTGCTCTCAAGGCTAGAGCTGACCATGGAGGAGAAGAAGCATATGAAATTGAGGAAGATGAGGAGATGACCTCAACTAGTGACATCGCTACCGACTTTGCCTTCTTTGCTAAGAAGTACAAGGGAAAGTTGCCAATGCTCCTCAATGACAAGAAGAAGAAGAGAACTTGCTACAATTGTGATGAAGAGAGCCACTTTGCAAATGAGTGCCCTTATGAGAAAAGGGTAGACAAGCCAAAGTTCATCAAAGGGGTCAAGCCAAGATTGAAGCCAAACCCAATCAATGACCGATACAAGAGGAACAAGGGAAGAGCATTTGTTGGGGCCGAGTACTTGTCCGATGAAGAAGAGGAAGATGAGGAGAAGGAGGCCGGAGTGGCCGGCTTGGCTTTCTCTAAGCCCGGGTCACTCTTCACATATGACTACTCCAAGGATTACTCCACGGAGAATGATGTTGGTTCTTCCTTTATGGCAAGAGTAACTCAAGATGATGACTCCGACGACTCTTCCTCATCTACAACCATTGGCTCTTGTCTTATGGCAAGAGAAACCAAGGTAATGGAACCCCCACCTTCTTTGTCTAGTGTCCTTGACAATGAAGCTGAAAATCAAGATGAATTAACTGTGCTTAAGGAACTTTACAATGTTAGATGCACCCTTCGTGGTGAAGCTCTTGTCAAATTTGATTTCTTGATGGACTCTCTCAAAGAAAAGGATGAGTCCATTGAGGAATTAGAATATCATTTGAATGATAAGGAAAGGAGATTCAATCTCCTAAGACAAGAGCTAAAAACCGAAAGGTGCATATCTCAAGGTCTTAAGCAACAAATTGAAACTTATGAACTAGATAAAGTTAAGGATCTTGAAACTATTGAAAGGGCTCAATTATTGACCCAAGAGCTTAATGCATCAAAGGAGGAACTTGAAGTTGCTCATGCTTCTCTCACTAGGGATCTTGACCACCTTGAAAGAGCTAACAAGCTTGTCAAGGATGAGCTCAAGAAACTTGGAAAGAACCATGACCTACTCCAAGAATCCTACTCTAAAGCTCTTGAATCAATGAATGATTCTATTGTTGATAAAAATGTTGCTAGTTCCTCCACCACCTTTACTAGTGAGCATGCTAAGCTTGTTGCGGAACATGTTCGTTTACAAGAGGAACTATCTTTGCATGTTGAGACCAATACATATCTTGAATCTTTGGTAACCAAATATGGTCTCAACTATTATCCTAATGAATCGGCTTGTGAGCAAGCAACTACTCTTGAGGAGAATGTTAGGTTGAAGAAAGAACTTGCCAAGTTCACCACAACCAAGAGTAAGATGGGATTGGATGACCTCTTGAGTAAGCAAAGGTCAAACAATCAAAAGTATGGACTTGGGTATGTTCCCAAGCCCTACAAGAAGAACAACTACAAGAAAGAGAAGCCCGCTCAAGAAAAGAACAAGAAGGTCACTAATGATGGCAAAGCCCCAAAGGGCAAAGCCGCTAGTGGTGACCGCACGGGGCCAAACAATCACTATGCTTTATTTGTTGATTATTATGGTGATGTTTATGCTAACTATGTTGGTCCTCGTAATGGCTATGCTTATAGAGGGTACTCGATTTGGGTACCAAAAGATCTTGTTGCCATGACTAGGGAACCCATTAATCAATGGGTTCCTAAATCCTCTACTTGATTTTGTAGGGGTATTCCTCCGGTGGTCCAAAATGGGTGTTTGATAGTGGATGCACCAATCATATGACCGGAGGAAGAGGTGTGCTTGACCAATTCATTGAAGATATTAACAAGAAGTCAAGCATTACCTTTGGTGACAACTCAAAGGGAAAGGTACTTGGGTATGGCAAGGTGGCAATCTCTAAGGACTTGTGCCTTGAGACGGTCATGCTTGTTGAACACCTTGGTTATAACTTGCTTTCTATATATCATCTTGCCGATGCCGGTTACAATTCATATTTTACTAAGTATTATGTGCAAGTCTTTAGGAGTGACAATCTCAAATTGGTCCTTGTTGGATATGTGGAGAACAACCTTTACGTGGTTGACCTCTCGAAAGAGAGCCCATCTCCCTCCACATGTCTAATGGCGGCCAAGCATGACGAAGGTTGGTTGTGGCATCGCCGCCTTGGTCATGTTAACATGAGGAATCTTAAACAACTCCTAAAGGGTGAGCACATTGTTGGACTAACCGGCATTTCTTTTGAGAAAGATCGTGTATGCAGTGCATGTGTAGCGGGAAAACAACTCAAGAAGAAACATCCTATCAAGAGTATCGTCACCACATCTAGGCCTTTGGAGCTCCTTCATTTGGATCTCTTTGGGCCATCACATTATGATACTCTTGGTGGGAGCAAGTATGGACTTGTCATTGTTGATGATTACTCAAGATACTCTTGGGTCTTTCTCCTTAAGTCTAAGGATGAGACCCATAGGGAGTTCATCACCTTCGCCAAGAAAGCTCAACGTACATATGAATCCGAGATCAAGGCGATTAGGACCGACAATGGCACCGAGTTCAAGAACTACACTATGCAAGAGTTTGTTGATGATGAGGGCATCAAGCATGAGTTTTCAGCTCCATATACCCCTCAACAAAATGGTGTTGTTGAAAGGAAGAACCGGACTATCATTGAGATGGCAAGAACCATGTTGAGTGAATTCAACTCACCCCACAACTTTTGGGGAGAAGCCATCTCTACAGCTGTCCACTACTCCAACCGGCTCTTCCTCCGCCCCCTCCACAACAAAACTCCATATGAGCTTCTCACAGGTAACAAGCCTAATGTCATGTACATTCGTGTCTTTGGATGCAAATGTCTTGTTAAGAACAATAAAGGGAAGCTTGGTAAATTTGAAACTAGAACTATAGAGGGCATTTTTGTTGGATATGCGGAGAACTCTCACGCCTATAGATACTACAACCGGTCCACTGGGACTATTGAAGTATCTTGTGACGTGGTGTTCTTGGAGGATAATGGCTCCCAAGTGGAGCAAGTTGTTCCATGTGTTGCAGGTAATAATGATGATCCATCTAGTGCCATCAAGCATATGGGCATTGGACACATCCGGCCCATGGAAGTGCATAGTGATGATCAAGGTGATGGAATAGAAGTATCAAGCTCACCTCAAGTTGAGCCTAGCTCAACTCAAGTTGAACCATCAAGTGCAACCCAAGATGTATCCTCCACTCAAGATGAGCCACATCCCGAAGAACAAGAAGAAAGTCCTCAACCCACTGAGCAAGATCATGATGATGATCAAGAAACATCTTCAACTCATGTTCAAGCTCAAGTTGTACCTCATGATCAAGTATTAGCAAGAGATGAATTCATTGATCATGAAGGAACCATTCGGAAGATCAAGGCGGCTACAAGGGCAAGTGACATGAAAGTGGATCTTGTCCTTGGTAGCATCTCCAAAGGAGTGGTAACTCGTAGACACCATGCACTACTTATGACTTATTGTCAACACCATGCTTTTGTGTCTAGTTTTGAGCCACTTAAGGTACATGAAGCCTTGGTTGATCCGGATTGGGTCATTGCCATGCAAGAAGAATTGGAGTGTTTCACCCGCAATGAAGTATGGTCTCTAGTTGAGAGACCCAAGGATCATCGCATCAATGTCATTGGGACCAAATGGGTGTTCAAGAACAAGCAAGATGAGGATGGCATTGTCATTAGAAATAAAGCAAGGTTAGTGGCGCAAGGGTTTGCCCAAATAGAAGGTATGGACTTTGAGGATACCTTTGCGCCGGTAGCCCGTCTTGAAGCTATTCGTCTTTTGCTTGCATTTGCATCTTTCCACAATTTCAAACTATATCAAATGGATGTGAAAAGTGCATTTTTGAATGGTCCTCTAAAAGAAACCGCATATGTAGCTCAACCCCCGGGTTTCGAAGATCCATGCCGACCCAACCATGTGTATTTACTCCATAAGGCACTCTACGGTCTCAAGCAAGCTCCACGTGCTTGGTATGAGTTCCTTAGGGATTTTCTACTACAAGATGGGTTTTGCATGGGTACGGTCGATTCCACCCTTTTCACCAAGCGGGTTAAAGGGGGTGGCTTGTTTATATGTCAAATATATGTTGATGATATTATATTTGGTGGAACTAACCCCAATCATAACAAAGCTTTTGAGCAATTGATGACTAGGAAATTTGAGATGTCCATGATGGGGGAGTTGAAGTTCTTCCTAGGCTTCCAAGTGAGGCAACTTGCAAAAGGCACCTTCATCTCTCAAGAAAAGTATGTGAAGGACATGCTCAAGAAGTTCAACATGACCAATGCAAGCCCAATGAAGACACCCATGCCCGTAAAGGGGCAACTTGGCTCATGTGACGGTGAGAAGGATGTGGACATAAAGGTATACCGTTCCATGATAGGATCCTTGCTCTACCTTTGTGCCTCTAGGCCGGATATCATGCTAAGTGTAGGGATGTGTGCTCATTTTCAATCCGCTCCTAAGGAGAGCCATTTGATGGCGGTCAAACGGATTCTAAGATACCTTGTTCTCACTCCTACTCTCGGGCTATGGTATCCAAAGGGGTCAACCTTTGAACTCATTGGCTACTCGGACTCCGATTGGGCCGGTGATAAGGTTGACCGGAAGTCTACCTCCGGGGCTTGCCAATTTATTGGCCGGTCATTGGTGAGTTGGTCATCCAAGAAACAAAACTCCACCGCTTTATCCACCGCCGAAGCCGAATATATATCCGCGGCATCTTGTTGCACTCAATTGTTATGGATGAAGCAAACCTTGAAAGACTATGGTGTGTCTCTTGGTACGGTGCCTCTTCTATGTGACAATGAAAGTGCAATAAAGATCGCCAATAACCCGGTTCAACATTGTCGCACCAAACATATTGACATTCGCCATCACTTCCTACGTGACCATGTTGCCAATAAGGATATTGATCTCACTCATGTGGGAACAACCTACCAATTGGCGGATATTTTCACTAAGCCTTTGGATGAAGCCCGGTTTGTGAACTTGAGAGGAGAACTTGGTATTCTTGATCCTAAAAACTTGGATTGAATCAACTTCTTGCACTATATTCTTGCATTTATCTAACTATCTAGCTTAGAGGCATAACACATATGGGGATAGTCATCTTACCATGTCTTGGTATGATGCATACCCATGTGTGCAACATAAATAGACCCAATGTCATTATATGGACCCAAGCACGTCTCTTCGAGGTCACATGACATTTGCGCTTTCACATAGGGGGAGTAATCCCCCGCCCCTCATTTAGTCTAAATTGCAACTTGATTTGGATATACAAGGCTAAATGATCTTATTGCAAAAATCACTCCAAAATGACTTATGATTCTTGATATACACTTCGAATCATGCCCATTGATGCTATTCACATCTTATTTGGATTTTCTCTCCAATGGGTATGCCTAGAGAACTTTGTGTTTCCTACCCCATGTCTATGCTCATCTCATCATCATCTATCTATCTATATGTACATGTCATCATTTGAGCACTCACACACATTTACACAAAGCATAGGGGCAAAAACGAGGCAAAATTAGAAAATTCTGGGCTGGGCCGGTCCCTGGCCCGGTTGGACCGGGTCCCTGACCGGATGGTCCGGTTGACCGGGCGGCAACCGGGGTCTGGGCAGCCGGTCACCAGTCCGGTCTGACCGGACTCCTGACCGGTCGCGCAGCCTCCTATATATATTGGGGAAGGGATACCCCTTGGGATCTTTCCCATTGTTCCCCAATCTCAACCTCCATGGCCGGCGCCCTGACCATCTCCACCACAGCCTAGGTCTTTCCCACCATTAGTTCTTCCCCAAACTTCACCCAACCGTAGATCGGGGTCTCTCAAGCTTCTTCACCAAGGGATTTGGTCCCTCTCGAGTTCGTTTGGAAGATCTTGGGGATTTGGCCCTCAAGCCCTCTTCCCGTGTTCTTCTTGCTCACTTGAGCAACAAGGACCATGTCATCGGGTAAATCTCCCTTCTATTCCCTCTCCTTCTTGATTTCCCTCTCCCATTGCCACATGTTGAGGAAAGTTGAGAAAATTTAGGGTTAGGGTTTGTAAAGTCCTCATGCCTTTAGAGTGTCTCACACCACAATGCACTTCTCCACTATATTGCTATAGTCTATATTCAAGTTTATGAGTTTTTGCATGGTTTTGTGGTAGAAAATCTGGGCACAACATCACATCTCGACAGATCCGGTCACACGCCCGGTCAACCGGCCGCTCCACCGGCCGACCCGGTGCATGGCCCGGTCAACCGGTCGCAAACCGGCCAGTCCGGTCTGCTGCCCGGTTTGACCGGCCTGTGCGCCGAGCTGCCCAGTTTTTCGCACAATTTCATCACTACACTTGAATATATGCTATGCTCTTTTGGCTTCTCTCTTATTGATGACATGTACGCTTACCCCACTTCTATCCCGGCTCTCTTTTTCTCATTCACAGGTAGTTGGAGTGGTGAGAGTGAGACACGTGGCAATGTCTCCAAGCGAGGAAGGGCTAATCCTCCTCGCCGTTCTAGTAACCGCGTTCCCCCTCCAGCTCAGCAGGGTACTGACGGTGGCAGCTCAGTTGGGGGTAGAACCAAGTCTGTTGCTACCAAGCACAAGGATAAGCATGTTGCCCAAGAGGATGATGAGGTAGTGCCAACCGTCAATGTTGGGGCTGCAAACCGCCTTGAGTGGAAGGCATGGAGGACAGTCAATCCGTATCGCTTTGCAAAGCCAACTTACACTCGTTCGGACAAGGCCTTCTGGACCAACACACAAGCAGTCCTCTGGGAGGGTTACTATGATTCTCATGAGTATATGAAGCATGGTAATATTGTATCACCCAAGGCCATCAATCCTGCCGAGCTTGCCTTGCATGAAGCCACAAAGTACCGTTTTGTGGTTCAAACCTTGAAGAATCTGGGAGTGTATGACCTTGTGTGCCTCAAGCCTGATGATACCCAAGATGATCCTACCTATTGTCCACTCCTTGTCCGTCAATTTCACTGCACCGTCTTCTTCCATGATGATGAGGACCGCACCCTCACCTGGATGACCGGCAAGACAAAGTACTCATGCACCTACTCTCAGTTCCGTGCAGCCATGGGTTGTGGTGATGACAGTAATCCAGGGTACAGGATTCATTCACGGTCCAGGCTTACTAGGGGTGACATCTCTTTCTGCTACCCTGCGAACCCTACAGCTGGACCTCCCACTATCTCTGGGATGTACTACTCATACCTTGTCCTTGCCAAGCTGTTCCGAGAGAACCTCATCAGCAAGTCTGGCGACACAGTGAAGTCCGGAACTATCACCTCAACTTGATGTACTATTGTCATCCTGACAGGGTAAGGAAGATTGATGGCTGTGATCTTATCTACTGTGAACTGAAGAGAGCAGTTATGGACCGTATGACTCCCAACTACGCCCAGTATGTTCAGCGGCTCATCAACTACATTGTTCCCGCTCCTCGGAACGTTATTGGTGAAAAAGTCATCATGGACGCCTTCAAGATCCCCACTCAGGAGGCCACTCGTCCGGATGTTCCCTCCATGATGCCCACTGCTGAGCGCCGTTCCAAGGAACGCCATGATCATGATGCTAGCTCCAGCTACTCTCGGCGCCCCAAGCATGGTGCCGCTCGCTTCTTCTCTAGCATGTGGCAAATGTGCAAGAACACTAATGATGTTGCACATCAGAGTCTTGCTTTGAACCAGGAGACCAGGAGGCGACAGAACGAGTTTATGGCTACTAGGAATGTCACAGTTCCTCCTCCTGGACCCGAGTTGGCACCTGTGGCTGCACCTCAGTGGGAGATGCCTCCCATCACCGATGAGATGATCCAGAACTTTGACTTCTCCATGTATGCTCATGGTGGTCTTCCTCCTAGGACTGCTCGTACTCCTACTCCTCCTCCTGCTGATGATGATGGTGATGAGGATGAAGTTGATTCGGCTGCCGGTGATGATGACGAGGGCTCCTACTCCACCGGGCATGAGTTCTATTGATGGGTGCGATAGCATCTCTACTTTTTCCTTCGCCTTTTTGGTGTTCCGATGCCAAAGGGGGAGAAGAGAGTAGAGTCTAGGGAACCACGGGGTTCTTTGATTATCACAAGCCATGGGAGTTGCTTTATTTGGATTTTATATGGCTTGTGCTTATTTGCCTTGATTTCAAGAACCATTTGCTATTTCCAATAATTCATGTATGGATGATTATGTGTGCTACTCTATGTTAGGATGATTATGTGTGCTATGCTTATATATCTTGATATGCACATCTCCATACCATGCTTGTTTCCTAAAGATATTGGGGGAGCTTCTCATGTTTCACAAATGGTGCACTTTGCATTCAAACGCAAATTCTCCAAGTGCACACATTATGGGGGAGCTTTCGTAATATCTTATATGGAATCAAGGTTTAGAGCTTATCATAATATCTATTTGTGACTCTAGCTCGGTTTGTCATCGTATACCAAAAAGGGGGAGATTGTAAGGGTATTTCACCCTTATCCATTATTTTGGTAACGATGACACCGTGCTAAAGTATTTGGCCTAATGTGTTTATAAGGATAATCTCAGGTATTAGGCAATGAGGCGTAAATGGTGTATCAAAGGAACAAGAAGGCTAAAGGAGACCCCCCATTTCAACAACAATCAAAAGGGGGCTACAGGAGAAATCCGGTCACCAGCCCGGTCCAACCGGGCGGCAACCGGGTTCCAATGGAGGAGCCAGCAGATCCGGTTTGCGACCGGTCAACCGGGCCCCTGACCGGCGGGTCCGGCGCTCCGTCCGGTCGACCGGGCGGCAACCGGGCAGCAACCGGACACCAACCGGAGAAGCACCAGGACGACGCAAAGGAGCTCCGGTCACTGATCCGGTCTGACCGGCTGGACCGGGCTGTCCGTCTGTGGCCCGGTCAACCGGGTTTGTCGAGGAAAAATGCTGAGGTGGCAAGTGGCAACGGCCATATTTCGAAGAACACTATAAATAGCCCTTCTCCTACCTCTAGACAGTTAGGCACTACACTACAAGCTGTTCTTGAGCTCCTTCTTCCATGCTCCATTGTTAGAAACACCAAAAGCCTCAGATCTCCCTCCTCCTCCACCCAAACTCAAATCCCTCCGGGGAAACGATAGAGGAGGACCCGATCTACCGTTCTACCAAGCCAAATCTTATTCCCCCTTGTATTCATCAAGAAGCTTGCTTCCTAGGGTTCCTTGGAAACCCTAGGTGGGCAAGAGGAGTCCGGAAGCATCCGGGCTGTGGATCTGCTCCGGGCAAGATTGTGAAGGTTTGGAGGCTACCTCAAAGTCTACCACAAGTGAGAGAGCTATTCCTTCGTGGGATAGGCTGAGAATAGGGTGAGCCTTCGTGGCGCGGGGAATCCTTCGTGGGACCTCCACTCCTCCAAACGTGACGTACCTTGTTGCAAAGCAAGGGAACACGGGAATACATCCTCGTCTCCGCGTGCTATCGGTTATCTCTAACCGAACTCCTTACTTGTGATTTAACTGCCTGTGAGAGCCTTCGTGCTCGAGTTAGTTGTATCCTCATATAGGTTGCTTCACCTAGTTTGCATTAGGCTCACCTTTATATTCCGCAAAGCCTAATATTGCAAAGAAAGAATTAAAATCTGTAGAAACCTATTCACCCCCCCCTCTAGGTTTACCATCTCTATACTTTCACCGAGGCTGGCCTTCCACCTATTTAAAGCCTCCGTCGCGAAAACCCTATTACGTTGGACGAAAGCCACGGTACGAGAAAAGTTCCAGAGCCGCCGCCATCGCGAAGCCAAGATCTGGGGGACAGGAGTCTCTCCGCACCCCGCCGAGCGGGGAAGTGCCCCCGAAGCTTCTCCATCGACACCGCTGCCATCTCCACCGCCATCTTCATCACCGCTGCTGCTCCCATGAGGAGGGAGTAGTTCTCCATCGAGGCTCGGGGCTGTACCGGTAGCTATGTGGTTCATCTCTCTCCTATGTACTTCAATACAATAATCTCATGAGCTGCCTTACATGATTGAGATTCATATGATGATGCTTGTAATCTAGATGTCATTGTGCTAGTCAAGTGAGTTTTACTTATGTGATCTCCGGAGACTCCTTGTCCCACGTGTGTAAAGGTGACAGTGTGTGCACCGTGTGGGTCTCTAGGCTATATTTCACAGAATACTTATTCACTGTTATGAATGGCGTAGTGAAGTGCTTATTTATATCTCTTTATGATTGCAATGTGTTTTGTATCACAATTTATCTATGTGCTACTCTAGTGATGTTATTAAAGTAGTTCTATTCCTCCTGCACGGTGTAATGGTGAAAGTGTGTGCATCGTGTTAGTACTTGGCGTAGGCTATGATTATGATCTCTTGTAGATTATGAAGTTAACTATTACTATGATGGTATTGATGTGATCTATTCCTCCTACATGGCGTGAAGGTGACAGTGTGCATGCTAAGTTAGTACTTGGTTTAGTCGTGTCGATCTTTCATGCACTCTAAGGTTATTTAAATATGAACATTTAATTGTGGAGCTTGTTAACTCCGGCATTGAGGGTTCGTGTAATCCTACGCAATGTGTTCATCATCCAACAAGAGAGTGTAGAGTATGCATTTATCTATTCGTTATGTGATCAATGTTGAGAGTGTCCACTAGTGAAAGTCTAATCCCTAGGCCTTGTTCCTAAATATCGCTATCGCCGCTTGTTTACCGTTTTCATCACATTAATGGGTCACACCGCTTGTTTACTTCCTACAATATTACTACCATCAATCGCACGCCAGCAGCTATTTTCTCGCCGTACTACTGCTCATATTCATTCATTCCACTTGTATTTCACTATCTCTTCGCCGAACTAGTGCACCTATTAGGTGTGTTGACACAAGAGACTTCTTGCTTTGTGGTTGTGGTTGCTTGAGAGGGATATCTTTGACCTCTTCCTCCCTGAGTTCGATAAACCTTGGGTAATCCACTTAAGGGAAACTTGTCGCTGTTCTACAAACCTCTGCTCTTGGAGGCCCAACACTGTCTACAAGAATAGAAGCACCCGTAGACATCACCAGCTTTGAAAAGCCACGAGAGAGGAGCTACAAACATTTGAAGGCCCTGTACCTAAGAGGATATATCAACGGGCAGCCTGTCGGCAAGATGTTGGTCGACACGGGAGCGGCAGTCAATATAATGCCATACTCCATGCTACGGCGTTTGGGGCGCTCTAACGAAGATCTGATCAAAACCAACGTCACACTAAGCGACTTCAACGGCCAAGAGCGCAAGGCGTTCTGAACGTAGACTTAACCGTGGGCCGAAAAACCATCCCTACGTCATTCTTCATCGTCGACAGCAAGAGCACCTACGCTGTCCTACTAGGGAGGGATTGGATTCACGCCAACTGCTGCATTCCATCCACAATGCACCAATGTCTGATACAGTGGGATGGAGATGAAGTGGAGGTCGTTCATGCAGATGACTCGATCGAGATCTCGATAGCTGGCATGAATATTTGGGATGCAGATGACCAAGAGCCGATCTCTGGAGTTAGTTTGGACGGCTGTGAGCGCATCGAAGCTTCAAAAAACGGGGTGAGGCTGGTCTTATCCACCGGCCTGACAGAGTAGCAAGACTAAAGTCAAGACGTACGTGGCAAGGCCGATCCCTGCGATCGGCCCCAAAAAATAAAAAGCAATGATCTCACCTCAAGCATGTCATGTAATCGTCGTAGAGCACAAATAAGTTGTAAACCCTCATTGAGCATTGCAATGGAAAAGGAGGCCGATTCCAGCAATCGGCCAAAATTATCCTCACCATACGTTTTGCCTGTGTTCAGCATCGATCTAGCAGGCGATGGAAAGCTAGGATATGGGTTTACATCAGCTGATGAGCTAGAAGAGATTGACATTGGTCCTGGGGATAAGCCACGACCAACATTTATCAGCAAAAAGTTAGATCCGCATCTGAGGGGCCTGATGATAGCTTTGTTGAAAGAGTACCCAGATTGCTTTGCATGGGATTACACAGAGATGCCTGGGTTAGACAGGAGCATCATTGAGCATCGACTCCCTCTGAAGAAAGGATTTCGGCCGTTCCAGCAGCGAGCATGACAGATGAAGGCCGAAATTTTAGAAGAAGTCAAGAAAGAGATCGAGAAAATGTTGAACGCCGGGTTCATCAGGCCATGCAGTATGCTGAGTGGATTTCTAGTATCGTACCTGTAGAGAAAAAGGACGGCCGATGGCGCGTCGCCATAGATTTTCGGGATCTCAATAGAGCCACTCCAAAGGATGAGTACCAATGCCGGTAGCAGAGACGTTGATCAATGCAGCTGCTGGTCATAAGGTTTTAAGTTTCATGGATGGCAATGCCGGTTACAACCAAATTTTCATGGCTCCAGAAGATATACACAAGACCGCATTCAGAGTACCAGGTTCGGTGGGCTTGTTTGAATATGTAGTCATGACATTTGGACTGAAAAATGCCGGCGCAACATACCAAAGAGCCATGAATTACATCTTTCATGATCTGATTGGTAAGTTGGTGGAGATTTACATTGATGACGTGGTAGTCAAGTCTGTTTCAGTGAAAGGACACTTGGAGGATTTGCGACACGTCCTGGACCGAACTAGGAAATTCGGGCTAAGAATGAATCCAAAGAAGTGTGCTTTTGGTGTAACGGGTCAATTCTTGGGTTTCTTGGTTCATGAACGCGGAATTGAGATCGGCCTGAAAAGTCAGGAGGCAGTGCGAACAATGAAGCCGCCTACCACGAAGAAGGAACTGGTGTCTCATCGGCAAGATCAACTTCGTCAGAAGGTTCATCTCCAACCTGTCAGGACGAATTGAGCCATTCATGGGATTGGTAAAAATTAAGTCTGATGAGGAGTTTCACTGGGGGGCAGAGCAACATCGAGCGTTTGACGAGATAAAAGAGTATCCGAAGCCACCGTGTTGGTGCCGCCCCAGCAAGACAGCCATTCTATATTTACTTGTCAGTAGCCGACACCATCGCCTCAGTGGTGGTGCAAGTTTATGATGGTCTGGAGAAAGTTTTTTCTACCTCAGCAGAAGGATGTTGGATGCAGAAACTAGGTACCCTGAGATCGAGAAGTTGTGCCTCTGCCTATTCTTTACCTGCACCAAGCTTCATCACATCTTGCTGTCAGCGGAGATTGTCGTCATATGCAAATCAGATGTCATCAAACATATGTTGTCGGCTCCTGTGTTGAAAGGCCGACTCGGTAAGTGGATGTTTGCATTATCGGAATTTGATATCCGTATCAGCCTGAAAGTGCGTCAAGGGACAAGCGTTGGCTGATCTTATTGCTGAACGAATCAACACGATATAGCAGCACTGTCTGTGCGTGCATGGGCCATGTTTTTCGATGGATCGGTTTGTGATGATGGTTGCGGCATCGGCATTCTACTCGTGTCACCCCGGGGGGCAACATATTCCTTCTCCATCAGGCTGCCCCTTGCACCAACAATGTCGCTGAGTATGAAGCAATACGCAAGGGAATGGAGTTGCTATTGGAAGCCGGGGCAGAAGCAGTGGAACTTTTTGGGGACTCCAAATTGGTGATTTCCCAGCTCACGGAGGAATACAAGTGTGAGAGTGAGTCGCTCTTCCCATTATGGATACAATGCCGTGAGCTGATGGCACAATTTAGGTACATAAACTTCAATTGGATCCCAAGGTCGCAAAATACCGAGGCAAACGATCTCGCACAGATGGCGTCAGGATACAAGGACGTAGCGGATGGAGACGATGTTCAGGTACAGGCCCTAGAGCCGGATGACTGGAGAGCCGATATCTTCAATTACTTGAAAGATTCGGCTCGGGGGCACCTAAACGGATAAGATACAAGGCCATGAAGTATGTCCTTATTGGGGATGACATGTTCTACAGACTTTGGAAGGGTTACTTCCTCAAATGTTTGGGACCAGCCGAGTCAAATCGGCTCTTACACGAGGTACATGAAGGTGCCTGTGGAACTCACCAATCGGCTCATAAGATGAAATGGTTGATCAGGCGGGGTTTTATTGGCCCACCATGCTTGAGGACTGTTTTAAGTACTATAAAGGATGTCAAGCATGTCAGAAGTTTGGGAGCATTCAGATGGCCCGCATCAGCAATGAACCCCATCATCAAACCTTGGCCATTTCGAGGTTGGGGCATGGATATGATCGGCAAAATCAATCCTCCATCGAGCAAAGGCCATGTGTGGGTTCTGGCCATTACAGATTATTTCACTGAATGGGTGGAGGCCGTCCCTATGAAGTCACACATGGCCTTTTCGTTTTTCCTCAGTTTTCCCCAAGCCATTCTCTGAAACCATCACAGGTGCTGTAACGGACGGTTGCCCGACGGTTGACCGTTATCTTCTGACTAGTGGGGCCACGTAGAGCCCGCAAAGACACGTCAGACCATCCATCTTTGTTTGACCGTAAGCATCGTTGTATCCCTGACCAAAACGCGAACGAGTGGGGCTTCGGTATATCGAATGCCAAGTGGGGCCATGACGCTGATACAAGGGGCAATACACGGGTAGGATTAGATTTTTAAACGGAGCTCTACAGCGATGGCACGGAGGAGGTGGCCTGCGGGGTGTCAAGATGAGATCGACGTCCACAAAGAACTGCATGAGGCGAGACCAGACGCATTAGATAGATATGAACTAGACGCGTTTAACCATGCAAAGAAGAGAAGAAATGGTCGACGACATCGACGACTACCTCAAAACTTTGACTGACCGTGTCGGACACGAACGCGAGCAATGTAGAGAAAACTAGTGTCTCTCCTTTTTGGCGTGTATAGATGGGTGCTAGGAGAGTGTGGTGGCGAAGGGAAAGACCTCGCGGTGGTCTGTGGCGTCCAACATAGCGGGGCGGCGTGGCCGTGCCCCCAACAGCGTGCATGCATGTTCGGCATTGGCATCAGCATGTACGTTCGGCATTGGCCTTGGCGGTATCTTTGGTGTGTCATTGATCGAATGAGGGGACGGGATTGAGGGTTGATACGTCTCAAACGTATCTATAATTTCTTATGTTCCATGCTACTTTTATGATGATACTCACATGTTTTATACACATTATATGTCATTATTATGCATTTTCCGGCACTAACCTATTGACGAGATGCCGAAGAGCCGCTTGTTGTTTTCTGTTGTTTTTTTGTTTCGAAATCCTAGTAAGGAAATATTCTCGGAATTGGACGAAATCAACGCCCAGGGGCCTATTTTTCCACGAAGCTTCCAAAAGTCCGAAACGAAGTGGGGCCACGAGGTGGCGACACAACAGGCGGCGCGGCCTGCCCCGGCCGCGCGGCCATTGTGTGGGCCCCCGTGACGCCTCTCTGACCTACCCTTCCGCCTACATATAGTCTTCGTCGCGAAACCCCTAGTACCGAGAGCCACGATACGGAAAACCTTCCAGAGACAGCCGCCAATCCCATCTCTGGGGATTCAGGAGATCGCCTCACCCCGCCGGAGAGGGGAATCATCTCCGAGGACTCTTCATCGCCATGATCGCTTCCGGATCGATGTGTGAGTAGTTCACCCTCGGACCATGGGTCCATAGCAGTAGCTAGATGGTCGTCTTCTCTAATTGTGCTATCATGTTCGATCTTGTGAGCTGCCTATCATGATCAAGATCGTTTATTTGTAATCCTACATGTTGTGTTTGTTGGGATCCGATGGATATTGAATACTATGTCAAGTTGATTATCAATCTATCATATATGAGTTGTTTATGTTCTTGCATGCTCTCCGTTGCTAGTAGAGGCTCGGCCAAGTTGATACTTGTGACTCCAAGAGGGAGTATTTATGCTCGATAGTGGGTTCATGCCTCCATTAAATCTGGGACAGTGACAGAAAGTTCTAAGGTTGTGGATGTGCTGTTGCCACTAGGGATAAAACATCGATGCTATGTCTAAGGATATTTGTGTTGATTACATTATGCACCATACTTAATGCAATTGTCTGTTGCTTGCAACTTAATACCGGAAGGGGTTCGGATGATAACCTGAAAGTGGACTTTTAGGCATAGATGCATGCTGGATGGAGGTCTATGTACTTTGTCGTAATGCCCTGATTAAATCTCATTGTACTCTTCATGATATATGTATGTGCATTGTTATGCCTTCTTTATTTGTCAATTGCCCAACTGTAATTCGTTCACCCAACATGCTATTTATCTTATGGGAGAGACACCACTAGTGAACTGTGGACCCCGGTCTATTCTTTACATCTGAAATACAATCTACTGCAATACTTGTTCTTTACTGTTCTTTGCAAACAATCATCTTCCACACAATACGGTTAATCCTTTGTTCACAGCAAGCCGGTGAGATTGACAACCTCACTGTTACGTTGGGGCAAAGTACTTTGGTTGTGTTGTGCAGGTTCCACGTTGGCGCCAATCCCGGTGTTGCGCCGCACTACACTTCGCCGCCATCAACCTTCAACGTGCTTCTTGGCTCCTCCTGGTTCGATAAACCTTGGTTTCTTTCTGAGGGAAAACTTGCTACTGTCTGCATCACACCTTCCTCTTGGGGTTCCCAACGGACGTGTGTCAACTGCACGCATCAAGGGTGCATCTCTACGGTGACCTAGTAGTGGCGGCGAGCATAGCTGCGACCATGCCGATATCGGCATCGGCATCGTTTGGAGGCTCTGGTGCTCGAATCAAGGTTCCTTGTTGACACTTTTTATATAGGGTTCCTTGTTGTTACACGTATGGCATCATGTATGGCAAATTTGGGGTCATTTGGAGATGTTCGAAAAATCACTTTGCTTAAGCGCATGCCGTTTCGTCTCACTGAAACCAGCTTTTCTAACAAGGTGATTTTTTCTACCTTCTCTAAATGACCTCAAATTTCATATAGCTGATCTTATATACATAGATAGATAGATAGATTGTTTCGTTTTTACATTTTTCGAACTTTTTATTTCCCTTTATAGTATCCAATTGATTTTCAGGTCAAAACCTCGAAAAACAGCATCATGTATGGCAACATTTTCACCCTAAATTTCAAATTTTGTGAAACTTTCCCTTTTAGATATTCCTTGTTGTTATAGGTATACAAACGATCTTCTATACAAAGGTAGGTAGATTGTTTCGTTTTTACATTTTTTTGAACTTTTATTTCCCTTTATAATACCCATTTGATTTTCAGGTCAATACCTCGAAATACACACGATCTTCTATACAAAGTTAGGTAGATTGTTTCGTTTTTACATTTTTTGAACTTTTATTTCCCTTTATAATACCCATTTGATTTTCAGGTCAAAACCTCGAAAGTTAACATAAGTAGATGGTGAACCCTCCCAAACTTCAAATACAGAGATAGATAGATTGTTTCGTTTATCATTTTTACCGTGAATAGTAATGGCTACAAGAAATCGGTGACGGTTTATCATTTTTTGCATGAAAAGTAATGGCTACAACTAATCGGTGATGGTTTATCTTTTTTTGCGTGAAAATTAAAGGCTACAACAAATCGGTGATGGTTTATCATTTTTTGCGTGAAATGTAATGGCTACAATAAATCGGTGATGGCTTATCATTTTTTGCGTGAAAATTAATGGCTACAATAAATCGGTGATGGTTTATCATTTTTTGCGTGAAAAGTAATGGCTACAACAAATCGTTGTTGGTTTATCATTTTTTGCGTGAAAAGTAATGGCTACAACAAATCGGTGATGGTTTATCATTTTTTGCGTGAAAAGTAATGCCTAAAAGAGTTTATAATTTTTAGCGCGTGAAAAATAATACAGAAAACCGCCCTTTAGCATACTTAGAGGGTGGAAGCTAACCGCCGACAGAGAGAGAGAGAGTGGTGGCCCCGATCGAGAGAGAGAGAGAGAGGGGTTATCCTGCCCGTTAGATCATACGATCAACCGGCGGGCACGATCGCGTGACATGGGCTAGACCAATCAGGGCAATGTTGCACGTCTGCGAGAATTTGTGAAGGGAGAGGGCAAAACTGAGTAGTATCAAGAAACCAAGGGCACCTGAGTAGTAAACAGATTAAGGGATTCAAATATGTGATTTAAAAAATGGAAAATGCGTGTTTTGTACAATGAAACCCATCTTGGCCTACCTCAAACTATTTGCAATACAAATATACATGAGTGTGAGATTGTGGCCTCATTTAGACAAAGTATGTTTTGGGGAAAGTTGTTTTGGGAAGGGCTTATTGTGGAAAACCATGCACCTTCATAGCTACTAGGTGATTTGAGAAGTGGGAATTTGTGGTAAAACTTGATTTATCTATGATTGTTATGGTTCCCAACGTGGCAGGTCGCTTAAGAAGACTCCATGAGTAAGTGCCACTCTTTTTCAGATTTTTTTGCATATTAAATGACTCATTAACTAGTTAATCCCATTTTTTGACTCTCTGTTGACCAGCCACTTGAGGGTAAAACTGAGTATATTGCACTAGCCAGTATTAGCACTCAAGGGGAAAACTGAGCACACAAAAAAATGCTAGTATAAGACTCGAGGGTATACCCGAGTATATCTAAATTTCCAGGGTTATACTCGAGGACGCGTGTTGCGGTGCGTAAGGGAAGACGTGCAATGCTGACGCGTAGACGCGGATCGCGGTGCGTGTCGAAGACGTGCAATCGTGGATGCGTGTCGCGCTGCAGAAGTCCAAGACGTGCGTACGTGCAACGGTGGACGCGTGGGACGCGGTCGCATTAACCACCCCTCGCCTTTATAGACGCCTCCTCGCACTATCTCTGTCACTCACTCACTCACGCAACGCCGCCTCTCACGTCCCATCATCTTCTCCAAAGCAAAAAACCCTCTCCCTCTCCCTCTCCTCTGCCGGCGAGATGTACAGGGAGAATGCGAATCCCATCGTCCACGACGTCGTCGTCTCCAAGCGCGACGCCTCCCTCTTCAACGACGTCCCCTCAATGGCCGTCGCCACCGCCGCCGCCGGTGGCGGTCAGATCCCGCCGGGATGGGACCCCTATGAGGTGGTGCCGTACGTCTCGCCCCCGAACCCCTACGACACCTCCATGGAGGACCCATGGAACGAGGTAACTACGGTTTGCTTCCTTTTTTGTTCCCCATTCCTTTTTGAACCCTATTTTTGCTGGTGTAGATGGATCTGTAGATGGATGAGTATTGAGTTAATATTTGCGCCGATTTTATTCCATTTTGTTTTGATCCCTTCTTGATTTTGTTTAAGATTTGGGGTTCGGCCGTTCGGTTAATTTATGCAAGTAATAATGGGATCTCAATCAGTTAATTTATGCAAGTAATCATGGGATCTCAATTAGTTATTTTATGCACGAATCAAAAGATATCAACCGTTTAATTTTGCAAATAATCTGGAATGTGTTCAAGTTCAGATCTGGAATCTGTTTCTTTGCTTATGATGAATCGTTGGGCACAAATTTTTACAGGGAGGGTTCAGCGAACCATTGCTGTGTACAAATCTGTTGTGCATGAGCTTTGGTTCGCTAACACCGTCCCTGTAGATATATAATCGTGTCCACTCTAACTGAGGCTGCCTCTGTTTTTCCTAACTTTGTTATCATGCACGTTAGTCATCGTTGCAACTCATTCACTCATAGTTTCCGCTTGATATGGATCAGGTGTCTGGCAGCGACGTGGCAACGACGACGAGGACCAAGACACTAAGACTCGCCAAGTGCCGCGGAGGTCGCAGATCGGCCAATACATCTCCTACTTCGCCAAGGGTGTCTACAGGTGCCCCTTCTGCACTAGGAGACTCGGCGGCACTGACTTCAACTGCCTCCTCACGCATGCCGTGGACATCGGCAACACCTTCCCCAAGATCGGCACGACGGTGAACGTCTACTCCTTCCGCGCCAAGCACAAGGCGCTCGGCATGCAACTCCGCAACTTCCAGCGGGTGGAGATCTCCGCCGGGCGCATGCCTCCGCTCAAGCCCAAGGTGCCCAAGGGGAGCAACAAGTGGAGGCAGAGCTAGATGGGTAGGCGGAGTCCTGGACGTGTGCTGCTGCTGCCTCCTCTATTTTGTTGTTAGCTAGGGATCCCTTGTTGTTATGTTGTTAGTATGATGGTGCTGTGAAGAACCTCGAACCTGTTACTATGTTGGCTGCTGTATGCAGCTTATTATCTAGGGAGGGATCCCTATTATCTATCCCTATTCTACTATATGACTGTGTGAATTTATCGTACATTACCCTGGAGATTTGCTTCTAGATTTTACTACATACATATGGACCAGAGGGAGTACTAAATTTGCTGCCATATTGGGCAAACAACGAGGGCCAAAAGGCACAAATAATTGAAGAAAGACAGAAATGGAAGCTTCTCTAGATTTGGTACTAATTAGGTGAAAAAAGATAGAGAGAAAAAGGGGGAAAAGGTACTCTTAAAAATGCCAATCTGGGCCGAGAGAGACAGAACCCAACTCCTGCTCACGTGCAACCAAACGCGGTCTCGTCCTGTCCCACACGGTCCCTTTCTACCAGCCCCACGCGACGCGGCCCCACACGACGCGGCCCCACACGTCAGCACGGAACGATCAACTAAACGGGAATCCTGCCGTCTGAGCTCCTTCTGCGGGTTTCAAACAAGGACTTGGGGAAAACTGAGGAAAAACTAAGGAGCTGGGGAAAACTGAGTACAACTAAGGACCCGAGGGCACGAAAATAGAAATCCCAAATAAGAAATCCACTTTGGTTCAGTTCTAACATAAGTCAAACATCCGTTAAAACATTAGATATTGTAGCAACTTCTTCAAAAAGCACTTTCTCTCAAAAGAACTCAAAAAGAAAAAGATTAAGAGGCAAATGCAAATAGTGGCAGAAATCTGTCAAAACAGAACAATATCGATTTTTTCGAAAATCCTATGTTGTTCAAATTGAAAAGTGTAAAACTAACGAAAGTTAGATAATAACCTGGGGCATAGGCTCAAAAATTATCAGATCAATATGTCGTTATGGCTGGGAATACGATTTTTTCTTCGGTGACATCACAGAATCTATTTCAGAACAACAACTTCCCAAATCTTACTTTCTTCCTATTAGAGGCTATTCTTGGCACAAAAACGAAATAAAAAGGATAACGAGAGGTTATTACAGAGGTAACAACTTCCAAGACTCAACAAAAAAAAATTAGAAATAAAACATGGATTATATCCCAAGAGTGCTTTTCTTTAACGCCTTTCAGCTAGGCGCCAGAAAAAGAGCTTGAATCAAGTATTTTCATGTGAAGAAGCACCAAGATCAATGCCATAAGTCTTTTCAACAAGGAGTTGTATTTTATCCATATAAGTTTTAGAAGACCCTCTCTCAACACTTTAGGGTTCACTACTTTTATCAAACGGGTTTTCAGGAACAATCCAATCAAAATTCTTTTCAAAAGCTTCATGCATTTCTATGAGTTTGAAAGGTATTGGTATTTTGATTTCCTCCCTATTTTCAGGTTTGGTTTTGTCTATCTTTTCAAGTGTACCAATAACATCTACACATGAGCCTAGCATCTTAAACCGATCAAAGACTTTCCTAGCTTCTATAACAACATCTCTAAATTCTTTAAGCAAAATTTCCAGAATAAAATCTCTCTTTTCATCATCCTCAACTTCATGAAGTTTAAGAAACATTTTTTGCATTATGGGGTTAAGGTTAACAAACCTAGCCTCCGACATTTGAACTAAATAAGCTGCAGTAGTTTCATAATTGGGAGCAAGTTCTACTAATGATGTTTCCTCAATATCTTTGTGCTTACTAATATGATTAAAGAATTCTTCAATGTTATCTCTCCCAATTATAAATCCACTACCTATTGATAGGTCTTTCAGAACGTACTTAGAGATCAACATAATGAGCTAAAAATAAAGAAACAAAATATCAACTATAAAATAAACTATTTTTTGTGTTTTTGATATAAAGAAAGAAAATAAGACAAAGAAAAATAAACTAAGCAAAACAATAACAAAGTAAAGAGATTGGAGATGAGAGACTCCCCTTGCAGAAATCCTCTTCCTCCCCGGCAACGGTGCTAGAAAAAGAGTTGTTGCCGTTGCCGTGGGAGTTGGCAATCTTTGTGATGTAACTTTTCTTCAGTTCCCCGGCAACGGCGAAAAAGATCTTGATGTTGTGCAAAGCACACCGTTGGGGAACCCCAAGAGGGAGGTATGATGAGCACAGTAGAAAGTTTTCCCTCAATAAGAAACCAAGGTTTAATCGACCAGTAGGAGAAAGAAATCACTTCTGATGGTGTTTCTAGCTGACTTTGGCAGGGCGCACTACCGGTGTCAACAACAACGTGGAACCCGCACACAACACAACCAAAATACTTTGCCCCAACTTACAGTGAGGTTGTCAATCTCACCGGTTTTGCTGAAAACAAAGGATTAAACATATATTGTGGAAAGAGATGTTTGTTTGCAGTGAAATAAAAAGAGTTGTTGCCGTGGGAATTGGCAATAAAAATAACATGTATTTGCAGTGTAAAATAAAGGACCGGGGTCCACAGTTCACTAGAGGTGTCTCTCCATAAAGATAAATAACATGCTGGGTGAACAAATTACAACTGGGCAATTGACAGAATAAAGACCATACATGACAAGATGATTACTATGAGATTCATTTGGGCATTACAACAATATACAGACCGTAATGACTAGATAATAATACCTATTAGCATCCACGCCTTTGAGTATTAAGTTGCAAGCAACATTATTGCATTAAGTAAAGTGTGTAAAGTAAACAATAGAATTATCCTTGGATAAAGCATTGTTGTTTTCTCCCTAGTAGCAACAACATATCTACAACCTTAGAAGTTATTGTCACTCTCCCATTACTAGAGGCATGAACCCACTATCGAGCATAAATACTCCCTCTTGGAGTCACAAGCACATACTTGGCCAGAGCATCTACTAGCAACGGAGAGCATGCAAGATCACAAATAACATATGAAAACCATATAAAAAATCTCAACCATAGTATTCAATATTCATCAGATCCCAGCAAACACAACATGTAGCATTACATAAAGATGATATTGATCATGATAGACAACTCACAAGATCTAAACATGAAGCATAAATTGGAGAAGATAACCATCTAGCTACTGCTATGGACCCGTAGTCCAGAGATGAACTACTCACACATCACTTCGGAGGAGGGCATGGCGATGTAGAGGCTTCCGGTGATGATCTCCTCCGGCAGGTGCCGGAAGAGCTCGTAACCTCCCGAGCTAGGGTCGACGATGGCGGCAGCGATGGAACTTTTCATGGATGGAGCCTCGGGTATTTAGGTTTTTTCCCGCTCAGATGAATATATAGGCGGAAGGGCGAGGTCGGTGGGCGCCCGAGGATCCCACACCACCCCTATGCGCGGCCAGGGGGTGGCCCATGCCTAGGCATGGCGTGGCCGCCTCCTAGCTCATCTTCGTCTCTCCTCTGGACTCCGTCTTTGTTACAGTAAAATAGGAGCTTCGGCTTTCGTTTCATCCACTTCCGATAATATTTCCTGTACAACTTTTCTGAAATACAAAAATAGCAGAAAACATGAACTAGCACCGTGGCATATTGTCAATAGGTTAGTTCCAGAAAATGTATAAAAGTGCCACGAAGTGTAAACAAAACATAGAGAAATTGGTGTAAAACAAGCATGAAGCATCAACAATTATAGATACGTTTGCAACGTATCAGGGTACCTTCATGCCACCTGTACAAAGGACCAAAGGAGATGTGCATCTTAACTATAGGCCATCCATACCAGGACAACATGAACAACAGACGTTGGGCATCCTCTCTAACTCTCTCTCAGTTTTTTCTCATACTCTTTTGTTTGTTTTCTCATACTCTTTTTTTCACAACTCTTTTTTCACCCAACTCTTTTTTCATACAAATATTTTTGTTTTCACTCTTCCTATTGAGGATGCTCGTTGCTGAAACTTCCCCCATGATTAAGCATGGCTTCGGTTAGCGGCTCATTGCTCTTCAATAACAATGCATGCTTACTTGCTTAAATAACCTCTCCTTATTTCACAAAAGATAGCCATCAACAAAACAAAATAAAAGATGATCAATGTAGGGTGCAATACCCCAAAAGTGCAATGTTGAAAGCCTTCCCCGTAAACATGGTTATGGTCTAGCTCATTACTCATAATCAGTCAAACCAACAACATGCATAGTGGTATTTCCTACCAAACCTTACTTGCTTATGAGCTTTAAATTACACAAAAAGGAAATTTTGAAAAGGTTGGAGGTAAAACACACACATTATGCTTGGAATAGCAAGTGTTATATGGGTAGGTATGATAGACATTGGATTTAAGTTGAGCTTGGAAACAAGTCTATGCTTGTGTAAGAATTCAAATATTTTGGCTAGCAAGAGGTCAACATGCAATAGTATCCATAAACTATTCATTCATCATCAAAAAATGAAACTTAAAATTAAACATCTATGTATACTGGCAATAAGTAGCACTGAATAAGGCACATAACAAATCATCACTCAGTAGAGCATGTGAAACTAGAGATACAATACATAAAATAAATTTCAGCTTTTAGGCATTCCCCCTTTTCTTTTAAAGGCATGCAACTTAATTATTTTACTTTGAACGTTCAGAAATAAAGAGTTTGGTCCAGTAGCTAATGCATATGTATTATAAACACTCAACATGACGGTCCTCTCATAAAACAAAACAGAACTAGGCACAAATAAAACATGGACGCTTCAATTTTTGCGAAAATTCTATGTTGCTCAAAAAACAAAGTTTAGAGGTGCTCAAACCAGGAGTTTTAAAATGAGTCCAGTGGGGTTGCATGGGAATCCCCAATCTTATTATATTCATCATACTTGAATCATCTTAGTGTGATATTCCTCCATTCCCTATGAAAAACTTCAACACAAACTTTTTTGCACATTCTTTTCTATGGGTGACATTAGAGGTAAAAAGAAATCATGCTTGCTGCTATTTACTAAAGAATAAAATTATATCTTCATGAAAGAGATAGAACATAATGTTCTACTCATTGTAGCATATCAAAATATCCATGTAAAAATCAATTTGACACTAAAAAGAATGGATCAAACAAAGCAAGGCAGAATCTGTCCAAATTTTTTGCGACAACAAAACTGAATTTTTAGTATGACTAAGACACATCATAAAACTAAGAATATTTACGTAAAAATAGAGGATAAAAATTTTCAGCTACAGTATTAAGGAAAATGTTTTTGGAGCCACCAGTAAAAAGAAAAAAATTGTGCACTAAAAAGTGCAGCGCAAAAATCAGTAACTCCATATCATGTTTGCAACTTTAAACATCCAAAAGGGTAAAAACTTGATACTTTATTTAAACCAGAGAGAAAACTAAAACAAAACTAACATGCTACAGCAAGCATGCGCAAGCAAAAATCACAAATAAAACAATCTTGGGTTGCCTCCCGTAAAGCGCTTTTTTATAGCCATATAGCTAGGCTTACTTACTTGATTCAAGTGACATGAAAATTATGTGGTAGCATACCTACTTCTACCTTGGAAAGTGTTCCATACACTTCTTATGAGGGAACTGAAACTTAACATTCCCTTCCTTCTAATCAATGATGGCTCTTGTTGTTCTGAGAAAAGGTCTTCCAAGGATTATAGGACTAGAGGTATTTCTCCCCATGTCCATAACAATGAAATCAACATGTACATATGTCATATGAAATTCAACCATAACATCTTTTAATTTTCCTATAGCCTTTTTGGTTAAATCATCAGCAAGTAATAAATCAATAGAGCATTTTTCCATATTTTTAAGGCTGAGTAATTCATATAGCTCTTTTGAAATAACAAAAACACTAGATCCTAGATCAAGAATAACATGGTGTGTTTCTTTCTCAATAGTTTTTTTTTTGGAATCCACACATCCCCAATATTAGGTGGTATCATGGCCTCATTATTAATTACCTCTGAATCTTTTCTTTAATAACATAATTAGCAATATAAGAACCAAAATCAGCTTGATTAACATTGATAGTGGGATTTGTAGCAAAATTTTCTAGTATAGCAATCAACTCATTCAAGCTACATTTATCAAGATCCAAGAGTGGTTCCCCAGATTCACTAAACATTTAACTTCTTAATTTTTTTCCCTATTATACAGTTCAAAAATTTCATGCCTATCATCAAAATCATACTCAGGAACTTTAGCTTTTTCAAGACTTCCTGTAAATTTTACTTCTACGAGGAAACCATCTAGCATAACCAAAGCGTTTTGGGCTGTTAAATTCATAAAGCTACCCCCACTTTGATTATCAAGATACATTTTACATGTATTTCCCAATCCACTATAGAACAAATATATTGGCATCCAATCCTTAAAACCACTTTCTGTTCCATATGCAAGCCCTCTAAATCTTTCCCAAGCACTTACTAAAAGTTCATTTTTATTCTGCTTAAGGAAGAAATAATTTCTCTAATATAGATTACAATTTCAGGTGATTCAAATCTTTCTACAAAGGCAACTTTAAAATTAAACCAAGAACTAATGTTTCCAGGTGGCCATTTTAAAATCCAATCTAAAGCTTTGCCACTAAGGGAGTAAGGAAAAAGTTTAACTTTGAGAATATTATTGTTTGTATTCCTCACATTTAGAGTTTTGCACTTATCATTGAATCTTTTCAAATGTTCCATAGGGCAATCATCAGGTCTTTCATAAAATCGATGTTCATAAATAAATTTGACTAATATAGGATCAATTTCAAAAGACTCAATAGGTATATCATTATCTTGAGGAAAATTCTTCACACTAAAGGGCCAATGGGTCCTTTTTTCCATGATTTTCAGAAGATAGATGCTACTACTTTTTATGTGTGTTTTCAATTTTTTAGAAAGAGAAATAACAAGAAAAAACTAAAAACAAGCAAACAAATACTAAAAACAAGACAAATAAAATACGATGCAAAATCTAAAAGAGATAGGAGAGCTCACAACGATATTACCTCCCCAAACTTTGGTGAGAAACGGTGCCACAAAATATTGGCAGTTGCTGTGGTGTAACTCTTCTCAGTTCCCCGGCAACGGCGCCAGAAAATTACTCTTGATGACAGCTACAAGCAACGCCAAAAATACATTGATACGTTGGGACTCCAAGTGTAGAGTGTTGTATCAAGGGAGTATTTTGCCTCACAAAGGTGACTCCAGGGTTTATATCGAACTCTTAGGGAACTGGATGGAAAAGTTTTATCTTCTCTCTTCTTCAAGTAATCCTGCAAGTAAAGTAAATGCCTTGTGCCCCAAACTCCACCGTGTGGTTGTCAAGCACAAGGTTTCGCGTAATTAAATAACACACCTAGTAATAAAACAAGTAGAAACTAAACTAGACGAAATAACGAAGTAAAAAAACTGTAAAGAGATCGATTGTTTTTGGTGTTTTGGATGCAAATAAGAAAAGTAAATATTTTTGTATTTTCGGATTAAAATAGTGAAACAAATAGAAAACAATGTAAAACCAATATAAAGTTGTTTCTTATGATAAAAAGTGGACCGGTGTTCATGGGTTCACTTGACTATTCTCTCGTGAAGTTGTGGTGAACAAAAAACAATTCATCAATGAGATATGAAGGTACAAATAATATTATATGTAAGATCAAAATTTATATGGGAATCACGTCCTAACATAGAAATGATGCAACACACCCCTCTCATGCTCCACAAGAAAGAAACTTCATCAATCTTGTATTAAGAATTAACCGAGCATAGCAATAAGTACTTTGACATGAAGTTTGAATATCAAATATGCTACCTTGAACAAACAAGATCATCATTGCTGTCACATGATGAACATAGCACATGCATTCACTTTATCTCTAGTGAGGTAGCAAAGCAAAGGCAAAGCCATAATAGATCATGAACATATAGTCACTATCCAATCACTAAAACCATGCTACTCCATCTAACACACACATCACCCCACAGACGCTCTTGCATAGATGTTGGATCAGAACATAAACTTAAGAACGTGGTACATAATATGCACCGATCAATATATCTCACAATATAATAAGATCAGATCTCATAAAACAATATCATACACAAGGATCCACCACATAGGTATTACAAATATGGCCATAATTATGATAAACATCTCATATGGCACTAAGTACTATGACGAACATGAGAGAAATAGATCAAGCTACTGCCACAAACCCGTAGTCCAGAGGTGGAGTACTCCCTCTTGATCATGGTGATGATGATTAAAACGTTGGAGAATGTGGATATCCCTCTGGCAGTGATCCTAGCGGAGTTTCCCCCTCCAATCTTCTCTGCACCAGCCTCCGTTCTGATGTTTCTATCTTTCTGCGGCGCTCTCCTCCCGAGAACTCTCCGGGGCCATATATATAAGAGTTTTTAGGGCAAAATACGTCGGTTCGCGAAAGAATTAGGCCAAACGGGCGATCGACGGCTGAACGGAGGTGGGTGGCGCGACCAGCCTTCCAAGCCACACCACCTATGATCTTTTGGCTCTCAGGCCTCTCCAGGTGTGCTTCAAGGGCCCATGTTGTTCCTCCTGATGAAATAATGATGCTCCAAAACTCCCAGGTCAATTTGACTCCGTATAGGTCTCTGAATGTGAAAAATACGCGAAACACAGTTTTCAATAAAGCTCAAATATGTTGTAAAACATGGTATTATCATCATATATGTTGAAAATATGTAGGAATTCAATATGATAAAGGGAAAAGTTCATGTATGCATTTTACATGCGTCAGATGTCCGGGTTAAGCCGAGAGAGGTTGTTGAACATCGCTGCCCATTGAATCTGGCTTTAAGTCTCATAAGCAGCAGGCTAGAAAATTCAATCCCAAGATCTACGATCGGATCAAGGAGCAGATCGGTGGACTCTTGAAGACTACTTTATTCATCCTTGCGTGTATGCCGAGTGGATTTCCAATATTGTGACTATGGATAAGAAAGGACCCTACAAGACCAGGGTGTGCATAAACTTCAGAGATCTCAATAGGGTCGCATCTAAGGATGAATATCCTACGCCAATAGATGACATGCTCATCAATGATGCATTAGGACACAAAGTCATCAACTTATTAGACGGTAACACGGTGTACAACCAAATTTATGCTCGAAAAAGATTTGGCTAAGACAACGTTCCGATGCCCCTATTTCGTTGGTTTCTTTGAGTGGATAGTGATGAACTTAGGGCTGAAGAATGATGGAATATCAGAGAGCAATGAAGCTGATATTCAACGCTCTTCTTGGAGTTTTACTCGAAGTTCGAAAGGATGAGATGGTACAGGCTCGGGATGAATCCATTGAAGCGTGCATCCGGTGTGCAGCCAAAAAAAATCTTAGGATTCATCATACACAAACATGGCATAGTGATTGATCCAGAAAGTCCAAGATCCGACTTCAAAAAACAAGATGTAGCTTGGCAAAATAAATTATCTCAGAAGATTTATAGTAAACCTAGCCGGAGAAAATATCTCAGAAGATTTATAGTCAACCTTGCCGATTTTTTTATATGTGTGTGTTTCTTCAAATATATTTTATTATTTATTAATATTTTTGAAGAGATATAAAATTCGTACAATATAAAAAGTAGTTTTCATCTGCGCGCCCTTCCTCATGGCTTATGCGATATGCGTGTGCATGTTTGATGTTGTTTTCGGTTGGGCATGTTTCTTGGTTCGACTGTGGGTTTTTCCAACAACCAATGACCCACTAATTGTGGTCGCACGCTTAAAAGCGACCATAAAATAAACCCTAACTCGTATTTCCTACTCCTCACGCTGCTGCACTCCCCACTAGTGACTCTACTCTCCACCCTCAGATATTTTTGGCGGCTTATAAGTGTCGTGTAACCACGATGGTAAATTTCAAGCGTGTGGCTCGGTATTTATAACCGTCGGGAAGTGGCGGACCCAAGAATAAATTGGAGGGTGGGCACACCTCTAAAAAACCTTTTCGCTAACCCACGTGTTTTTTCTTGTTCTTTTTGGACAAAATGAATAAGAGCATCTCCAGATGATGTATAATAGGGCATCTAAAAAATGAAATGTAGGGTACGTGTGCGTTTTTGGTTTACCAGATGATGCAAAATAGGGCACGACTGCCGCACAAGATGATGTAAAATATGGCACGACAAACGGCACAAATGGTGATGGTGCCTCATCTTCCGCAGGCGACGGTGGCGGCGTGCACTCCTCCTTGTTGGTGGCGACGTCCCATGCATTTTTAGCTTAGATCCATGTCGGCGGATGTGCACAAGGGTGGAAAGGGTTGGTGTCTCGCTGTTATCACCAGATTTTGGCCAAATCAGGAGATGGACCGTAATTGAGATGGGCTTGGAGGATATGCACATGAAGTGTCTCTGAATCGGCCTCGTGCGAGAATTTGGGCTAGATTGCCCGTGTATCTGTACATTATAGTAGATCGTATCTTAGTTTAGAATTAAAAGATAAAGTTTGGTCGTATACGACTAGGTTTATTCCAAAGATAGAAAGTCCACGGACTATAAATATGTACCTAGGGTTATTGAGAAAGGAGGACGATCACGTTCACAACAAACACAATCTAGGCATCGCCACCCCTTGTTTCGAGGATTTCTTCCGGGTAAGCATGCTGCCTAGATCGCATCTTGCGATCTAGGCAGATATTCGTTGTTGGTGTTGCTCGTATCGAAGCCTTTTGATGGCGAGTAACACCGTTTATCGTAGATGTTTTAGAGCTTGCATCGATGCTTTCGATATGCTTGTTTAGCTATGCTGCCTTTGAATATCTAGCTGTCCTTACACCTATCTTAGGTGTAAGGGCAGCGCCTTGCTTCATCTTTATTTAGTAGATATGATCTGTTATAGTTGTTCCTTGTTCTTCAAGGATTAGTTTGATATCCACATAGTTAGGCCTTGCAAACGGGTTGAACGATCCAGAGCGTAAGGTATGGTTTGCCAATCCTAGAAGGGATGTTCCGGGAATCGACTCCGTGTTGGTTTTTAGGCCTCCTCTAGGGTTAGTTTTCTGCTACTTACGTGTCTCCAGGCTTACGTGTAGGACGTTCCGGTTATGTGGTGAAAACCCTAAACCGTCGTAGATCAACTTAGCTTAGTATTGATAAAGCAATATCCCCATGTTATCTTACATCCAATCTAAACCATGGGGCACCGCTCTTTGAGCCGATTCACAGGTAACCTGAGAGCCGATCGAGGCTCATTTAATGTTTACGTGTCTACCATGCAGAAACTAATCGAAGCAATCCAACACCTTCCTGACCAGTATAGGTCAGTGGCACGCCTTGCAACCGTCAGACGTGTGTGAGCAAGGGCCGTTGCCCGAGGGACCAAGGCCCACCAGCAGTCTTGGGAGCCTCCCGGCCGTGTTGCTCGCCGCTGCTCGGGTGGGTTTTGGCAGGCAACACATTCTCGCACGCCTGGGGACATTCTACAACAACCACGTCGACATCTGCAGGTGAGATGTCGGACGAACCAGTCAAGTATGAAGATCTGCCTGAAGATCACAAGAAGAAGTATGATGAGCTTAAGGCTCTCTTCGAAGCCGATCTCATCGGCTCTTTCGAAAGGACCCGTACACATGGCATTAGGTTCAAAGGATTCACACCCGAAGGCGCGCTCGATGGAGTAGATCTGTCTCTCCCTGCGGAGGAACGCACCAGAGCCCTGCGCCAGGAAGTTAATTATATGGTGGCTCATTCTCTACATCGTCATTCTGAGAGCCTGGTGAACGTTCACAACAAACACAATCTAGGCGCATCGCCACCCCTTGTTTCGAGGGTTTCTTCCGGTAAGCATCATGCTGCCTAGATCGCATCTTGCGATCTAGGCAGTATCGGTTTATTCGTTGTTGGTGTTGCTCGTACTGAAGCCTTTTTGATGGCGAGTAACACTGTTTATCGTAGATGTTTTAGGGCTTGCATCGATGCTTTCTGATATGCTTGTTTAGCTATGCTGCCTTTGAATATCTAGCTGTCCTTACACCTATCTTAGGTGTAAGGGCAGCGCCTTGCTTCATCTTTATTTAGTAGATTTGATCTGTTATAGTTGTTCCTTGTTCTTCAAGGATTAGTTTGATATCCACATAGTTAGGCCTTGCAAACGGGTTGAACGATCCAGTAGCGCGTAAGGTATGGTTTGCCAATCCTAGAAGGGATGTTCCGGGAATCGACTCCTGACAGCCCTGAAGCGTTCACAACAAACACAATCATGTTGGCCCGGTTAAAGACCTGACTTTCAAAGACCTGACTTTCCAAGTGGACTACAATTCACTGGCGCATATGGTCCAGAGATTAACATTATATGAGCAGCGCCACCCAGAATTGTACCAAGACAAGTTCAAACGCCCGATAGGCCTGGTCGAGGCAGAGGAAGTTGAAGACTTTGCAGAAGATCAGGAGGTAGCCGTGGCTGAGACTCGGGGCGCACCGTGTCCCGCAAATGGGTGAAACAACCAAGGCCTCCAAAAGGGTTTGACTTTGACATAACCAAAGCTGAGCAGATATTCGATTTACCAAAGGAAAAACAATGAAGTTACCCGAAGGCCATAAATTCCCTACGGTGCAAGAAATAAATGGGAGACCGTACTGCAAATGGCATCACTCGTTCACCCATGTCACCAACGACTGCAAAGAGTTGCGTCGGCAGATTCAAATGGCGATAGAACAAGGCCGATTGACCTTCGGTCGTTGCCATGAAAGTGGACACGCAACCGTTTCCCGGCCAACATGGTGGAACTCAATCACTCCACGAGGTGCGAGCCAGGTTTCTCTTTCGATGTTAACATGGCAGGGCTTGTAGACCGCCATGGCAAGGATAAAGAAGAAAGCAGTCACTCCCGTGGCAAGGATAAAGAGGAGGCCGATCCACGCAACCGGCCCCAATATGATGACAGACGGTACCTAACCGAGGAAGAAGTGAGAAGCGTGCGGTATCAACGACCACTCTCCGCGCATCTCCTTAACAAATATGAGCATCAGTATGACCGACGTCGGCGGTACGACGTGGATGATGAAAGATATCGTCGGTCTGATACAGACAACAGAAAATATCGTCGATATGATAGAGACGACGCAGGATATGAGCGTCGCGCTAAGGGGTAGTCGAGAGAGCAGGAAGACATGGACATACACCGGGATTGTCCTTTCTTGCAATCGTTGGGACTCAGGAATGAGCTGATTGCCTACAATCGACAACTGCCCGGAATGTAGACACCAGAAGAAGGGCACAAGTGAGGTTTCAGTGTTCAAGCGTCTAGGGCCTCTCCCACTTCAGGACCGATGAGCTGAGTCATCTCGAGATGAAAATTTCGAGGAGTCAGAAGAAGAAGAAGATAGATACCACCGGACAAGGTGGTGCCCTGATGGACCCAATACTCCCAAAAGCGAGGGTTCAGCGCTACGTAACTTGGAGAAAGCCGAGGCGCAGACCAGACACGTTGAGGAAAGCTCGGCCCGATCTGGCCGTAAAAATTCAGCAAACGTTGGAGACGAGGCACGGCCACGAAGAAAGAATGGCGCCCAAACGGACAAAAGCCGATGCGGAGGCATCGGCCGGCACAAACATGGTGTTCATACTTCCGTCGGAGTTTGTGCTCCAAGAACCGAAGAAGTGCCGAGTACGCTTGACCGCGGTCCACGGCCAGTTATCTTTGAGAAGCCACGAGAGAGGGGCTACAAACATCTGAAGGCCCTGTACGTAAGAGGATATATCAATGGGCAGCATGTCGGCAAGATGTTGGTTGAGATGGGAGCGGCAGTCAATATAATGCCATACTCCATGCTACGGCGTTTGGGACGCTCTAACGAAGATCTGATCAAAACCAACGTCACACTAAGCGAATTCAACGGCCAAGCATCAGAAGCACAAGGCATTCTGAACGTGGAGCTAACCGTGGGCCGAAACCATCCCTACGTCGTTCTTCATCGTCGACAAGAAAAGCACTTACGCCGTCCTGCTAGGGAGGGATTGGATCCACGCCAATGCTGCTCCATCCACAATGCACCAATGCCCGATACAGTGGGATGGAGATGAAGTGGAGGTCGTTCATGCGATGACTCGATCGAGATCTCATTAGCCGGCATGAATATTTGGGATGCAGACGACCAAGAGCCGATCTCTGGAATCAGTTTGGACGGCTGTGAGCGCATCGAAGCTTCAAAAAACGGGGTGAGGCTGGTCTTATCCACCGGCCTGACAGAGTAGCAAGATCAAAGTCAATGTATGTACGTGGCAAGGCCGATCCCTGCGATCGGCCCCAAAAAATAAAAAGCGATGATCTCACCTCAAGCACGTCACGTAGTCATAGTAAGATGACTTGAGAGCTGATACGTCTCCGACGTATCGATAATTTCTTATGTTTCATGCTACATTATTGATGATATCTACATGTTTTATACACATTATATGTCGTATTTACGCATTTTCCGGCACTAACCTATTAACAAGATGCCGAAGAGCCGGTTGCTGTTTTCTGTGTTTTTGGTTTCAGAAATCCTAGTAAGGAAATATTCTCTAATTGGACGAAATCAACGCCCGTGGTCCTATTTTTGCACGAAGCTTCCAGAAGACCGAGGGGGAAAGGAAGTGGGGCCATGAGGCGCCGCCACACTAGGGCGGCGCGTCCAGGCTTGGGCCCGCGCGGCCCTAGCGTGTGGGGCCCTCGTGTGGCCCCCCGCGTTGCCCTTCCGCCTACTTAAAGTCTTCGTCGCGAAACCTCTCGTACCGACACCACGATAAAACCTTCCGGAGACGCCGCCAATCCCATCTCGGAGGATTCAGAGATCGCCTCCGGCACCCTGCGGAGAGGGGATCATCTCCGAGGACTCTTCATCGCCATGATCGCCTCCGGAGTGATGAGTGAGTAGTTCACCCTGGACTATGGGTCCATAGCAGTAGCTAGATGGTCGTCTCCTAATTGTGCTTCATTGTTGATCTTGTGAGCTGCCTAACATGATCAAGATCATCTATCTGTAATACTATATGTTGTGTTTGTCGGGATCCGATGGATAGAGAATACTATGTTATGGTGATTATCAATCTATTACCTATGTGTTGTTTATGATCTTGCATGCTCTCCGTTATTAGTAGAGGCTCTGGCCAAGTTTTTGCTCTTAACTCCAAGAGGGAGTATTTATGCTCGATAGTGGGTTCATGCCTCCATTAAACTGGACAGTGACAGAAAGTTCTAAGGTTGTGGATGTGCGTTGCCACTAGGGATAAAACATTGATGCTATGTCTAAGGATGTAGTTGATTACATTACGCACCATACTTAATGCAATTGTCTGTTGCTTGCAACTTAATACCTAAGGGGTTCGGATGATAACCCGAAGGTGGACTTTTAGGCATAGATGCATGCGGATGGCGGTCTATGTACTTTGTCGTAATGCCCGATTAAATCTCACTATATTTATCATATCATGTATGTGCATTGTTATGCCCTTTTCTATTTGTCAATTGCCCGACCGTAATTTGTTCACCCAACATGTTTTTATCTTATGGGAGAGACACCTCTAGTGAACTGTGGATCCCGGTCCTATTTTTTACATCGCATACAATCTACTGCAATTGTTCTTTACTGTTTTCTTTGCAAACAATCATCTTTCCACACAATACGGTTAATCCTTTGTTACAAAAAGCGGGTGAGATTGACAACCTCACTCACGTTGGGGCAAAGTACTTTGGTTGTGTTGTGCAGGTTCCACGTTGGCGCCGGAATCCCTGGTGTTGCGCCGCACTATACCGCCATCAACCTTCAACGTGCTTCTTGACTCCTACTGGTCCGATTAAACCTTGGTTTCTTACTGAGGGAAACTTACCGTGCGCATCACACCTTCCTCTTGGGGTTCCCAACGGACGTGTCAACTACACGCATCAAGCAAATTTCTCGCGCCGTTGCCGGGGAGATCAAGACACGCTGCAAGGGGAGTTTCCACAATCCAATCTCTTTACTTTGTTTTTGTCTTGCTTTATTTTATTTACTACTTTGTTTGCTGCACCTAAACAAAACACAAAAAAATTTAGTTGCTAGTTTTACTTTATTTACTGTCTTGCTCTCTATATCAAAAACACAAAAATTAGTTACTTGCATTTAGTTTACTCTTGTTATCATGTCTAGCTCTGTATTACTTCTTCACCGAGGAATTAGTTTTTACTTTTAAACAAGGGGATGAGGAAAGTTTTAAAGATGCTTGGTCCAGATTTTTACTTCTTATCGTAAAGCTGAACCTCAAATGACTCTAAGTTTGCTCCTTAGTAATTTTTATTTTGGTCTTATGATTCGCTATAGATATGCCTTGGATGCCGTAGTGGGGGGAGATTTCCTTCATTGTAATGGGGATCAAGATTTTAACGCCATAAAGAAGTTGGTTGCATCACATGATTCAGCTAATAACTTTGATTCAGCCCTTATTAGCATTTATAATAGATTAAACACTCTTGAGACAAGTGCATCTCGCTTGAATGAAAATTATAGATATGTTCGTAACCGTCTTGATCAAATTTTAGTGAACTCTGAACCTTCATTATGGGATCCTACTGTTAAAATTGTTATCGGTGACCAAACTCTTCATGCCAATTGTGATATTATGTCTGAATTTTGCTTAATGCCTAAGAGTATTCATGAATCTTTGCAACTTTGGGGATTCGTTGAAGGGGAGAAGGAATAACTCTTATTGATAACTCGTTATAATTCCTAAAGGAATAGCTGCGGTGTGCATACAACCATTCTTGGTAGAACAATATCCATTGATTATCTTGTTATTGAATGTGCAGGAACAGACAAATCACACTCGGAAGATCCTCTGCTGAAACTATTGAGAGCAGTCATAGATATGGGAGAAGGAACCCTAAAGTTCACCTCTACACCCGGGGGTAGACATGTATTCCCTAAACCAAAGAGTAAGAAAAGGAACAAGAAAGGTAAAGGTAAAGCCCAAGGTAATGTTGATGCTTCATCTCTTGATAATACTTGAATTACACTTTCTGCGCCTAGCTGAAAGGCGTTAAAGAAAAGCACTTCTTGGGAGATAACCCATGTGTTTATTTTACTACAGCAATTTTTGTTTTGTTGAGTCTTGGAAGTTGTTTACTACTGTAGCAACCTCTCCTTATCATGTTTTTGTGCCAAGTAAAGTTTCTATGCTAAAATTGATGTTATATTTGGGATCGCTGCGCAGAAACAGCATTGCTGTCTGTCACGAATTCTGGCATAAGTCTCTGTAAAAATCGAAAAATCTGCAAAATTACGAGCGTGATCCTCAGATATGTACGCAACTTTCATTAGTTTTGAGTTTTTCCATTTGAGCAAGTCTAGTGCCCTTTCAGGTTCAGTCTTTACGGACTGTTCTATTTTTGACAGATTCTGCCTTTTATTTCGCATTGCCGTATTTGCTATGTTGGATGAATTCCTTTGATCCATAATGTCCAGTAGCTTTGTGCAATGTCCAGAAGTGTTAAGAATGATTGTGTCACCTCTGAATATGTGAATTTTTAATTGTGCACTAACCCTCTAATGAGTTTGCTTGAAGTTTGGTGAAGGAAGTTTTCAAGGGTCAAGAGAGGAGTATGATATACTATGATCAAGAGGAGTGAAAGCTCTAAGCTTGAGATGCCCCGTGGTTCATCCCTGCATATTTTAAGAAGACTCAAGCTCTAAGCTTGGGGATGCCCAAGGCATCCTTCTTCATCGACAACATCATCAGTTCCTCCCCTGGAACTATATTTTTATTCAGTCACATCTTATGTACTTTGCTTGGAGCGTCGGTTTGTTTTGTTTTTGTTTTTATTTGAATAAAATGGATCCTAGCATTCACTGTATGGGAGAGAGACAC
Source organism: Lolium multiflorum (assembly GCA_030979885.1). Lineage (NCBI taxonomy): Eukaryota > Viridiplantae > Streptophyta > Magnoliopsida > Poales > Poaceae > Lolium > Lolium multiflorum. The sequence continues at coordinate 307,005,624 of CM061750.1, forward strand.
GCTCCGCTGTTGCATATGGACAAATATGTCCTTAGGCTTTACTCATAATGTTCAAGGCGAAGGTTGAAATTTCTTCGTTAAATTGTTATATGGTTGGAATTGGGAAATGCTACATGTAGTAATTTTAAAATGTCTTGAATAATGTGATACTTGGCAATTTTTGTGCTCATGTTTAAGCTCTTGCATCATATACTTTGCACCCATTAATGAAGAAATACATAGAGCTTGCTAAAATTTGGTTTGCATATTTGGTCTCTCTAAGGTCTAGATAATTTCTAGTATTGAGTTTTGAACAACAAGGAAGACGGTGTAGAGTCTTATAATGTTTACAACATGTCTTTTATGTGAGTTTTGCTGCACCGGTTCATCCTTGAGTTTGCTTCAAATAACCTTGCTAGCCTAAACCTTGTATCGAGAGGGAATACTTCTCATGCATCCAAAATCCTTGAGCCAACCACTATGCCATTCGTGTCCACCATACCTACCTACTACATGGTATTTCTCCGCCATTCCAAAGTAAATTGCTTGAGTGCTACCTTTAAGATTCCATCATTCGCCTTTGTAATATATAGCTCATGGGACAAAATAGCCTTAAAAACTATTGTGGTATTGAATATGTACTTATGCACTTTATCTCTTATTAAGTTGCTTGTTGTGCGATAACCATCTGGGACGCCATCAACTCTTTTGTTGAATATCATGTGAGTTGCTATGCATGTCCGTCTTGTCTGAAGTAAGAGAGATCTACCACCTTAATGGTTAGAGCATGCATATTGTTAGAGAAGAACATTGGGCCGCTAACTAAAGCCATGAATCATGGTGGAAGTTTCAGTTTTGGACATATATCCTCAATCTCATATGAGAACACTAATTGTTGCCACATGCTTATGCATTAAAGAGGAGTCCATTATCTGTTGTCCATGTTGTCCCGTATGGATGTCTAAGTTGAGAATAATCAAAAGCGAGAAATCCAAAATGCGAGCTTTCTCCTTAGACCTTTGTACAGGCGGCATGGAGGTACCCCTTTGTGACACTTGGTTAAAACATGTGTATTGCGATGATCCGGTAGTCCAAGCTAATTAGGACAAGGTGCGGGCACTATTAGTATACTATGCATGAGGCTTGCAACTTGTAAGATATAATTTACATAATACATATGCTTTATTACTACCGTTGACAAAATTGTTTCATGTTTTCAAAATAAAAGCTCTAGCACAAATATAGCAATCGATGCTTTCCTCTTTGAAGGACCTTTCTTTTACTTTTATTGTTGAGTCAGTTTACCTATCTCTCTCCACCTTAAGAAGCAAACACTTGTGTGAACTGTGCATTGATTCCTACATACTTGCATATTGCACTTGTTATATTACTTTACATTGACACTATCCATGAGATATACATGTTATAAGTTGAAAGCAACCGCTGAAACTTAATCTTCCTTTGTGTTGCTTCAATACCTTTACTTTGATTTATTGCTTTATGAGTTAACTCTTATGCAAGACTTATTGATGCTTGTCTTGAAGTACTATTCATGAAAAGTCTTTGCTTTATGATTCATTTGTTTACTCATGTCATTACCATTGTTTTGATCGCTGCATTCATTACATATGCTTACAATAGTATGATCAAGGTTATGATGGCATGTCACTCCAGAAATTATCCTTGTTATCGTTTACCTGCTCGGGACGAGCAGAACTAAGCTTGGGGATGCTGATACGTCTCCACGTATCGATAATTTCTTATGTTCCATGCTACATTATTGATGATATCTACATGTTTTATACACATTATATGTCGTATTTACGCATTTTCCAAGACTAACCTATTAACAAGATGCCGAAGAGCCATTGGCTGTTTTTGGTTTCAGAAATCCTAGTAAGGAAATATTTTCGAATTGACGAAATCAACGCCCAGGGTCCTATTTTTGCACGAAGCTTCCGAAGACCGAGGGGGAAAGGAAGTGGGGCCACGAGGCGCCGCCACACTAGGGCGGCGCGGCTTGGGCCCGCGCGCCCTAGCGTGTGGGGCCTCGTGTGGCCCCCGCGTTGCCCTTCCGCCTACTTAAAGTCTTCGTCGCGAAACCCTCTGTACCGAGAGCCACGATACGGAAAACCTTCCAGACGCCGCCGCCGCCAATCCCATCTCGGGGATTCAGAGATCGCCCGGCACCCCGCCGGAGAGGGAATCATCTCCTGAGGACTCTTCATCGCCATGATCGCCTCCGGAGTGATGAGTGAGTAGTTCACCGGACTATGGGTCCATAGCAGCTAGATGGTCGTCTTCTCCCGTGCTTCATTGTTGGATCTTGTGAGCTGCCTAACATGATCAAGATCATCTATCTGTAATACTATATGTTGTGTTTGTCAGGATCCGATGGATAGAGAATACTATGTTATGGTGATTATCAATCTATTACCTATGTGTTGTTTATGATCTTGCATGCTCTCCGTTATTAGTAGAGGCTCTGGCCAAGTTTTGCTCTTAACTCCAAGAGGGAGTATTTATGCTCGATAGTGGGTTCATGCCTCCATTAAATCCGGGACAGTGACAGTAAGTTCTAAGGTTGTGGATGTGTGTTGCCACTAGGGATAAAACATTGATGCTATGTCTAAGGATGTAGTTGTTGATTACATTACGCACCATACTTAATGCAATTGTCTGTTGCTTGCAACTTAATACCGGAAGGGGTTCGGATGATAACCCGAAGGTGGACTTTAGGCATAGATGCATGCTGGATGGCGGTCTATGTACTTTGTCGTAATGCCCGATTAAATCTCACTATATTTATCATATCATGTATGTGCATTGTTATGCCCTTTTCTATTTGTCAATTGCCCGACTGTAATTTGTTCACCCAACATGCTTTTATCTTATGGGAGAGACACCTCAAGTGAACTGTGGATCCCGGTCCTATTCTTTACATCGCATACAATCTACTACAATTGTTCCTTCTTTGCAAACAATCATCTTCCACACAATACGGTTAATCCTTTGTTACAAAGCCGGTGAGATTGACAACCTCACTGTTTCGTTGGGGCAAAGTACTTGGTTGTGTTGTGTGCACGTTGGCGCCGAATCCCGGTGTTGCGCCGCACTATACTTCGCCGCCATCAACCTTCAACGTGCTTCTTGACTCCTACTGGTCCGATTAAACCTTGGTTTCTTACTGAGGGAAACTTGCTACTGTGCGCATCACACCTTCCTCTTGGGGTTCCCAACGGACGTGTCAACTACACGCATCAAGAGCCGATACCTTCAATTACTTGAAAGATTCGGCTCGGGGGGCACTTAAACGGATAAGGTACGAGGCTACGAAGTATGTGCCCAGTGGCTGTCAATGGCCAGCATCTTAAGAAATATTTCCCAAGTATGTGGGATGATGGACATTGAAATATGGGGGCCGATGCATGAAATCGATCGGCCGGTAAAAAATAAAATTTTAAGTAACCATGTGACATCGACTTGAGAATAAAAAGCCGATGCGCACCATCGACTCAAGAGGTACAAACTGTTACAAGCAGAGGTGTAAGCTCAATTGAGCAGTTATCAGGTTACATGGAAAAGCCCTACTGAAGGAATGCCTCAAGGGCATGGAGGGCGTTAACACGAACACGATCCACCTCGGCGATCTCGGCCTCATCATCTTCGTCCCGGCCTGTCACCGCTGCTGGGCACGACGGTCGATCGCCTTTCAGCTGCTTGAGGCCTTCTGCTTCCTCGTGGGAGTGGGCAATAAGAGCTTCCTTATCTTGGATGAGTGATACGTCCAATTTGCATCACTATTTTATATCATAATTTGCTGTTATTCATTGATATATTTCATATTGGGACACAATACTTATGTTATTTCATCTATTTTGCATGTTTCATCATTATTGGAGGATCAAGCAACGGAGCCAGGATTCTGCTGAAAAAGCACCGTCGAACGCAATATTTCTAAGATCAATCAGGAAGGAAATTACACGTAAATTCCTTTTTCCAGATGACGAAGAAAGCCGAAGGGGGAGCCACTGGACCCAAGGTGGGCAGACAACATGGCGGCGCGGCCCATGGCCCGGCCGCGCCACCATGGTGTGTGGGGGCCCACGCCCCTCTCGCCTCCTTTTCTTCGCGACTTCGTCCCGAAGACCTAAGCCGCAGGTACCTCACGAAGAGTTACAGCGCCTCTCGGGGCGGAGAACACCAGAGAGAAAAGAGCTCTCCGGGCGGCAGAACTGCCGGGAAATTCCCTCCCTGGAGGGGAAATCGACGACATCGCCATCATCGAGCTGGACATCATCTCCATCATCATCATCATCATCATCATCTCCACCATCTACACCGCCATCACCACCGCTGCACTCGTCACCGCTGTAACGATTTGGGTTGGATCTTGATTGTTTGATAGGGGAAACTCTCCTGTGTTGATTTCTACTTGTTATTGATGCTATTGAGTGAAACCATTGAACCAAGGTTTATGTTCAGATTGTTATTCATCATCATATCACCTCTGATTGTATTCCATATGATGTCTCGTGAGTAGTTCGTTTAGTTCTTGAGGACATGGGTGAAGTCTAAATGTTAGTAGTGAACTATGTTTGAGTAATATTCAATGTTATGATATTTAAGTTGTGGTGTCATTCTTCTAGTGGTGTCGTGTGAACGTCGACTACACGATACTTCACCATTTATGGGCCTAGGGAGTGCATCTTGTATTCGGTTGCTAATTTGCCGGAGTGACAGAAACCTAAGCCCCCGTTAGTATACCGATGCAAGAGGGATCGCAGGATCTCATAGTTTAAGGTTGTGGTTAGATTTATCTTAATTACTTTCTTGTAGTTGCGGATGCTTGCAAGGGGTATAATCACAAGTATGTATTAGTCCTAGGAAGGGCGGTGCATTAGCATAGGTTCACCCACACAACACTTATCAAAACAATGAAGATTATTTAGCTACATGAAGCGAAAGCACTAGACTAAAATCCCGTGTGTCCTCAAGAACGTTTGGTCATTATAAGTAAACAAACCGGCTTGTCCTTTGTGCTAAAAAGGATTGGGCCACTCGCTGCAATTATTTCTCTCGCATATATTTTACTTACTTGTACTTTATTCATCTATTACATCAAAACCCCTTGAATACTTGTTTGTGAGCATTTACAAGGAATCCTTCATCAAAACCTCTGCTCCTCGTTGGGATCGACATTCTTACTTATCGAAGATACTACGATACACCCCTATACTTGTGGGTCATCAAGACTATTTTCCGGCGTTGCCGGGAGTGAAGCGCTATTGGTAAGTGGAATTGGTAAGGAAACCTTTACTGTTGTGCTGATTTATTTCTGCTGCTATATAAGTCATTATGGAGAGATCTTCTCTTCAATTTCTATTTGGGAAATCTACTACTACTACAAGGGTAGTGGATGAGGCGCCAGGTGAGGAAGTGATACCATATAAAATACCTATGAAAATTATTGAACGTGTTATGGATAACCGCTATGAAGGGGATGGAACTGTTCATCCTGGTGATCATTTACTATTTTTGCATGAATTATGCGGGTTATTCAAATGTGCAGGTATTGCTATGAATGAAGTTAGAAAGAAACTATTCACTATATCGCTGTCTGGTAAAGCGGCGCATTGGTATAAATTGCTGAAGAATGGTGATTCTCTTGATTGGGAGGACATTGTGCCTTTATTCTATTCTAAATTTTATCCTCCAAGTGAAATTCACAAAGATCGAACCGCATATATAATTTCTGGCCTCATGATGGAGAGAGTATTGCCCAAGCTTGGGGAGATTGAAGTCTTTAATGCTCAAATGCCCCATTCATGAGCTTCCTGGTAATGTTATTATTGATAATTTCTATGCAAGACTTTCTTTTCAAGACAAGACCTTGCTGGATACTTCTTGTTCTGGATCATTTACACGCAACAAAGAAGAGTTTAAAAGGGACCTTCTTGATCGGATCCAAGAAAATACCGAAGGATGGGAGAACGATAAAGATAGAGAATCGTATAATTTATGATTATAAATGCATTGAAGCTTTTATGGAGACTGATAAATGTCGTAATATGAGTGCTACATATGGTCTTGATTCTCAAGTTGCTGCAAATCTTTATAAAGCTTTTGCCTCTCATTATGAATTTCCTAAGAAGAATTTTGATAAGTATCATGAACCGTATAAAGATAAAGTTGATTCATCTCAAACAAATGTGTAGTGATTGAAACTGTTGATCATGTTATTCCTAAGCTTATATTGAAAAAACTCCTCTTTCTCGCTAAAATGAAGGAGTACTCATTATAAATAGTGCGGTTCATAAAAGAAAAGAAACCTAAAGAACCCGAAGAACAAATTAAAGTTGAACCTGCAGTTGCAATAGTTAAAGATCTTGTGACTGAAAATGTGGAGGATGGTCATATTATTTTCTGTGAAGATGCTTCTAATATTGTTTCACATACTAATAAACCCAAACAAGTTAGTGTTCCTATGCTATCTGTTAGAATTGGTGATCATTGCTATTATGGTTTATGTGATATTGGTGCAAGTGTTAGTGCTATTCCTTATGAGCTTTACACGGAGATTATGCACGAAATTGATTCTTGTGAACTTGAAGATATTGATGTGGTTATTCAGCTGGCTAATAGAGAAACTATTTCTCCAATTGGTATTGTTCGAGATGTGGAAGTTCTATGTGGTAAGATTAAATATCCTGCTGACTTTTTGGTACTTGGTTCTGCTGCTAGTGATCATTGTCCTATCATTTTTGGTAGACCTTTTCTAAATACTTGTGGAGCTATTATAGATGTAAGAAAGAGAAAATTTTGACTAAATTTGCTGGTGAATCTTATGAGTTTAACTTCTCTAAATTTACCAAAACTCCTTATAAAGTGACTTGCCTAGTGATGATTTTAAAATGGAGCAGTGTGCATCTATTTGCTTGTTCCTAATAATCCTTTGCAGCAACATTTGGAGAATAGCGAAAGTGAAGCTTTTAGGAAAGAAAGAGATGAGCTTGAGGAAATTTTTCTTCGCCAACCTATTCTCAAGCATGATTTACCGTGGAAGATTTGGGTACAACACCGCCACCAAAGGAAGATCCTGTTTTTGATTTAAAGCCTTTACCTGATAAATCTTAAATATGCTCATATTGATGATAAGAAAATATATCCTGTTATTATTAGTTCTAAGCTTTCAGAGATTGAGGAAGAAAGGTTATTGGAAATATTGAGGAAACACCGAGGAGCTATTGGCTACACTCTTGATGATTTGAAAGGGATTTCTCCTTCTATTTGCCAACATGCTATCAATATGGAAGATGATGCAAAGCCTGTTGAACATCAGCGTCGTCTAATTCCGAAGATGAAGGAGGTGGTAAGGAATGAGGTATTAAAACTTCTTGAAGCCATTATATATCCTATTGTCATATAGTAGATGGGTTAGTCCTGTGCATTGTGTTCCTAAGAAAGGAGGAATGACTGTTGTGCCTAATGATAATGATGAGCTCATCCTCAAAGAGTAGTTGTAGGGTATAGAATGTGCATTGATTTGAAAGTTAATAAAGTTACTAAGAAAGATCATTACCCTTTACCATTTATTGATCAAATGTTAGAAAGGTTGTCTAAAAATACTCATTTTTGCTTTCTTGATGGTTATTCGGGTTTTCACAAATTGTTAAAGCTAAGGATCAAGAGAAAACCACGTTCACTTGTCCTTATGGAACTTATGCTTATAGGCGTATGCCTTTGGTTTATGTAATGCTCCCGCTACTTTTCAAAGATGCATGTCCGCTATTTTTCATGGCTTTTGAGAGTATTGTAGAGGTGTTCATGGTGATTTTTCTGTCTATGGGAATTCTTTTGATAATTGCTTGCGAAACCTCGACAAAGTTTTGCAGAGATGTGAAGAAACTAACCTTGTTCTTAATTGGGAGAAATGCCATTTTATGGTTAATGAAGGAATTGTATTGGGACATAAAATTTCCGAGAGAGGTGAAGTTGATAGAGCTAAAGTTGAAGCAATTGAGAAGATGCCCTATCCGAGGGATGTTAAAGGTATACGTAGTGTTCTTGGTCATGTTGGGTTTTATAGGAGATTTATTAAAGATTTTCTAAAATTTCAAAGCCTCTTACTATTCTTCTTCAAAAAGATGTACCTTTTGTTTTTTATGATGATTGTAAGGAAGCTTTGAAACTCTAAAGAAAGCCTTAACAACTGCTCCTAGTTGAACCTCCTGATTGAATTTGCCTTTTGAAATTATGTGTGATGCTAGTGATTTGCTGTAGGCGCTGTTCTTGGACAGCGGTAGATAAAAAATTAAATGTTATTCATTATGCTAGTAAGACTCTTGATGCTGCTCAAAGAAATTATGCTACAACCGAAAAGGAATTGTTAGTTGTAGTCTTTGCTTGTGACAAGTTTAGATCCTATATTGTTGATTCAAAAGTTACGATTCATACTGATCATGCTGCAATTAGATACCTTATGACAAAGAAAGATGCTAAGCCAAGGCTTATTAGATGGGTACTTCTTTTGCAAGAATTTGATTTACATATTATAGATAGGAAAGGTGCTGATAATCCTGTTGCTGATAATTTGTCTAGATTGGAAAATATTGCTTATGATCCTGTTCCCGTTAATGATAGTTTTCCAAATGAACAATTGGCTGTAATAAAGGTGAGCTCGCGAGAGAGCCCTGGTATGTCGATTATGCTAACTTTATTGTTTCGAAGTATTTGCCTCCAACCTTTTCAGCTCAAAGAAAGGAGGAAATTCTTTTATGACTTGAGGCATTATTTTTGGGATGACCCACACTTATATAAAAAGGAGTAGATGGTATTATGCGAAGATGTGTTCCTGAATATGAACAACAGGAGATATTGAGTAAATGTCATGGTAGTGTTTATGGAGGACATCAGGCTGGAGAGAACCGCGCAAAGGTTCTACAATCAGGTTTTTATTGGCCAACACTTTTCAAAGATGCAAGGAAGTTTATCTTATCTTGTGATGAATGTCAAAGAGTTGGTAATATCTCTAGACACAATGAAATGCCTATGAATTATACTCGTTATTGAACCATTCGATTGTTGGGGATTCGACTTCATGGGTCCTTTCCCTTTCAGAAGGTAACACTCATATACTTGTCGCGTTGATTATGTTACTAAATGGGTAGAAGCTATACCTACAAAAAGTGCTGGTGAGACCTCTTTAAAAATGCTTTTAGATATTATTTTTCCTAGATTTGGAGTACCTAGATATATTATGACTGATGGAGGTTCTCATTTTATTCATGGAGGTTTTATAAAAACTCTTGCTAACTATGGTATTAATCATAGAATTGCTTCTGCTATCACCCTCAAACTAGTGGTCAAGTAGAATTATCAAATAGAGAGATTAAATCTATTTTGGGAAAGACCGTTAATAAATCTAGAAAGAATTGGGCTAGCAAATGAAGGAAGCACTATGGGCTTATAGAACTGCTTATAAAAATCCTATGGGAATGTCACCTTATAAAATGGTTTATGGAAAAGCTTGTCATTTACCTTTAGAACTAGAGCACAAAGCTTATTGGGCTGTTAGAGAACTAAATAAAGATCCGAAACTAGCCGGTAATAAGAGGTTGCTGCAATTAAGTTCTCTAGATGAATGGAGAAGTGAAGCCTATGAAAATGCTAAACTCTTTAAAGAAAGTTAAGAAATGGCATGATAGAAGGATCATCAAAAGAGAGTTTAATATTGGGGATAAAGTCCTATTGTATCGGTCTCGTCTCAGATTCTTTGCAGGGAAATTACTCTCGAAATGGGAAGGACCATATGTTGTTGAGGAGGTGTATCGTTCAGGAGCAATTAAAATTAGCTCTCTCCAAGGCAATGCTACGCAAGTGAATGGACAAAGACTCAAGCATTATATCTCGGTGATTCTTATAATGTTGATGTTGATATTATTCAAGTGGAAACACCGAGGCTTTCATCAAAGGACAAATTGACAGTCCGCCAGAACTCGACTTTGAATAGGTAACAAAGACAGTAATAAAAAGTCCGCGATTTACTTTCCGAACAATATTTCTGCTGTTTTTGGAAAATATGAAAAATTACGGAATCGAAACGGAGTGGAAAAGACGCGCGAGGGCCCGTCACCATAGGCCGGCGGGCCCCACCGCCGCGCCGACCTATGGGGACAACCCCTCGTCGTCCCTTTTCCACTCGCTTTCGGCCCTTCCTTTTATCGTAAAAATATTTGCTATATAATCCCCCGGATCCCCGGAGGTCCGTATATCGTTTTCTCGTCGTGTTTTGTTTCGAGCTGTTTTCTTCCAGGATTTACTTCGGATCTAGATCCACCATGTCTTCGTCGGGAACTCAGAGGGACAGCTTCTTCAAGGACGTTGTCAACCCGTACATGAACGAGCTGAAGATGCACCCCAAAGAATTGTTGCTCGTAGATGGAGAGTTGCGGATCAAAGATGTATGGAGACTGGAACAGAGGTCTTCAACTACAAGAAGATGGCTGAGCGTGAAGTGGACATCTTTCACAAGATTGTGTCTCGAACTCATTGATGAACACAAGAGGGAGACTGCAGTTGTGGGACGATATCTTCTCACTTCACGACACCACCAACAAACTCCAAGCTCAACTCTATGATGTTCATAATCAAAACTGTGAGTATGAAAACAGGTTTAAGCGCATAAGTCATGCTGCTAGTTTCAGGTTTCCGGAGACCAAGATGTCTTTTGTTGATGGAGAGCCTCTTCCATGGAAGTCTGATGATGAGAAGAATCCATTACCATCACCACCGAAGGAGTAATTCATCATCGGTATTGGCATCCCCTTGGTTTGTTCCAAGCTTGGGGGAGTGCCGCGGTATCACATTATCACTACCTTTATCTTTTATTATCAAGTAGTGTCATATCATGAGTAGGGAAGTTATCATATGGAATAGTATGCAATGTGGAAGTATCTCTTAGTTGGTTATCTATGTATCCGTTGGTGTGAGTTATCGTTATGGAATATTAATGAGAAGTCTTATCATTTACTTTTTGCACACCTTATTTTAGTTTGCAATCTCTATTATATGATTACTCTTGACATTAGTATTGATATCACTTTGGGAGCATCAAGTAAATCTATTTGGTTTTGGCAAACTTAGCATTGGTCAATAGCAACAACACCCTGATGTTTAAATAAAAGAGAGAAATACACTTAGATATATTACTCTATTATCTCTATGCTAATGAGTTTAGTATTCTGAAGTTAAAATTGCTTGTGCTTATGAGAAAGATGCATGATTGTTTCTATCATATGTATATTTGTTTGTTTCCCTCAACCTTTATGCTTGCTATCAAACCTTGCTAGCCAAAGACCTGTATTGAGAGGAATGCTTCTCATACATCCATAACCTTAGACCAAACCTATGCCATTTGTGTCCACCATACCTACCTACTACATGGTATTTTCCGCCATTCCAAGTAAATACTTCATGTGCTACCTTTAAATAATTCAAACTATATTACTCCTTATTTGTGTCAATGTTTTATAGCTCATGAGGAAGTATGTGGTGTTTTATCTTTCAATCTTGTTGGGCGGACTTTCACCAATGGACTAGTGGCACATCCGCTTATCCAATAATTTTGCAATAAGAGCTGGCAACGGGGTTCCCAGCCCCAATTAATAACTTTCATTAATAATTCTCTTCACATTTTTTGCCCTGATTTATCAGTAAGCAACTTAATTTTTCAATAGACACTCCTCTATGGTATGTGAAAGTTGGAAGGCACCCGAGGATTCGGTTAGCCATGGATTGAGAAAGCCAAGGTTGGGGGAGTGTCATCCATAATAAAACTAAAATACATGTGTAAACAAAAGAGAAGGGGGATGATCTACCTTGCTGGTAGAGACGTCGTCCCTCATGGGAGCCGCTCTTGGAAGGTTCGTTTGGCAAGGGGTTAGAGTGCCCGCTACCATTCGTTGACAACAACAAACACCGCTCAAAATCTTACTTTTATGCTCTTTATATGATTTCAAAACTTGAAAAGCTCTAGCACATGATTTAATCCCTGCTTCCCTCTGCGAAGGGCCTATCTTTTACTTTTATGTTGAGTCAGTAAACCTATTTCCCTCTATCTCAAGCAAGCAATTGAGTTGTTGTGAACCAACCATTTATGCTATGATTCAGTTAATCATGTCTTTTATACTTTCTTGTTTAGTACAAATTTTATCTGAATGAATATGACTTTGAAGTTATCAATGATTATGAGGAGATTGTTATGATTGAATATGAAAGCCCAGCTATATAAATTCTAATATGAAAGCTTTGCTTAAAAGTACAATCCGATAGTAGTTCTCTGACCAAGAACAAAGTTTGCCATCACCAACTATGATTTCTTATGCACCTTTACTTGTGATTTCTCTTTACTTATTTCAAGATGAGTTATATGAGGAAGTTGTTTACTAGAATGTCTTGTGTGAATGAATATGATGCTTCTTGTCCGTATTTTATTTATCGACTCTTCACTCCATAAACATGTGGTCTTGTTTATCGAGCTCAGTTTCGCTTGGGGACAAGCGAGGTCTAAGCTTGGGGGAGTTGATACGTCCAATTTGCATCACTATTTTATATCATAATTTGCTGTTATTCATTGATATATTTCATATTGGGACACAATACTTATGTTATTTCATCTATTTTGCATGTTTCATCATTATTGGAGGATCAAGCACCGGAGCCATGATTCTGCTGGAAAGCACCACCGTAACGCAATATTTCGGAAGATCAATCGTGGAAGGAAATTACACGTAAATTCCTATTTTTCCAGATGACGAAGAAAGCCGAAGGGGGAGCCAGCTGGACACAAGGTGGGCCAGACACATGGCGGCGCGGCCCATGGCTCTGGCCGCGCCACCATGGTGTGTGGGGGCCCCACAGCCTCTCGCCTCCTCCTCTTCGCGTACTCCTTCGTCCCGAAGACCTAAGCCACGAGGGTACCTCACGAAGAGTTACAGGCCTCTCGGGGCGGAGAACACCGAGAGAAAAGAGCTCTCCCGGGCAGGAACCGGGAAATTCCTCCCGAGGGGGAAATCGATGCCATCGCCATCGTCATCGAGCTGGACATCATCTCCATCGTCATCATCATCATCTCCACCATCTACACCGCCATCACCACCGCTGCACCTCGTCACCGCTGTAACGATTTGGGTTGGATCTTGATTGTTTGATAGGGGAAACTCTCCCGTTACTTTCTACTTGTTATTGATGCTATTGAGTGAAACCATTGAACCAAGGTTTATGTTCGATTGTTATTCATCATCATATCACCTCTGATTGTATTCCATATGATGTCTCGTGAGTAGTTCGTTTAGTTCTTGAGGACATGGGTGAAGTCTAAATGTTAGTAGTGAACTATGGTTGAGTAATATTCAATGTTATGATATTTAAGTTGTGGTGTCATTCTTCTAGTGGTGTCGTGTGAACGTCGACTACACGATACTTCACCATTTATGGGCCTAGGGGAGTGCATCTTGTATTCGGTTGCTAATTGCGGGGTTGTGACAGAAACCTAAGCCCCGTTAGTATACCGATGCAAGAGGGATCGCAGGATCTCGTAGTTTAAGGCTGTGGTTAGATTTATCTTAATTACTTTCTTGTAGTTGCGGATGCTTGCAAGGGGTATAATCACAAGTATGTATTAGTCCTAGGAAGGGCGGTGCATTAGCATAGGTTCACCCACACAACACTTATCAAAACAATGAAGATTATTTAGCTACATGAAGCGAAAGCACTAGACTAAAATCCCCGTGTGTCCTCAAGAACGTTTGGTAATTATAAGTAAACAAACCGGCTTGTCCTTTGTGCTAAAAAGGATTGGGCCACTCGCTGCAATTATTTCTCTCGCATTTTACTTACTCGTACTTTATTCATCTATTACATCAAAACCCCTTGAATACTTGTTTGTGAGCATTTACAAGAATCCTTCATCGAAACTGCTGTCAACACCTTCTGCTCCTCGTTGGGATCGACATTCTTACTTATCGAAGATACGACGATACACCCCCTATACTTGTGGGTCATCAATGAGCTGTTTGGTTGCCCGGAACCTCTCTTCAAGGTCCTCCAACTCCTTTCGCAAGGTCTCAAGTTCAGCAGTGTTGACAGAGGTGTCAGTTTTGGCGTCCAAAGCTGCCTTTTTCTCATTAAGCCGCTGACATTTGCCTGCAATATCGGCTTTCAACGGAAGTGGGGCGTAAGCCGATTCTCTCGACGAGCCAATTTCACCCTTGACCCGTAGGCGACGAGAGTCAACCGCCAGAGTTTCACCTGCAACGTCACCGGGAGATGAGGCTGGATGTCTTCAAGAATGCTCTTCACTTCCTCGGTGTTTTCAACCAATGTCTCAATTGAGGAGGAGAGCAAGGCCTTGAGATGCTGGAGTTGACCATGTGTAGCGCTGGGTCCTGACCCCTCACTTGCTTTAGACGCACCTGGTTCGATGGATTCATGGTCGAACGTTAGCAAGCTTGAGAGGTCATAACCCTGACAAACAACAAGAACAACGTCAGTATATAGAGAAAGAGAAAGGTAGAGCTAAGGAAAGGAAGTGTACCTCTCCTAAGACCAGAGGAGCAGCCGATGAAGAGGTGATCGACTCTTGTGTTTCTGCTGTGGGCTTGGCCAAGGTGGCAGCCTTGTCGCCTACACTTTTAGAAGTTGCTAGGTCCAGGGTGGTGGATGGCATCGCACCTCCTCGACTTCCCCACTAGAGGTGTCATCGCTGCAAAGGAAGTGGTTAGCCGATGAGAACAACAATAGGTTAGCATGAAATATGAGCCAAGGAGAGTATGGAGAGTAATTACATTCGAAATCTCCTGGTTTAATGAAGAGGTTTGCGGTTCCTTGCGAGCTCTCTTGATGCATCGGCTCTTGTGCGTAAACCGCCCGTCCTGCTTGTTTGGAGCCTGGGAAACAACAGGTTCAGAGCTGACCTTTTCAGAAGCCGACGGTGGCAAGTCCGGCTGGCTCTGCGTGGTGGTTTTCTCGAGTTGCCCGAGCTCGAGTCCCTTCGACTGTGTCTCCTCAGAGTTTTCTTCAGAGAGGCCTAAAAGAAATACAAGCATGTTGCAAAAGCCTAGAAGGATAGATGAAATCAGCCAAGGCATGGATCAGCTTACGTGCAAATTTTCTTGAGCTGGAGTAGGGTTTTGGCGCTTCAAGGTCTTCCCGGCAGCTACTTTCTCACTCTGTTCTCGCATTGGCCGAGGCTCGGGGGCAGCCGGTCCAAAAGATACTCGCTTGGAAGCCGGTTTTAAAATCGGTTGGCTCGCATCACAACCTTTTTCAGGGGCGGTGAGTTTTTGCAGAAGAGGACCACCGGAGCTGGTGGGAGGAACCTGAAGGGGGAGCCGTCATCATGTACAGGTTCTGGATCGTCCTTTTGCTGCAAGAAGACAGAGCAGGGTTATAAAAGGAAAGAAATCGTTGTAGACCACTTCAAGATAATTCGTGAGTAGTGGTACCTGTTCTGCATGGATATCATATTCAGCATCAAGTTGTTTCAGCAATGGTCCCAGAGCTCTCCTGAAGGCACGAGTCTTCCACGTTGACCACCAGGTCTCAAAACCATCGGTTGATGAGGTAAAAGAGAGGTTGTGAGGAACTGAGATGGCTAGAGCATCAAAGAAAGAGTAACACCTCTGACCAGTGAGGATATCGGGAAAGTCAGCTCTACTCTCTGTTAAGTGATGGAGGAAGAAATGGGGAGACACTGCCCAAGACCAAACTGCCGGCTGCTACGACTGGTAGGACTCATAACCAGGTTTGATGATCCTGTTTGAGGTGCTCATGCCCACTGGAAGGAAGCAGGGACGAATCATGGTGGAATACAATTGACGGGTGCTAATGCCATCGGCAAAGCTGTCTAGCCTGAAGGAGACCGGATTCTCAAAATGCTCAGATTCCGTGTAAGGGAAGAAGAGAGGATTGTCCAGGCCTTGGAAGAAAATGCTGAACCATTTTGATGCTTCTTTGGGAATCACTGCCCGGAAGGCTGTACAAAGCTTGGCCGTAGCTAGTGCATCGGATTTGCTTCCCGTTGGCATCTGGAAAGGTGCGAGTGGCCAGTGGGAAGCTTGGGATGTGGTTCTGGAAGTATAGTGAGCCCATAACGAATAAACCACCAGGACCTCCTGTTTTGACTGTCTTTTGGGAAAACAGTTTGACAGACATTAGTTGGAGATATAGATAGACCTCTCCAAGGAACAGTTTGCCAATGCCAAGCTGGGTGCCTCTGGCAAGTTCATAGACCAAGGAAAGGTAATTCTTGGTTGGAGCAAGTGAAGGGCCACAGAATATGAAGTGTTCCAACCAGAAATTCAGGAAAGCCTTGTGTTCTTTCTCTGTTAGGGCCTTTGTTTTTCATGTGGCGTCGAAGATAAGCACCCCAGTTTGTGCATTCTGTTTTGGAAGAGAGGGTGAAAGGGAACTTTGGCATAAAGGGCAGAGGCTTGGGGATGCAATGTCTAGACCAGTGATCATGGCCACGTCCAGTAGGGTTGGTGTCATGGAGCCATGGCCAAACATGAAGCAATTCAAAGCATCGACCAAAAGTAGCCGATGGTTTTCAGAAGTTTTCATGTTTCTCAAGGGGAGACAGTGATAAAGCTAAAGCATCGGCTATTCCTGTGGTTTCCCAGGTGGCTTGGTGAGTTTTGGCTATTCTATTATACCATGAAACCCAATCTTCAGGAGGATTAGGCCAGGCTGTAAGTCGGCCCAAGAAGATAGATCCAAGTTCTGGTTCACGAAGGGAATTCTATTGGCCTCGCATGAAATCAAATGAGCAGGACTCTCGGAGAACGAGGGCCAAGACAGAGAGAATTTGGAAGAGAAGATGCGGCAGAGAATGTCTGATACCTAAAAGTTAATGACGGAATGAGACATTAATTCAGGTGTTTGCTGTTAATTCTAACACTATGCTCGGATAGCGAGGAGCGGTTGGGGATTACCTTCAAGCCAGAGACCGTAGTGTTGGCGTTGGATGATTCCGCCATTGATTTGCGGAGTTGAGTCTGCGCGATTGAGATCTGAGATTTGCGTGGCCGTAAGTTGGATCTGTTCAAGCGGCGATTTGGGGATCTGAGTTTACTCTTGCAGGCAAGGGTTGTAGGTTACCGTTTGAATAGGCAACTGATTTGGCCTTACTCGCGTTTTGTGGTAGAGGCCGATGCGCTGCCATCGGCTCTTTGTGCGTTGACTTGCTTTGACAATCGGAAAAGTTGATATGAAAGCAAAGATCGACGCAGAAACATTTTCTTCATTAATAAAGGGGGTTTTTACAGAGAAGAGCCGATTGCTCAGGAAAGGAAGAACAAAAGAAGAGCCGATTACTACTACTAGTCCTATGCTAGTAGCCCCTAATCTAAGGGCCTGTCGCTCCCGTCATCGTCGTGGCCGTGCCGCGCTGCCGCCGAGCTCCTCGTCGCTGCCGTAGCCCTCGGCAGGGGTTTCTTCCTCCTCGTCGTCGTCGTCGGCATCCGACGCGCCGCTTCGCCGGCGGATACTCTGGAGAGGTGTCACCCTCCTCTTCCTCCTCGTCGGAGGAGGTCGTCCCAAGAGAGGTCGTCCGCTCTCCACCTCCCTCCCCATCGACGAGGAATCGGAAGTCGTCTTCTCCGTCGGTCAAGGACTTGTCATCCTCGGACCAGACGGAGGAATCGTGATCCTCCTCGTCCCACTTCGTTGGGGCGAGGATCTCGTGCGCCGCCATCGAGTCCCACTCCGGCGTCGGCTCACGAAAGGGAGAGGATAGGGAGGAAAGACCCGAGGAGGCCGAGGAGGTGGAGGAGGAGTCCATGGTGTAGAGGAGGGCTTTTCGATGGCTAGTACGGAGCAGGGGGATGAAGAAGCGAACTGCTCGACGCGGTTAAATAAAGGGGATATAGTGGAGATTTAATGCTGGTGGTTTCCGAGGACGTGGTGTCAAAAAACTAATCGTGCGAGAAGTTGAGAAGACAAGGCATCATGATGAAAGGATACTGACGGTTCTGCTCCACGCGTGACCCGACGAAGAAAGAACAGAGTGTTTTGAATTATCATTGCTAAAACCAGGGGGGTTATCATCCTGATTTTGGCCAAATCAGGAGATGGGCCGTAATTGAGATGGGCTTGGAGGATATGCACATGAAGTGTCTCTGAATCGGCCTCGTGCGAGAATTTGGGCTAGATTGCCCGTGTATTTGTACATTATAGTAGATCGTATCTTAGTTTAGAATTAAAAGATAAAGTTTGGTCGTATACGACTAGGTTTATTCCAAAGATAGAAATTCCACGGACTATAAATATGTACCTAGGGTTATTGAGAAAGGAGGACGATCACGTTCACAACAAACACAATCTAGGCGCATCGCCACCCCTTGTTTCGAGGGTTTCTTCCGGGTAAGCATCATGCCTAGATCGCATCTTGCGATCTAGGCAGTATCGGTTTATTCGTTGTTGGTATTGCTCGTACTGAAGCCTTTTTGATGGCGAGTAACACTATTTATCGTAGATGTTTTAGGGCTTGCATCGATGCTTTCTGATATGCTTGTTTAGCTATGCTGCCTTTGAATATCTAGCTATCCTTACACCTATCTTAGGTGTAAGGGCAGCGCCTTGCTTCATCTTTATTTAGTAGATTTGATCTGTTATACTTGTTCCTTTATTCTTCAAGGATTAGTTTGATATCCACATAGTTAGGCCTTGCAAACGGGTTGAACGATCCAGTAGCGCGTAAGGTATGGTTTGCCAATCCTAGAAGGGATGTTCCGGGAATTGACTCCGTGTTGGTTTTTACGCCTCCTCTAGGGTTAGTTTTCTGCTACCTTACGTGTCTGCCAGGCTCAATTACGTGTAGGACGTTCCGGTTATGTGGTGAAAACCCTAAACTGTCGTAGATCAACTTAGCTTAGTATTGATAAAGCAATATCCCCATGTTATCTTAGATCCAATCTAAACCATGGGGCGATCGGCTCTTTGAGCCGATTCACAGGGTAATCTGAGAGCCGATCGAGGCTCATTTAATGTTTACGTGTCTACCATGAAGGAAACTAATCGAAGCAATCCAACACCTTCCTGACCAGGTATAGGTCAGGTGGCACGCCTTGCAACCGTCAGGACGTGTGCCAGAGCATTGCGGGCCGTTGCCCGAGGGACCAAGGCCCACCAGCAGTCTTGGGAGCCTCCCGGCTCTTCGTGTTGCTCGTCGCTGCTCGCCGGTGGGTTTTGGCAGGCAACACTCGCACGGGGCAAATTTATTTTACATCACATGTTTGGCGATGTATAATTGATTTGGGTATGTCACATGTATAGGCCACATGTTGGGACGAAAAATTGACATCACCATACATGTATAGGTCACATGTTGGGACTGTTTTTTATTATTATACATCATTTATTAAAGATGTAGATATGGCATTGGCTCGAGACTCATGCTCTAGAATGGTTCAGCCAGTCTAGGTGTGGAAGGATTTTAACAATTTTGGTCCTAGGAATAACCAAATGTGTGATTCGGGCCGACACATGAGAGGAAAATGCTCATATTGTTTTTTTTTTGAAAGTAGAAACTTGTATTCATATAGTAGCAAGGATACATAGAAACAACATGATCAAATACAAGAACAACCCAGATGGATACAGGTGGAAAACAACCCGAAGGCCTTCGTCAACCTCTCGCCGTCGAAGCCGGACACCAGCAGCCTCAGCGATGACCCTTGGAGCATGAAGGACCCCTAGCCACGAGGCGAAGATGGACTGCAGTAGCCACCAGCCCCTAAGGGCTGGATCTGTGGCGTAAAGGAATTTCGGCCGGCGACGCGCGCCGATCCCGCACCGCTCCTGATCTGGCCTGAGAAGACCAGATCCCTCCAACCCGAACCGCAACTCTCCCTCCGCAGCAGCACCACCCTCACCACCCTTCAACCTCCATAGCTCAGCAGCCCCACACCATCGAAGGAGGGAATGATGGCGCGTCGACAAGCGGGTCTGAGGAGGGGATCCCCACGACATGAGCACTCCATCGCCGCCATGGCGAGCGCGCAGGGGAACTCCCACAGGTCCATCACCACTACACAGGGCAGGGATGAGAGGGAGCCGGACCTGGGAAGACCAAAACGCCGAAAACATCGCCGCCGCCCCCTCACAAGCGACGACGCCGGTGACGCACGCCGACACCCTATTTACACACCGCACGCACGGATCCGGGGTTCCCCCACCCCTCCGCCGCCACAGCGGGCGGAGAGGGGAAGGGGAACCCACGGCGGCGCCGGGGAAACGGGGGAAGGACCTGGACCTCCCTCTCAAGCCTCTCGATCTACTGTAGCAGAAGGAGAGGGGAAAGGGAAAGTGGGGTCCTCATATTGTTGTTTGATGGGCTTCAGAAGTTCGAAATTCTGTAATGATATAAATAATTTTCCAAAATTTAGGGTGGGCCACGGCCCATCTTGCCCACCCTGTGGGTATGCCCATGCCGCTGAATCAGTCTTGCGTTGTTGTAGTGCTATTGCTACAATATTTTTCTGCATGCTATTTTTCTACAGTGATGATGATATGAAAAAAATCTAGTTTTCTTGCAACCACCTGTGGAATGCATAAGTACATGGACATTATACACGAAAAACAAACAAACATTCATACACACATGCACTCTCTCTGATACAGAAATATACAAATATATTTCAATAAAAGGAAGTTTATTGACTTAATTATCACATTAAGGCGAAGACTACATAAAGTTGCACCCAGCTAAACCAAACTGCAAAGTAACTTATGACAATCTAAGTGCTGGACAGACAACGTCTCGTGTAACTTACCAATACCTTCCCTTTAGGCCCTACTGTGTACGAGCTCCAGTCCGTATCGGGATAAGGAGAAACTAGTTTGAGCTCAAAGTTTCTTAGCAGATGGCTCCATATAATTTTCAGTTGCAAGTAAGCATAAGCCTCCCCAATGCAAGTAAAACTTCCACTTCCAAACGCTATGTAAGAGTTTTTTCCACCAACTTTATCTTCCTTTCTCCCGGGATCAGCAAACCTATCTGGATCATACACATGAGGGTCTTTATAAATGTAAGGCAGCATACTGTTGGTTAGCATAGGGACTACAACAGCATGCTCTGCTGGGATTTCATATTCATTGCCTTCTTTTGTTTGCACAACAAATTGTTTATGGGCTTTGCGAAGTAACACTGGTGCTGTAGGATGCATCCTCAGTGCCTCTTTGATGCATCTATGTAGGACATCCATCTCTGACAATGAACTATAGTCTATTCGACCATTGGATCCATGAATGATTTGCTTCTGCTCTTCGACTGCAGCTGACCACCACTTGTCATTGCTGAGTAAACGAGCTCCAGTCCAAGTACTAGCATTAGAACTTGTGTGTTCTCCAGCGAAGATCATAGCGAGAGTCATGCCAGAAACCTCTCCTTCGGTGGTACATCGTCCGTCATTGTACTTTGAATCAATCAGCTTCTGCAGAATGTCATCCTCAACTAGACTCGAGTTCCTTCGTGACCTTATGACTTCAGAGAATATTTCTTCCAGCTTGACACGCGCTCTGTCGCGTCGATTGTGTACAGGAATTGGGATATATGGAAACAGAACACTGATAAGGCTGATACCATTTCCAATACAATGAATTAATGAGTAGACTTCATCAAACAGCTTCTCCCGAACCTCTTTCCCTAGAAAGCGCCGACTCGTGATGAGCATTATTAGATAATCAAGTTCATATTTGAGATCAATTATACCATCTTCACCCCATTTTGAGAAGTAGTCCTGGGAATATAGATACATAATTAAAAAAATAAGACAATCATCTAAAATTTGTTTAGGAAAATGGTTATCTAGGAAATTATTGGATGCTCTGTGTAGTGTGCAATGCACTGTGCTAAAGAAATGACCTACGGTTTTATTTACGAAATATGGCTCAATAGTGTTTTCATAAACAGCAAGCATAATATGATCCGCTATAAAGTTTTTTTTTTTCGAAAGGGAGGCATAGCCCCAGCCTCCATTGATGCATGCGCTTCTTTTTAAATTTCCTATACAGAATTATACTGAATATGAAGTTTATATGTTTCTCGACCTATACAATATACTACCAATTTAGTTTTACATGAAATATGATAATACAAGTTTGTATGTTTCTCGACCTATACAATATACTACAAATTTAGTTTTACATGAAATATGATAATACCCTGAAGAGGAATTAAGAATTTATAACACGTGACAACACGTCAGCAACATGTATACATACTATTGAGTCAGTTTCGGACGTACCTCCACTTCTTGAAGCATGGGATCAACATGACTCCTCAAAGCCGATGGCTTGGTAAGTGCATCCATATAGAAGCGATATTGCTCTTTGCGAGTGGCAGCATCTACTGAATACCCAACATGTTTACCGAACATGGGCACAGTGAATTCAAGTAAGTTGCCGTGGCTGATTTCTGATTTCATCCCTTGAAAGAAATGTTGCGAGACCTCTGGTCCGACCAAAAATGTTACTTTTGTCCCAAATAAACTTATTGTGAATACACTACCAAATTTTTCATGAAGAGAGTCAATGATAGCTGGTATTTCCGTTGTGAAAATTGCTGGGAGAAGTCGTAAGATAGCAAGAATATTCACAACGGGTGGCAGAGGTTTTCTGGACATTACATCAGATGTAATACTTTTTCTTGCAATCTTTGTTACTACAGCAGTGATGGAAAGAAAGGCTACGACGAAACAAAAAGCACTGACTGTCGAGTCCATCCTTTGTACGGAGTAGTTTGGAAAGATTAACCAAAACAGTTCGAAAACGACCAGCACGACTCCAATTCCTGGCGCCGCCACTGCCAGCACTATATAAACACGAAGATGACATAGGTGTTAAATATATCGAGGTTATATCTATATGCTTTCTTTTTTTATATTTTGTACAAACATTAAAAAGAGAGAAATTTTAACATTCCTCCATTTACCCCCTAAAATGTAAGAGGGGAATTTAATTGTAGCAGTCAAGGATAAAGTTGGTTTCATAAATGTAATTAGAACATCACGATGTAAAGTATTGTGACGAGTTAGAGCTCTATGTTTCCAATATATAGATAGACTTCCCTCAATGAGAAAAATAAATTTGATATTAAAAAGATAAAATTTGATATTAAAATCAGGGCTTTCGCGAGACATTTTATTTCAGTCTTTTTACATAGACAAAAAAAAGTCGATTTTTCTTAGAAGCTTTACATGCTCACCCGGGTGTAGTTACACCCATGTATGTTTGACACAATGTAGAGGGTATATATCATACCGGAAAGTACGTGCATATAGTATGACGTATATATAAGATTATTTTGGTACTATATATACTACTTTATAGTTAGTACGTATTTTTTTACGCATACTCTTCTTTTATATATAAATATACATGCATTTCAAATATATAGTGCAAACTATGGGTTCACTTGTATTTTTTTTCACAAAACTTGGTTTAATGTATCTTAGATATTTTTCATTGATAAAGAGAATATATTAATATCGTGAAGATACCAATTACACCTAGCCTCTATAATAATGTAGTACCCCTAATGAAAATACGAAAGAAAGAAAAATTAAGTAAAAGAAAGGTCCCGCTACAATGACCAATTTCTTATAATAGCCGACCAAACACCACCAAAACAACATCAAAAATCCGTCAACTCCAAAAGCGATGCTTCAAAAAAAGGAACAGTGCACAATCGCCATCATGGTCCTGATCAAAGATCATGGGTTTTCAGTTTGGAGAAAGTCCACACTCACAAAATAATGTATTTAATAAGGTCATTGCCAATCACAAATAATTAAGGCCAGACCTTGGGTTTTCACCCTCACATTTAGACACTGAATTCCTCCTATGTTGTCGCCCCTACTTGCCAATTCTGCTGCTCCAAGCCACAAATCATCAAGCCAAAATCCATAAACCCCTATCAAACTTACATTGCCAGACTTCAGTTCCCGGCTCCATGCCATTCTCCATGTCCGACTTCACCGTGGAACTAAGGCACGTTCCATGATGGCAACAAACCGTATAGCTTCACAACACCCCCTCTGAAACCAAGTGATCAGAAAAAAAACATGGTTGCGCACGACCCAAACACCATCCGCACCTGCAAATTCCAGGCATGTCTTCCATTTGGAATTTTCCATGATCACTGCCTACCTGAGGATAACGAGGATGTTGAATTCAAGTTCATCCACTTCTTCACCCGGATTGAGACATGTGAGAAGTGGACAGAGGTGCGCACTGCCCTCGCAAGGCCAACGTGGCGCCTACTCCTGTCGCTGGTGGCCGGACCTTCGGGAACAAGAAAGCCAAGGCGTTGAGGGATGCCGCGTTGGCCATCGAGAGGCTGCACTTGTCCATCTTGACGTGCATCGCTTACGCCGCCACGCACATCGCCACCCGGGCAGAGCATGCCGCAAAGATATAAGAGGTCACGCCGGCAAGATGGACGTTGGTCATGGAGAGGCAGGACTTGAAGCTTGACCTGATCAAGGCCAACGTCGCGGCGAAGAAGAGGAAGGATGATCTGGCAATCCAGCTCGTCGACACAAGCAACATGGATGACGATGTGAAGGCGTGGTGCGCGGAGCAGCGCGCCATCATCATGTCCAGGAGGCGAGCTCCAACAGCGACCTAGCCCAACACCGCAACTCCACCTGCAACTATGACGACGACTCCCCATGATGCTTCAAACCCACCGACAACTACACTGCCATCACCGACCATCGTCGTGTCCGATTCCCCGGTGGACGATCTCGCCCTCTAATTCCCGCGGCCACGTAATACCAGCCGGCCCGCACGTCCCTTTTTTTGGGTTCGCCAGACATTGATTTGCTGCAATTTGCAACGACGCGATCGTCGGGACTATGTGATCGGTTTGTGAGCGCAAAAACTATGCTACCGGCGTTTATTTGCAATGTTCGAATTTGTGATTTGGGAGTCGCGTTTTGGGCTGCGGCTGGGAGCCGGTGATCCTCCAATTGTGATGTGTGCCGGTACCTCCTATATGGCTATACGCCAGACGAAGAGCATCTCCACCGGCGCCCCCATAGTGGCCCCGATAGCGATTTGGGGGTCGGGAGCGAAAATGGGCACACACACCGGCGCGCCCCAAACGGCGCTGATGGTTATTGGAGCCCAATAGAAGCGCCGACAACCCCATGCTGGCCTCTTGGCCAAGGGCACGAATCAGGCGCGCCGGCGCCTCGCGAGGCTAAATTTTTTGGGCGTGGGAGCCGCCTGTCAGCCACACATCCCAAAAGTCGACGCCAGCGGGGAGTGGCTGGGCCGACACGTTAGCGGCACATTCAGTTTTAACCTAATCGTCGCCTACCTCGCGACGGGAGTTATTGGGGCGCAGCGGCGGTGCAGTTTCCGCAGACGCGCAACGAACCGTCCCGTCGCGCCTTGCTCTTCGTGCCGGCGTTAATGAGAGCCACCGCTTCCCCGCCTCCCTCCGGCCTATAAAAAGGGCAGACTATCATCGTCCCTCTCATACACAAACCCTAGCGCCTCTCTCCCCAACCCTAGCCGCCACCATCTGAAGAGACGACGCCATGTCTGGTCGAGGCCGAGGTCACGGCCGTGGTCGTGGTTGTGGCCGCGGCAGAGCTGCACGCTCGCCGTCGCCGTCGCCTGCGACGCCGTTGTCTTCATCGTCAGATCTGCAGGAGAAGGAGCGGCGAGTGATGTTCGAGTTCATCGTCGTCCTCAAGGGCGACCCACACGACATCCAGAGGCTGCCGGACAGCTTCGCCGACTTCGTCGCCGACGACGGGCGCTCGGGCTCACTGCATCTGCTGGAGGCTGCCTGCGGCTGCTGCCGGTGGATCATGGACGTGATCTACGACGCGCGCGGCAAGATGTACCTCCACGTCGACTAGGAGAAGTTCGCGCCACCCCGAAGCCGGCTTCGTGCTCATGTTCTCCTACCTTGGCGAGGGGGACATGAGCGTCAAGGTGTTCGACGAGACGCGCTGCCACCGCCACTACCACGGCGACAACGCCGAGGAGGAGGACGACTGAGTGTTGTTTCTTCGCAGCGAAAATATGCACGCATGTTTTTGGATGTTCGTTCTCGAAAGAACCAACAGGGGCACCGTCACCAGCTGGATTTTCCAGGTGATGGGTGAGTGTTCTTCTTGGCAGCGAACACACGAAACTTGCGATGACCGGCCTAGTTAGGTTTAGTTATTTTGCAATGTTTTATATTTGTGTCAACCATGGTTCAAACTATGTATTAGTTTGTGGAAAACCATGTTCCAAATTATATCTTCATGTAAACCACGTTTCCAATTATGTATTAGTGTGTGGAATGGAATGTTTCTTCTCTTTATTCGATTTTCTATGCTTTTATTTGTGATTTTAATTCAAAACATCTATCGGTGCCGCCGGTTTGGGGACGCCGGTGTGGGAACAGCTCCCCAAATAGAGAATGCTCTACCAACGTCATCATACGGAGGTGCCGGCGCCTCTGCCGGCGACTATTTGGGGATCCCGGTGGAGAAGAGACACCACGGAGGAGAGATATGGACAGGGGGAGGGGAGGAACACAAGAGAGAGAAGCCAAAGCTGTGGGATGAGGCGGCGTCGACCGCGAGGAATCCACAAGAGCTGTCGCTGCGGCTCTCCCGAGAGAGGGCTCCTCCCAGCGCTATTCCTACCGACGCAGTGCTCCACCGACCGCACGACACACGGATCGGGCACGACTTCCGCCGCGACTCTCCACGGTGTGGCGTCCTCCACAGGATCGGCGAAGGCAGCCGACGCGACCGTCGGCTCGCTGCATTCGTGGCCCTCCCTTCTCGGTAGTGGTGCAACAGAACCCAGCGGCCGCATCGGCTCTTCCCAGCGGACCCGCGATCCTCTCCACCGAGATTTCTCCTACCACGGCTATCAGTTGCATCATAACCCGTGAGGACTGAGGACAACAACACCTTGGCCCGAGGCCACGCTCAGCAGCGCGACGACCCTCAGGTGCCCTTCCCCAACGAGAATCAGGAACAATGGAGAAAGATCAATGGGGAAGAAGTGGAGACGCTAGGAGAGAGAGAGAGAGGAATAGCGATTTGGGGAAGAAGAGCTGCGTACAGTACACACTTGGTAGTAGGCCAAACATGATTTTCCATAAGCTCGTTCCTAACAGAAAAATTAGTAAACCCTTTTTTCAAAAAAATGTGGCTAAAACGTGTTTTGCTAAAACTAGCGCTAATATTGCTCTATCTAAACAGCCACAAAGAGAGTATATGCGCATGAGATCAAAAATAAATTTCCGGACACTGTTGTTTCATTAATAAAACCGGGGGATAACGTATAATAGTAGTAAGAACAAGATCGACTGTTATATACCTGAACAAGGAGTTTTCCAGTGAGCTGGATAGATGCAACTAGCACCGCACAGTACGCCTTCAGGACTAGAATGGCACAAGTGTTTCGTCGAACCCCGAGTGGTCTCACACGTATTTATATAGCCTAGCCACGAAGTGATGCAAAAAAAAAAAAAAAAAAGGTTAGAGCAAAAAGGAATCTACATCACGACGATACCAAACATATACAATACAAGGTCAACTCATCAGGCGATTGCTTGCTTGATCCTTTTTCGAAACAGATCTGCACCAATCTATTAAACAAGAAGAAGGATCCAGTTAAGTAACCAAAAACTAGGCGAAGATTGTTATAATAAAATGACAAGCGATCAACCAACTAGACAAACCTACAAGACCTCTCAACCTACTACAACCATAAACTAACAACACATGGATCACCACGCCGGAAAGAGACCCACAAAACGGACACGGCAACTCGAATTGGGTCCATCAGCAATCAAGCAGCCTTCGTTGCGAGAAACAACCAAAGATACGTTCTTCCCCAACTACAAATGACTGGTGCTCAGTGGACTCGAGCAGAAGGGTGCAAGCCTCCAGCGGCATGTCAACAACCACATCATCATGACTGACGACATCATCATGATCAACGTAAGACCTATTGCTCATGCCATTTGGGATCCTCATTCTGGTCAACCTGCCGTGGAAGCCTTTACTCGATGAGTTGGTTGCGAGCCATAATCTTGTTGTCTTCTTCTTTCCCTAACCTTATCTTAGCCTTAGGCACCTCTCGAAAACTTCATAATCTGAATCACTTTCCTCTCCGGGTAGTAACCATAACTTTAACTAGGAACTTGTCATTATAGGACCGAGTATTCTTTAGTCAAAGTTGTTTGAGTTTTTCCGCTGACAAACGACTCATGTTCAGTGGACTCACCATAAGCGTGCTCCAAAGAACCAGTAACACACACCAACATAAGCTTGATTGTTGCCACCTCTTCAAGCACGGGACGAGCCACCTCCTCGTTGTGGCCGATGAGCAACTGAAGGAGCTCCATGCGTAGCAGAGAAAACTGGGACTTCAACGTAAATTCCAAATTGGCGATGGCATCAGAATCATTGAACCACCCCAAACGGGACCTTGGCGGCACAGACACATGCATCGACGAGTCACCCACAACCTCAGCCCAACTTTGGGTCACGAAGGATGACAACAACAACAGATTGGGAGTGTTTCTGTTGACAAGGAGCATATTTTTAAGTGATAGGGGAGCAACCACGAGCAGCCGGGGAGCGAGCAGGAGCGACCGGAGAGCGAGCGGCACAAAACTGCTTCGAGTGACCTGAGTGACGACATGAACGCATCTCAAGGGCTCACAACATGCGATGATATAACATATGTGTTATTTGTTATTAAAAATTTAGACCGTTAATTTAACCTATAATATATGTGTTATTTGTTATAAAACTTACACATTTTTTTATTCGAATACAAACTCAATAGTGCACTGATAAATAACTCATATTTTTTTGGTTAAACGGGTGGTTAAACTAAAGCTCGAAAAACCGGTGGGTCACCAAATAGGAACTGAGGAAGCACTCCTACTAACAATTAGATGCTAGACATGTCTCCATCCTTCCCAAGGCATTGTGTCGACATATGTGAGATTACCAGCAATAGGTATCACCGGTCTGCTAGTTTTTCAAGTATAGTATAATTCAAAAAACTTTTAAATATATATGCATCATTGCTCACTTGCTCGTCTTACAGCTTTGCATTAGGTAAATGCTTGCGTTCGGCCGACCGATCGGCGTCCGCGGATCGGTCCCTCCCGCTCGCGCTGGCATCGCGTGCTTTTGCCTGCCTCGCGCGGTGTAGTCGCTAACTTTTTCTTCCGCGCATAGCTGCTTGCATGCAACTCACGCTCTAGCTTCCTGCTCTCGCATGCAGAGCACACATGTTCTCACGTATTGGACCAGAGCTGCTGCAGCTCTTTTTGTCCACTTCTGCAGGGTGCTACTATGCGTGTGTAGTACTAGTACTACTAGCATATGGGTTAAAAAATGATGTGACCTCATAGGCAACCATTAATTTGCTAAAGAATAAATTTTATGACACTTAGCCAGCTACTAACCGTGTTATTTTCTAGTGCGACGCTAAAAATAAGTCAATGGTTTATTACTATTATATTTTTGCTTGACACGTCATGTCTGGTCCGTGTTCAGCTTCGAACACACGAATGAGATGCTCCTTTAGCTCTAGGTGTATGATGAAAAAATGTTGCGATCTAATTCTGATAAGGCTAAGACGAGTCGAATTCATCACGAGTGAGCTCGATCTGGTGACATCGGTTTGCATCTAAACAAACCTTCTTCAGCGCCGACGGGGAACCCTCAAGCCGAATTCATCGCCGACGATACTAAATCGGTGTACTATGGACTATAGTACAACCAAGTCTTTCTGTTAATTATTTGTTGCTTATGGTCATTATTTTTGTAACAAACACCTATGAGTTTTGTTGTGAAAGCATGGTCTAGATTTGGTAAGGTTTTTTTGCATAGGTTTGTTTTTTCTCTCAAAATTACTGATGTTGCTTACGCTCATTATTTTTTTGTAACAAACTCATGTGAGTTTTGTTGTGAAGACAGACGCGAGATGTCGTAAGGGTTTTATGTGTGTTTGCTATAAATTTGTTTTTCTCTCGAAATTACCAATGTTGCTTATGCTCATTATTTTTTGTAAGAAACTCATGTAATTATTGTTGTGAAGACATGCGCGAGATATTGTAAGGGTTTTCTGTGCGTTTGCTACATGTTTGTTTTTCACTCGAAATTAAAGATGTTGCTTACGCTCATTATTTTTGTAAGAAACCCATGTGCTTTTTGTTTTGAAGACACACACGAGATGTTGTAAGGGTTTTTGTGCGTTAGCTACAAGTTTCTTTCTCTCTCGAAATGACTGCTTGCTTACGCTCAATAATTTTGTAACAATTCCATTTAATTTTTGTTATGAAAACACACGCGAGATGTTGTAAAGTTTTGAAGGTGGTTAGCTACAAGTTCGATTTTTTTTTTGTAATCATTTATGATTTATGTAAAATAGATGGTAATTTTTGTTATAAATAAACCTACAGCAAAATAATTGTTGCTAGAAAAGTGTGCCCAAAATGTTGCAACCATTTTCCACAATTTTATTGATCCACAAAAAAAAAAGCTTATGATACTCTACCACTATTGCAACATTTTCTATACTTAATTAGGTGTGGAGCTAGCTGGATTAGAGATTTAGCAAGTAGAATAGGTGGAACCCACCATGTGAGCAGCGCCATGCACCGGCAAAGCTTGGGCACTCGTCCAAGGTAGGCTACAGGCCTACAGCTAGCAGCCAACCTTTTTTACTAGGTTTCACATGCCTGCATGCAAAGCATCGAACCTCTTCGCACGCACGATCAGGGACAACATGCAACTCTGTACCTGGCTGACGCAACTACAGCTGCAATGAAAGCGACATGTCCTGGGGCAGGATCGGTCGGCCGACGCGTAGCACTACCCATTTGCATTATTGGTGATTGAAATGCAGCCACTTGAACAGTAACTTAATGAGATATAGTAGCGGTTGCGGTGGCTGCTGATTTTATTGGAGCGGTGGCGGCTAGGACTTTCTCAGAATTAGTATTTTATTTCTGGGAGAAATTAAAAATTTATATCTTCTTCATCCCTCTGCAAACACCGGCAGACAGGCGCCACATGCATGCTCGTTTACTACTTGCGCCGTGTCAGGTTTCTGATTAATTAAACCTTCTCTCCTTTTTTTTACTCAGCTATAACAGTGCCTGGTTGATCAACCATCAGGCTAACCACCCGTCGGGAGTACAATCGAACCAGCTATCCGTCACCGTCAGGTCGCATGCCAACTTGGCACACAGGTGAGCCGGATGATTAAAACTAGGAACTAATTCTCCAATTTCTTGTAAAACCGGTGCCACTACTGAACGACAGTCACGGCCAAAGTTCCAGAGATTTACAATCTCCAGGCAGCTTTACAATCTCCAGAATCAGTCTCCATCACCACGTCAGGAAAACCTCGAAGCTGTGCATAAATGACACAATCCCGTAGTGCCAAAACCTTGGTGATGAGAGGATCCGTAATACCGTGAGAGGGTTTACACCAAGCAGCAACGAAAGAGGATGCTGATCTTGCAACTCCCCCACCTCCTCCCTTGCGAGCCTCCATTGCTAGACCATCATCCGTATTAATTTTTATGACATTAGCATCAGGTGGTCGCCAACCATGACCAGACAGAATTGTCGTATACTTCTGCGGTATCTCCAATACGGCAATCGCTTCCTTAGCCATTTTCAACAAGTTAAAATGATCAAAACTTCCCCTGTCATGCGTCCCGCTATTTCTCGAATTCCAGATCACCCACATAATTGTAATCGCCTGGACCTGATGGATTTCCAGCGAAGTTCTATCAAAGGTTTTGGAATGTAATTAAAGGGGATTTGATGGCCATGTTTGGACACTTCCAAAATGGTGGCTTCCCCCTTTTTAAATTAAACTTTGGGATCATTACGTTACTTCCTAAGAAAGAAAATGCAGTTCAAATTCAACAATATAGATCTATATGTCTGTTAAATGTCAGCTTCAATTTTTTTACTAAAGTGGCTACTAACCGGGTGTCAGATGTTGCACACACGGTAGTGAGACCATCCCAGACTGCTTTCATGCCGGGGAGACATATTTTAGAAGGAGTAGTTGTGTTACATGAAACAATTCATGAATTGCATAGTAAGATGCTAGATGGAGTCCTTTTCAAAATTGACTTTGAGAAGGCATATGATAAGGTAAAGTGGCCATTCCTACAGCAGGTACTTCGGATGAAGGGGTTCGATAACATTTGGTGTGATCGCATTAGAAGCTTTGTAGAGAGGGGTAGTGTGGGGATTAAAGTGAATGATGATGTGGGTCATAACTTCCAAACTCGAAAAGGATTGAGACAGGGGGATCCGTTATCACCTATCCTTTTTAATATTGTAGCCGATATGCTAGCTATCTTGATAGCTCGGGCGAAAGAGGAGGGTCAAGTTGGGAGCCTCATTCCACATTTAGTCGACGGAGGGGTATCGGTGTTGCAGTATGCTGATGATACCATTTTGTTCATGGAACACGATTTAGTTAAGGCCGTTAATATGAAGCTCATTCTGTGTATTTTTGAGCAATTATCTGGTCTTAAAATTAACTTCC
This sequence comes from Lolium multiflorum, assembly GCA_030979885.1. Lineage (NCBI taxonomy): Eukaryota > Viridiplantae > Streptophyta > Magnoliopsida > Poales > Poaceae > Lolium > Lolium multiflorum. Next base: position 307,038,228 of record CM061750.1, read on the forward strand.
ATAAGAGTGAGTTGTTTTGTTTCGGTAAAGCTACAGATTTTGATCAATATAGAAATATCTTTGGGTGTACATCTGGGACTTTACCTTTCCGATACTTAGGGGTTCCTATACATTATCGGCGCCTTCGTAATTCTGAGTGGAATCCGATGGAGAACCGTTTTGCCTCAAAATTAGGATGCTGGAAAGGAAAATTGTTGTCCTATGGGGATCGCTTGGTGCTTGTAAATTCTGTTCTTACGAGCCTACCTATGTTTATGTTATCTTTCCTAGAAATTCCTAAAGGAGTGCGCAAGAGACTTGATTTTTATCGTTCTCGCTTTTTTTGGCAAGAGGAGAATGATAAGAAGAAATACAGATTATCTCGATGGAATATAGTTTGCAGGCCTAAGGATCAGGGGGGTTTGGGAATCGAGGTGCTTGAGTTGAAAAACTTGTGTCTTTTAAGTAAATGGCTTTTTAAATTGTTACACGAGGAAGGGATGTGGCAACAATTACTTCACAATAAGTATATCAAAAACAAAACGTTGGCTCAGGTGGCTAAACCTACAGATTCACCTTTTTGGAAGGGGCTTATGCGGGTTAAACCGGAGTTCTTTAAGAGAGGAAGGTTCAAAGTTGGTAATGGGACATCGGTGAGGTTTTGGGAGGATACTTGGCTTGGTAATTGTCCTCTATCTTTACAATATCCGTCATTATATAATATTGTCCAACGAAAAAATGAGTTGGTTTCTACGGTATTGGCTAATACACCGCTGAATATTGGGTTTAGACGAACTTTCAATGATTATAAATATAATTTGTGGCTGCACTTATGTCAGAGGCTTATGTCTATTCATCTATCTAATGAACCGGACACGTTTGTTTGGAACCTAAATGAATTTGGTCTATTCTCTGTTAAATCTATGTACCTTGATCTTATGAATGGGCATACTAGATTTTTACGGACATACTTATGGAAGATCAAGGTTCCTCTAAAAATTAAGATTTTTATGTGGTTCTTAAGTAATAGAGTATTGCTTACTAAGGATAATTTGGCAAAGAGCAAATGGACAGGATGTCAAAAATGTTGTTTTTGTAATAATAATGAAATTGTTGATCATCTTTTTCTCCATTGTCCTTTTGCAAGAATTGTTTGGCGAATGATATTCTTTACATATAATATTCCACCTCCTTCCAATATAACTAATATGTTTGGTAATTGGCTAAATGGAGTGAATAAGAAAGATAAAACATATATTCGAATTGGTGTTTCGGTAATTTGTTGGTCGATTTGGACTAGCCGGAATGATATCATCTTTAATAAACAAAAAGTCACAATTTTTTTGCAGGTTATTCTTCGTGCGGCGCATTGGCTACAACTATGGGCATTTTTGCTCCCGGCGGACCAGCGGGATACCATGGTTACTGGATGCAACCGGCTCCTGGAGGTCACTCAGGACTGCTATTTCCAGGCTACTGGATGGCGACACACTAGCAGAATCCTAGATGGATAGTTCTTTGCATACCTTCCATCGGCTTTCGTTTTGTTTAGATGATTTAGTTTTTCTCCGGTTACCAGACTATCTCTTTCTACTAAGTACTTGATATTGACGTTTCTTTTAATAAATGGCTATGTGCATCGATTGATGCAGAGGCCGGGGCTCTGCTCCCATATCTAAAAAAAACATAATTGTAATCATCTTGGCTCGATCGAAATCAGAAAATCTCGAGTCACGTGATATCTCGTGACCAACTGAGTGGATGAATGTTATCAGAATCGTGATTCTGGATCGGATCGGAACCTCTATGTAGGATCGTAAACCGTAAGACCTTAACTTGTGGAATCGTAAAATCTTAGATTCTACTAGGCAGAATCGTTGAATCGTTTGACTCAAAATGGGTCGTAAAGTCGTAGAATCGCATAGCAGAATCATGATTCTAACAACTACACGTGGCAGCGAAAAATCCATCCAAGACTGAGCTTCCACCCAAAACTTACGTGCATGCTCACACTTGATCAGTGCATGCATTAGGTCCTCATCTGACGCAAGAATTTTTTTGCATCTACCAATTGGAACAATGTGTCGATGCTTCAAAGTTGCTTCAACTGGAAGAATACCTCGCAGTACCCTCCACTATAAAACACGAACCTTGGGCATAAATTTCAACTTCCAAAGAGTGGTCCATAATTGTTTCTCTGAAACTGAGGATTCCGTCATCGCTCCTTCGTCTAGAGCAGCTTGCTCGTTGCGACTCGTTAGAGCACGATACGCTGATTTTACAGTATATACATCCATCTTCTCTAAAGAACAGGCCCAACCGTCCTCACCCCCCCCCCCCGACGCCTCAAAGGAATAATGAGAATCGCATCTGTCGTTGCTTAACTGACGGTGCCTCAGAGGAGGGATCCTCACGAGGGGGGAAGAAGTAGGGGCCATAGGGCGGAGAGTCCTGGGGACGGTGGTACGCGATTTACCCAGCAACACCCAAGACAGGCCTACCGCTGGAATTATCCGCTTTCGCGTTGTTGTGGTTGTGTGGTTGTGCCGGCTCCAATAAAGGCGCACGGGTTTACACGGAGAGTCCTAGCCGGAATACGCCTAACTACCAATATCTTGCCGTGTACGTCAAGGATCCGCCTTCACTGTCCAGATCCGGCTACCCCTAATAGGCCGAGCCGGATCCGACTTCCAACATCGGTCCGGTGGATCCGGCTCCTTGTTCCGCTGGACTTCATCCTTCTTGATCTACGCAACCGGGCCGCCGATGGGCCTCATGCCACCATCACCGTCTATGGGCCATTCGGGCTTGCCGGATCCAGGCACCGTCGATGGTACACCCATGAAGTATACCCACAACAGTAGCCCCAGTTCTCCGAGATTCACCTCTTTGTTTCCGCTTTGCTAAAGCTTCGTGGCCTCCGACAATCCTCTCGGTAACATGGGGAAACTTGAAGAACTCCAACTTCACTTTTTCTTCTTTTCCAACTTCGAAGTCGGAAAAAACCTTTATCCTGCGGGACTTCATCCATCGACATCACTTTTACAGTGCGTCTCCGGGTTACTCCCCTGCTGAGATAATGGTTGACAGTTTTCAACTGCTATCCGGAACCTCGAAAATTTCAAACGGTTCCGCCAATCTTGGCGCCATTTTCGGGTGAGTTGAGCGGTAACTTATCCTTAGCCATTTTTACAGCTTAGGGTTTTCGACACGTGTCAGCCATCCAACGGCGCGACGCTTGCGTTCCGACCACAGGATGCGGAGCATGAATCTCTTCCCCCAGCCTATAAATATCCCACCGTCCACCCCTAATCAACCATTCACCCCCTTTTCACCTCTCGACACAGCGCCGCCTCCGAGCTCCTCCTCCGCCGCACCGGAGTTCGTCGGAAGATCGCCAGAGTCCAAACGCCGCCGTGAGCTGTTCTTCGAGTTCGTCCTGTTCTTAAGTTCAGCGAGCCACCGCAGCAAAAACCCTCACCGCCGGCGACTCCGACCACCGCGGAATCCATTCCGGTAAGTCCTTCGAGCTCCATCTTCTCGCCGTACTTGGTAGGGATGACTAGGGCGTTAGTAACGGATCCGGCTAAGTTTAGTCAACTCGCATTTTCTTGTAGATGTCTTCTTCGACTCTGCCTCCATCAACGTCTGAGCCGATCATGGCGACGCCAATCTCCTCCGCCCCTCCTCCCTTTGCCCCAGTCCAGCTGAGCCTCAAAAGGACTCCGGCAAAGACATCGAGGGGTCATCGGCGAATCCGGAAGAAACTACCGTAGCCGATCAAATGGAAAAGAAGGCAGAAGAAGCTGCTGCCAAGAAATCTAAGGCTCGCTCGCGAGATAGCGAAGCAAAGGGAAAGTGGTGGCCCTGCACCATCACAGATACTGAGCTCCGCAACCTCGAGGCGGAGGGATTTCTGAGACCCGGATCCTGGCGTGCGGTTCCGGGTTCCCTGACTCCAGCTCCCGAAGCCGGAGAATGGGTGGTGACCAAGGCGCTCGTCGAGCGAGGCTTCTCGTTTCCGCCCAGCGACTTCTTCTCGGAAATCCTGAAGGCGTACGAACTTCAACCTCACAATATCTCGCCGAACAGCATCTTGGCCATCAGCAATCACGTAACGCTGTGCGAAGGCCACCTCCGGGTAATCCCGGATCTCTCTCTCTTCCAGTACTATTTCTCCGTCAAGAAGGAGACAGTCTTGCAGACTTCTACTCTGGCCACCTGCGGAAGTATCACATTCAAACTCCGCCCCGGCCGCATCTACCTGCCCATAGACCGCCATGAGTCCGTGCGGTACTGGTCCGGAGGCTTCTTCTACCTGAAGGACATCTCCGATCCGGCTAGCACAAAGGTGCTACCAGAATTCAAGGACGGCCCCGCCAGCGAGACTCCGGCATGGATCCAATGTCCTCATCTGTCCGAGTCTCCGCAATTGACTCGAGCAGTAAGGCGGATCTGCAAATTGACGGAGGAGGGCCTGTCAGGGAAGGACCTTACAATGTCCTGGTTCACGAAGCGGATCCAGCCTTTGCAGCACCGAGACCGCCTAATGTTCCAGTACACGGGGCGCGACGACCTCATGCGCGCTTCCAAAGATAACCTTTCCGCCGACGCCTTGGACAACCGGCTCCGGGTGCTGATCAAGATTCCGCGTGATCTTCGGATCCATGTGTGCAACATTGATATCCACACCAACGGCTCTGGGATCGCGGTATGTTTCTTGTCTTAACCATCGGTTCCCGTTCGTTCTTGCAAAATTTGTCTAAGTGTTTGTCATGTGACTAGCTTGAGGCCCTCGAGGAAAAGGATCTCGGAACTTTAAAGCGGGTCCCTCACACGGGCAACACCGACCCGGAAGTCGCGTCCGACGCGGAGGCCCCTGAAGCTCCGGCTCCCACCAAGAGGAAAAGGGGTGCTTCCTTCGGCCCGGCCGCCAAGCGTGCCTGATGTCTACGTGTGCTTCTATTCTTGTAGACAGTGTTGGGCCTCCAAGAGCAGAGGTTTGTACAACAGCAGCAAGTTTCCCTCAAGTGGATCACCCAAGGTTTATCGAACTCAGGGAGAAAGAGGTCAAAGATATCCCTCTCAAGCAACCCCGCAACCACAAAGCAAGAAGTCTCTTGTGTCCCCAACACACCTAATACACTTGTCGATGTATAGGTGCACTAGTTCGGCGAAGAGATAGTGAAATACAAGTGGTATGAATGAATATGAGCAGTAGTAACGGCGCCAGAAAAATGCTTGCTGGCGTGCGCTGATGGTGGTAATATTGCAGAAGTAAACATGCACAGAACAAAACAAGCGGTGCAGTATTTGGGAACAAGGCCTAGGGATTATACTTTCACTAGTGGACACTCTCAACATTGATCACATAACAGAATAAATAGATAAATGCTATACTCTACACTCTCTTGTTGGATGATGAACACCACTAATTGTGTAGGATTACACGGACCCTCAATGCCGGAGTTAACAAGCTCCACAATATTCGATATTCATGTTTAAATAACCTTAGAGTGCACGATAGATCAACACAACTAAACCAAGTACTAACATAGCATGCACACTGTCACCATCACACTATGAAGGAGGCATAGATCACATCAATACTATCATAGCAATAGTTAACTTCATAATCTACAAGAGATCACAATCATAACCTACGCCAAGTACTACACGATGCACACACTGTCACCTTTACACCGTGCAGGAGGAATAGAGTACTTTAATAACATCACTAGAGTAGCACATAGATGAATAGTGATACAAAACACATTGCAATCATAAAGGGATACAAATAAGCACCTCACTATGCTATTCATAACAGTGAATAAGTATTCTGTGAAATATAGCCTAAGAGACCCACACGGTGCACACACTCACCTTTACACACGTGGGACAAGGAGTCTCCGGAGATCACATAAGTAAAATCCACTTGACTAGCATAATGACATCTAGATTACAAGCATCATCATATGAATCTCAATCATGTAAGGCAGCTCATGAGATTATTGTATTGAAGTACATAGGAGAGAGATTAACCACATAGCTACCGGTACAGCCCTTAGCCTCGATGGAGAACTACTCCCTCCTCATGGGAGACAGCGGTGATGAAGATGGCGGTGGAGTCGATGGAGAAGCCTTCCGGGGCACTTCCCCGTCCCGGCGGCGTGCCGAACAGAGACTCGCTCCCAGATCTTGGCTTCGCGATGGCGGCGGCTCTGGAACTTTTCTCGTACCGTGGTTTTTCCGTATCGAAGATTTAGGTCAGGGGGCTTCTTATAGGCGAAGAAGCGGAGTCGGAGGGCTGACGAGGCGACGGCACAATAGGGGGGCGCGGCCCACACCCTGGCCGCGCCGCCTTATTGTCTGGTGGCCCTGTGGCCCCACTCTGCTGGCTCTCGGGTGTTCTGGAAGCTTCGTGGAAAAATAGGATGCTGGGCATTGATTTCGTCCAATTCCGAGAATATTTCCTTACTAGGATTTCTGAAACCAAAAACAGCAGAAAACAGGAACTGGCACTTCGGCATCTTGTCAATAGGTTAGTTCCGGAAAATGCATAAAATCATCATAAAGTGTGAACAAAACATGTAGGTAATGTCATAAAACTAGCATGGAACATAAGAAATTATAGATACGTTGGAGACGTATCAAGCATCCCCAAGCTTAGTTCCTACTCGCCCTCGAGTAGGTAAACGATAACAATGATAATTTCTTAAGTGACATGCTACCAACATAATCTTGATCAACATTATTGTAAAGCATATGAGATGAATGAAGTGATTCAAAGCAATAGTAAGATGATGAATAAACAACTGAATCATATAGCAAAGACTTTTCATGAATAGTACTTTCAAGACAAGCATCAATAAGTCTTGCATAAGAGTTAACTCATAAAGCAATAGATTCAAAGTAAAGGCATTGAATCAACACAAAGGAAGATATAAGTTTCAGCAGTTGGTTTCAACTTTCAACATGCATATCTCATGGATAATTGTCAACATAAAGTAATATAACAAGTGCAATAGGTAAACATGTAAGAATCAATGCACACAGTTTACACAAGCAACAGCTTTGAGGAGGGCTCTAGTGCTTGCAAAGGAGCAGGGTTTTAGAAACATCATCCTGGCATCCGACTGCCTCACAGTAATTCAGAAGATCGCCGCCCGAGTGCGGGATCGTTCCCTGGTGGGCTCTGTGGTTGGCGATATCAAATGCTTAGCTTCAGAGTTTTCTTCTTGTTCGTTCATTCATGTTGGACGACAGTTAAATGGCGCGGCGCATAGGTTAGCTCGGTCTAGTGAGCCTTCTTTATGTAATTCTTACTGTGATGTTTTCCCGGAGCATATCCGGGCAGTACTCTGTATTGATGTTCCTTAATCAATAAAGCGCCGAAGTTCTCTCAAAAAAAAAGTTTACACAAGTGTTTGCTTCTAAGATAGAAAGAAGTAGGTAAACTGACTCAACAATAAAGTAAAAGAATGGCCCTTCGAAGAGGGAAGCATGGATTGCTATATTTGTGCTAGAGCTTTTATTTTGAAAACAAGAAACAATTTTGTCAACGGTAGTAATAATCAATATGTGTTATGTATAAGATATCTTATAAGTTGCAAGCCTCATGCATAGTATACCAATAGTGCCCGCACCTTGTCCTAATTAGCTTGGATTAACATGGATTATTATTACATAACATATGTTTCAACCAAGTGTCACAAAGGGGTACCTCTATGCCGTAAAGGGTCTAAGGAGAAGGTTCGCATTGGATTTCTCGCTTTGATCATTCTCAACTTAGACACCCATACCGGGACAACATAGACAACAGATAATGGACTCCTCTTTTAATGCTTAAGCATTCAACAACAATTAATATTTCTCATAAGAGATTGAGGTTTTATGTCCAAACTGAAACTTCCACCATGATTCATGGCTTTAGTTAGCGGCCCAATGTTCTTCTCTAACAATATGCATACTCAAACCATTTGATCATGAAAATCTCCCTTACTTCAGACAAGACGAACATGCATAGCAACTCACATGATATTCAACAAAGGTAAAAGTTGATGGCGTCCCCAGAAACATGGTTACCGCACAACAAGCAACTTATATGAAATAAGATACATAAGTACATATTCAATACCACAATAGTTTTTAAGATATTTTCCCATGAGCTATATATTGCAAAGACAAAGAATGGAATTTTAAAGGTAGCACTCAAGCAATTTACTTTGGAATGGCAGAAAAATACCATGTAGTAGGTAGGTATGGTGGACACAAATGGTATAGTTTTTGGCTCAAGGATTTTGGATGCACGAGAAGAATTCCTCTCAATACAAGGCTAGGCTAGCAAGGTTGTTTGAAGCAAACTCAAGTATAAAACGGTGCAGCAAGACTCACATATTAACATATTGTAAGTATTATAAGACTTTACATCGTCTCCTTGTTGTTCAAACACCTCAACCAGAAAATATCTAGACTTAGAGAGACCAATCATGCAAACCAAATTTCAACAAGCTCTATGTGGTTCTTCATTAATAGGTGCAAAGTAATGATGCAAGAGCTTAAATATGATCTATATGAGCACAACAATTGCCAAGTATCAAATTATTCAAGACATAATACCAATTACCACATGAGGCATTTTCTGTTTCCAACCATATAACAATGAACGAAGCATTTTCAACCTTCGCCATGAACATTAAAAGCTAAGAACACATGTGTTCATATGAACCAGCGGAGCGTGTCTCTCTCCCACACAAGGATGAACTTATTCAAAAAAAAACAAAAAAAACAAACAGCCCAAGTAAAGTACATAAGATGTGACGGAATAAAAATATAGTTTCACTAGAAATGACCGATAAGTTGTCGATGAAGAAGGATGCCTTGGGCATCCCAAGCTTAGATGCTTGAGTCTTCTTGAAATATGCAGGGATGAACCACCAGGGCATCCCCAAGCTTAGACCTTTCACTCTTCTTGATCATAGTATATCATCCTCCTCTCTTGACCCTTGAAAAGTTCCTCCACACCAAACTTTAAGCAAACTCATTAGAGGGTTAGTGCATAATAAAAATTCACATGTTCAGAGGTTACACAATCATTCTTAATACTTATGGACATTGCACAAAGATTCTGAAAGTTAATGGAACAAAGAAACTCATTCAACATAGCAAAATCGGCAATGCGAAATAAAAGGCAGAATCTGTCAAAAACAGAACAGTCCGTAAAGACGAATTTTGCAGGGGCACTTAACTTGCTCAGATGGAAAAACTCAAAACTAATGAAAGTTGCGTACATATCTGAGGATCACGCACGTAAATTTGCAGATTTTTCTGAGTTACCTACGAGGCTTCGCAGTTCGTGACAGAAAGAAATGTGCTCACAGAATCCAAATCAAGCATCAACTTTACCATAGAGACTTTACTTGGCACAAAAACATGATAAGGAGAGGTTGCTACAGTAGTAAACAACTTCCAAGACTTAAATATAAAACAAAAGTGTTGTAGTAAAATAAACACATGAGTTATCTCCCAAGAAGTTCTTTCTTTATAGCCATTAAGATGGGCTCAGTAATTTCAATGATACTCTCGCAAGAAATAAAAGTTGAAGCAAAAGAGAGCATCAAGAAGCAAATTCAAAACACATTTAAGCCTAACCCACTTCCTATGAAAAGGAATCTTGTACACAAATAAATTCATGAAGAACAAAGTGGCAAGCATAGAAAAGCAACGCAAGTGCAATTTCAAAATTTTCAACATAAAGAGGGGGAACTTAATATTATTAAGACGCATATAACCATGTTTCCCTCTCTCATAATAACTTTCAGTAGCATCATGAACAAACTCAACAATATAACTATCACATAAAACATTCTTGTCATGAGCCTTATGCATAAAATTATTATTCTCCACATAAGCATAATCAATTTTATTAGTTGTAGTGGGAGCAAATTCAACAAAGTAGCTATCATTATTATTCTCATCAAGTGTAGGAGGCATAGTATAATCATAATAAAATTTACTCTCCATAGTAGGCGACACCAAAAGACCACTATCATTATAATCATCATAAATAGGAGGCAAGGTATCATCATAGAAAATTTTCTCCTCAATGCTTGGGGGACTAAAAATATCATGCTCATCAAAATCAGCTTCCCCAAGCTTAGAATTTTCCATATCATTAGCAACAATGGTGTTCAAAGAGTTCATACTAATATCATTGCTACTAGCATGCAAATAAGATTCCACAGGTTTTTTAATTTTCGCATTAAACAATTCTATCTCAGGGAAAACATTAAAAAGCTCACTGTTATTTTCCATTATGCCTAACTAGTGAACAAGAAACAAAAAGATGCAATTGCAGGATCTAAAGGAAATAGCTTCGAGCACTTACAACGGCAACAGAAAATAACTTAGTTACCTGGGACCGGAGTGAGTGCCTTTTACCTTACCTCCCGGCAACGCCAGAAAAGTGCTTGATGTCTACGTGTGCTTCTATTCTTGTAGACAGTGTTGGGCCTCCAAGAGCAGAGGGCAGCAAGTTTCCCTCAAGTGGATCACCCAAGGTTTATCGAACTCAGGAGGAAGAGGTCAAAGATATCCCTCTCAAGCAACCCCGCAACCACAAAGCAAGAAGTCTCTTGTGTCCCAACACACCTAATACACTTGTCGATGTATAGGTGCACTAGTTCGGCGAAGAGATAGTGAAATACAAGTGGTATGAATGAATATGAGCAGTAGTAACTTTAAAAGTGCTTGCTGGCGTGCTTGATGGTGGTAATATTGCAGGAAGTAAACATGCACAGTAAACAAGCGGTGTTTGCGTATTTGGGAACAAGGCCTAGGGATTATACTTTCACTAGTGGACACTCTCAACATTGATCACATAACAGAATAAATAGATAAATGCTATACTCTACACTCTCTTGTTGGATGATGAACACCACTAATTGTGTAGGATTACACGAACCCTCAATGCCGGAGTTAACAAGCTCCACAATATTCGATATTCATGTTTAAATAACCTTAGAGTGCACGATAGATCAACACAACTAAACCAAGTACTAACATAGCATGCACACTGTCACCATCACACTATGAAGGAGGCATAGATCACATCAATACTATCATAGCAATAGTTAACTTCATAATCTACAAGAGATCACAATCATAACCTACACCAAGTACTACACGATGCACACACTGTCACCTTTACACCGTGCAGGAGGAATAGAGTACTTTAATAACATCACTAGAGTAGCACATAGATGAATAGTGATACAAAACACATTGCAATCATAAAGGGATATAAATAAGCACCTCACTATGCTATTCATAACAGTGAATAAGTATTCGTGAAATATAGCCTAAGAGACCCACACGGTGCACACACTGTCACCTTTACACACGTGGGACAAGGAGTCTCCGGAGATCACATAAGTAAAATCCACTTGACTAGCATAATGACATCTAGATTACAAGCATCATCATATGAATCTCAATCATGTAAGGCAGCTCATGAGATTATTGTATTGAAGTACATAGGAGAGAGATTAACCACATAGCTACCGGTACAGCCCTTAGCCTCGATGGAGAACTACTCCCCTCATGGGAGACAGCAGCGGTGATGAAGATGGCGGTGGAGTCGATGGAGAAGCCTTCCGGGGCACTTCCCCTTCCCGCGGCGTGCCGAACAGAGACTCCTGTCCCCGATCTTGGCTTCGCGATGGCGGCGGCTCTGGAACTTTCTCGTACCGTGGTTTTTCCGTATCGAAGATTTAGGTCAGGGCTTCTTATAGGCGAAGCGGAGTCGGAGGGCTGACGAGGCGACGACACAATAGGGGGCACGGCCCACACCGGCCGCGCCGCCTTATTGTCTGTGGCCCTGTGGCCCCCTCTCGCCGGCGGTGTTCTGAAGCTTCGTGGAAAAATAGGATGCGGGCATTGATTTCGTCCAATTCCGAGAATATTTCCTTACTAGGATTTCCGAAACCAAAAACAGCAGAAAACAGGAACTGGCACTTCGGCATCTTGTCAATAGGTTAGTTCCGGAAAATGCATAAAATCATCATAAAGTGTGAACAAAACATGTAGGTAATGTCATAAAACTAGCATGGAACATAAGAAATTATAGATACGTTGGAGACGTATCAGTGCCCGCGAAGTGCCAAGCACTGCGGCTACCCGGAAAGCGGAGGCGGAGAAGAAGCGCCTCAAGCTAATTGACACCAGCAAGCAGTCCCAGCCCAACATCGACCAGTTTTTCTTGTCGTCCACGTAAGCGCTTGACTTCCGTCTAACAACCTTTCGCTACTGTAAGCCAACATATGCTAAGTTTTATGGCTTCCTTGTATGCAGCAAAAGTTTCGGAAGCAAGCCCCCCAAGAACCCCAAGAAGAAAGCCAAGCCATCTCCGGCTTCGATGCCAGTTACCCCGCAAGTGGAAGCTCCACCAAAGCCCTCTTCGTATACCGCGCAGATTCCGAAGGACGTCATCAACCTTGATGACCTCCCCGAGGATCCGACCGCTGAATCCGGCAAAGGCGGTTCCGGCAAAGGCGAGTCCGGCAAAGAAGCGTCTTCGTCTCACCCTCCGCCTGAGCAACCAGATGTCACTTTGGCTGAAGTTACGGCTAATGATGCCGAACAAATATTGCCATTGAGTGGTGCAACTGGTAGGCCCCAGACGCACCCGCATTTGTTTCCGATTCTCCAGAAAGTTCCCCTCTCCCAACGCCACGCGGAAATGTCACATCTAATGAACGAGGTGTGGGGGAACCCGGAAGCGGAAGAGCAAATGCTGACGAAGATCGAGGGTGAGATCAAGGTCTTCTTTGCCCAGCACAAGCACGTGCGCCAGGTAACACTAGCCCCCAAGCATTGGGTTAGACATTTTTCCGAGTAACATGTGTGAGCCGATGCTTTAACTGTGCACCTTAGCGGAAACTTTCAAAATTGTCCCAGCATAAGGATTTTAGCTTCTCGTCCAGCCCCCAGAATTTTGAATTTCCGGCTAACTTTTACCTGCTTCTCAGAACACTCGGAAACTGCATGAAGATCTGCACGTCCATGTGCTGGAGCAGAAGGCGGAGATTGAGGGGTTGCGCCAGAACTATGCGGATAGCCAGAAGGTTGTTTCAATCCTGGAGACCTGCGTAAAGAACTACGAAGGTAAGAACTCCGAACTGCCCCTCAAGCTTTTTGACGCATCCTTGATATGAACAAGTATAGTGTATAAATATTTTGTTGTTGCTTTCCGCCTTGCAGAAGAAGTTGCCAAGCGCCCCTCCATCGATGCACTTTCCGCCCAGCTCGAAGTCTCGAAAGCCGAGCATGAATCCCTCAAGAAATTCCTTAAAGAATCCTCCGAAAAGGAGACCAAGCAGAAGAAGGAACTCGAGGAGAAGCATGCTCAAGACATGGCGGATCTTGATGATAAGCTCAAGAAGAGTCAGCAGAGGGTCAAGACTTTGGCGGCAAAGAATAAGGCTTACGAGGCGGAGGCGGAGCCCATCGACAAAATGATCTTCCGTAAGGACTTCTTGCTTGACTCCGGCTTCCTCATATTCTGCCTTGACTGCGGAAGAAACTGATCATACTATTTCGCAGCGACTCTCGGCTTTGAATGGACCAAAGAGTCTATCCTCAAAAGGACTGAGGCATATGACGAAGCGCGGAGTGCCATTGATGATCTTTTCGAAGCCTGTCGCTGGATCACCAAGTCCCTGTCCCTGAAGAGAGCCGGAACCACGCTTATCGACCGCATGACCAAGCTGATGCTGATGGTGCCAGAACTCATCAAGGACTTGCAAGAATCTTCCTCCCGCGGAGTCGCTTCCCTTACTCTGGCGATGTGCAAGGCGCACTTCCCTACCATGAACTTTGCGAGCGTTGCGCGCGGAGCTCCCAAGGGCACCAACATCAGAGCCGCCCTCGCGGAAACCCAAGGGTATGATCGGCTGTTTGCCGGACGAGTTAATCACTCATTTTGGTACAACAAGTATGATCTTCCTGAGGGTTTCTCCGACGCAGAGGACGAAGAAGAAGAAGATGTTGAGGAAGGCTCCGGGTCCAGCGCCAGCCACTCGAAGGAAGGCTCCGGCGAAGATTCCGGTGATGGCTCTGCATATGTAGCTTCAGATGAAGACCACTCCTCCGAGTGAACCCTGTTGAACAATCAAACAGATGCATCATTTTGGCCCCGGAGTGGGTTTGTAATATGACTTAAGTATTTTTAAGTAGCTAGGAACGAAACAGTCTGCATGGCGGAATAAACTTATCCTGCTATCCGTTATATAATTATTTGCATGTTTCGTTCGTTCGAAAAGCAAGTGCTAGTTTCTAAGTTTTCCGGCTAGCTCACTTGACCTTCCACGAGCCGGAAGACCTTTAGCCGGAAACGCTCGCCTGCGGCGACGAAGCCCAATGGCAGTCCGTCAATAACCGCGGAAACAAGCCCCAGTTAAGGTGCCGGAAGTCGCTACCAGGAATCCATGAGTTCGCAACAAAAAACTCATCCACCAGAAAACTTAAGCTTACGTCCTAAAGGACGTTTTTGGAAAATCACAACTTTCATACACGCCAAGGCGGAAATATCTAGCTCTGCGGTTTTAGTCGGAAAAAACATACACGATCCAAAAATGAAAAACTAAATGAGGTAAAAGACTCTAAGAGTGAACCATATGCTTTATTTCATTGATCATGTATCATCGATGTTAAAGTGTATGTAATGCAGAATTTGCTAAGTGTGGAAAGGACGTAGCTGTGCTATATTCCAGGGACGATCTGTTTCATCGTAAATGTCATCCGGATCCTCCCGTTTGCGTTTCCGGTACCAATTAGCAGGTCTATCCTTTAGTTCCCGTAAATCAACAAGGTAGTATGATCCGTTGTGAAGCACTTTGCTGATGACGAAGGGTCCTTCCCATGGAGATTGCAACTTGTGATCTTTCACCTGGCGAAGGCGGAGGACCAAGTCTCCGACCATGAACGAGCGGTTCCGAACTCGACGACTATGATAGCGTCGGAGCTTCTGCTGGTAAATGGCGGAGCGTTGATCGGCTAAATTCCGAGCTTGTTCGACCAGGTCCACAGATAGCTGTCGAGCCTCGTCAGCAGTTTCATCGTTGTAGGCGGAAACTCACGGTGAATCATGGATGATGTCTGTGGGGAGCACATCTTCGGATCCGTATACCAGGAAGAATGGAGTAAATCTGGTTGACCTGTTAGGGCTAGTTCGTAAACTCCACAGAACAGAGTCTAACTCATCAGCCCAAGCTCCGGCTGCACGTCGCAGTGGTTGGCACTTTGAGACGATGAAGTTTCTCCGAACTATATCAATCTTTCAAGATCCTATTTCGTGGTCAAACAGATCATAAAAAAAGATTTATAATCTCCCTCTCGTCCTCATTCCCAAGCTGTGTCGACGGTTTCATAGTCTGAATCCCAGGGATCCAGCTATCATGCCAAACTGAAATAGAGCTACTATCACCAATGCGCTTTATCATCCCCTCCATATAGAAGAACATCTATTTGGGGCTGTAGCATGCAGAAAATCTGAATTCGGAAAATATTTACCTTTTAGAACCCGAGAACATATGGAATTTGGATGAGTCATAAAACGCTAGCCATGTTTGCCTAACAAAGCAGCTCGAGCTCCCTAAACCCCATCCCTCCCTTTATCTTAGGCGCGGTGAGCAATTCAGTACGAACGAGAATATGGTATGATATCCTTCTTCCAATTTCCGAAAGAAGTCTTGTATCGTTTGGACTACTTTTGGTCATGGTATTTTTGGCAAGGAGATAGCGAGAAGAGGAAGTATCGGCTTACCAAATGGAATGTTGTCTGCCGAACAAATGATTAAGGATATATCTCTTCATGGTAAATGGTTAGCTTAGTTGCTAACTGAAAATAGGGTTTGGCAGAGTATACTCAGGGGGAAGTATGTAGACTCAAAGGCAATTTCCCAGGTTATTTGGAAACCTGGGGATTCACACTTCTACGTTGGCATCATGGAAACTAAAAATCACTTCTTCATATTTGGTTCTTTTCCTATCACTAGTAGGAAAGCAGTTATCGTCAATATAGCTAGTAGTGGCGCAAATTGTAGTGGTGCGCCACTGCTAGCCCAATACCAATGGCGTACTAGGTTAGAGTGAAGGGATTTGGTGCCTAAGAGGTAATAATAAAGGAATATGTATTGTCACCAATTCATGTTCATGATAATGTTTATATACCATGCTTATTGTATTATCCGGAAATATAATACATGTGTGGAATATGAACACAATGTGTCCCAGATTCCCAGTATGCCTCTATACTAGTTCGTAAAATAAGTGTTGTTATTTGTTTCCATAGCCATGAACATAGTGTCACTTATTAGCGAGGTCATATTATTACGGAGAATAATATGATGGACATGAACTAATCAAAGCATATCAACTGATCGTGTTACATAGTTCATGAGATTATACAACTCCTGGGTATTGGAAGAATGCATAGCTTGTTGCAAACGTCACTACGTTATTGGATGATCATAAAGCTATCTCTCATGTATTCTATAAGATACTTGTTGGGTTGTATGTTATCGAGAGTGGAGTGGAATTTATCCATCCAAGTAATGTAAAGATATTCTCTAAACCCTCTCGGTAATACACACTCAATCGCTTGCAAGCCCGTGACTAGGTCGCATGAGGGTACGCTATTACGACGAGAAATGAGTACTTACCGATAACGAGATAAGAACAAGGTATGAAGGTACCAACAATTAAATCTCGGGTAACTAAGATATCGTAGGACATGGGAATTATATATCGCTTGGCATTTAGGTAGGTGTCGTCTTGGACGTCTCCAAAGAAGAACAATTCATTCTTATGGAAGTTAATTTTCAACCCCAATAATTGCAAAGGCTGACAAGACTAATTTCAGATTTCTTGCTTTCTCCATTTCATGTTTCACAAAAGAATTGTATCGTCGGCATACTGTAGAATAGATAGTCCACCATCAACCAGATGGGGGGACCACCCCTTTAATTTTCCCATCATCCTTTACACGCTCAATAACGATAGCTACCATATCAGGCACAATGTTAAATAACATTGGTGATGATAGGTCTCCTTGCTTTAAACCTTTTTTTCGTCTAGAAGTATTTTGAAATTGGAAGAATTCACTTCCCGAACCTTGCACCAACTAGGAATGCACACATCTATTAAGCATAATTTTTTTAATCTTGACTAAAATTTAAAGATAATTCTCATGATAAATTTAAATTGGATGAGTACAAGGTCTAATCTAAACCTCAAGTATAAGTAGGAATCTAAATTTATGTCCGTGAAGATTTGAACTCATATGCTGGGTATGTGCATCCACAACCACTTTGCCCACCCAACTGCCGGCGGTTACAATCTCGCCGCCGATGACAAGCAAGCAAGCATGCTGCGCATATTTGTAAAATAATCAACCGCCGGCGATTACTGTCTCGCCGCCGATGCCAAGCATATGCAGCGCGGGCAACTCATACCATCACCCGCATTCCGGCAACGGCGCCACATGTGCACCAACCTAGCTCCCTCCCACGCGCAGCAGCCAGGTCTCGCCTCGCACGCCAAATGACCACTTTGACGCGGCTCCTCGCCGTCATCGTCTTCCTCCTCTCCGCCACCGCAGCGGCCGTCGACGCGCTCATCTTCGACATGCCTTCAGGTACTTCAAAGTGCTTTGCCGAGCTGCTACACGACGGCGCCGACATCCACGCGTCGTATCGTGTGGCCAAGTCCACCTCGGTGGTCATTGCCTCCACGGTCTCGGTCCGCGTGATGGGGCCGGAGGGCGAGGAGCTGCACCTGATGGAGGGCGTCAAGAGAGGACGGTTTGTGTTCCAGGCGGCGGGGTACGGGCAATACATGGCGTGTTTCTGGACACCTCACTACGAGCGCGGAGCCATTGTCTCCGTCGACCTGCAGTGGGCCATCGGCAATCTTGCCCACGCCGAGGGACCCCTTGCCACCGTCGCCACTGGGAAATATGGAAACATTGAGATGATTGATGTATGCTTCTCGCACTTTGAGCTCTTATTTTCCATAAATAATCCGATATTGCTTCTGCTTGGTCCATATGATGGCTTCGTTCGTAAATTATCTTTTCTGAAGTCCATAAGTTGTTCAACGTAGATGCTGAAACCAGTATACATTTTGTTGCTGCATTCTGGTGACCACGATTACTATTTGCGGGGGAAATGCAATCCATCCAGATGCCTATGATAAAAAAAAATTAAAAGCTATAATTTTCTGCTTAAAATTTTGCAATCGTTTCTTGATTTGATCGAGTCAACTGTTCAAAGTTTAGCGTCATGGGCATTCGCCCTTCTGACGATCACTGTGCTCTGTGCGAGCACTTCGCTCCCCACGTCTTCTTCTCTTTCTTGCTTGCTTTTCCTGTGGAGTGGTGTTTGCCAAATGCTAGGCTGCCGATAGAATCCTCGTATTATTTTTGGATTTATTTTCCTGTCCAATGCAGGGCAGTTTGGACTATTACAAACAAGCTTATCAACGAAGCTAAATTTCCTCAAGTCAGTACTCACTAAGTGTTCAAAACTATCTTATTTCTTCAGCGGTGGTGGCCAATCACCAAAGCGAAGGATAAATCGGTCCTGGAGGTGATCCTAACCATGCTTAGGAAGCTGTTCGTCGACTCCTAATCCCCTGCATCTTTGGTTCAGCAGGCCGCGGATCAGATTTAGTTCTTCCTTCATTTTCTATGTTGGTTGTTGTAATCCCTAACTTGGTTTTGATCCATTTTCTTGTACTACCTAAACTCTAGCTGATATCCTCGGCACAACTCTGTATGTGGTGGCTCTTCTGGTTTTATTAATGTTACAAGTGGCCGGGCTTGCAACCCTTCGTCTCAAAAACTGTTCAAAGTTTCACCTAGTAGTTTGTTCAAAGTCAAAATGTTTTAATTTGTTTAATTTATATTGTTGAAGGAAAGGATACCCAATTTAGAGCAGAATGTGTAGAAGATGTGCTTAACTTTCATCAGTCCTGACCAAAACAGGGAAATACCCAATTTATCAGTAGCTTGAGATAATGTTTCTTTTTGGAGATGTTTGTTCTTCAAAATGTGTTGCCAAGGACCATATTCATTCTCCAACTTCCATAACCATTTACACAAAAGGGTAATGTTCATAATATCAAGGTAATAACCCCAACCCACCCAAATCCTTTGGGGAACAAACAGTTTCTCAGTTCAACAGGTGATATTTCCTAATCCACTGGTCCTCTTGCCAAAGCAATTTTTTTTTCCTAAAACCATAAAAAAATCCTCACACCCACAAACCCTCTGCAAAAGGATAACATGAAGAAAACAATAGTGAATAAACATGAATTGAGCATAATGGTTCTTGCTCCAATGTCCATCCACTTTCCTTGATAACAACCAAGCCTTTTAGCCATTTTGTCTTCAGGTGGTTTAAAGTGTTTATTGAGAAGTTTACTTAAGAGCCAACTTTAGTGAGTGGAAACACAGCTTTGTGTTGAACGCAAGGATTTTTTTGTGCAAACTGTAAGGAAAAAGCTCTTATTTCCTTAGTATTTCATCGAGTTAGTTAAGTCTTACTGGCAGTTATAAGACTCAATATTGTCTTGCCTAGTCAATGGCTGGAGAACTGAAGAACCTGGATGATTCTGCTCGATTCATACATGAGGAGATGATATATTTCAGTGGAAGGTAACACAATCGACTTGGGCTCAAAGTTTTTTTTTCCTCTTCCAGCCTGAGTTCTTCTCGTTGAATTTGTGTCGCTTATCGATCTTACTAAGCTGCGTTGCTCACCACAATTGCCAGGGAGGGTGAGATGCAGAGGCTCAACGAAGCTTCAGAGCAAAAATAAATAAATTACCATGCATCCAAATCTCCAAATTGATGTAACTGTCTTATCAGTGATATTTGTTGTTTGTGTGTGTTCAATATTCTTTCTGATATAATTTGAGCAGTTAATTAATAAAGTCAGATCGTTTGCTGAAAAAGAAAATCTTGCTAATTTGTGTGATTCTTCACCTGAGTGTGCTATGCGTTTCAGCAGTAAGAGGGAAACCCCAAACTGATTTCAGGCAGTCCTTAGTCTGCAATATGGCTGTCAGTTCTGTACGATACTTTATTTCTCAGCGCAATATGGTTTAGGACTACATCTAGTAACCATTATTGAACTATGATTTTTAAACTAACAGGGTTTTGGTACACTATCTATTCAAAAGTGGGCAGCGATCATGTCGCCCAAGAACGAAAAATAGTAATTTAACCAAGTTGAAAGGAAGGAGTAAAAGATAACATGAAAGCATGAAACTACTGGAGTCACAAAACAGAATTACACAGTATAGATTTATGCATCTGCATCGAATTCCAAAAGGATTACAAAGTATCTGATCTGGCTCTCTTTAGTACAAAAAAATAGACCTTCAAATGGCCCCACGGGTCAACTCCAAGCTATATTCCTCTTGTATAAGTTAATGTATTTAAAGGCTAAATAAATAAAATGGAAGATGGAGAACAAATGTTGAATCAAGGAAAAATCCTAACATCAAACTTTAGGATCTAAACTCACTATTCCAGAATGGTAAGCTAAGCCAAAACTATATGCTGGGGGGTCTTAAGTTACTGCCAAAGCTGTTTCTGCCTATGATAAAGATGCAACCTCAATGGCGCTACCAAGTGGCCATGCTGCTTCCACAAATGAATTGCCATAAGGCACCTTCTTTACTAACGTAATATCTTGATAGGGGTCCACACCTGAAATAATGCAGGCAAAATAAATCAAGAAATATGTCGAAAGCTTCTAACGCTATTGCATTTTTTGTGCTTTTCCATCGAGCCATACCGAATCCATCCACAAGTAATGTATGCTGGTAGACAAGATCCATGCAAAGGTATGGAATGTTTTTCTCTTGAACATCAGGATAGGTGGCTTGTGCCTCCTTCACATTCAATTTACAAACACGTCTTGCAGCTTCTTCAAAGTCTGACGGTTTAACCTTAGCAACTGCTGCCTTCGGGTTTACAAAACCAGCCTGAGTAGACAATGAGAGACAATTAAATGTGTTGTGACAGGGGTAAGCAAGTCAATAACGACCAGCCTAAGAACAATAAGAAAGCTTAGCCATCAATTTATGCCAGAGGAAAACTATGGTGGTTTAGGGATTCCTAACATACACGATTTTGAATATGGCTAGGTGGTAGTCAAGTGATAACAATCGCAGTGCGCTAAATAGTATTTGTGTCGCAACATGATGGTGTGTCTGGAAACTAAGGGGCGCAGTTCTTTTTCAGCGGAAAACTTTGGTTAGACTAGACTGAAGGGGATGTTGTGGGCCCAGAATAGTCAGGCTCCTGTTACAGCGTTGGTGCATTTGTTATGACCTGTTGTGGCTCCAGATCAATCAATTTACAAGGCTGGAGAGTGGGAACTACTGAGGATAGCCTTGAGGTGAACTGGAACATGAAGGCTCTGGTAGGTGTTGTGCTGAAACACATTTATCCAAGATGAAAAACATTTGATGGGTCTGTGTTGTATGTTACTTTGTGTTTGCTTCGCTATTTTTTGCTTTGAAGGTATTCAACTATTGTTAACTGCTTGGTTTCACAATGCAGTGGCGGCATGACAAATGCTCTTCTGATTGAGAAAAAGTCTTCTCTGTCAAAACTCAAAAGGACTTACCTCAGCCGCCCTATCAAAGAAAAATGATGCTACAAACAGATTCTTTTGTCCATCTCCCCCACCACCATTCCATACACCACCAAATGTGCATTTCATGTGAGTGCATGCCGGTTCATCAACTTTAAGAGCTCTCACTGCAACAGCCCTGCACTTGGAAAAACTAGCACCAGACGGCGAACCTGATGCCTCAAATGTATCGTCACCGTATTGGTATTTCCCTATAATATAATGCAAATGGAAATTAAATTCCAACATTGTCATACACGATCAGAAGAAAGAAACAATTGACACGGTGAATTCGAAGGAATTTTTTATTTATGGGAACACCGGAAAATGCATATACACATAAAAGACTATTACTGAGCATAACTGACAGTAGAGAACTTTGAGTTTATCAATGCCTCTATTATACAGAACACTGCAATATTCTATTAGTAATTGAAGGCATGCAAAATTCTACAGGATGACACCAGATGTTGTTTATTTTGGCACAGGGTACAAATCCCTGCATAAGATAGAACAATATTGAATGTTCATGAAAAATAGGAACGTTTTAGTTTTAAAATGAGTGTCTGCCGTTATGATGCTGACATAATTTCAGTAAATTCACATGAAGTTTATTTAAACTTCTAGAAAGGTAACAACGAAATGATGTATCAGTTCTAAACGTCAGGGTGTTGGGCTTGGAAGATTAAAGCAAAAGAAAGCAGCCATACCATGATATCCGTCCAACATACAGTTGCTGTAATCATTGCTTTCACCAGCTTTTAAGATCTCTGCTCTAGCCGCCAGCAAACCATAATGCAAATAACTGAGAAAAACAATGCTTGCGGTTATGAGAATGGTCTTTACCTATCTTATTTAGACAAAATAAATATTGTGATGTCAGTTTGTAGTAGTAGTAGTAGCAATATTGTTCTATATCAGAGAGGTGTCAGACAAACTGGGTTGGAGGACATATGTAGTGACCTCCATGGCACATCAGTTAAAACATAACAGGATGTTAAATTTGATTATTCTGTTATAAAAAAAACAATTTAAAGTAACATTACAAGTCCTAATTTTTTTGGAGGGGGTGGGGTTGGTGGCAGGGTGGACGGCAGCTGCGCAAGATTGTCTAGGAGATGCAAATGGGACAACCCATAACTCATTGGGTAGTTTACTTCCACTCAATTCCCTTCTGCTAATGCAAGTCATGAAGCCAGACAACTAGATGGGCCATTGGGCAGCTCAAACTTGCACCTTACATCGGGCAGTGGTCACTGTCTGGTACCAACTTCCAAAATGATGGCTGCCTTCCTTACAGTTCTTATGACCTACTAGGAGTCTAAACTCCAAATCCAAGATATTTGTAGGTCATTGCTACTCAAGGCAACATAACTAGATAGCCAAAAGACTGATTTGGCAAAAGTTGCCCCTTTAATAAAGGGTTCTACAGATAATTGGTGTAGTATCTTGGCAGAAAAATAATAGGACATAAAGTTCAATAATCTTTGGACATTTGAAGTTAGGACTGCAATAACTTATTTGATGCATACCTGTGAACATAAAGATAATATGTTGTTCCTTTAAGCAGCAGCTTCTTCACATATAAATCTTCGCCATCTGGAACTAGAGGAGCCTTTGCTGCGTCCTTTTCTGAGATAGCATAAGCCATTTGGACAGAACCACCACCTAGATCAACCACTCCAACAGTATGTGAGTAAGGCTTTCCCAATTTCTCCAACAGATAGTTGATGGTAACCTATAAGAACAATAAAGTATTCATGTTGATGTAAAAGAAGAATTCATGTTGCTTCTGAATGGTGAAGGTGACAATAGAGCAAGCCCTTGGAAAGTTTTTATACTTCCATCAAGACCAAAAACTCTCTTTGGAGGAAACGTATATACAATTGGGACTGCATTGATCTTACCCACTGGAATGCACCTTCCTGAGATCCATCGAGAACGGTTACCCAATCTGGTTGGGATTTGAAAGAACTCTTGTCACGCAGAAGATCCCTAACCTGCAGAATTGGTAATTAATAATAACCAAAAGAACGACATATCAGCTAAAAATAAAACGATACTATATGAAAAATGGCATGATCCAATCTTGACAGATGACATGAACAAGACGTGTTATTGCTGGATTATCACAAGGAGAACATTTACCGCTTGCAAAATTTCTTCCGATCTTTCAGCTCCTAATGCTCTGAGACCTGCAGTGGCCTGCATAAGGGTTCAACAATAAAAACAAATCACCAGAAAATCCTATTGGAAATTCTGTAGACACAGTAAACAATTACTCACCCCAACCCTGACAGGTGTTTGGTCACGCAATTCTACGGGAACTACTTTTTCGGCTTCCTCAAGAAGAGAAACAAGTGACTCAGCAGCCTCCTGTGGATCCTTGGCATAAGCACTCAAGCCTGGTGTTTTCTGAGATGAAAAAGATATGGAATATCAGATAATTTTAGTTCCCCAACTCTTTTCTCCACAGAAAATTGTCTTTTCTATCCAAATATATTACAGGGTGAACGGAGTACTCGAAGATAGATCATTTTGTGTCTAGGAAGAAACAAACAAACATCTTTCTCTGCAAGGTCCATGAAACTTCTAAAGATCATGCATAAATCCTTTCCAGAAGTGAGGACAAGCCTAACGAGAGTAGTAAATTGGTGCTTCCTACTTTTCTGGCCAAGAACAGGAGGTAGCTTTGACAATGATAAGCAATTGTTGATATCTTATGTTTGATAAGATCAGCTTACACTAATTGACAAACAAACTGGGCTCTATAATTCCCAGTGGTCCATAGCAGTACTTGCAATATGATGTGGTTTGGCACTGAATAGTTCTAAAATTCAACAAATACCCCTATATTTCTTCTACTCCCTCCGATCCATATTAATTGCCAGTAATATAGATGTATTCAGACATATTTTAGTTCTAGGCACATCCATACTAGTGGCAAGTAATATGAATCGGAGGTAGTAGAACATCATTCAGGTAAAAGCAGGTAGAACATTCAATTTTTCTTGATATTACAGAAAATACCACCTAATTCTGCTTTACATACATCATTTCATAGTTCAGCTGACTGTAGACGAATAATGAACTAGCCTAGTTACCTAGATAGACATGATAATCCATAAGGTTCAGTTAACTAGGTAACAGTTGATTGCTTTAGATAGACAGCCCAGACAAGGTTCTTGAGTTTATTGGGTAGATATGAACAACAAAGACAGCCATGCTCCCAACAAACTAGAGCCTATCATAAGCCAAAGGGCTAACTTTTGTTTTATAATCAATACGGGAAATGGATTGGTTGTAAGCTTCTCATTAATTGATTTGCGTGCTACTCTAGCATGCCAAAGCCAAGTGCATTCACACAAATAGCATCATTGGTGTTATTTATTCTAAAAGTCTTTAAAACAAGCAACCAATATACATATCAATAGTTTTTTAACTGTGAGGTTACTAGATAGTAATTAGTAGGTTCATGGGTTCAATGATCTACTTGTGCTACCGTATAACAATATCCGCTGAAGTGTGGCAATCTACCGCTCCATACTACAAGTTATTCATCTAAAGTAAGTTATTTTGTCTGCTCCCACAGTACATGTTTTGCAGGAATGAAACTATGTCATTTCAACTACAAACCTAGGAACGACGATCTCAACTGAAGCTGTGGCATAATAAAATCATACTAATACCAAAATCAGATCCACCTGAGACCTGATAACGCCAAGAACACTTTTTTGTTATTAAAAATAAGTAGATAGCCGGAAAAATCTCAACCAAGTCACCTGCTTGAAGAGCTCAATCTCATTGCCAATCGGAACGAGATCCAGGCTCCCGTCGAATCGGTAGACGTGGACGCGGCTCCCGGAGCTCCCGGCGTCAAATATGACGGCGTACCTGTTGGATCCGTCGCCAGCCCCGCCCACGGCCTGGGGCCCCCACCTCCTGCCCCCGGCGGCGACGAGCGCACCGGAGGCCCCTCCGCCGGCGGTGGCGTAGGCCGGGGAGCGCGGCATCATGAGGAGCACGAAGGAGACGAGGAGCAGCGGCGAGAGCAGCACCATGAGCACCCCGCGGTAGCGGTGCAGGCGGTCGGACACGGCGTCCCCCTGCTGCTGCTGCTGGCGCGCGCCGGCGGCCGAGAAGCGGCGCATCCTGGCGGCGGCGGCATCGGCGGCGGACGGGCCGACCGTGAGGTCGTCGACCGGGAGCAGATCGGCCGCCGAGGGGGAGCGGTAGCGGATGCGGCCGTTGGTCGGGGAGGGCTTCACCGCCTCCTGCTGCGACGGCTCCAGCGCGGCGGTCGGGGCGGCCGCGCACGGCGTCGAGGTGGGGGGTCGGGGTGGGCGACGCAATTGGCGCGCGCGCGCGGGATCTGTCCCCCGCCGCGGCTCACAGCGTCGGCATTGCGATCGGAGCGGCGGCGAAGTGGTGAATTTGGTGACGATGAATTTGCTTGGTTGGATTGGAGGAAAGGGGGGAGAAGCGGTGTGGTTAGTTTGTTTTTCCGGTGACGTGAAAGGCGCGTGCCGCTGCTCCCTGGGCCAGCTTCCTGCTGGAGACGCCAATTGGCTACACTGTCAGCACACCTCCAACTACGGTGCCTGATCCAATTGTTTTCCACAAACCTCGAACTCCAGTTTCATATCCTATGTCCATACTGTACTTGCCTCCACTAAAGATTTGGTAAAAAATCATGTTTTGTAATCTTTAACCAACTCCTAATGATGAAATAAAAATTTATACAAAACCAAATGTAAATGATTTGATAGTACTATATTTTATTGTGATACTAATGATATTATTTTGATTTTTCTAAATATAATACTCCCCCTGTCTAAAAATAGTTGTCTTAGTTTTGTGAAGATAGACACATTTTAGTTATAGTTACATCCGTACCTAGAAAAAACTGAGACACCTACAGAGGAGGTAATATATTTCCATGCTATATAATTAGTTAAACTTAGCAATGTTTAACTTTGAGCTATCCTTATAGGGCAAGTGATAAGAAATAGAGGGAGTAAATGGCGTATTTTGTTTAGTACTATATTTCTTTACAAGGAGGAGACATGTATTAAACTTTTATCCAAACCTTACAAGACTACCCGTTAGAAAACAAGAAATATATAAACTCGCCTAAAGGGATGTGTGACGAGGCATATGC
The DNA here is from genome assembly GCA_030979885.1 of Lolium multiflorum. Lineage (NCBI taxonomy): Eukaryota > Viridiplantae > Streptophyta > Magnoliopsida > Poales > Poaceae > Lolium > Lolium multiflorum. The sequence goes on from CM061750.1 coordinate 307,065,075, forward strand.
GACTGTCTATCACTGGCATGTGGGCCAAGCAGAAAAGGGGCCCAACAAGGACGAGCCCAAAGAAAAACAGAACAAACGGGCAACAAGTGCCGGCTCGAGAAAAAAAACCTACGAGGGACTGTGTCGCACGAGAACTTTCATTTCCCCTTATTGCTCTAGGAAGCACAATCGTTCTTCTAGTAACAATATGTTTTTGGGTAAATAGGTGTCCTCTTCCTCATGCATTTGTGGACGGTGTACCATGAGCAAACCTCGATGTGCTTTTGCATCGCCGAACCGCGAGCCAAGGTAATGTCGTTGATGCAGCGGCCAAAGGTCACTAGTTGTATCCAGTAGATGTCGGTGCCAGCTAATCTAAGAATGAGGTTCTCATCCCAAGGAAGAAACAAACGAATATGACAAAGAGGCAAGAATACCAAAACACCAAACATCATCCTCCACTCCATGGAACAGCATCGTAGAAGACCTATATGAAGCAAAGAAAGACCTAGAACCTAGATCATCCAATGAACGAACCTCCACATGCCCACCGGCGAGGCCAAGGACCGCCACCGGAACGAGGACTTTGGAGGCCTCATTCCACACCGTTGGCAACGCCATCACCTCACCACCACAGTCATGTCACCTAAGTTGAGTTGTAGTCAAATGAAGGCGACTAAAAACACGCGGACGACCCCCCCCCCCTGCGAGGTATGTGGATATTAAGGTTTTTGCGTCATGTCACATCCCCACAATCGCATGTGGAGTTATATCATGGAAAATATCCAAAATAACAAAGATGGGATCAATAATGATGCAAACTATTATGTGGCATGTTAAGACGCTATTGGGTAGGTTGTATGTTAGAATGTTATTTTTTCCCGAATTTAAAAGGTGGTAGACAACATTTTAAACCACTTACTGCATGATGACACACAGTATTCTATGCGAGTAACAACAAGTCAAATGGTGTTGCCAAGACCAGTGACAATATATTTTATGTTGTGAAAGATAGATACTAGAATCAATATATTAATGAAGCATATAAATAAGTTTTGTACGTTCTACGGATTCTTTTATCGAAGGCTTGTCACCCATGTTTATGATTATGTTCCCGGCATGGGTTGCTCGAGAGCATATTGATTCTGGAAATATGGTTCGTCAAATAAACCAACTCGCATAAAGTATTGTGTTTTTCCATTTTGAGATAGGATGGTGTACTATAAGTACCGAGATTTAGTGGCATGTCATTGATCACTGTAAACACCTTGCTTTGGTATGTTATTTCTATTGAGAGTGGGCTTATGGTGTTTGTTAACCATACGATCAAGGGGAAGAATGTTGGAATTGATCTCCGGTTAAAACAACCACATAGAGAAATTAGGTGATGTGGCCCACCACAACCCTCTCGGGCTTGTGCAATGATCGGAAGGACAAGACCACGTCTTGGTATCGATCCCTGGCCCACTTAGTGATATATATAACAGAAGAGGAGGTGGTTTTTACGAGAGAGAGATAGGGGTACAGGTTAAGGCCACCTCCTAACCACTGATCATTATGATGCACCTAATGGGGGTCAGAAAACCAATTACCACCGCCAGGCACCAGAAGGTCAGCGGCATTCCACTCCGTCTCCAACACCCATTGACATGGGCTTCACCATGCCTGTCTCCAGCAGGAACATGAACACTCCAATTTCTTGTAAGTTCTCACGAAATCCATTCCCGTTTAGTGTTCTAGATGTTGGTTAGGCGCAATATATCAATTCATAAAGCTAATTTATGCTAAGAAAAAAGAAACTAAAGTAGAGCCGGATAGGTTTGTCGCTGCTCTAAAAGAAAACGAAAAAACTACCACTTCCCTCTTCCTCGCGTGGTCACGCCTGATACGTCTCCGACGTATCTATAATTTCTTATGTTCCATGCTAGTTTTATGATAATACCAACATGTTTTAGTCATACTTTATAATGTTTTTATGCATTTTCCGGGACTAACCTATTAACAAGATGCCGCAGTTCCTGTTTTCTGTTGTTTTTTATTTCAGAAAAGTTAGTTTACGAATATTCTCGGAATTGGACGAAACAAAAGCCCACGATTTTCCACGAAGCCTTCCAGCACCGAAGAGGAGACGAGAAGGGCCACGAGGCGGCCACCCCATAGGGCGGCGCGCCCCCCGGCCGCGCCGCCATATGGTGTGGGCCCTCGGGCCCCCACTGCCCTTCGCCTATTTATTCCCTCCGTCGCGAAAACCCTAGTACCGAGAGCCACGAGACGGAAAAGTTCCAGAGACGCCACCGCCGTCAACCCCATCTCGGGAGGTTCAGAAGATGGCCTCCGGCACCCTACCGGAGAGGGGAATCATCACCGGAGGGCTCTACATCACCATGCCCGCCTCCGGACTGATGCGTGAGTAGTTCATCCTTGGACTACGAGTCCATAGCAAGATGGTTGTCTTCTCCTCTTGTGCTATCATGTTTAGATTTTGTGAGCTGCCTATCATGATCAGGATCATCTATTTGTAATGCTACATGTTGTGTTTGTTGGGATCCGATGAATATGGAATACTATGTTATTTATGTTCTTGCATGCTCTCCGTTGCTAGTAGAGGCTCTGGCCAAGTTGATACTTGTGACTCCAAGAGGGAGTATTTATGCTAGATAGTGGGTTCATGTCTCCATTGAATCTGGGGAGTGACAGCAACCCCTAAGGTTGTGGATGTGTTGTTGCCACTAGGGATAAAACATCAATGCTTTGTCTAAGGATATTTGTATTGTTTACATTACGCACGTACTTAATGCAATTGTCTGTTGTTTGCAACTTAATACGGAAGGTGCGGATGCTAACCCGAAGGTGGACTTTTTAGGCATAGATGCATGCTGGATGGCGGTCTATGTTCTTTGTCGTAATGCCCTAAGTAAATCTCATAGTAGTCATCATGATATGTATATGCATCTCTATTCACAATTGCCCAACTGTAATTTGTTCACCCAACATGCTATTTATCTTATTGGAGAGACACCACTAGTGAACTGTGGACCCCGGTCCTTTCTTTTACATCTGAAATACAATCTACAATCATGTTCTGTTGTTTTCAAGCAAACATAATTCTCGACACCATACGTTTAATCCTTTGTTTTCAGAAGCCGGTGAGATTGACAACACCGTTAAGTTGGGGCAAAGTAGTTTGATTGTGTTGTGCAGGTTCCACGTTGGCGCCGGAATCACCGGTTTTGCGCCGCACTACACTCCTCCACCAACAACCTTCACGTGGCCTTCATCTCCTGGTTCGATAAACCTTGGTTTCTTACCGAGGGAAAACTTGCTGCTGTGCTCATCATACCTTCCTCTTGGGGTTCCCAACGGACGTGTGCTTTACCGTCACAGCTGTCTTACGCCGCAGGACATATTTTCGGCGCCGTTGCCGGGGAGATCAAGACACACTGCAAGGGGAGTCTCTCACATCCAATCTCTTTACTTTGTTTATTGTCTTGCTTTATTTTATTTTCTGTCTTGTTTGATTTCTTTATTATCAAAAACACACAAAAATTAGTTACTTGTTTTACTTATTTAATTCGGTTTTGCTTAGTCTATTTTTATTACTGCTAAAATGAGTAATCCTAAAGTTGAAGTTCGTTCGTTTATGCAACAAGGGGGAGAAAGTTTTAAAGATGCTTGGTACAGAATTATTGATGCTCATCATAGGTGCACTAAGAAACACTCCACTATTATCCTCCTTGGGAACTTTTATGTTGGTATCTCTAGCTGGAGCTAAATTCATGAGTAATCCTCATATATGTACGCAACTTTCATTCAACTGGAGCTTTTCCATCTGAGCAAGTTAAGTGCCTCTAAAAAATTCGTCTTTACGGACTGTTCTGTTTTGATTCTGCCTTTTATTTCGCATTGCCTCTTTTACTGTGTTTGATTGGATTTCTTTGCTCCATTAAATTTCGTAGCCTTGAGTAATGTCCGAAGTGTTGGTAATGATTGTGTCCTTGCTGAACATGTGAATTTTTGTTATGCACTAACCCTCTAATGAGATTGCTTTGAGTTTGGTGTGGAGGAAGTTTTCAAGGATCAAGAGAGGAGGATGATATGATGTGATCAAGAAGAGTGAAAAGTCTAAACTTGGGGATGCCCCGTGGTTCATCCCTGCATATTTCAAGAAGACTCAAGCGTCTAAGCTTGGGGATGCCCAAGGCATCCCCTTCTTCATCAACAAACTTATCAGGTCACCTCTAGTGAAACTATATTTTAATTCCGTCACATCTTATGTGCTTTACTTGGAGCGTCTGTTTGCTTTTATTTTTGTTTATGTTTTAATAAATTCGGATCCTAGCAATCCTTGTATTGGAGAGAGACACGCTCCGCTTTTTCATTTGAACACTTGTGTTCTTCGTTTTACTTTAATATTCATGGCGAAAGCTGAAAGCCGCAGCACCTGTACTTGTACTTGTTGTTATTTGGTTGGAAACAGAAAATGACTCATATTGTCTTGAATAATTTGATACTTGGCAATTGTTTTGAGCTCTCAATTAGATCATGTTTAAGCTCTTGCATCATGTAGTTTAAATCTATTAGTGGAGAACTACCGTAGAGCTTGTTGAAATTTGGTTTGCATGATTGGTCTCTCTAAGGTCTAGATATTTTCTGGTAAAAGTGTTTGAACAACAAGGAAGGCAGAGTCTTATAATGCTTGCAATATGTTCTTGTGTAAGTTTTTTGTAGGTTCGTGTTTGCTTCAAACAACCTTGCTAGCCAAAGCCTTGTACTGAGAGGAAATGCTTCTCGTGCATCCAAAACCTTGAGCCAAAACCTATGCCATTTGTGTCCACCATAACTACCTATATGTGGTATTTTTCTGCCATTCCAAAGTAAATTGCTTGCGTGCTACCTTTAAAATTTCATTCCTTGTCTTTGCGATACATAGCTCATGGGAAAGTAGCCTAAAAAACTATTGTGGTAATGAATATGTTGCTATGTATCTTAGTTCTTATAAGTTGCTTGTTGAGCGGTAACCATGTGTCTGGGGACGCCATCAACCTTTCACACCTTTGTTGAATATCATGTGAGTTGCTATGCATGTTCGTCTTGTCTGAAGTAAGGGAGATTTGCCATGAGTTGAATGGTTTGAGTATGCATGTTGTTAGAGAAGAACATTGGGCCGCCAACCAAAGCCATGTATCATGGTGGAAGTTTCAGCTTGGACATTAATCCTCGAATCTCTTATGAGAATATTATTTGTTGTTCAATGCTTTAAGCATTAAAAAGAGGAGTCCATTATCTGTTTTCTATGTTGTCCCGGTATGGATGTCCTCAAGTTGAGATCTATCAAAATCGAGAAATCAAATGCGATTTATCTCCTTGGACCTTTGTACAAGTGGCATAGAGATACTATTTTGTGACACTTGGTTGAAACATATGTAATGCAATGTTAATCCATGGAAATCCGAGCTAATTAGGACAATGTGCGGGCACTATTAGTATTCGATGCATGAGGCTTGCAACTTATAGGAAGTTTTATGCATAACCCATATGAATTATTACTACCGTTGACACAATTGTTTCCATGTTTTCAAAATAAAAAGCTCTAGCACATGAGTAATCCCTGCTTCCCTGCGAAGGGCCTTTCTTTTACTTTATGTTGAGTCAGTTTACCTACTTCTTTCTATCTTAGAAGCAAACACTTGTGTCAACTGTGTGTGTTGATTCTTACATGTTTACTTATTGCACTTATTATATTACTTTGTGTTGACAATTATCCATGAGATATACATGTTACAAGTTGAAAGCAATTGCTGAAACTTAATCTTCCTTTGTGTTGCTTCGAAACCTTACTTTGAATTTGCTATATAATGAATCATCTTAAAGCTTGTCTTGAAAGTTTATTCATGGATTCAGCATGAATTATTTTTTTAGCAAATTATATACCTTATGTTTGCTCAAATCATATGCTTTACAATAGTTTGATCAAGATTGTGTTGCATTCCCTTCAGAAAATTGTTTTTATCGTTTACCTACTTTAAGCTTGGGGATGCTTGATACGTCTCCAACGTATCTATAATTTCTTATGTTCCATGCTAGTTTTATGACAATACCAACATGTTTTAGTCATACTTTATAATGTTTTTATGCATTTTCCGGACTAACCTATTAACAAGATGCGCAGTGCCTGTTGCTGTTTTTGATTTCAAAAAGTTAGTTTACGAATATTCTCGGAATTGGACGAAACAAAAGCCCACGGTCTTATTTTCCACGGAGCCTTCCAACACCGAAGAGGACGGAGAAGGGCCACGAGGCGGCCACCCCATAGGCGGCGCGGCCCCACCTCCGGCCGCGCCGCCATATGGTGTGGGCCCCTCGACGCCCTACGCGCCCCTTCGCCTATTTATTTCCTCCGTCGCGAAAACCCTAGTACCGAGCCACGATACGAAAAAGTTCCGAGACGCCGCCGCCGTCAACCCCATCTCGGGGGGATCTCCGGCACCCGAGAGGGGAATCATCACCGGAGGGCTCTACATCACCATGCCCGTCCGGATGCGTGAGTAGTTCATCCTTGGACTACGAGTCCATAGCAGAGATGGTTGTCTTATCCTCTTGTGCTATCATGTTTAGATCTTGTGAGCTGCCTATCATGATCAAGATCATCTATTTGTAATGCTACATGTTGTGTTTGTTGGGATCCGATGAATATGGAATACTATGTCAAGTTGATTATTGATCTATCATATATGTGTTATTTATGTTCTTGCATGCTCTCCGTTGCTAATAGAGACTCAAGCCAAGTTGATACTTGTGACTCCAAGAGGGAGTATTTATGCTAGATAGTGGGTTCATGTCTCCACTGAATCTGGGGGAGTGACAGCAACCCCTAAGGTTGTAGATGTGCTGTTGCTACTAGGGAGAAAACATCAATCCTTTGTCTAAGGATATTTGTATTGTTTACATTACGCACAGTACTTAATGCAATTGTCTGTTGTTTGCAACTTAATACTGGAAGTGGTGCGGATGCTAACCTGAAGGTGGACTTTTTAGGCATAGATGCATGCTGGATGGCGGTCTATGTTCTTTGTTGTAATGTCCTAAGTAAATCTCATAGTAGTCATCATGATATATATATGCATCTCTATTCTGTCAATTGCCCAACTGTAATTTGTTCACCCAACATGCTATTTATCTTATTGGAGAGACACCACTAGTGAACTGTGGACCCCGGTCCTTTCTTTTACATCTGAAATAAAATCTACTGCAATCACTGTTCTGTTGTTTTCGCAAGCAAACATAATTCTCCACACCATACATTTAATCCTTTGTTTTCAGCAAGCCGGTGAGATTGACAACCTCACCGTTAAGTTGGGGCAAAGTATTGTGTTGTGCAGGTTCCACGTTGGCGCCGGAATCACCGGTGTTACGCCGCACTACACTCCTCCACCAACAACCTTCATGTGGCCTTCATTTCCTACTGGTTCGATAAACCTTGGTTTCTTACTGAGGGAAAACTTGCTGCTGTGCTCATCATACCTTCCTCTTGGGGTTCCCAACAGACGTGTGCTTTACCGTCACAAGGAGCTGCCTCTACGCCGCAGCAACGCCTGACCCTATCTTCTGGTAACAACGTCACCCGTGGCCACGCTTTGATCCCTCCTCTCGCACACGCGCCGAGCCACATCGCCATCGGCGACCCCTCCCCCAGGCGTCGAGCCACATCGCCATCGGCCGCATGCAGGGGCAGATCTGGGCCCCGGGCAGCCTGGGTCTTGGCCCACCTACTATGTCTACTTGTCTTATTTTTTTTTTAATAAACACAGTACAAACACACACGCTTAATATATGTTCACGAAATTATGGATAGCCCATATCGTTGGGCCAGCATGACCCGGGCAAAACTCAGAAGCCCAGCAAGGAACCAGCAGCTAAGCTAGATTCGCACGATTCATTCCGGGCGGCCGTACCAAAGCTGTTGGTTCCCATAAAGAAAACTCATCACCACTACTATTAAAAGGAAGAGAGGGTGGTGATCCAAATCATCTTAACCGTACATCATATATCCTACGGTCAAATTTTTTCGGAGCGGACCATTGTCCGTCGCCCGCACCAGCGCTAAATTTGAACGAGTGAGAGGGGACCCTTTTTTTTAAAGGAACCGTCGCCATCTCTGCCAAACCGTCTCCCTCTCGCGATCCCCCCGGCGCTTCCCTTTCCACCGCCGTAACGGGAGTCTGCCGGGCGCCACCGCTGCTGCGCGAGCTCGCCTCCGACTAGGTCGCCACACGAGTCGGTTTCTGATTACATCGCCGCCGCCACGAGAGCCTGCCCGCTGCCGCCGCCGCGCGCCCGCCTTCGACGGTTGGGGCTTATCTTGCCTCCGCAGTCCTCGCTTCAGCCCATATATGCTCCATAGATCGTGCCATATCAATCTGGATTGGTCGGTTTACAATGTGGATCATATCTGCTCCTCCGGTCGGAGATAGAGGTGTTGGCCCGCCGAGCCACCGCAGTCTCCGACCGCCGCCTCGGTGGTGGTGCCGCCGCAGAGATGGGGGCTTTGGCCCGCCGCAGCCTCCGCCCTCCGGTAACGCCAGCCTTGGGTAATCTGCCTCCTCCTCCTTCATCGTCTTCCGCGAACGCGGCATATCAAGGATATCCGCCTCATGCGGACGTGCCAACCAAATCAACATCCCCGCAAGGTCGATCTCATTTTCCTTCATTCTGCAAGGCATACGTTGTGTTTGTACTGAAATTATGTTGGAGAATCGAGGCTAAAATTGTGTTGTTAGCTGAGTGCGATTCAAGAAGAATCCTAGCACTGTTCATGATCTGAACACAAGGCATACGAAGTGGCCTTACTGATAATTTTTTGTTGTTAGCTGCCTGAATGTATACATGTATAATAATCAATTGGTTTCTGTAGGAGAAAAGAACGATAATATTCGATTTCAGATATTCGTTGGCCCTACAAAAGAGAAGAGCATGGGTCATGTATTCCTGTGAATTGACAGTTAAGTGTTGTTCATATTGTCCTAATGAATTAGATAAAGAAAGGAACAATGTGCAAGATATATTCCTTTCAATATGATTTTGTCTTCTGGTGTTTATACAATTGCATTTCTTTTCCAATCGAGAGATCCTCAATTTTTATAGGTTTATACGAGTCTTGGGTGAAAATAATCTTATTTTGAAGATTTGTTTCCATCATCAGCCTTTGTTTGCTTTCCCAGTCATCGAAGTGAAATGTCGTCTTGTAGGTTGCCTGGCAGGACTGCCCAACTTACTTAGTTATGCTCGACTATGTAAGTGTTGTTCATACCTTCACTAAATTCTCACTTCCCTTAATCTGTGCCCTTACTCACACACATTCTGAAAAGAAATTCCCTTGGGTCAATCATGCTATACGAAATTCAGTTGCATATTGGAAACTAGAACAGATGAAATATACCTTTCATTTGTTTTTTTCCTGCAAAGGCTCTTGACTGCCAGTTTTTAATAGTACAACAGCTCAGAAGACATTGAAACAAAAAAGGTTCAAATTTAAAGGTGCTCAAATCAAGGCAGAGTAAGAGATGTCCATTATGCCTCTTGAGGTATCCCTCTTTGCCTGTCGGGGGGTGCGCGAGAAGTGCCATATCCGTCGTAGGTGTATACATATTCTATGCTTCTGATGTTTTACGGCCTGAATTTCTCTCGATTGATAGTTACGTTTATCAGTTTAATATTAATATTATACCAAGATATGACTGCAAACTTTTTTGATAACTAGAAAGTTAGGTTTTGTTCTATAGCTTTATGCTTTACAAATTATTACATCGGAAACTGTTATCACTTGTATGCATTGCACGTCCACGATTACATCTCCCAGAAAGAAGTTTTCGATCTCTCTTGCTCCAAGACTCGCCCAAACCACCGCCTGCCCGCCGTCCCGTCTCCTGTCCACATCGCCACCTTCCCCTCGCCCTGCACTCAAGCCTTTCCCGCCGTCCTGCACGCTGCCCTGCTACGCAGCCGGGCGACTCTCCTCTTCCAGATCGCCCCCTCAGTAATATTGGTACATGCTGAAGCAGTGAAAACAAGGGTCTTATCTATTTATTGCTCATGATTTACACATGCTTGTGTTGATGCATCTTGCTACTGCTTCAAGTTATGAATCCTCAATTGTAGGAGTATTGTCTTGAAGAAGCGGGAATATCTTCCTTGTCTGCATTGTGAAGCACAATTCAAGAGTAAGGTATCTAACCAGGTTTAGTTTAATTTAATTTTACAGGGCAAACTGATAGGTCAGTCTTCCAAGAGTAAGGCTACTCAGATTATTATACCCTTTCAGTTTTTCAAGTTAATACAATCATCAAAATTAGGAAGTTGGAACTATTGTCATCTAATTGATAGTTTTTGTGCACTTTCCCTTGATATGATCTTTGGGATTTTTTGATCGACAAAACCATAGTGTTTTGGCATTTACTTGGCCTATGTTTTTTACCTCAAATTCACCAATGAATAGAGGTTCATGTATCTTAGACGAGGAGATATCTAGCAGATCAAAGTCCAGGAATCTTTCTGCCAAATCAAAAGCAGACACCAAGGATAATTTCTCCTCAGTTCAGCTAAATAATGGCACCTCAATAAAGAGAGGTAAGAAATGCAGGATTAGGCAATGGTTCTGCTGCTTTGACTTGGTTTGAACACGCTTCCATGATCCTTCTTACTGTATACAATGGTGATTTTGAATCTCATACACATAGAAGATATCAACTGAAGGAGTTGTCAAGGAGATCAATGGTAATTGCAGGACTCGCGTTGATCCTTGTCATAATTTGATTCTGCTGCACATTAGATACCTTATTCTTGCCAATATGATGATAGCGTCTGAAGTGAATTCCTTTGATGGATAAGAGTCCAGACCGTAACACTTTTGATACCTTCTTTTTTCAAAAACTTTTGATACCTTCTTACGTCTTATATCTTTTGCTTTTCCTTTCTCTCTGGAACTCCTTTAATGCCTGCAGGTACCTTTTATCCTTAATTACTTGAAGAATTATTGAACAACATCAGTTCTCAAGTTTTCCTCAAGCTTATTAAGCCATATACAATAATAAGGAATCATCATTTCACAGGTGAGCAATGCTTGTGTAAATCCATACTTTCATTGCTAGCCAAATTTGCTATTTCACTTGGAAGCATGTTCTTGTTTTCCACGAGATGAACACCAGAAATTTACTATTATAAAAAAATTAAATGAAAGATACACATGGTATCTATTCACGTGCTTGGTTTGTTTTAAGGGCTTATGAAGCTAGGTCATTTCCTTGGTTTTCTTTGGTAGAAAAAACCCTTTCTGTTCAATTTTCGAACATATCATATGTGTACACTTAAATCAAGCAAAGAATTTGTACAATTCATCTTATTAATTCTAAGTTTTGTGAAAAATATCATGTACGATGTAGTTCGTATTAGTATGCTTGAGTACTAGCCCTGAATAGGTTCAGATAAGAACATCTAAGGTGCAATGTTGTACTCTCATCAGCCATTATGTGTTTTCCTTCAGAAGTTTTACTGAATTCTTGAATTATACTTGGCTAAATAAAGTTTAAGTCAGTTCCAGTTTATTCAAGCTAACCATAAATCAATATTAACTTCACCAGCACAACTCACTGCATGGGTAGCTACATGGATAAATTCATTCCCTGTTATGCATGATACTTCAAGTAGTCTTACTTCTTCTTTTGAAATATGGTCCATTTTTGTTACAGGAAACAATTTGAATTGAAGAAATGTTGGCTGCTACCTCAAAGGATGGAGGTGCCGCGCGTGTATTCATGTGCCGCAAGTTGCTTGGAAAGGATGGGTGGAACAGTTAAATTTATTAATTCTCCTGCAATTTACCTCTTATTGTGCAATTTCAGTTCTTGGATTTTACCTTCGGCGTGTTTCAGGTGCAGATTATTTCGACCATTGTGCTATCTACCTGGGTAGCAGTTTTTTTTTTGTCTGATATAGCTATTGGAAGTATCCTCAAACTATTTTACAACATAGACAGTTAAACAAAGTAGTATTTCGTCATGTGTAGTCCATAACGTTCCTTGTTATGCTTCTTAATATAATTATGTACCTACCTATGTTTCTAGATATAATATAAGACATTTTTTCCGATGGTCCAATCTACCAATTACTTCAGCCTTACACTTTAAATACACAAGTCTTTTATGGCTGGCATATCTAAATTAGTCGAAGTCTAAGTAAAATTTTCTTTCATGTAGGGAATCTTTCTGCATGGTTCTTCTAAAAGATTTAGAAAAAACTTATCAACCAAGTATCGATGACATTCAACAAAAAATCGAGAATATACATTATGTTTCTAATTATTTATCAATTATTTTAACTTTTTCCATCGAATAACCTGCACATATGATTCTGCTAAGATTTCTGGTGCAAAATATGGTACTTCCTTTGTTGTGGACTTCTTTACTAGCTTTTAAATTACGTTTGTAAAGTCGGGTGTTCTAACAGCCTTTGTGGATATCACTGTGTAGCTCATTAGTTGATCAACTTGATAACGTATTGTCACTTTTTTATTCTTGTTGCATAGCATTGCAGGACATATGACTGGATTCAAAATTCAGAGCAGTCAAGAGAAATAATGCTTACATATGAAATTATTTTCTGTACGAGGAAGAGCACAAGCCGATGGGAAGGAGATGGGAGAAATGAGGAAGATGTTCATTTGTATATTGCATATGTAGGATGACTTTGGTGATTTTTTATAACAATGTTATATATTGCATATGTAGGATGATTTTAAACTAAGGAAGCTATTTTTGCTATATATATTCTGAAATATGAAAGAAATGACTTTTTAAGAAATGTCTCATAAATTAAATATGTGAACCTTCAAGAAATCATCACCGAATAAATAGATGTTATAATGTTGCTTAGTTGTTATTTTGTAAAATATTTTTGTAACTAATTTAATACATACTTTAATATGATCATAAATTTAATGTGAAGACATGCTCCTCACATGGTTGGGCATGAGACACATTTAAAGTGACTTTTTAAAGAAACTCGCTAAAGAGAAGTAGATTCAAAACAAAAATGTTTTATTATAATTATAATAATACGTGCGTGTGGCACGTGCATCTTTACTAGTCTAAAAAAAAGGAAACAGTTTATCTGTTCGTGTTCATATCGCTGACTAACCGCTTCGATCGAGCCCTTTGGATCTGTTTGATCGCGCCGCCCAGGACTGGCGCCGCCGCCGCAGCGACGGCCGATGGAGACACGCTGTTCTCGAGACTCGTCACCGCCAAGGCGACTGGCGCCGCCGCCGCAGCGACGGCCGATGGAGACTCGTCACCGCCGAGGCGCCACCTCCGCACGTACCGCGCCGTTCAGAGCTTCACCTGCACTCCTGCAGAGCCACGCCGATCGATGATGGCCGAAGCGATTCCGCTGAGCAAGAATCTCCAAACCGGCGCTCAGGCTCAGGTTGCCGATCTTCTTTGAGGCATCGCCGATCTTCTTGCCCTCTTAATTGGTATAATTTATCTGTTTGATTTATTCTAATGTCCAATACAAAGTCTCAACAAGATTGAAGAACCAAATAGTCAATTTCAATGCTGGTACTGCCATAATTATGTCCACCAAAGAACAGAGCACAGGGCGCGGAAGAGGCGCCTCGGTCGCTCCCCGCGGGCGACCTGGGCGCTAAACGTAGCCGTCGGGAGCAACTCCGCCTCCACCCTCCTCCCCTGCCGTCGCCAGCAAGCGTCGCCGGACAAAGCCCGCGCGGCGTGGGCGGCGGCGGGATCTCCCTTCCTCGCACCAGAGGCGGGCTGCGCGGGGCAGCTTCGTCGATCGGAGGCGCGGGCCGGCGCCTGGCTTTGGCGCAGGGCGTGTGGAGCGCTCAAGCGAGCTTTGGTGAGGTTGAGCGCTCAAGCGAGGGTCGTGGCGGATCGGTCACGCTCAAACGAGCGGGGGGCTTCAGATCGGTTATCGGAGGAGCGGCCTCGGGATGCGGCGGCTGCGGCTGGCGGCTGTGTTCGGCTCTGGCTCCGCGCGTAGATGCGCAAGCGCGCTGGTGGCCAGAGTGGTCCTTGGCGCGGTGGAGGCGTCGGTGTCGCTGCGGGCATGGCGCGCCGATCTGGGCCTCTGCGGGCCCATGGTGCGGTTCCTCGACGGCGTGGCGGCGGGTGACCTGATCTTCGATGGCTCCCGTCCCAATCTGGTGCTCCGGCAGTTGTTGGATGCGGAGGAAGGTGCTGCTTTTGGCTGCTGCATCGTGTGGGAGTTTGGTGGTCGGCGGCAAGGTTCCATGCTCTGTTGGCTGCGGTCCTTCTACCGAGCTACAAGTGGGCTCGATGGCAGAGATGGCATGCTAGGCGAAAGCTTTGCACCTGTTAGTAGGTGCCGATGACGACGATGCCCATGGGAGCCGTACTCCTTCTTGAAGGCGTCTTTGTGAGCTACATCTCCTGCCGTTGCGAGTGTCTGGTGTTCTCCTGGTGAAAACCTAAGCTCCTCGGGAGCGGCCGACGGCGACATCTATGCCGCTACCTTCTTGAAGGCGCCGCCTTTGGAGGCCTCAACACTTGTGGTGAGGCAGGTTTGCGTTAACTAGGCATGGTTGTCTTGCGGCCGAAGATGGTGGACGCCGGGGCAGCGGCTCCGGACGGTGGATGGTGCGTCAGGGCGGCGGCCTCGAACAGCCTTGCAACTACGGACATATGGGGTGTGGTCATGGTCTAGCAAGGCAAGGGTGGTGTGCTTGTGCTACCTAGGTAGCGAGTCCGTCGGCCTGGTCGACGCGATCAAATGGTTGGTCTGGCTGGCACGTCTGGGTGGCGGCCTCGGATCTTTTGGCGCGACGTTCGTGGTCTGCGGATGGTCGTCTAGTGTAGCATGGGCTACGAGGCGAGTCCATGCGGCGTTGCGGCTCGTAACCGAGCAGGGGAAGCCGGAGTGGCGGCTCCAGGCACGGATGTGTTTGTTTTGTGCAATGGTGGCTTTGTGTAGTGTGGGCGACAAGGCTATGTTGTTTGTGCGGTTTTCTGACCTTTTTTCTCTCATAAACGGGGTCGCTTTGTATGGTTTTTGGGCCCGGTTTTCCTCATAAACTGGGTCAAGGTCGTCTTGACCTTCTCCTCTATTGCGATGAATATAACAATTCTCCTGTTATTCAGAAAAAAACTGCCATAATTATGTTTCGCTCAATGTGGATTTAATTGATTTCATTCAGTCTGATTACATAGAAGACGAAGGGGACAAAGAGATCAAAGATGGTCTCATCTAAGACCACTTAGACTGGTGTCATCTTAATTTTCATCATTGCCCCCGAGAAGATGACGAGGCTAGGTTTTCCGTCGCCGAGACCGAAACGGTCAAGGGTTTTCACCCAGAGCCCTGGCATGTGGGAGGTGACCACAGGCCCAGATGTGGCCTCCTATCCACATGGCCTCCGCCGCTGGCGGCCTATCCAGCACCACCACGGCTCGTCGTCACTGCATCCTCCAACCTCGTCGCCGGCCGAAACCCATATGCTAAGATGCATTGCCATCAGCCTATCCTGCCCCATCCAGGCCTCCTAGTGCGTGGATAGAAGAAAGACAGCTGCCGACACCGCGCGGGATTTTCCTGGTGCCTCTCGCTGACAGTGACGTGGGGAGGAGGGAGGTTGGGGTCGCCGCCCGGTCCAGGCATTAGAAAATTAGCTCCGATATTTCCCAAATTCTAGGTCCACCACTGGCTGTATGGCCCCTACTCCGATGTGGCGCCACCGTGTCTGCGGCAGCGGTGTTTGCGCTCCCGCCACGTGCCTGGACCCACCCGCTTCCCTGGCTTTGCTCCTCCTCACCTTCCGCTCCTACGATTGTGCCATGGCGGGGGTCGGCGTTCCTCTAAAGGAGCTGCTTCCGCACGTCTTGCATGAGGATGGAGACACAACGCCACGTGCAGAGTGTCCACCCCAACCTGTACGAGCTCACCGTGGCGCATCCCCGTGGCTCTCTCCTTCCTACCGCGGCTTCCACCGATCTCTTTTTGGTCATCGGGGTCGCCGACTCGATTGTGTACAATGGGAGCGTTGTAATCGACGCTAGTGGATAGGGGAAGAGGGAATACATTGATGCAAGTGGGCGATTGCTAGCTGCTTGGAGGATTCGTCGCTTGGGAGAAAAGGTTCGTACGGAAACGGAGTTATATTTAGGCCTTAGGAGAAAAGGTTGCAGGGTTGTTTGGATTAGTAATCGTATATAGCTAGATTAGTTAGTTATTTCTGGAATCTGTTATCAATTTTCGTGCAAATCACATTGAACCAAGTTGTTGTTTAAACGAAACTTCAGGACTCTAGGTGGAGCATGCCTCTTCGGCTATAACTTAAAATTTCTACTATAATCCACATGTAATATTCCATCTATCGTATCGTCCTAGGTGATGGCTCCATCTACTTAGGGTGTGTTTGGTAGCCTGGGTCTACACAGAATCTCTATCTCTCTCATACATGTTGACCCTAGCCAAGTTTCGTAGCATCCACCTTGAGCACAAACTGGCTGGGAGAAGGATTTGGGTAGTTCTGCTATATCATTTTAGTCGTATGTAATGTGTCCTGCTAAAAGAATATTAGGTAACTCTGAACCAAGATAGTTCGTTCCGACAACATTTCCTCTGAAATCTATACCCTTAATAATAAAGGAGCTAAGGTTTCTGCCAAAATTTTCGTCCAACTTTTATTTAGACGGTTTTGCCCTCCCACCAAATCGCATAATACACAAATTGCCACAGTACCGGTTCGTTTGGCCTTTTCCTCCTCCACATCGTCCGTTTCCAGGCGACCACGAAACCTGACGGCCCCGTCGTTCTCTCTCGCGGCGACCTCGCCGGCCACGCGCTACGGGAGTCGAGAACTCAATTCACGAGCAAGGTCACGGGAAAGAATGATGCAGAACGACGGCCGGAGGCGGACGTGGCCGACCAATTAGAGTGCGGCGGCGACTTAGGCTCACGGAAGCTCCAGGCCGCGAGTGCGGCCGCGACTTACTGGCGTCGAAGGCTCACGGAAGCTCGAGGCCGCGCGCGACGCCGTAGAGCGTCAGCAGGGGCGCGGGCGCACGGAACTCGCCGCGGCCACATCCCGCGCCGCAGCGTCCCTCGCCGCGGGTCAACGCCGCCCGCCGCCCACGGCCTTCGCCCTGCCAAGGCCCGCAAAACCTCGAGGCACCGCTTCGTCCACTAGCAGAATAAGAATCAGGCGCATCCTTCGCGAGCATAATGGAATCGACCTGGAGCTCAATCGCAGTTCAGCACTCCCTGATCCCCTTTCCTTGCAAAGAAGAATGTATGTGGTGGCCTCCGCTTCTCCCAAGAACTTAAGCCGGCAAAGATCTAATACGAGAGTGCGGGATAAACTGGAAATTAAGAGAAGAATGTAGAATCGGGGAGAGGATTTTGAGGAAGAAGGTTGAGAGAAAGGGGATTTTTTTCATGGAGCTGTTCGGACGGGGAAAAAATTAGAGGAAGAGGATGTTTGTCTCGGTCGAGTTGTGTGGTCCCACCATTTCCAGGCTGCGGGGACGCAGTGTTGACTGTTAGTCAGGCCGATTGATATAGGTAAGTTTCCTGGAATATAGCATGCCTCTGAAAACAAAGCAGCAGCAGAAGGAGATCGTGGAAAGAATCTCCGTCGTACTCGGCAGGTGTACTTCGGCTCCTCTTGGGCCTAATAGAAATTGTGCACTTCGGTTTACTTCTTGGGCCTAACAGAACTAGGAAAACACTTGCAAGCCACCGATCGAATCTACCGAAAAAAGCACCGCTTCAATATTATGGATTGATTAGTCCCACATTGTTTCCTTACAATCAGTTCCACCAGTTTATATTCCTTCGATTTGCCTGAAATATCACCAACATGAATCAATAAGTAGCACCATTGATTGGTCTGAAGCCTGCCGAATCTAAACTAACTCGTCTGAATCTGATGCCTGCATGAATTAAAGGAGGGTTGCCTGCTGAATCTAAACTAAGAAACGGAGAATAGAATATGCCAGGCGGTCAAGTCGCCCAGGCCGACGAGAGGATCCCGACGCCGGCGGAGGAGAGACGGGAGGCGTGCGGATCGAACAACATCGCGCTCCCATGTCAAAGGGGCGGCGGCCATGGAGTTGGTGGCGGCTCGGGGATGTGTGGCGAGGCGGAAGTGCAGGTCCTCCGCGCTCTCGAGGCAAGGGCGGCGCGGCTGACGCCCATCTCTACCACGAGTTGAAGGCCTCGTCGCTGTGGCACGCCGCCGGGAAGGACCTTGGCCCCATCGCGCTCTCTCACATTTTCCAGCGCGCCGCCGGAAAGGGCCTCGCCCCCACCGCGCGCTGCCGGGCCTCCCAACGGATCCGGTCCTCTTCCTCTGGCTCCCCAGTTCTGGTTGCATTTTTTTTTTGAAGTTGGATGTATTTTTTGATACTTTTTTACATGCACGATCTTGAAATAATAGTTTCTCCTAAGATCTAGACGTATAATAATAGGCGCCCCATATTTTTTGGATGTAATTTTTTTCTTTTTTCTACATCTGTTGCTATTTTTTTACATTCTCGATTGGAATAAAAAACACAGTATATCTACTCGGATGTAATTTTCTGTAGTTAAACTCTAATTTTTTACATGCTGATACTTGTTCTAAACTTGAGGCAGAAATGACAGATGCGTTTTTCTTTTGGAGAGACTAGATGTATTTATTTTGCACGATTGTTCTTTTTACTTGTTTTTTTTCGACGGAGCCGCGAAATGAGACTCGCTGATTTGCAGATCCCATGTGGGATTAAAATTTTCTATTTTTAGACAGCGAGGGATGCCGGGCCTAATCTATTTCTACTATTGGGTAGGGCACTCCGTAAGACTAATTGGTGTTAGGGCACTGTGTAGCAACGTCCAAAATATTAGTCCAACTCACCTGCTCCAGTCCCGTGAACGTCAGCCCAAATAATCTTCTACCTTTCTTCCCCCACACACGGGCGCGAGTCGCCACCACCCACCTGCGGCGCCGATGTCCGACGTTGTACCCTAGCCGCCCTGACACCAAGTAGCTACCAGCCTCCCACTGCAGCTCGCACGCTTTTCTTTCCCGACGCTAACAGCTCACACGAGGATGGTGAGGTCGCAAGGTTCCGAGGACGACCGTTTCGACGGTCGGTGTGATCCGTGACCTCTTCTTCTTCTGCCCTGACGCGAGGACGGCCATCTCGGGCTCTCGGCGTCTCCTCTTCATCACTTGCTCGATGACCCGATGCGACGCAAGTCACAGGCTTTTATTACTCAACCACGGCTTCACCTTCATCCACTTGGAACTGAAGGATCGAGTACAGCTGCTGGCAGGAGGTGTCCGTAGCGAAGTACGGGTTTTGTCCTAGTAATGTTCCAAAAGCTGATAGCCTTCTTGAGATTAACCAAAGAGATGCTCGTTTGTCAGTTAATAACAACTGAAAGATAATGCTCTGTGTATGCAACATATTTCATATCATTATAGCAGTTCAATTCATGGTGATATAAACTTTACTTTTTTTCTCTGTAACTGAAGATAGATTGACGACTACTGATTATCACATATGAATATGATATAAGTTTGTTTTGTACTATTGAAATCGGCTTTACCTTTGCTGTTGGGGTGATTTTTTTTTTTGAAGTAGCAAACTTTTTAGAGTTCAAAACCAGTTAGTTGCGTTACTGCAGCTCTCCATTCTTCCATTAATTGATCTTACTATGTCTGGCTTTGGCATATGATTTTTCCTATGCAGGTTTTAACGTTGAGAAGGCTCAGTACAAGAATGTGGCATACTGTGTGGGCTGTAGACAGACAAGAAAATCTCAGACCCTTATGGAAGATGCACCTCAGCAATTCCGATGCACTGGTAATAATTGGACACATACTAATATTTAGCATCTCATTTTTTCATTTAACCCTGTTTAGTACCTACAGTATTTCTTCAACCCTTGCCTTGGTTGCTTTTCACGTGTTCCAACTACAGCCTTTTTTTCTGGTGTCAAATCATTGGACTTGAAAAATGGCAATGATATTGATTGATTCCCTAGTATGTTAGCTGTTTAGTTGTTTAAACCAGGTGTTGCTTGACAGTTTGAATATCCCCATAGATCATATACCAATCTTTGGCAGCCAATGCTAATTATGTGTTTGCACTTTTGCTTTGATGTAGATCTACGTTGTTGATTCTTTGGCTGCTGAATGCAGAGGCAACAGTCAGGCTCACAATGTCGTGCAGCTAACTCCAATCCATAAAAAGTACCAATGCACCCTTCCAGGAGTCACACGGTATAAATTTGTCTTCTAGCATGGCCTGCCTGCTCTGTGTGACATCCCTGTTATACTACTTTTTTACTATTTCTGACACATCTTTGTGATTCAGGATATTTCACAAATGAAGCGGGACAACTAAACATGGGGTTCACTGTATGTACAATGTTTCAAAGTTGCAGGTAAACTATCTACTGGCAATTATAATATTTACCACACTCTGGAATATGCTAATAATGAGCAGTTCTTCAAGCCTTACAAAAATATGCAAAGAAATCAATATCGACGTCGACATATCTCAATACCTCATTGATTTTTAATTTTTAGAACGCAGACAACTGCACAAGTGAGGCTCGTTGCAAGGCTTACATGTTTGAATGCACACATGAACAACCAGCATCACGGTGCTTCCATTTTTTTTTGAAACTAACCAAATATATAAATGAAACTAAGAAGCCACACACGGCCTCTACATGACTAAGTCATCGAATATAGAAATTCCTAATGCCTTTATGAAACCCAAGCTCAATTTGATTTCCGGGATGTTGTCTAAGGTTTCATTGTTTATGAACTTCAGGAGGCGAACCACAAAAATACAAAACATGATGAAACCCGCGTCGATACCTGGTTTAGATGTACTTACATTAGGGATGCGTCTAGCAATTCGGTCAGTGCCATTCGCGGTGCCATGTGTTCCAGGACGGCGAATCCAGAGTCATCGTTGCAACAACGTAATTTTGAACTTTTATTTGTTTCCAAGGAAATCTAGTCTAGTTAATTAAACCAATAAATCATATTACCTGTTTCTATTGGTGCCCATGATCTGATAGCTGTCCATTGGCCACTCCGCGACTTGTGTATCCGAGTCAAGGTCCATGGTGTGGTGCACCTCGTTGAACTCTTCCACCAGGGCTTTGCTCTCCTTTATCACCTCACTCTGTTGAATGAGGGCCTCCTGCCGATTCGGGTAATAGCACGAATCCATCAGAAATGTCCCCCTTCTTTGAATCTTGACCACAAGAAGAGCATAGGCGTCAATGACTGCCAGCGGTAGTAGATATTGCAATATGGGGACAAAAGTTAATAACTAACATAAGAAAACACAGATTGTCGAAACGATAGCCACTTACAACTTCGGAGTCGAAGATGTTCTAGGGAGGCAATGTTGGGATCACAACATCAATCAATGTTGTGGTCCGGTTGACTTGCGATATCGGAGAACGCCTTTAGGCATGTGCTTGAGCTTGAAGTTGCAAGTAAAACATGTGCTTCCATCCAACATGTTGGGTGGTAGCATGCCTCTCGACTTCCGCGCATGAAAGCCCATGAACTGCTAGATTGAAGCACTTGGGGTGAACTCGTCCAGCTGCCTTACTTGACTTGGATCATTCCGAGGGTTATCTTGATCATGTACGGAAGATGGCTTCTTATCCATATTGTGTTGCAATATAGGCATTAGAGCAAGCTCAGCAAACAATTACAACAATGCACATTCTTATAAATCTATGTGTTTCCATTTTTATCATTCTTTCAATATTTGCTACTGGACATCATGATATCTTATTTTGTAACAAAAAATAATTACTCTAATTTGTTCTGGTCATCGATCTCCATGATAAAATTGTACATATGTTCGACAACATGTGCAGTGACGAAAGCCAGCCCGTTCATCGCTGCGGTACGCTAGTTGCCCACAACCAGCCGCACCGATGAACGGGCTGGCATTCGTCACTGCACATGATGTCGAGCATATGTATAATTTTATCATGGAGACAGATGAACATGACGCATTAGAGTAAGTATTCGGTTACAAAGTAAGATATCACGATATCCAGTAACAAATATTGAATGAGTGATACAAATGAGAACACATAGATTTTTAAGGATGTGCATTACTGTAACTGCTCTAGCGTCTATATTGCAACATAATATGGATAAGAAGCCCTCTTCTGTACATGATCAAGATAACCGTCGGGATGGTCCAACAGTCAATCCGGGCAGCTGGATGAGTTCACCCCGACTGCTTCAGTCTAGCAATTCGCTTTCGTGCGGGAAAGTCGAGAGGCATGCCGCCACCCAACATGTTGGATAGAAGCACATGTTTGACTTGCAGCTTCAAGCACATGCCTTAAGGCGTTCACCGATATCGCAAGTTAACCGTATCAGAACATTGATTGATGCCGTGATCCCAACATTGCCTACCTACAACATCTTCAACTCCGAAGTTGTAAGTGCCTATCGTTTTCGACAACCCATGTTTTGCTATGTTAGTTATTAACTTTTGTCTCCATAATGCAGTAGCTACCACCATTGGCTGTCATGGACGTCTATGCTCTTCTTGTTGTCAACATGCAAAGAAGGAGGACATTTTCTGATGGACCGTGATATTACCTGAATCGGCGGGAGGCCCTCATTCAATGGAGTGGTGATGAAGGAGATCAAAGCCTTGATGGAAGAGTTTAACGAGATGACCACACAATAAACTTTGGCTAGGATAAGAAAGTCGCGGAGTGGCCAATGGATAGCTATCAGGTCATGGGTGTTGAAGTGTATAAGTAGATTGCCTAGCCCTTTCCATCAGTTCGGACTTTTGGTTCAAGTGGCTAGTGCTTTAACCTTAACAATGGGCACCAATAGAAACATGTAATGTGATTTGTTGGTTTAATTAACTGACTAGATTTCCTCATAAACAAATAAAAATTCAAAATTACGTTGTTGCAGCGACGACTCCGGAGTCACGTCGTGGAGCACATTGCCACCACGGATGGCACTGGCCGGATTGCTGATTGGTAGACGCATCCCTAATGTAGGTACATTTAAACCAGATATTGATGCGTGTTTCAACATGTCTTGTATTTTTATGGTCATTTGTTTTTTTACTTTTGTTTAACACATTTGTAGGATCCTCTAGAGCTTAGGAAGCAGCTTATGGTTTGCTAATAATGAAGCCTTAGGGCAAGTACAACGCAGGCGCTTACATGAGGCGCTAGGCTGATTTTCCTGGCCGTTATATCCGATTCCTGGTCAATCCCAGGATTTCTCTTTGCGTCGACTCATATCTTTGCGTCGAGCGCTTCGGACTTTTTCTCTCTCACGGGTGAGCCAAGTTGACGTCCGGCGCTAGGGCGGGCGCTATCTCCCACCAGCGGAATTCAAGACGGCAGGCTAATTCACCCCGGGCGCTTGCCTGATACGATTGGAGAGGGCAGACGCTAGTGGTCTGGTTTTACTTTGGCCAAGCGTCCGATGCATTGCAGAGATGGGCTCTCACCCAGACGCTAATTAGTTTATGAGTTATTTTTTTGCCTTAAGCGTCTGTACAAGCGCTTCCGCGTTGTACATGCCCTTAGACAACATCCCAATGGGAATCAAATTGAGCTTGGGTTTCATAAGGACATGATTAATTTCTATATTCGATGACTTAGTCATCTGGAGGCCGTGTGTGGCTTCTTAGTTTCATAAGGTCTGATCCAAAAGATCCTGGACGTTGAACCACCCAAATCAAACTATCCAAATTTGCTCCCGTCGCCCCTGCTCCTTTGTTCCGAACCGCTCACCTCAGACACGAGCTCCGCCCAAATCGGATCCCTCTTCTCCGCTGCATCGCTGCTCTCCCCCCAAACTACCAATCGCCCTTACGCATGCCGCCGGTCGCTCGCCACCCGCCCGCACGACACCTACATCACCGCTCGCCAAACGCCAACAGACGCACGTGCCGGCCGCTCGCTCGCCAACTCTCTCGCCCACGCGGTTGCCGGAGGCCGTCCCGTCCCCTGCCATCCGGCCGGTGCATGCCCTCCTGCCCAAAAGACCACGCGCCCGGGCGTCGGTGCCGTCCCGTCCCCCCGCTTGATCGTACCGCCAGCTGCTCATTTGCCACGACTGGTGGGAACTGCGTCATGCTAAGCCACGCACTGCGCAATACGGCGTTGCTCACTATCTCCTTCTTCCTCTACGGAACCCTGAACGGAGGCCAGTGTCCACGTACAGCTCGAGCCGCATGTCACCTGTTCGACAGAATGTACGAAAGTGATCTGATCATACGACATTGTGAGTTCTATCTTCTGATTCTTATTGTATGGATGCCTTGGCACGTAGAGAAGAATGCTAATCCCAACAGATTTTCTTTTGGTGTTTTATTAGTGGAGACGAAAGGATTGATAGTATTATTACATTGCTATTACACAAAATTAACTGAGATATCTCAAAGAGCTGATGTGTTAGTGCTGTGTGAACCAAACTGACGGCAGGATGTCAAACTCCGACGCTAGAGTGTGTGTGCAATTCATGCCACTAATCCACAAACAGAGGAAAGTTGATGGTGAAAATGCTTGCTTCAAGAAATTGGACCTGGAGCCTTTCGTTTTCAAGGTTTGGACACTCCTCTACCTTCAGCTATGTGATGATATGCGGAACATAGATGAATGTTCATGTGCAGTTCCGGGTGAGACACGCATCTTTATTGTGGCCCCTTCTGTTTAAATAATATCTTGCTTGATATAACGTACCTAGCTACATAATAAGCTGCTAGGTATTAGCAGAAACCCCTCTAGATAATAAAGCGTGGAAGAAATGCCTTTTTTCCTTTTGTTGCCCATATATTATTCATGGAAACCCCTGTTATTTTATTGGCACAATATTTGTACTTCCTCATGCTTGATTTTATTGGAACAAATATGCTTGATTACCCCAGGATATCCTAAGCCTCGGGCGGACAGGATCCGGCTCCACCACTTCACCACCTCCGCCCGCCGCCATCCCTAATCGGTAGAAAATAAATCATGGTTCTCCTTGTGCCGCCCTCTCCCCAAATATATCTCACGGTATACTTCTAGCAGCTGTACCTCTGTGTGTAATGCACTGTCACCAATGGTGTACTGCTGTGTGCTAGGCTTAACGCTCCTCTTTAAAAAAAGGGAGGTCGTGCCGCTTCCAAACCTTTTCCAGCTGGTGTTTGGTGATAGCGTGCAGCCACCGCAAATTCGGCCCAGTAATCTTCCTCTGGTACCCTTATGCACACATGTAATGTGTGTTTCAATTTTTAATTTGTGATAACTGTATTGTACCTGATTGCTTGTGATTAAAATTTTCCACCTGCAGCAATCGAAGCATGATGGACCAGCCAGTGGCCTGCAGATGCTGGCGCTGAGGTCGATTACTCGTGCGTTTCTTATGCGGATGACTGACCCCTACGGTTGCAGAGAGGGTAATGAAGTTCATTAACGTTCGTAAGTTAAGATATTTGAAATGTGTTTGCTGTTATTTGCATAAGCCACTACCATGCATCCATGTTGTTTTTAATTGATCAGGTAATCGATTTTTGTGTGGAATGTAGCATGATTTTGACTCTAGAAATGTATTGGTGTCCTTTGAGAGTCATGTTTGATATGTACAAGCAATGATATGTATGTCTCATGCCTTGGCATGCACAGTATGATTCTGTGATTGAGTAATCAGCTCTAAGCCTCTAATTTGGCATGGGAGCGGCATAATTTTCATATTGAGTGCATTCACTTGCTTGGCAAGTCACCACTTGATTAAAAATAGATCATAGCCAGGCCAAGGCATATACATTTGGCATTTTCGCTAAGGCTCTCACGAAGTCAAGTTGCCATGTGGATGTGTTAAATGGGGATGTCTGCTATCAAGGTAGTGAATGCCCCGTGATTACTATCTGGCTGCATAATATTACTTCTCTAAAGTGGGCTCCATTTTTTGAACTTGTACATGTTTCTAGCATTTTTAGTTGAGAACTGCATTTGGCCGTTTGCACTCAAGGTTATATTTCTCATTGCTTTTTACTATCCTGCTAGGTGATTGTATATTTGGCGGTATTTTGAACCATATTTGTTACAATGCAGTTAATAGGAGACAAGCCATCAGAAAGGATGAGTGCCCCCTATTGGAATTGGTCCTCAATATGAACGAGGAATGCTTTTAGAACTATGAGATTTGGGGAGCCTCTAAATAGGGAGCTTTGTTTTACTGAGGTGATTTATGGCTCTCAAATGAAATGTTCAGTGAGTTAACTTGGTTAGAAATTCCATGTTAGGTAGAAAATCACCTTCCATGGTTTATGATGCAACAATACTAAAATTTCCTGAATTGAATTTCTGTTTTTTTTTCGAGAATACACCCTGGAAAGGTGTATCAATCACATAGAAGGGTGCCAAGATGGCAAAGTTGCGCTACCACAAGGGGGGCAGCTCCCCAAACACACGCCTACTCTCCGTGCTGCCACGGTACAATGGTCGGATCAAGAAAAACAAAGAGAGTGCCACGGAAAAGCTTGGCTAGGCGCCAACGCTCGAACTCCTCTCGCACCTTGTCCCTGATGGCGCCATGTGAGGCCACCGCTCCGTTGAAGACCACGTCGTTCCTGTGCCTCCAAATGGACCAAAAGACCAGGATGATGGCAGTCCACATGTCCCGTCTGTGAGCTGTCGGACAAGCCCGGGATGTCCACCATTCCAGCAGATCGGTGTCTGGGTCCGGGAGCCACTCCTCCTTGCCCCAACACCTAAGAGCCCATGCCCAGATCTCCCGTGCAACCACGCAACCCAGCAGCTTAAATTTCCCCCGTACTTAAATTTGCATGATAATTATGTTCTCAAGATAATTAGTCTTGTCGTGCTGAAGAGGAGGAAATCAAGAGAGGAGAATGGATAAGGAGAAAGGAGCTAGGAAGAAGCATTCATCTCAGTAAGACTTAAAAAAAAGTATTTCGTATTACCACTCTTTGCATTTCATTTTCGTATTTCACAAAGGGTTTATTGTTTGATTGATCTTCTAGAGATGTAGTAGGACCTCGGTTATAAGCTTAAGAATGATGCCTAATATTGATGTAACATAATAACATAATTTATCATCAAAAAGGACTATTTGACATGTAGAATTATGTAAGTTTTCTTAAGCTCCCCTGGAAATTAAGTATTCTTTCCAAACTAATGGCACAAAATACTAATATAGTGCTCTTATATTATGTCGGAACTCCAAATATTTTTTCCTATTGCCAACTACTGTTTCCAGTCATAGCTAACTTCCTGTCCATGTGTGTGCATCTAACCTGTAATAGATGCCCTCCCACGGAGGCCTCGCAGCGTACCCACGCAAGCAACATGGCACGCACGGGCTGGGGCGGTCGTATCACATCTCGTCTTCACCGGTTGGTCCACGTGGCGCCGCATAATTGGTCTGGCCCAAAATATCTCTCCATCAACGCAAGGCGAGGACCAACCCTTATCACGTCCGGCTCGTCTCCTCCGCAATCGCATACTCCTCGGCAGCCACCACCGCCGCTCCGTGTGGCCGTCTGCCGACCTCCTCTCCGCCCCTGCCTTTTGCCGCCGGCGAATGCGGCCGCCCCTACGCCGCGCGGGTTCCCTCGCTCGATTGATCCTCACCACAAAATCCCCTCCTGTATCTCCTCACCCAAATCCCCTCCTGCTCCATTATGTCGCTCGGTCGAAGCCGCCGAACCCCATCTCCTGGTCAGAAGCCATCTCGCCGCGCGAGGAGGAGCAACGCTCGCTAGGGGGCTGGCGGCTACTGCGGGCGAGAGCTGGCGGATGTCGTATGTCGAGGAAGAGCAGCAGGGGGAGAGCAGGCGGTGTAGGAGGATGAGGAGGAGCAGGCGGATGCCAAGGTGGAGCAGCAGCGGAGACCACCTAATATGTTGTGGATAAGCACGAGCTCGATCCCTTCTTCTGCCATCACCACGTCTAGGAGGCTGCTAGCTCCCATTGCCCTGCAGGTGAGAACCGGGAGGAGGAGCAGGAGCAGCAGCAGCAGAGATGGAGGCGTCCTGAAGAAGAGACACTTGATGGAAGAGGAAGAGATGCCCCGGCGGTGCCCTGCATCTCCCATCGTCCTCCATCCCCGCCTTCTCTTCGCCCCTGCGCAGCGGCTCCAACCATCTTTTTCTGGGCAGAAGGAGGGCTTCGACGGCGCCGGTTCGAGCTCTCTCTCCGCGGCCGAACGGCGAGGTGGGTCTTCCGGTGGTGAATCTGGTGGTTTGATCTTTATATTTTTGTTTCCTGTAGTGTAAAATATTTTTGATTATGGTTGTCCTTTTCTCAGAAAGTTGATGAGCAACCAATCACCTGTCTAGATATCCGTTGCTTTATCGTTGTTTTGTCCCAGTAACAGCATGTTCTTTATTTTCTCAGGTTGTTTGCCCAGAAAAAATTGCGGATCAGGGCATGACAAAGTATTCCACAAAAGTTCTACTTGTAAGCAATGTTCTGAAATTATTTCAAAATATTCGTGCATGAACCATTTGTGTCGCTGTTTCCGCGCAGAATACATCACTCATTTACTTGTCAGTCTAATGCCTTTATAGACTCGGTTCCAGGTTGAGCTGATGTGATACTATTTCCTTATGTGCAGTTCAACTATGAACATAGCGTATATAGATTTCGAGAATATTTCAAGAAGTATGGTTTCAAGTACTCTGAAACAATGTTCTGGTATATCATGGAGAAGCCCTGCAGGGCTAACCGGACTAACTTGCATGAGTCCGGCTTGTTGAACGTACCTTCAGTGTTATGGTTCTACCATGGTCAAGCATATCCACGAACAAATAGGACATACTCTGTTATTATATATTACCATTCCCTGACAAATGGTTGAAAACATGGCTAAGCTCTTTCCTAGGTTTCCACTATGCTCAAGAGTGAGTAGAAGAATTTATGGATGTTGCATATGCTGTATTTCGTGGAATGTCTGAACTGCACATTACAGAACCATTTGGATCTGGATTCAAATGGCCTGGATCAGTACTGTGATTTAATTCGGTGGCACTGTCTTTGCTGGCTAGGGTCTGGTAATGGAGATCATCTCCAGAATGAAGCCTGGTCGACTATGCTAGGCTGTATGCATCCTTTTCTGAATAATTACCGCATTTGCTGTGCATCCATGTAAAACCAATTGGTTCTCAATTTGACTTTTGAATAATTAGTATTGATCTGCATCCATGGATTTAATTTTGACCTTTTTGTCCAATAATAGATTTTTGATCAGTTGAGAAATCTGTAGTGAATATATGCCTGAATGTAACAATCCATTGGTGTATCTGCAAACTGCTTGAAGGTTTGTTGATATTTTGTTCACATGTTTCTTCAGTTCAGCCATGCTTAGATTTGTATTATCACACTAATAACTTGCCATTTACCTGCTGGTTATGCCTAAGATGATCAATTATGAGCATACAAACCTTTGTAATGCACCTCTTTTCTAATAATTCACTCTCTTTGGGTCGAGACCAAAGCAAATTCGATTGAATCTCTTTTTTATGGGTTAATCTTTGATGCCACCATATTTCTGCTTTTTAGTATTCTCAAGTCCTCGTATATGGTCTATTGCTTGCAAAATTTATTAGTTTAAGATGAAGATTTCCAGAAATATGAAGAATTTGGCGATGCATATTCAGGCTTTAAACTATTATCAACCCAAAACTTGTGCATATATATTTACCCCTTCAATTCAGCTTGTCCTATTAAAATAAGATCTAGGCAAGGGATCCCCTTTTATCTCGCTTCTTGATTTTCTCTATTTCCCTTCTTTTGCAAGTGATTTTGTTTTGCAGTATGTTCACCACACATAACTTTTGCTTCTGGTATTGTTAGCTCCAACTCCTTCGAACAACTGCTGGTCTGGGAGTGAGAACCGGAAGCATTATGCAGACTGCACGGAGATCTCACCCTCATGTCATTGCCCATGTAAAAAAGCCAGCATGTTCCTCAGGGATGGCATGTCCCCTATCGAGGTAATGATCTCCATCTTTCTTTCCATACATATTGCAATTTCTGTTGCTATATACATGTGTACCATTCATAGAGAACACAATGTTCCAAATAGTCAATGGAAAGGGGCAGCATGTATGGAATGTACTTGCCATTTTATGTGTGTACCTTAGTGTTGCTTCAAGTGTTGGTGATTCTGGCGCTTTGCATACAGAACACGACCTGCCACTTTTCCATGACATTGAGACGAGGTGATCCTCTCTTCCTCCTTATTTATCCTTTGACCATGTTTTGATTTAATCCCATAAAGGATCAACAAGGGTTCACTTTTCTGAAAAAGAACGCTCTTACTTTTGTTGCTGAGGGGAAAAACTACTTTGTTCCATGGTTTTGATAAATATATTCCTTAAAGTGTTGAAAGTGATTTGTATAGGTCACAATGCATGTCTTCATTTAAATTTAATTAGAATTGGGGTTATCTACACAATGGTAAAACCATCCCTGGATACAATTCAACATCTATTATAGCAATAGAATGCTTAGGTATAACTTCAGTTCACCTTTGTAAGGATTAGAAGCGTTTCTCCCATTTTTCATAGTCTAGCTATATTCACAATTGAAAGGTGATGGGTCTTCTGTATCATGTCTGGCTTTCTCAACTACCTGAAAGCGCAGAGCTCCGAGCTAGCTTCGGGATGTTGATGACATGATGCTACACAACAACAATATCTCATTACACCATAATGAATTCACGCAACCAACGCTAACCAATATTTTGTATGATCAGTGAACAACTGAACACAGACACTACATTTCTTTTATGTTTTTGTTCTATACTAGATGTTTATTGTTTGCGGGTCACCTTATTCTGAAGATAAAAATATCTGTTTAGTAGTTCTATTATGGATAATGGAAGTTTTTAGTTTGGTGTGGTGAAGTAATCATTTTAAGAACCAAAATCGTGTTTTTTGGGTACTATTTCGGTATGTGATAACTAATTTTGAGAATAGACTAATCTTGTTGCTCCTCTTTTTGGGGTACGAACCAGCACTCGCTTGCTATTGGCTCTGTGTATATGTCAATGCTGCAATTATATTCATCACAGTTGCATATTAAAGAGTACTAATTGTTTTAAGCTGAAGCTTGGCTCGCAAAGTAAGCCAGATCTCGCTCTAATAAAAAAAAAAATGTTGGAACGAGGCAGGGGGTCTCCATTTTGGGCCACCGAAGAAATTAAGACGAAATGTAATGCAGTACAACTGTGTGGATTGAAATACGAGCCAAATTATCTTAATAAACAGTGCTAGACACGGCTTGCATTTCTACTGATATTTTCCTTAGTTTAGTTCACATGCCAAATTTAAAATGAGTAGTGGTGTTACTTTTGAAACTTGAAACATGACAATATTAAGTGAGAAAGGTACAACTTGTGTTTATTCAAAAAAACACCTGTCTCAAGCTGGTGAGATGAGAAGCTATTTTTGTTTGTCTATTAATACTTTACTTCTTTTGTATGGTTCTTAATGTGTTACTTAGGTTTGTTTGGGTTCAGTCTCATTGACTAATACATTCAACATTCTTGCCATCTGCTTAACCTTTTGTGTAGTTCCATGTATGCTCAGTGGTAACTGTGAGATTAATGTTTGCCTCCGTTTTTTTTTTCATTGGTAATGAAACTTCAGTGACGTCTTGACCTGTTCATGTGATTGCAACTTCACTGAAAGTGCATATCATAGTTGTCTATAAAGCGATATGCCCTTTAGTCACTGCTATATGCTATGGAGTTTCTAATGTTTGTTTTGCTTCCAGTGTCGACAATGGTCATTTAGAGTTAAATAATATTACCTCCATACCAAAATATAATATGTTTTAGTAGGCTATTTTTCTCACTAGAATGTCTTATATTTTGTAACAGAGGAAATATATAGTTGAATACTTTTAGTTCTGATTTGTACAGGACTTGCAAAGTTGCAATCATCCTTCGATGAAACTGATTTAATAATTATCCTTGACCTTCTTTTCCACTTATATAACTGGATCTCTTTCCGCTAAGTGTATTTTTTTTGTTATCAGATGATACTTGAATTTTCTTGGTAGGCGTGCCATCCTATCCCTTGGATATGATGACCTATAATGATCTAATGAAGCCATGGTGTTGGGATGCTTCCCCGGTTAGGGAATTGGCGGCGAAACTGCATTGATAATTTCCCTACTCTTTCATTTCTACTGCTTAGTTCTGTTTCTTTTGTTGTTGTATGTTTACATCTATTGCTCCTGAATATTCATCTAACTTTTCAAATTGACTATGTTTCTAATATTCACCTAATTAAGTTTCTTTACATACTGCAATGTAATAGTTCTAAAACAATATATCTTCTATACCCCAATTTTTTTTCATCCCCTCAGATAATTGTAGAAGAAGTTCTTATTTATAGTAACATGGAGCAATAGTTAACTAGAATATATTGGTGATGTTAGAAGTAGGCACATTGCTGATAGGTTACGGCCTTGCAGGCTACAAGCTGCAAATGCCTATTCTTGTTGTGAGGATATTCAGTCTGCAAGCCTCACTTTGTTCTATTTTATGATGGCACCCATCATCTTCAAGGACGACAGCAATTCATGACAATTCTAGGTCTGCCAATAGAAGCATAATTATTGTCAAATGCAATTACGCTTCTTCAATCAGGTAAGATTACGCTCCAATTTTTCCACATAGACTCAACTGAATGTTGCACTCACGTGCCATTTTTTTTTGGTTCAATAGGTAATGTTCATTTATCCCTACTTTTGATCAACCTAGGCTTGGAACCCAGTTTACACCTGCCAACCAATTTTCACAGGAGTCCTATAGCATGTATATTCAGTTTCGACAATTAAACTTGATTCCATGAACCTTCGGGTTGCTCAGGTTCAGAGTAGTTTTGTAGTAGTGACGAAGTCTTTAGTGTGGTATCCAAATTAACAAGACATGTATTGTACTCGTACTTGTAGTTCCATGTTACAAATTATTCCCGAAATCTGTAGTTTGGAACAGGAAAGTAATACTTATTTTGAGCATTATAACATGTATGACCGGTTTGGCCACACGAGTTAAATAGCATGTTGTTTCTTAACTCAGGTTTCGTTATCCAATTATTTTTGCAAAAAACTAAAGCAAAACCAGAAACCCAAGTCAATCCAAATATTCTGCTAAACCCTGTGAACTAAAATCTGTTATTGATACGTCAAAAACAAAACTGTTATTCAACTAAAATAAGATTTGAGTGAGCATCTATAGCTACAGTTGACTTGAAACTAAAAAAATGTATAAACATGATTTACTTTCTCAGGCTACAAACAAGAAATCACAAACGTTCTTTATGTACAAGGTAAGGCTGTTACCTTTTACCCTTAGCTAATATGATCTCCCGTCCTTTTTTTTACCAAGTTTAAGCCATGGACGTCATTGGCATTCCATCCAGGGTAATGATCAAGGCAGCTTAAGCCATTCTACAACAGTTTACCCACCATGGGTGAAGTGATGGTGACATTCTCTCCGTCATACACATCATCCTATTGGAGAAGTCTCAATCCAACTGTCTTTCGAGCAAGCAGTGTATATTTTGTTGACTACACACTTAGTCCGTAGTAAAAGACATGTTGTAATAATAAGATCTACATTACAACATAAGATCTACATAGTCTTTCACCAATTGGATAGTTTTGTTACATTTGATGTTTGATTACCACCGATTTCTACAGATGCTTAATATAGTGTTTTACAAATTATTTATCGGGGCTGTGAGCCAAGGGGGCCACAAAATATTTCTCTATTTCCTTGATTGTATATGATGGTGTGCTACCCTATTTGTTATTTCGTGTGTTTTATCCTAATCAAATAGTATTCCCTACATTTCTTGATATATGGTGTAGTATTTGGCATGTAAATTAAGAAACGAATATGGAGAGAAAACTACATAAGGTTTTGGCGGGATTTATCCTGGACAATTGACATGATAAAATAGAAAAGTTTTCAAAATATAAGAAACCACACGAAAATCAAGTTATCCAACACAATATACCATATATTTTGGAGATTTTTCTCAAAAAATTATACACCTTTGTATCTAGAAATGGAGGGAGCATCAATTATTTAAAAAAAATCATATATAAACTGTAGATCACTATGAATTTCACGGGATCGTGCGCCAAGGTGCACATCTAAATCTAGTATGAGGATAATGATGGTCATTCTTGGGGTGAAATGATTCTCGAGGAGATTGAGCATATGATAGCAAGGCGAAACAAATGGCAGACTGATATGTCAACTACAATTTTGTGCTATCGGTAACATCTTGAGCATAAGCAATATGAAGCTGGTGACTGAGTTGTGTTATCGGTAACATCTTCAGCATAAGCAATATGAAGCTGATGACTGAATATGATAACCAACTTATTTAAAATTAGATGCGGCATTCCAGTTTCCAATTGTATGTTCAATCAAATTAGTTTTTCACTCGCTTGTTTGATGTATTGTGATTTTTCTTTTAAAAAAATCATCACAAAAGGTCATGATATTATTTTACATGTTGCATGTGAACTAAGCATTAGGAAAACTCTACACATAATTAGTGCATATGTATCACGTCATTTCTTGGGAGTTATGGCAAACGTTTAAGCCTTGCACTGAGCCTCACTTGTGCGGTTGTCCGCGTTCTAAAAATTTAAAAATCAATGAGGTATTGACATGTATCGACATCGATATTGCAATTTCCTTGCATATCTTTGTCAGGGGCTTGAAGAACTGCTCATTATTAGCATATTCCAGAGTGTGTTAGATATTATAATTTCCAGTACATAGTTTACCCGCAACTTTGAAACGTTGTAATAGTGAATCCCATGTTTACTTGTCCCGCTTCATTTGTGAAACTAGATGATAACCCGCGCCGTTGCAGCAGGATACACAAATGCCATAAACTAAATTTGTTGAAAAATAGACTCAAAATAAAAGAAAAGAAAATTAATGGACCACATAGAATTAAAGTAATATTTTGAGGTAACATAGAACTGAAAATTCACCAATTTATGCACTAATTGACAATGCCCTATTTACACAAATAACCAGCTGTACCTTTAGTCACGCATAACCCATCAGAAGTTCCAAGTAATGGTGGCACACGAAAATAATGTGAAATATGTGCCATGGCCATTGCTGGAGCAAATATATTTCACAAACTGTATCATAGGTTTTAGTGTGCGTGAGAAGCATCAGATAAACCTGATATTCTCCAATATAATCTGAATAAAAGCTAGACAGGAAAATCATGTCAACATCTTCAGAACTATATTAAAGTTAAACTGAATAATCAATCTGTCCTTCAAAAGATACAATCTATAGCCAGTACCAGCTGCGCAGAATTGGGCAAGAGTGCAGATATGAAGAGCCTTGCTGTTCACTGGTAGGCCAGCTGATGAATTGAGTGAACAAAGTAACAAATAATTTAGGGCAACACAGACCAGTGGTGCAAAATGATCACAAATCAATGGACACGATCACACGTCGGAAAACACTTTTCTTTTAGTTGATCTTGTGACTGTAACCTGCAAGAAGGAAAAGAAGAGGATTATTTAATTAGAGCATGATCTTTACAGTTCTTCAGCTAACAACGCTAGTAATAAAAATCCAACAAAGGATAGAGGCACAATCACTAATCGGTATGGCTGTACCAAGCAAAGTGGACAGATAAGACGGTCGAAGAGCAGCTCTAAACTGATGTTGCCATACGGATTACAGGCCGTCAGACAACATTGGATTGAAACTGTGAGCCTCATTTACGATTGGACGAACAAAGAACCCAATACAGATAGGATCTTGTCAATTCACATGGATCTGTAAAATTAGTTCTCTGATTTAATTACAAAGCTTCTCTTAACTCTTATTTGTGCCACATTCTTGTACTGAACTTTCTCAACATTAAGACATGCATAGGAAAGCTACTACTGGTTTTGAACTCTAATTTTCTTTTTACCACTTCACAACAAAAAAATCACCCCAACAGCAAAGGTGTGATAATCATGTTCATGTGCGATAATCTTTAGTCGTCAATCCATCTTCAGTTACAGAGAAGAAAAAAGTAAAGTTTATATCTCCATGAATTCAACTGCTATACTGGTATAAAATATTTTGCATACGCAGAGCATTATCTTTTAGTGTGGTTATTAACTGAAAAACGAGCATCTCTTTGGTTAATCTCAAGAAGGCTATCAGCTGCTTTTGGAACATTATTTCAGAGGAAATGTTGTCGAAACGAACTATCTTGGTTCAGAGTTACCTAATATTCTTTTAGCAGGACACAATACATACGACAAATAATATAGCAGAGCTACCCGAATCCTTCTCCCAGCCAGTTTGTGTTCAAGGTGGATGCTATGAAAATAAGTAGATGGAGCCATCACCTAGAACGATACGATAGATGAAATATTACATGTGAATTATAGTAGAATTTTTAAGGTGTAGCCGAACATGCATGCTCCACCTAGAGTCCTGACTCCTGAAGTTCCGCTTAAACAACAACTTGCTTCAGTGTGATTTGCACGAAAATTGCTAACAGATTCTACAAATAACTAACTAACCCAGCAATATACAATTACTAATCCAAACAACCCTTCAACTTTTTCTCCTCGGGCCTAAATATAACTTTGTTTCGTACGAATCTTTTCTCCCAAGCGACGAATCCTCCAAGCAGCTAGCAATCGCCCACCGGCATCAAGGTATTCCTGCTTCCCCTCTCCACCAGCGTCGATTAGCACGCGCACACCGCACACAATCGAGTCAGCGACATCGATGACCAAAGAGATCCGTGGCAGCCGCAACAGGAAGGAGAGAGCCACGGGGATGCACCGTGGTGAGCCGGTACAGGTTGGGCTGGACACCTTGCACGTGGCGTTGTGTCTCCATCCTCCTGTGCGGGAGCGGCTCCTTTGGAGGAACACCGACGCCCGCCATGGCCCAATCGTAGGAGCGGAAGGTGAGGATATTGTATTGTACTTGGTATGCATGAATATGATAAGCTTTCCATCATTATTGGAAGACCTTTTCGTAGTACTACGGGAGCAAATGTCAATTACACTAGCGGGAAAAATTCTTCAATTTTTTTTGAAGCGGAGGCAAAAGCTTTGCTTCATCCATTAATTAAGCAGAAAGTGCTCGGTTTTTAGGAGAAAATCGGATGAAAACCTACAAAGACAGGGCCAAGCCCTCACCCACCCACACGTCGCCGCGAAGGGCACAACAAGCCACCCTGGCTACCCACAGAAACTACACAAATGCGAAGCTCAAGTTGGCCTATGCCAACCAAAATGACTCCCCAAAGAAAGGCCGGTAGCTCCGATTCTAACAACGAGCCCTGGAGAGGAGATGTGCAAGACCTGCGCCGAAAAGGACCTTCACCATTGGAACGCCCCTCGAAGGTCATCGTACACCGCCAAAGGCAGCTTCGACTTCACAGCGGACACGCCGGAACGGAGCCGACTAACACGGTGAAATATTCATGATGATCAAATCATTTGATACTTTCCTATTAAACTAGAGAGTGGTGAAATATATGTGCCACCTACTAAGCGTGTTCAAGTGGTAAGTGCCCTTGATGATGGGCAACTAAAGGTGCGCATTTGAAAATAAAGGTTTTGGTTTAAATTAAATCAGCTAATTTCGTAATAAAATGCTTGATGAGAATCAACGAATGATTGGAGGCACAACACACTCCTAATCAATCCAACAAATGATTGGTTTTCAACGAGATGATGTTTGTGGTCACTTCATATAACACGATTCATCATCATGGCTTGATGTTCTTTTACCTATTATATACTAAAAGCAATATACGGATGTCCAATAGAGCTATCATATTAACCCATATCATCAAATCATCAAATTATCTTAGATAGTTGGATCTAATACTTATGGTTAGGATTTAACAAAAAGTTAATAGTAACTTAACGTTTTACACGGTCGTTTTTAGAGAAGCTCCCGTACCAAATAAGACATGAACATTAAAAAAAACGAACCGATATTGATGCATATACAGAGTTTGTAAAATTAGCGTGTCAAGCGGTATCACATTCTCAGTTGAACTCTTTTAGCCATGAATCATATGCCGTATATAAATCCATAGATACAAGACCATGTCCAATACGACTCTTCGTATGTAACTTTTTTTCGATAAAAAATATATATTAAGTAACCCTATATATTAATATCGAAAGATACCAATTACATTTAGCTTCTGCAACAACGCAATATACTGATGGTAGTACGGATGCACACAACAAAAAGGGAAAAGAAACTAAGAAAAGAAAAATCCCGCTATGATATTCCAGCCCTAGCAGCAACAGTACATCTATCACCAAGACCTGAACTCCAAAAGTGATGCCTCTAAGAAGGGAACAGTGCACAAGCCTCTTCGTTGCCCGATCAAAAGATTTTAGGTTTTCACTCAGATCCTCGCTCTTAAAACAATATTTTCAACAAGGCCATTGTCAGGCACAACCAATTAAGACCAGATCTTGGATTTTCACCCTAAAAGGAAAGACTCTTGAATTTTTACCCTAAAATGTAAGACTCTGAACCAGTTAGCTGAATCTTCATGTTAGATTGCTAACTAGCATGCTTATTCTGCCTAATGTGATGCATGTATATGTGCTTGGACTGGACAGTCGGCTAGATGCATGTCTGTATCCAATATGCCTATTTACCTACTCATCATTTTCTAAGTTAGAAGATCTTTGTATTCAGCAATTATGGTTCTCTTAATATATACTACTACTTAAGGGAAAGACAGAACCTTATTTGATCCGAATGGTTAATTAGCATGCTATATCTTTATTGTAGCAACCTAATATTTGACACAAGAATCTTGATTTGGCATCAGTAGATGAATATCTTACTCTATTTTACCACGATGTGACATATTTTCTGTAATGGGATCCTGCTAATTGATGTTAAATTATAGTTTTGTGGCTAATGTTATCAACTAAACATAATGGTTGTTAACTTTGTAGGAAGGACTGCCTTAGGAACCTAGCAGCTGGTGGCCCACATCAAGATATTTCTTTGTAATGGAGAAGATTCCATGTCATTGGAGATGTACCTACCCACTTCTACAAAATCAGATGGGTGCTGTGTCTTTTGTAGGAACTCGAAATGTTACTGCAAAATCAGATGGGTGCCTGTCTTTTGTAAGAAGTCTAAATATTTAGTGCACATTCACATATCTTTAATTTTTGAGCAATCTAGATGGTAATGACGCTGAGAATAGATGACCATTTGTATATGTGTGGATTTAATGTATGTCATTATCATTTGATTTATTGTTTTCTTATGAAAATATGCATGATGATAACTTAAATAATTGTCAAATAGGAAAAATAAGACGCACAATTAGAACTGAGAAGCATGTTGATTACCTCATGGGTAGTGGGTCAGCAAAACGTAGACCCGTTGGTTGGGAAACGCTATATGCTTGGCCTATAAAATGTTGGTCGGTAAAATTTCCACCATCAGACTGTTGGTCGGTGAACAAATGTTGGTCGGCAATGAAATGTTGGTCGCCAAAGAATATGTTGGTCGGGAAAGGTTTTGCAATCCCGTCAAACTGTCGGTCGGCAAAACAAAGTTGGTCGGGAATGACCTTTGCCGACCGGACTTACAGTGACCGACAATGTTGGTCGGCAAAAACCTTTCCCGAGCAACTTTTGGTCATTGAAACGAGTTTTCCCCACCAACCTATTGGTTGGGAATCTAGAGCTGTGGTGTAGTGAGTCCCTCAACATCACTGAGACTCGAACCTCCATCGCTAGTCCTCGAGACCGGCTTTCATGATATTCTCTGTCTCTGATTTCACCATGGATCAGAATGTCATATTATGGCAACACATAACAGAGCTTTGTGCCGCTCCTTTTATAACCAAACGTTCAGAATAAAAGTATGGGTGCGCATGACCGAATACCACCCGATCCAGCAAACTCCAGGCATAAGGTGCACTTTTACATTCGTCGGCGAAGCCTTCCGAAACTCAGCACTCCAGCCAAATCCAAAGAACATGCATCAAGTAGATCTTCGTGGCACGAAAGGAATCCTAGGACCGCCACCTTAATTTATTCAACCCATGCAAATAGCACCCACGCCACCCGCCGGCACCTTGCTCGATCTTCCGCATCGAACCCAACTGGCGGCCATGAGCCAACAGTAGGAAAGGCGGTGGTAGCGTAGGGACGACCCTCCACCGGATCCAGCCCTACCACACAACGAAGAAGATATGGGTAGGCGACACGGGAGATCCACCCAGATCAGATCTAGGTTTCGTCCACACACCACCTGCCCCAGCCTGCATCCGTCGCTGGCCATGGTGCCGCCGGAGAAGGTCTCCGCCACCACCCCTACGCAGCTCCAGTGGTTGACTCCGTCATCCACCGCCCTAAATCACCTTCGGCGATGAGGGGAGCCGCCAACGCCCACGATGAGAGAATCAAACGACAGCGGCGGCGAGAGGATCCGATGAGGGGGCGTTGCTGGCGGCTGCAGTTGCCCCTAGCGCCTCCCTGGGGAGAGATGCGAGGGGTCTGGGAGCGTTCCTACCGGAAAAGATTACCAGCGGGACGTCATCGCCTTGGCATGCAACTACACGTGAAATTCATCCCTTTTTCCATGTCTAAATACGACTCTTTTGCATGCCACTACACATGAATTCATCTTCTTTTCCTACCCTATATTGATCAAATAGTTCAAAATTTTAAATGACACTTCAGAGTAAACTCAAGAGTAGATGGATTAATTTGAGTTTGGGGATATATCAAATATGCGAAAAATATTTCTAGCTTTTTAAAACATGTTTTACGTACAAAATGTTGGAGTTTGAATCTTGATGACTTACATGTCTGAATTTTCATTTATTTATTTTAGAATAAGAAAAAAAGACCTGCACAAGTAAAATAAATATTCTTAGATGGCCTATGTGTTATGCATGAACAAGAATAACTTTTGCTTGACTTTATTATAAAGATATACTTGGCTAATTCTATTAAGACATATAATATCGTCTAAAGAACATCTAACATTGTTTAAATGGTTGTGATTAATTATTTTGACTACATCATATTTTTGTCTACCTAGTATTACCTATTGACAAAATGGATATAACATTGCATACTCATCTAACATCATGTAGGGAGACTATCGGCAAACTTGCCGCCAAAAGTTAAATTCAACATAATATTGCAATATTATGTACAAACGTCAAGTTGCTTAAAGTACACTATCTTTAAAGACTCACTAAATAATATACGATTAATATTTATTTTGAATAGAAGTACCATTGAACTTCCAACAGAGAGATGTTTAAAATGTTTAGTTCACACATGAAATTTATTAGCATATTATTTATGGTGATTATATGGATTTATGTTATTTCGGAAGATACAATATGGAATTTAAATTTATTTTCTACCCCATCAGAGATGATGCCCTCGCACTTACGAGGGTCACGCGACATCACCACACACACATACTCACGTTACACAAAGACTGGTGTTCCCGATCTTAAAACTAACGAAGTCATCATATACATTATCTCGCACTAATATGATAATCCGCATTAATAAGACAATAAAGCATCAAATCTGATTTGGAACTGGAGCTTAAACACACGGCTAACCAGTCTAAGTTGGTTCTCAGTGAACTGATGCTCGTGATCACTTGATATAAGGCGGTTCATCAATCATGAAGGCGAATTAAGAGTGGCATGATACTATCACGTTCAAATAAGCTGTCAGGTGAGATCCAACTAATGTCCCACTTATAGTCTATTTCAAAATTTCTAACCAAGATTTAAACTAGAAATTTGTAAATAAACTACAACGGGGACTTTGTCGGGATGCCATTTACATCTCTAGGTTCAACCCACAACCGCTTCAAATTTACCCCAACACAACATCACCTCACCTCTCTCGCTCCAAGTGTTACTAGCATCATATGTTAGTACGTACGTACCGATGTCTGACATTTCGAGGTGTACTCAACCATTGAGTAATGATGGTAAGGATGAGTTCAAAACCAGTAAGCAAACAAGCAAGTCAATCTCCACAATTGATTAGAGAACATGTGAACACCTGACAAAATCTGGAGCTGCAGCCAGTGCAATGCAAGCACGACCCGACACCCGCTGTTTCCTCTCCTTGGATCCTGAATCTCTCCGTGCATGCACATGCCATACTTTCCCCTGTCCCATTGCGCCCCAAAGTCGGATGGATTCATGTGCAAAAAATCGTTGTCGTGAGACCTGCGCACCGGTCTGCTAGACGGTATACTCCATGGATGTGCAAGGACAGGTACTGACTGGCACGACTCCACATGGCGCTGAAAATCTGAAACGGCGATGACTGGCGACGACGAGAAAAGCGGCCATGGCGATTTGCAGAGAAGCAAGGGGCCCTCTCCCGGCCTGATTTTACTTAACCAAAACCCAGCCCAGTCCTTATAAAGGCGCAGCATGTACTCGTCCCCACCACGCTCGCGTGCCATTGATCAATCTTATTGACACTTTGACGTGATGGAAAGGTGAAGGCAACGGCCAAATCTTTTCGAGCCGTCGCCGTCGAGCTGCTACCGCTTTGGAGGGGAACCGAGTTCCTCTTATGTACTGGAGATTTAGAGGTAGATGATGGACGAAGAAATAGTTTGATTCTTTCTCCTTCGCCCCGTATTCAAGCTATCACCATTCGAACGCACAGCTGGTTAATTCTGATCGAAATCCAGTTTGAGTTCATGGAGGTATGGAGAGAGACAGATCATCAAATCTCTGTATTCATGCTCTAGCTAGCTAACCTTTCTTGCCGAGACGTTTGCCCACGCCTAGGTACAAAACTAATCCAGTCATTTGGGCGTGTTTGATATCCGGCACCCATTTTACGTCTCCCTCGGACATGCTCTGGAGATTATGGTCCGTGCGAAACAAGCTCCGGACCATGGTCTTCACTTCCTATGGTAGCCTATCTGCCTACGAATGATTTTTCGGTTCAGCAGAGACACAAAATTCAGTGTGTTCGGTTGCATAGGAGTCCAATTGTAACCTCACCTTTGTCCATAGGATGATCTTATCTCTCACCTCTCCCCTACCACAACCAGCACCACCCAACCGTCCACGAAGCCGGATGCAAGCACTACCATGACGGCGCGCGAAAATAACACCATGGCGTTGCTCGCTACAGCTGTTACGGCCATGGATTATCACCTCTCACCTACCACAAACACGTCGTTATCCACCATGTCATCACCGGCGACGGTTGACCATGGCGGTTACCACCATAGATTAGCATCTCTTACCTCTCACCTACCAGTCTACCACAACCACACCGCCATTCTCGAAACCGGGCACAAGGCCTACCTGACGAGGGTTAACCTCGTCAATGCCCATGAGTATGGACTTGATTTTTTTTGGAAAGAGGGAGAGCTGGTGGTTTCGAAGATTTGTCAGACAAACTAGGTACCCGACAAAAAGTATATTGGATGCTAAAGTCATCGAGATTGTATTGGAATTATGGTTTGCAACAATGTGTGGCGTAGGTCTCAGAGTCCATCCCGGGTCGGTTACAATGACATATGCCGGTTTACCCGATTTGGCTAATACTTGCATAATTTCATCTAGTTTCTAGTCTTGGACTCTTCCTGGGATTCATACGACCATTCTTGGATCCGCAATAGGGTTGGTAATATCGCCTACCCAATATGGTATACCCATGTCACTACCACGACGCAGCGCGAAAATACCACCATTATACAACCACCCGTACAAATACCACTCTCGTAAGCTACTAGATGATCAAAATGGCAAGTGAGAGGTTGAGCAACATGATGATGAAATGGCGAACCGGTGAACAAGATGATCAAGAGGGAAAGTGAGGAGGTTGAACAATAGGTTACTATACACTTAAATGAAGTCCCACATGTGCAAAGTTATAGTATACTAACGAGTTTTTTATCTACCCGTCTATGTCGACCAAATCGAAAAACTTACAACATGAGAGTAGTGTGGAACGGTGAGGTGAGCTACTCCTCAAATAAAATTTCCAAGGAGCGACATTATGCGAAGAATTTAATGAAATTTGCTGGAAAAAAACTCCAAACATGAACATGGAATTTACGATTTATGGCTAGCGAAACTTGAAACCGAGTGTCGGAATGGACTCATATCATCGACACACATCTTTTTAGTGTACATTTTATGTTGAATTTAAGCATGGTTGTGTTTCTTAGAAGAGCGTGGGTGAAGGAGGAACACCCGTAATCGTCGCACTCACGCTAGCCCAGCCAAAAAGCCGCCAGGGAAAACTGCATCAGGAAACTGTAGACCTGATGCTTTTTCTCGTGCGGTGCATCGCTATTCACCGCGCCATCTCGTACATGGCAGAATGACTGAAACACCTTTATACCTGAAAGATGGCATATTATTTAGTGCCATGCACACATAAGGTGCAACACATATTTTATCGTGTTTCGTGCACCTATCGGTCGCAAAATAGATAATCGCAATTAGTGATAACGAATGAGTTTCTCTTTTGTATTTACATTGCACTTTCCATGTCATTAAGATATGAAAACTCATTTCATTAAGATATAAAATTATGCTACATTACAATCAATGAAGAATCTACTAACTATTTCTATTAGTGCTACTCAATTTCTTTTTTTCACTATGAATCGATCCAAAAATAAAATGAAATTGCATCGAATTTTTTTAAAAACATTGCAGCAAATCTTAATATGAAATCGGGGGGGGGGGGCACTTCCTAATGAAGTGTTCCTCTAATTAGGAAAAATCTCCTTTTTGTACTAGGAGTTCATGAGGGC
The DNA here is from genome assembly GCA_030979885.1 of Lolium multiflorum. Taxonomy (NCBI): domain Eukaryota; kingdom Viridiplantae; phylum Streptophyta; class Magnoliopsida; order Poales; family Poaceae; genus Lolium; species Lolium multiflorum. Next base: position 307,109,962 of record CM061750.1, read on the forward strand.
ATCTCTATTTTGGTTAGTTTTGTCATCCCCTTATACGAGATCTGCTCAACGCCGACCGCCGTGGAAATGCTTTTCATCCACCCCGCAATCTTAAGTTGACGACCTTGCCTCGGATATGCTCTTCACCGCGTGATCTGAGAAAGAGGTAAGAGAATTAGAATGTTAAAGGAACGAAAAAAACACAATCGGGGTTGGCTTGTAGATAGGATGTTGAACACACATGAGAGTTGGGAACGCCGGTGGAGGAATCGTGCACTTAGTGACGAGACAAACCGCGCCAAATCACCCGGCGAAGACAGCCCTCTTGCGCCTTTAGCTTGTGGGAACCAGAAGGAGAAGTTTTGAGTTCTTAGGGGACGGGAATGTGGAGATCGGTTTGGGTGGGAGATACAGGTGTGGGTGCGGAGGCATGGGATTGTTGGAAGTAGGTTTTAAGTAGAAAATAGGAGTGGGAGTTAGGGTCTGTTATGTGGCCCATTGCAAAAGTGGGTCGCGTTTGCAGAAGTGGCACATGGAGAGGCCCACAATTTTCTGTTTGACAACAAAATAAACATGACCGGTTTTGACAAAATGATGTTACTTAGAACACCAATTGCTTATTACTAATTAATAGAGTGCACCTGTTAATCATCAATAATCCAACATATATGTCATCTAACATAGCCCTAATTGCCTCTAGAGATTTGAACACAACCTCACATGTTCCCCTAATCTCCTGTAGTGAATGGCCAAGTCCTATTGTGGCTGCCAACATATATGTCATCTAGCATAGGCCTAATTGTCCCTACAGATTTCGACGCACCCTCACATGTTCCCCTAGTCGCATGTAGTGAATGGCAAGTCCTACTGTGGCTGACTCACTTTCTTCCATCTCCAACTCCTCATGTTCGGAGTAATCACTCACGTCTCCAATTTCCTTCCACATTTGGACCAATTCTCGTTGTAGTAGATTCGACTGTGGACGATCAATCTATAACAGAATTGACACCTCGAGGTTAAGAAGTGATAGTCGTAGAAACTACGGCTAATGTGCTTTCCCTAAAACACGACGAGTCTGCGTGAAAATCTGTTACACAAACATCTTCTTTTGTAGCGGTAATCCATAGGGACACCGTTGTAGTCTAGGTCATATATCCTATGCGGAATTGAATCTTCCAGTGGAAATACCAAATTATCGAAATAATTATCTTGGAAGCTTGGGGTATATGGATAATCAGAAACAACAAAATATTCAAGAATCAGACCTCACCTCAATGTTCAATAGTTGGTAGAAAATATACCTTCACAAGCTAAGGCAAATCAAATAAGCTAGGCAAACGAAATAAAGGGGTTAGCTATGCTGTGGGATTTTACCGAAGTGCAGTGCTAGAAATCCTCTGGAGGCTCCAAACTTTCCAGCCTCCTGCTTGCATGCGTGGCACGTGTCCACTTTCACCTAAAATTTAGACTTTGCTTCATCGCAGCAAAAAACCTCCCGCTTTTGCTTCATTGAAGCAAAAAATGGTTCGACTAAAATAGAAGGAGTGTTGCGACTCGTTCAGACTTTGTTTCATTGTAGCAAAAAAAAGTCCCGCTTTTGCTTCATTGAAGAAAAAAAAAAGGTTCACGTAAATACAAAAAAGAAAAAGACAAGTCGGACGGAGCAGGCCGGAGACTTGCCGGAGATTCACCAGAGACCTTGCCGGTGGGGGATGATGCGACCGGCAAAGTTGGTGCTGCAAGCCTGGGACGATGGTGCTACAAGCCGGGGCGACGGAGCTACCATCTGGTGGAGGCGGTGCTTCAAGGAGTGGGCATCAATGCTACGATGGTACAATATTGTTGCTTCAGTTGTTCCCCTATTCTGCGGCTTTAGTAGAAAAGTTTTGCTACAAGGTCTCCGGCGATGTTCTCCGACGAGGTCATGTTTTTAGTACAAATGCTGCAATGCTATAATACATATTATTTTTGCTACAATTGTTTTGTCATATTCCTACTTTATTACAAATATTTTGCTACGAGGTCTCCGGCAAAGTACGGTGTTGTGGCGAGGTCTCCAGCGAAGTACGGTGCTCTGGTGAGGTATCCAGCGAAGTACGGTGCTCCGGCGAGGTCCACAATCGAATGGTCTTTGTGTTTTTGTTTTTAGTCAAACCGTTTTTTTTTGCTTCAATTAAGAAAAAGCGAAGCTTTGTTTGCTTCAATGAAGCAAAAGTAAACTGAAAAGAGAACCCGATCTAACGACTCAGATTGATCAGATCCAACGGTGGATAATTCGGAGGTTGGGAGGGCTTATAGCTTCTGGATGATACCGAAGCAGCTCTCCTTCTAACACATATAAAAAAGCATGGGTAAGAGGTGCTTCCCGAGCTTTTTTCTTCAGCCCCAAACCTGTATCCTTTGAATACCCATTTCGTTTGTCGAAATTACACCCAAATGCCATCGTAAGCTAACCGGCCAGAGCCCAGATCCTACTCGTTTTCTTTCCTGGTCGAGCACGCCGCCGCCCTTTCCCGATGCCGCTTCGGCCTTCCGCCGCGGTGGACCGGTCTTCCTTGGCGCTGGCCCATTCCCTATGTACAAGTTTGAGCTTGTTCCCGTCTCGTGCCGCCCGATTCCCGCTGAGATCCTTCGGCCTGCATGACTCTTGCTTTCTGACTTGTCCTCGGCCGCTCGAACTCGTCCCATCCATGCTCGACCCCGACCGCTTGAGCTCGTCGCCAGCGCAGTCGTCCCCGACCACTCGAGCTAGTCCCCAGCCGTACTAATCGTACCCGCACGCTATTGCTTGTGCGGTATTGACTGAAGCAAGATTGAAGCGAATCGGACGATCGAGGCAAGACAGAGCACAGGTGGCGCGCCCAAAGGTGTTGGGCGCGCAACCATGCCTCTTTCTCAGCCTGTTGATCTCCTGGTGGCCCACTTCATCTTAGTTTGTTCGTCCCGAAATTTCTGAAGCATGTCCCCTGACCTTGCCCTTTTTGGAGTCCCGTAGCTCTTGTAATGTCAAAAACACTAAAAAGAGACGTTTTCGACCAAACAGAATTAGAATCTGAGGAGAGGGGATTGTTTAGAAAATCCCCTATAACATCAAACAAGATGGGAATAACATTATATAATATGGAAATATGTGGTAATATGTTGCAATAAAGTGCAAAGTTCATGTATGCATTTTACATGCATCAACATCCCCAAGCTTAACATATGCTCATCCTCAAGCATAAAGGTGATAAACCTAACATGGACTTTGGAGTTTATTGCATTGCTTCTATGTAATCATGCAAAGTCTTACAAGGTTCAGTCAATAAAGAAAAAAAATCAATATGAAGTATAAAGTGTTATCTCTTACATTAGCATAACAATAAATAGCATTGTAAAAAACATGAATAATAAGTGGTATGAATCATAAAGCATGCTTAGGAGAATCCTATATAATTGTTGGAAGACTCTTTGTCCTCTCTTTTCTTGGAAATTTCTTTTGACTCTTGAACACAAGAAAGTAAGCAGAGAATGTATGTGATAAACCTCCAACAAAATAAAAGGTAGAGAGAATAAAACAAGGTTTTGCGAAATGCAATTCATGTCAACAATAATAATAAGGATGGGGTACCATGCATCTCTTGTATAAAGATATCTATGCGTCATGTGTTTGACCTCTTATGAGTAAATGTTGCCTCATTTTCTTGATTGCTAAGGATTACACCTCTTGTTACTTAGCTCCAGTTTACCAAGACTTTTCAACACACATGTTTCAGCCAAGTATTGCAATGGGGTACCTTTATGCCACCTGTACAAAAGACCAAAGGAGATGGGTATCTCAACTATAGGTCATCCATACCGGGAAAACATGAACAACAGACGTTGAGCATCCTCTCTAACTCTCTCTCTCACTTTTTTCTCTAAATCTTTTTCTTTTCTTTTGTTTTCTTTCCTTTTTCCACTCTTTCTCTTTCAAGGTGGTCGAACAAAATTCTCAAGATTCTCAGAACCGTGCAGTGGGGATGGCAAGAGGCACAAATCTTACCTTGAATGCCAATGTGGTGGAAGAGGTGGATAATCAAGAATCATATAGGACCTCTTGGAGCATGAACTATCCAGAAGACTTGGAATATCACTACAATGACCATATGGCATTCCATCCCAGAGGCTTTTGGGTTGATCCATCCAAGGCAAAGGAAGACAACATCAAGAGGAACAACTCAAGCGGGTTCAAGAGCTTGGACAAAATATCAAGATCTTGCTTCAATTGTGGTGACAAGTTCCACTTCATCGCTGAATGCCCATATGAGAATAGAGAAACTCGTGGCGGGAGGCTCCTTCAAAAGAACAAGGGCAAAGATTCAAAGGCTCCCAACAAGAGGCCATTCATCAAGAATAAGAAGAACAAGAGGCCATCAAATATTGTGCTATTAACTCAAGAGGAGTATTCTTTCGAGGATAATGACAATGAAAGCGATGAAGAAGAAACCTCAAAGGAAGTGGCCGCTATTGCTACTACCTCCACTCCCTCTTCATACCTCTTTGAATCCCCCAATGAGAACCCTCACATCAAGAATGCACATTGCTTTATGTCAAGATCTTCCATGGATACATATATTGTGCTTGTTGGAGATATGCCCAAGAGGCAATAATAAAGTGGTTATTATAATATCTTTGTGTTTATGATAAAAGTTTGCATACCATGCTATAATTGTATTAACTGAAACATTGATACATGTGTTAGTCCTTCGAATTGCTATAAGCTTTCTATATAGTTGCCTTAGTCCTTCGACCATGAGATCATGTAAATCACTTACACCGGAAGGGTACTTTGATTACATCAAACGCCATTGCGTAAATGGGTGGTTATAAAGATGGGATTAAGTATTTGGAAAGTGTGAGTTGAGGCATATGGATCAATAGTGGGATTTGTCCATCCAGATGAGGATATACTCTGGGCCCTCTCGGTGGAATGTCATCTGATTAGCTTGCAAGCATATGAATGGTTCATAAGAGATGGCATACCACGGTACGAGTAAAGAGTACTTGTCGGAACGAGGTTGAACAAGGTATGGAGATACCGATGATCGAACCTACAAGTAAAAAATATCGCGTGACAAAGGGAATCGGCATCGTATGTAAATGGTTCAATCAATCACTAAGTCATCGTTGAATATGTGGGAGCCACTATGGATCTCCAGATCCCGCTATTGGTTATTGCTCGGAGAGGAGTCTCGACCATGTATGCATAGTTCGCGAACCGTAGGGTGACGCGCTTAAGGTTCGATTTCGCATAAGTAGATTTGAATATGGTATGGAGACAAAGTTTGTTCGGAGTCTCGGATGTGATCCAGGATGTCACGAGGAGGTCTGGAATAGTCCAGAATAAGATTCATATAAGGAAGATTTCTGTTTCGGAAAAGTTCGGGATTTTTCCGGTGGTTGTGGAAGGTTCTAGAAGGTTCCGGAGGGGTCCACCATGGGGCCCGCGACCTAGGAGGGCTAGCATGGGCCGAGGGATGCTCCCTGGCCTAATGGGCCGGGGCACTTGCCCCCAAGGCCTAGGCCGGCCAACCCCTAGGGTTTCCCTGGGGATCAACTGGGGGAACCCTCGCCCCTTGGCCACCGCCCCTAACCTAGATGGGATGGGGGCCACCCACCGACCTGGCCCCCTATATAAAGAGGGTAGGGGTGGCCGGCCACCACCCCATCATTGCCCCTCCACCGCCTCTCCTCCATACCCTCCTTAGGCGAAGCCTGCAGTTTTCTTCCTCCACTACCACCACCACGCCGTCGTGCTGCTGGAACTTGGAGGAGATCTACCACACCTCGCTGCCCGCTGGAACGGGAGAGGAAGGAGCTTCATCGACACCGTACGCGCGACCGAGTACGGAAGTGCTGCGGATTGCGCACACGATCGTCTACACCAACAACGAGATTAATCTCGTAGGCTTTGGAATCTTCGAGGGCTAGTCTCATCTCCATCTCGTTGCTTCGATCTTGTAGATTAGATCTTGGGTGTTCCATAGATTAGATCTGTTGGTTTTATTCGTCGTGCGGTAGGAAATTTTTTGTTTTCTATGCAACGAACCCCATCAGTGCTATCAACTCAACAAGAATATACTTCCGATGATGATGATGATGAAGAAGAAGATGATGATGGTGAAGATGAAAATACCAATGGGTTGGTTGACCTTGCCTCCATCTTTACTACCTCTTCATCACCAATTGAATCCCCCAATGAGGATATTCACATCAAGGAAGCAAATTGCTTCATGGTTAAATCTTCTGAGGTGCCATCGCCTACCCCTTCTATGCCTAACTTGCCAAATACGTTAGGGGTTGATCATGCTAGTTTAAAAATTAAACAAGAAATACTTGATTTCGATGAGTTCATCTTAAACTTGAAAGGTTATAACAAAAAGCTTGTTGGGGCTCTCATGTCTCGTCTAGCTCATCTAGAAGATATCCTTGATAAAAAAATGTCAAATCGAGAGGGAGGACTCTCTTGAAATTGCCTCGTTATAAATTCCCTTGAAGAGTGAACACTCTCTCCTCACCAAGTCACATGAGAAACTTCAAATTAGGCTTGCTAAATATGATGTGCCCACTTCTTCTACCTCTACTTGTGATCATGCAAATATTATTGAGGAAAATGCTAGGTTGAAGGATGAACTTGCCAGGTCCTCCTCTCCCCAAAGTAAGCAATATTTGGATGACCTCTTGAGTAAGCAAATGTCAAACAATGGGAAGGAGGGCATTGGCTATGGGTTCAAGGCAAAGAAGTCAAACAAGAAGAAGGCCAAGCCTGCACAAGAAAGGAAGAAGGTTGTCAATGGTGGTGATGCCTCAAAAGGCAAAGTCACTAATGATGATCATGCGGGAATTGCTAATCCTCACTATGTTTTATTAAAAGATTATTATGGTGACATCTATGTAAAATATGTTGGTCCTTATGATGGTTATATTGCTTGGTCTATTTGGGTCCAAAAGACCCTTGTTGCTAACAAAAGAGACCCATTGAAAAATGGGTACCTAAATCCAAGAATTAATCTCATGTAGGACTATGCCACCGGCGGATCAAAATGGGTGCTTGATAGTGGAAGCACAAGTCATATGACCGGCGGCAAGGATCTGTTCTAGGAGTTGAGGCCCAAAATTAATCAAATCATTGTCTTCTTTGGCGATAATTCAAAATCCGAGATATTGGGTTTTGGCAAGGTTGTGGTTGCACACAACATTACTCTTGTGGATGTCATGTTTGTCAAAACCCTTGGTTATCATTTGTTGTCCATTTTGGCCTTGGCAAGATGGGTTTCGCCATCTTTATTGATAAATATATTGTGGTCCTCTTGTGAAGCAAGACTCTAAAAGTCGCTTTCGTTGGGTATCGTGAAAACAACTTGTATGTGGTGGACTTTTCAGGGGACACCACTTCAAGTGCAATATGCCTATTCGGAAAGACGGACGTGGGTTGGTAGTGGCATCACCGCTTGGCCTATGTCAACATGAGAACTTTGCAAATTCTTCACAAGGGGAACCATATTGTGAGACTAAGGACATTGTTTCTTTTGCCAAATATCGTGTTTGCAGGGATTGTGTTGAAGGAAAAATGCATGACTCTCCGCATCCAAGCAGGACTATTATCTCTTCCAAGAGGATCTTGGAGCTCCTTCTCGTGGAACTCTTTGTACCTACAACTCATGCAAGTCTTGGTGTGAAGAAACGTTGGTTGGTGATTGTTGATGACTATTCAAGATATACTTGGGTCTATTTCATCAAGATGGAGGATGAGACTCAACAATTCTTCATCGATTTTGCCATCAAAGTACAACGTCAACACAATGTTCCTATATTGGGAATAAGAAGTGACAACGGCTCCGAGTTCAAGAACTACACACTCAATGATTTTCTTAGTTATGAGGGGATAAGACATCAATATTTCGCTGCATACACCCCTCAATAAAATGGTGTTGCAGAGAGGAAGAATCTGACTCTTATGGATATGGCAAGGTCTATGATGGCGGAGTATAAATCCCGCTACAACTGTTGGGTCGAAGCCATCTCCACCCTATGCCATTCTTCAAATCGGCTCTATCTCCGTAAGGACTTGAAAAAGACTCCATATGAAATTCTCACCGGGAACAAGCCTAATATCCCCTACTTCAAGGTGTTCGGGTGTAAGTGTTTCTATAAAATCAAAGGACTTCGTTTGTCTAAAGTTGAACCTAAAGCTTTGGAGGGTATATTTGTTGGTTACGGTGCCGAATCCCACACTTATAGAGTCTTTGACAAAGCCTCCAGGCTAATCATTGAATCTTGTAGTGTCGAATTCATAGAAAATGATGGCTCCCAAGTGGGGCAAGCTGATGTTTGTGCAGATGATGAAATACCTTAAGGGTGTGTTTGGTAGGTCGGTTCACCACAGATTGTCTTTCTCAGATGAGACATGCCCACCCTATACAAGTTGGATCCAGAATTTGCCATGTGTTTGGTGGGTCGGGTGCCTTCAACCATGCTATGACAAGAAGCTGTTTGGTGGCCAGTGATGCGTTCAACCAGGCTGAGGTTCTAGTTTTACAGAAAATCCCATGAAAAGAAAACGAAAAAAGCAATCGAGTCCCTATACGTAAAAAAACAAAAGCAATCGGGTCCCTAGCTTGACGTGGCGGCGCTGGCCTGTGTCCATGGCGTGGCGGCGCTGGCCAGCGTCGGTGAGGTGGCGGCGCTGGCCGGCGTCGGTGAGGCGGTGGCACAGGACGAAGTCGGGGAGGCGGCGGCATTGTCCTGTGTTTGTGGCCATGACGGCGTGGCGGCGCTGGTCCGTCGGTCGCGGAGCTGTGGCGTCGGGCGGCGCACAGGACGGCGTCTGGAAGGCGGCCGCGCAGGACGGCGTCTGGGAGTCGTCGTGCAGGCCGGCGTCTGCGAGGCGGCGTGCAGGCTCGGTGACGGGGCAACGGGCGCGAAGTGCGGGGTGAGAGAGAGAGTGGGGGGAATGAGGCGTGCGGGTGGGGGTCAGGGGGTGTGCGGGTGACGCTACAGTGTTTTGCGGGGACGAGGTCAGCCATGCCGACTTGCGAAGCTCGATTTTTGCTTCTCAACCGGGCAGGGCTGAGGGCCTCTTTTCGCATGAGGTGGGCACTGCCCAGTTAGACCGAGCCGGTCTACCAAACAACAAAAGGTGGGAAATATGGGATGAGAGGGGAAAATCTGTGTCCACTCAGGCTAACAAACACACCCTAAGAAGCCATAGTGAGAATGGGTGTGGGATTTTTCCGCCCCATTGAGGGACACGTTGCGTCTCGGGAAAGACTAGCTCTACTATTGTGGAGCCCTCATCCTCACAACACCAACAAACTCCAAATCTTGAAGCCAATGATGCACCAACCCAAGAACAAGCACAAGACCCTTCCTCTAGTGAGCAAGATCAAGGACAAGATCAATCAAGGAATGATGATGGTGGTTCACCAAGTGATGTCCAAGATCAAGCTCATGATGGTGAGCAAACTCAAGAAATTGAGCAAGCTCAAGTTGATGGTCAAGACGGGGATTCAAACGATCAAGTTGATCAAGTGATCCCTCCAAGGACTAGAAGGTCCAAGAAAGAGATTGAAGCCCGTCGCCTTGTTAGAATAGAAAGAACCTTGGAACTTCTTGAACACACTCATGAGAAGGTTCTTGGTGATGTAAGAGCAAAAGTGTCCACTGATGGCGTGTAACTCACACGTTCGTTGGGAACCCCAAGAGGAAGGTATGATGCGCACAGTAGCAAGTTTTCCTCAGAAAGAAACCAAGGTTTAATCGAACCAGGAGGAGCCAAGAAGCACGTTGAAGGTTGATGGTCGCGAAATGTGATGCGGCGCAACACCAGGATTCCGGCGCCAACGCGGAACTGCACAACACAACCAAAGTACTTTGCCCCAACGAAGCAGTGGGAGGTTGTCAATCTCACCGGCTTGGTAACAAAGGATTAAACGTATCGAGTGGAAGATGTTTGCAAAGAAAACAAGAAAAACAAGTAGATTGTATGCTATGTAAAGAATAGGACCGGGGTCCACAGTTCACTAGAGGTGTCTCTCCCATAAGATAAAGCATGTTGGGTGAACAAATTACAATCGGGCAATTGACAAATAGAGAAAGGCATAACAATGCATATACATGATATGATAAATATAGTGAGATTTAATCCGGGCATTACGACAAAGTACATAGACCGCCATCCAATCATCTATGCCTAAAAAGTCCACCTTCAGTTATCATCCGAACCTCCGTATTAAGTTGCAAAGCAACACAATTGCATTAAGTATGGTGCGTAATGTAATCAACAACTACATCCTTAGACATAGCATCAATGTTTTATCCCTAATGGCAACAAACATCACAACCTTAGAACCTACTGTCACGATCCCAGATTCAATGAAGGCATGAACCCACTATCGAGCATAAATACCCCCTCTTGGAGTTAAGAGCAAAAACTTGGCCAGAGCCTCTACTAATAACGGAGAGCATGCAAGATCATAAACAACACATAAACAATAGATTGATAATCACCATAATCATAGTACTCTCTATCCATCGGATCCCGACAAACACAACATATAGTATTACATATAGATGATCTTGATCATGTTAGGCAGCTCACAAGATCCAACAATGAAGCACAACAAGGAGAAGGCGACCATCTAGCTACCGCTATGGACCCATGGTCCAGGGGTGGACTACTCACTCATTACTCCGGAGGCGACCATGGCGGTGTAGAGTCCTCCGGGAGATGAATCCCTCTCCCAGGGTGCCGGAGGCGATCTCCGAATCCCCGAGATGGGATTCGGCGGCGGCGTCTCTGTAAGGTTTTCCGTATCGTGGCTCTCGACTGGGGGTTTCGCGACGGAAGCTTTAGGCGGAGGGTCAACGCGGGGGCCACACGAGGGCCCAGAGGTAGGTCGGCGCGGCCGGGCCTGGGCCGCGCGGCCGCCTCGTGGCCCCACTTCGTTATCTTCTTCGGTCTTCAAGCTTCGTGCAAAAATAGGACCCTGGGCGAAAGTTTCGTCCAATTCGAGAATATTTCTTTACTAGGATTTCAAACCAAAAACAGAAAAAGAACTGCTCTTCGGCATCTTGTTAATAGGTTAGTTCCAAAATGCATAAATATGACATATAATGTGCATAAAACATGTAGGTATCATCAATAAAGTAGCATGGAACATAAGAAATTATCGATACGTTAGACGTCAGCATCCCTAAGTGTTCGTCGTCCCGAGAGGTAAAACGATAACAAAGATAATTTAAAGTGACATGCCATCATAATCTTGATCATACTATTTGTAAACATATGTAATGAATGCAGCGATCAAAGCAAAGGTAATGACATGAGTAAACAACTGAATCATAAAGCAAAGACTTTTCATGAATAGTACTTCAAGACAAGCATCAATAAGTCTTGCATAAGAGTTAACTCATAAAGCAATAAATCAAAGTAAAGGTGTTGAAGCAACACATAGGAAGATTAAGTTTCAGCGGTTGCTTTCAACTTATAACATGTATATCTCATGGATATTGTCAACATAAAGTAATATAACAAGTGCAATATGCAAGTATGTAGGAATCAATGCACAGTCACACAAGTGTTTGCTTCTTAAGGTGGAAGGAGATGGGTAAACTGACTCAACAATAAAAGTAAAAGAATGGTCCTTCAATGAGGAAAGCATCGATTGCTGTATTTGTGCTAGAGCTTTTATTTTGAAAACATGAAACAATTTTGTCAACGGTAGTAATAAAGCATATGAGTTATGAAAATTATATCTTACAAGTTGCAAGCCTCATGCATAGTATACTAATAGTGCCCGCACCTCGTCCTACTTAGCTTGGACTACCGGATCTTTGCATGCCATGTTTCAACCAAGTGTCACAAAGGGGTACCTCCATGCCGCCTGTACAAAGGTCTAAGGAGAATGCTCGCATTTCGGATTTCTCGCTTTTGATTATTCTCAACTTAGACATCCATACCGGGACAACATGGACAACAGATAATGGACTCCTCTTAAATGCATAAGCATGTAGCAAAGTTATTATTCTCATATGAGATTGAGGATATATGTCCAAAACTGAAACTTCCACCATGGTTCATGGCTTTAGTTAGCGCCCAATGTTCTTCTCTAACAATTTTGCATGCTCCAACCACTAAAATGATAGACCTTCAGACAAGACGGACATGCATAGCAACTCACATGATATTCAACAATAATTGATGGCGTTCCCAAGCATGGTTATCGCACAACAAGCAACTTAATAAAATATAAGGTGCATAAGTACATATTCAATACTACGATAGTTTTTAAGGCTATTTTGTCCCATGAGCTATATATTGCAAAGGTGAATGATGGAATTTTTAAAGGTAGCACTCAAGCAATTTACTTTGGAATGGCGGAGAAATACCATGTAGTAGGTAGGTATGGTGGACACAAATGGCATAGTAGTTGGCTCAAGGATTTTGGATGCATGAGAAGTATTCCCTCTCGATACAAGGTTTAGGCTAGCAAGGTTATTTGAAGCAAACTCAAGGATGAACAGGTGCAGCAAAACTCACATAAAAGACATATTGTAAACATTATAAGACTCTACACTGTCTTCCTTGTTGTTCAAAACTCAATACTAGATATTATCTAGACCTTAGAGAAACCAAATATGCAAATCAGATTTTAGCAAGCTCTATGTATTTCTTCATTAATGGGTGCAAAGCATATGATGCAAGAGCTTAAGCATGAGCACAACAATTGCCAAGTATCACATTATCCAAGACATTTTAGAATTACTACATGTAGCATTTTCCAATTCCAACCATATAACAATTTAACGAAGAAGAAACTTCGCCTTGAACATTATGAGTAAAGCCTAAGGACACATGTGTCCATATGCAACAGCGGAGCGTGTCTCTCTCCCACAAAGTGAATGCTAGGATCCATCTTATTCAAACAAAAACAAAAACAAAAACAAAAACAAACCGACGCTCCAAGTAAAGAACACAAGATGTGACCGAATAAAAATATAGTTTCAGGGAGGAACCCGATGATGTTGTCGATGAAGAAGGGGATGCCTTGGGCATCCCCAAGCTTAGACGCTTGAGTCTTCTTAGAATATGCAGGGGTGAACCACGGGGTCATCCCCAAGCTTAGAGCTTTCACTCCTCTTGATCATAGTATATCATTATCCTCTCTTGACCCTTGAAAACTTCCTTCACACCAAACTTCAAGCAAACTCATTAGAGGGTTAGTGCATCATTAATAATTCACTCATTCAGAGGTGACACAATCATTATTTTCACTTCTGGACATTGCATAATGCTACTGGACATTAGTGGATCAAAGAAATAAATCCAACATAGCGAAAGAGGCAATGCGAAATAAAAGGCAGAATCTGTCAAAAACAGAACAGTCCGTAAAGACGAATTTAGAGATGGCACCAGACTTGCTCAAATGGAAAAACTCAAAACTAATGAAAGTTGCGTACATATCTGAGGATCACGCTCGTAAATTGGCAGATTTTTTCGAATTTTCTACAGAGAATTGTGCCCAGATTCGTGACAGACAGCAATGCTGTTTCTGCGCAGCAATCCCAAATATAACATCAACTTTGACATAGAAACTTTACTTGGCACAAAAACATGATAAGGAGAGGTTGCTACAGTAGTAAACAACTTCCAAGACTCAACAAAACAAAAAATTGCTGTAGGTAAAAACATGGGTTGTCTCCCATAAGCGCTTTTCTTTAACCTAGGCGCAGAAAGTGCAAATCAAGTATTATCGAGAGATGGTGCATTGACGTTCTTACCAGAGGCTTTGAGCCTACTCTTCTTACTTTTTGGTTTAGGGAATACATGGCCACATCCTGGTGTAGAGGTAAAATTTAGAGTGCCCTTCCCCATATCTATGATTGCTTCCATGAGTTTCAACAGGGATCTTCCAAGCGTAATTTGTCCTGTCCCTACACATTCAATGACAAGATAATCGGTGGATACCGTTCTTCCAAGAAAGGTTGTGAAAACACCTTCAGCTATTCCCTTAGGAATTATAACAGAATTATCAGTAAGAGTTATTCCTTCTACTCCTTCAGTAAGTTCCCAAAGTGGCAACGATTCATAAATGCTTTTAGGCATAAGGCAGAATTCGGACATAATATCACAGCGGGCATAAAAAAATTCATCACAAATGGTAACTTTTATAGTAGGCACCCACATTGAAGGTTCAAAGCTTAGTGGAACATAATCATAAAATTCACGAATATGGTTGTACCCTTCTTTTAAACAAGATATATTTGTTTCGAGAGTGTTCAATCTATCAAGAATGCTAGCTAGAGATAAATCAAAGTTACTAGCAGAGCCAGATGATGTGACTAATTTTTTTATGGCATTAAAAGCTTGATCTCCATCACAATGGAGGAAATCTCCTCCTACTACAACATCTAGGGCGTATCTATAACGAAGAGTAAGACCAAAATAAAAGTTACTAAGAAGCAAACTTAGAGGTATTTTAGGTTCAGTTCTACTATATGAATCAAAAATTCTAGACCAAGCTTTCTCAAAACTCTCCTCACCCCCTTGTTTAAAGGTAAAGATCGATTCCTCAGGTGATAGAGTAACAACTACAGGACTAGTCATGATAATAAAATAAATGCGAGTAACTAATTTTTTTGGTGTTTTTGATATAGAGAGCAAGACAGTAAATAAAGTAAAACTAGCAACTAATTTTTTTGTATTTTGATTTAGTGCAGCAAACAAAGTAGTAAATAAAATAAAGCAAGACAAAAACAAAGTAAAGAGATTGAGAAGTGGAGACTCCCCTTGCAGCGTGTCTTGATCTCCCGAACGGCGCCTAAAAGAGCTTGATGGCGTGTAACTCACACGTTCGTTGGGAACCCCAAGAGGAAGGTATGATGCGCACAGAGTTTTTCCCTCGAAAGAAACCAAGGTTTAATCGAACCAGAGGAGCCAAGAAGAACGTTGAAGGTTGATGGTCGCGAAATGTGATGTGGCGCAACACCAGGGATTCCGGCGCCAACGCGGAACCCGCACAACACAACCAAAGTACTTTGCCCCAACGAAACAGTGAGGTTGTCAATCTCACCGGCTTGTAACAAAGGATTAAACGTATCGAGTGGAAGATGTTTGCAAAGAAAACAAGAAACAAGTAGATTGTATGCTATGTAAAGAATAGGACCGGGTCCACAGCTTCACTAGAGGTGTCTCTCCCATAAGATAAAGCATGTTGGGTGAACAAATTATCGGGCAATTGACAAATAGAGAAAGGCATAACAATGCATATACATGATATGATAAATATAGTGAGATTTAATCCGGGCATTACGACAAAGTACATAGACCGCCATCCAACTGCATCTATGCCTAAAAAGTCCACCTTCAGTTATCATCCGAACCCCTCCGTATTAAGTTGCAAAGCAACGACAATTGCATTAAGTATGGTGGTAATGTAATCAACAACTACATCCTTAGACATAGCATCAATGTTTTATCCCTAATGGCAACAGCACATCACAACCTTAGAACCTCTGTCACGATCCCAGATTCAATGAAGGCATGAACCCACTATCGAGCATAAATACCCCCTCTTGGAGTTAAGAGCAAAAACTTGGCGAGCCTCTACTAATAACGGAGAGCATGCAAGATCATAAACAACACATAAACAATAGATTGATAATCACCATAATCATAGTACTCTCTATCCATCGGATCCCGACAAACACAACATATAGTATTACATATAGATGATCTTGATCATGTTAGGCAGCTCACAAGATCCAACAATGAAGCACAACAAGGAGAAGGCGACCATCTAGCTACTGCTATGGACCCATGGTCCAGGGGTGGACTACTCACTCATTACTCCGGAGGCGACCATGGCGGTGTAGAGTCCTCCGGGAGATGAATCCCCTCTCCGGCAGGGTGCGGAGGCGATCTCCGTAATCCCCCGAGATGGGATTCGCGGCGGCGGCGTCTCAAGGTTTTCCGTATCGTGGCTCTCGGTGCTGGGGTTTCGCGACGGAAGCTTTAAGTAGGCGGAGGGTCAACGCGGGGGCCACACGAGGGCCCAGAGGTAGGTCGGCGCAGCCAAAGCCTGCCGCGCCGGCCTGCCCTCGGCGCCTCGTGGCCCCACTTCGTTCTCTCTTTCTGGAAGCTTCGTGCAAAAATAGGACCCGGGCGAAAGTTTCGTCCACTTCCGAAATATTTCTTTACTAGGATTTCTAAACCAAAAAAAAAATGCAACTGGCTCTTCGGCATCTTGTTAATAGGTTAGTTCCAGAAAATGCATAAATATGACATATAATGTGCATAAAACATGTAGGTATCATCAATAAAGTAGCATGGAACATAAGAAATTATCGATACGTTGGAGACGTATCATCCACAATAGGAGACAATTGGCTAACTTTAGCAATCATCATGCTTATATCTCCTTGGTGGAACCAAAGAAAGTTTTTGAAGCTCTTGAAGATCCGGATTGGTTGGATGCTATGCATGATGAACTCAACAACTTCAAGCACAACAAAGTGTGGACCTTAGTAGTGAAGCCAAAGGTGTGCTGCAATGTTATAGGCACTAAATGGATTTTCAAGAACAAGCAAGATGAGAATGGAATTATTGTGAGGAACAAAGCAAGATTGGTAGCTCAAGGTTTCACCCAAATTGAAGGAATTGACTTTGGTGAAACTTATGCTCCCGTGGCTCACCTTGAGTCCATCCATATCCTTCTTGCATATGACTCAAATCATAACTTTAAGTTGCAGCAAATGGATGTGAAAAGTGATTTCTTAATGGTCCTTTGCATGAAGAGGTTTATGTTAAGCAACCCCCGGGGTTTGAGGATCCCAACTTCCCTAACCATGTCTATAAGCTTGATAAAGCACTTCATGGTCTCAAACAAGCTCCTAGAGCTTGGTACGAGCACTTTAAAGAACTTTTGTTAGATCGTGGGTTTGATGTTGGGCTAATCGATCCCACTCTTTTTACTAAGAGGGTCACCGAGGAGCTTTTCCTTTGCCAATTATAAGTTGAAGATATTGTCTTTGGCTCTACTAACAAAGTTTTCAATGATGAGTTTTCAAAGCTTATGACCTACAGGTTTGATATGTCTATGATGGGAGAGATGAGGTTTGTTCTTGGTTTTGAGATCAAGCAATTGAGAGAAGGTACTTTCATCAGTTAAGCAAAATATCTCCAAGACATGCTTAAAAGGTTCAAGATGAAGGACATGAAGGGACTAGCCACTCCAATGGTTACCAAATTTCAACTTGCACTAGATCCCAATGGTAAAGATGTGGATCAAAAGGTATATCGCTCCATGATTGGATCCTTGCTTTACCTTTGCGCATCTAGACCGGACATAGTGTTGAGTGTTGGTGTGTGTGCAAGATATCAAGCTTCTCCTAAAGAGGCCACATGATGTCTCTCAAAAGAATCTCTTGATATTTGGTTGATACCCCAAGATATGGTATTTGCTATCCTAAAGGCCCAAGTTTCTATCTTAGTGGATACACGGATGCAGATTGGGCGGGGGACAAGGATGATAGGAAATTAACCTCCGGGGCATTCCAATTTCTTGGTAGGTCCTTGTTGTGTTGGTCTTCTAATAAGCAAAATTGTATATCTCGCCACCGCCAAAGTTGAGTATGTTGCCGCTGCAAGGGGATGCACTCAATTGTTATGGATCAGGCAAACTTTAAAGGAATACAGTGTCACTTATGACAAAGTGCCTCTTTTTATGTGACAATGAAGGTGCCATCAAGATTGCCTATGATCCGGTGCAACATTCAAGAACAAAGCATATTGAGATCCAGAATCATTTCATAAGGGATCATGTTGTCTGTGGTGATATTGAGCTATGCTATGTTCCAACCAAAGACCAACTCGCCGATATATTCATGAAGCCTCTTGATGAAGCAAGGTTTTTCTATTTGAGGAATGAGCTAAATATCATTGATTCAAGGAGTATAGCTTGACCATCTTGCAAACACACCTTCTTCTCAAAACTCTATTTGGTTTAGATGTGGGCATGGCGATAGGGGGAGTGCGGGTTAAATTATTGAGCTATCCCTCCCCCCATAATGACAATAGTAATAAATCATTCTCTTTATATCATGTGCTGATATGTGAGCTTCAATGACGAGTATATCTTCGCGGTGCCATACCATAAGACTCATACATGGTGGCCTAGGACACTGCCCTCTTCGTTGTGAAGAGTTGGTTTTACTTGGATTTTGTCAAGATTTATTTGCCATCTTTGCGTTATCATGGGAAATCACTCATGTTTGGACTTTACTTGCTAGTCTTGCAAACTTGAGTGATCATGTACCATCTACAATTTGAGCTCTCTAAACCCAAGCCTTTCCTCATCTATAACCATTTCCATCCTGCACACAAATCTTTTTTGCTAACACTTGGTTAAGGCGTTGGACTGATATTGCTGGCTTCCCATCTTGTTAGTAAATTTGACAGTTATACATGATATGATATCCAATGTATTATCTCATATATGGGTGTGTTCAAATAACTAAACTTGATGGGTCAGATATTGATGCGCGTAAATGTACACGTCCGTTGGGAACCCCAAGAGGAAGGTGTGATGCGCACAGCAGCAAGTTTTCCCTCAGAAAGAAACCAAGGTTATCGAACCAGTAGGAGCCAGCAGACGTGAAGGTTGTTGGTGGAGGAATGTAGTGCGGCAACACCAAGAAACCGGCGCCAACGTGGAACCTGCACAACACAATCAAAGTACTTTGCCAACGTAATGGAGGTTGTCAATCTCACCGGCTTGTTTAAAACAAAGGATTAAGCGTATCGAGTGGAAGATGGTGTTTGTTTGCAAAGAACAGTAAAGGCAGTAGAATGTATTTAGATGTAAAAGAATGGACCGGGGTCCACGGTTCACTAGTGGTGTCTCTCCAAAGATAACTAACATGTTTGAACAAATTACAGAGCAATTGACAAATAAAGATTCAATACATATCAACGATGATTACTATGTGATTTAATCAGGGCATTACGACAAAGTACATAGACCGCTATCCAGCATGCATCTATGCACTACAAGAAAAGTTCTGATAGACAACGTCTCAAAATCGGGCTTTTAAACCTATGGGCTAGATATATTTGTTGTGGAAGCTCGTCAGTAAAAGTCCAACGACGTTTTTTTTCGGCTGGGCGCCTTCCGCCACGGAAAATCGGACCGTTGCAAGTGTTCGGAGCCCTGACCGCGACGTCGTGCAACCGACACGTGGCGAGACGTGGCTAACGGCGTTAACCCACCTCCCCGTGGTAGATGGTAGGCCCACACGAGGCTGCCACGTCTTACCGGGCCAGCCGACATAGTTTGACCGGTCAACTATATAGCTGGGCGGGTCCATTAGTTACGTGGGCCGAGCCTAACCTCTAGGTTGATGGTCAAAACTTAAATGGGCCAGCCCATTTCCACCTAAAGAATCGGGCCCCCCAAGAGCAGCGGGCCAAAAACACAGTGTGGGTCCACTTTCTGTTAAAGTGCCGCCCATTTAGTGTGTGGGTCCACATATAGCAAGTGGGCCAAAAACACGGTGGTCCCACTTTCCACTTAAGGGACGGCCCATTTAGTATGTGGGGTCCACCATATAGCAAGTGGTGGCCCAACAAGATAGTGGTAGGGCCAAAACACAGGGTCCCACTTTCTCAAAGGGCCCCCCATTTGGTGTGGTCCACCATATAGCAAGTGGTAGGCCCAACAAGATAGTGGGGCGGGAGTGGGTCCCACCTTCTGTTAAAAGGCCGCCCATTTAGTATGTGGGGTCCACCATATAGGAAATGGTCGCCAACAAGATAGTGGGCGGCCAAAACACAGTGGGTCCCACTTTCCCGGCTAAAAGGCCGCCCATTTAGTATGTGGGGTCCACCATATAGCAAGTGGCCGGCCAACAAGATAGTGGGCACCAAAAACACAGTGGGTCCCACCTTTAAAGGCCGGCCCATTTACCACGTGGGACCACCATATAGCAAATGGTGCCCAACAAGATAGTGGCCGGCCCAATAAGCATGTGGATCCCACCGTCCCACCTCAAGTGGGCCGGCCAATCATTGTAGTGCCCTACTTGTTTGACTAGTCAACTTGCATTAAATTTCATGAGCCTAAAATCTGATATCAATGATACACACAATTACATACACAAATAAAACAAGTAGGAAAATTAGCAATTAATGTGCCCAAATAAAAAAATTACATAGAATCATTGAGAACTTCTATTAGCATCATCAATAACACGTTGACATTTGGCAATCGCCTTGATTGAATCTTGTGTACTCTTTGTCAACATATCAGCTACAGATCTTAAAGCAGCAATACCATGTCTTTTATAAAGTACAGCCTTGAGATATTTTTGTTTGATGAAAGTAATGGTCTAGGTTGACGGCTATGAGAAGATGCATCGGAAAATATAGAACTTTTTGTGGGCCTCACTTCTAATGAAGATTGCTTCATCACAAGCATTGATAATAATGCAAAAAGAGTTAAACGATGAACTATGCAAACATTTATTAATGTAGATATAAGATAATAACAAGTTGCATAAATAAGACAATCTATGGAACTTGTACTAAGCACAAACTTACATCATAATGTTGCACAGGGTTGCTACAGATCCTTTTTTGGCGACTATCTTCTAATGATGACTGCTTCATTAAAACTGCATTCTGGTAACATTGCAAACATAGTTACAACAATTAACTATTCAAACATGTATTACGCAATGTAGAGATCAGATAACAGCATGTAGCAGAAATAAGCACAAGATAAGATAAGATGCATGTACTAAGCACATCCTTCTCTTGCGTGCACTAGTCGTGGTCAACATGCCTGTCATTTTAGGTTCAGCCATCAAGTGAAATGCTAATCCTCCTGCTCCATTGTCCTTAATCTGTGTTTAGATATCACATTTAAGACCAAGTCACCTGGTTTCAAATAACAAAAAACGTGAGCTGCCAAATGAATAAGCCAATATTTACAAGATATCAGATTAAAACCAACTAGATGTTGCTTTGCATGAGATACGAATTTCATTCTGATTTAGAGTAGGGTAATGCCAAGGTTTTCCACATAAAGTAAGCCATTAAAATGTACATAAAACATCACAAATCAGCTTTCTCAAGACAAGCATATCAAATAGAGAAACATAGTAAAGCATGAATGGCATGCTATGGCAGGTTCCAAGTGTTAATCTCTTGCATAAGGAACAATGCATATAGGTTATAGATAATAACGGGAAGTAAACTACCAAAATTACCAACCAAGAACTCAGATTCCAACCTTCCTAGCGTCCCGCTGTTAATGTTGGATGTTCTAATAAGTGGTTCGCATGATCAAACCCTAGGAAAAATAACATTGACACTACGATAATACAAAGACCGGACATGCACGCAAGCAATAACTATATAAGCTAAAGACGAGTATAAGACAAGCGATTGGAAATGCACGTAGCATGATTATAAAAGAGTGTGAGAATAAGACACGAGAAACATTAGGTGAGCTAATGACGTGGTATAAGAACAAGATTGAAATGCCCATAGCACGACTATAAAAGCAGTGCGACAATAGCATGCAGTACAAAAACAGTTGGCAAAAATGAATGGGTACAAGGCTATAAATATGTGGATGCACACACAGGTGTCAGTAGAATGAATAGGATGGTAGCTGACCGGATAATGCTTAAATCTACAATATTTAAACAAACTTCATGCGAAGCAACACATCAAGAAAGTTAACGGCATATGAGATCTGCAAATAACTACACAAAACATGGCTAAAGAAACACGCGATCTAACGGGCCAGCGTACTAACCAAGCTGCGGCGGGGTGGACGGGGCGGCAACTTGCATTCCAAAGGCGGCGAACGCGGGAGACGATGAATCGACCCTGTTTCAGTAGAAGCGGGCGTTAGTAAGCAGATCTGGTTGGCGGCAAGGTATTCGGTGAAGTTGATACAGCCCTGCGGCGAGGTAGTAGCGAGGTCGGCGGTGAAGCAGATCCGTCGGTAGGTCGGCGGTAGCTGATCCGTCGGTGACGAGGGCGGCGGAGCGGATCAGGTGGGTGGACAGCCAACACGATCAAGGCTACGCCGTTGGAGGAGCGGCGCGAAGCAGATCTAGTACTTGTAGAGAGTCGAGCTTTGGCGTGTGAGAGTATTTTTGAGCTAATGGGCGAATGGTTGGTGGGTGGGTGTGGGCCTGTGGGGAGGGTTCGGGATCTAGGCAAGATATTTCATTGTTATAGAATGAGCCCTCCATGGTCGGTGTAGCTTCGGACCAGGGTTAAAAGGGTAAAACTGGTCACGGGATTTTCGAATGGATGCGGCGATGATTGGCGCGCGGCCGAAATTTTGAGTTTCAAGCTACGAGCAGAACGACAAAAATAATGTTCTTCCCAGGGAGCTCTCATTTCTTCCTCTTCTTTCTCTCTCGGTCCTCCCACTCCCCGGCTCCTCCCTTCTCTCCGGCGGCCTGGAGACGAGGCCGACTTCTCTGTGTATATTGTACACCCTCCGAACTAAATTAATTGATTCAACTTTCCTTAGACGTGTATGTATCTAGAGTAAAAACATGTGTGGATACATCCATATTCAGATAAGCAAAGTTGAGTCAGCTAATTTGGATCCGAGGGAGTTAGTGTTGTTGTAAGCTTAGATCCAGTGTTTCCCATGAGCAGAATGGCGCAATGGAGTGGGGATCTCGTCATCGGCTTCAGATCTGGCCTATGGTGAATCTGGATCTTGCCGGCCAAACCCCGATCTGGTGTCATCAATGTGATGGCGCTAACGGTGAGGCTTGCTTTGGTCGGTGCTTGGCCAATGGGGAAGTCAAGCCGCTAAAGTTCACAAGCTCGGGGCATACGACGGCATCCGTCTTGCCGTGCACATCTTGGCCTTTCAGCGGCCCTTCTCAAATCCAATATGCCGTTGCTGAGGCCCTTCTCCTTCCTCGCGACTACCGGCGACACCGTCCCAAGTGGTGCGTCCCCGGCGACGGAGTTGCCGGAAAGGATGCGAGGAGATCTGTGCTGTCGAGAAGGACTCGATTGATTTTCTTCTATATGTTTTGGGGTCCTTTTTGTAAAGTTGCAGGTTCTATTAGTTATTGTCTAGTACTTTTGGTCCTCTATGTAATTTTTTGGACTAGTTTCCATTGGCACTGATAAACTTGAATTTTGACAAGTTCACGGGAAAAAAATTCCTTTGCACATATGGCCTATCATGTATAAACATTCTTGAGATTTAAACTATATGTAATGTGCCATGCATTAACCCTAAACCATATATATGTAACTAACCCTAGCTGATCAAACCCTACTTAATTAAAACAAATAACCCTAAACTATACGCATGCACTTTGCGTAAAGGCGCCTGCCTCTAATAATGTGTGTGCGCACTCGATCGATGATCCCAAACCTTATACAACCTAAAACCCTAATCCCTAATCCCTAAACCCTAAACACCCTAAACACTAAACCCTATACCCTAAACCCTAACCCTAACCCTAATTAAACCCTATATATAGGCCAACACAATTAATTGCATCAAGCATGCCAGGGGCCCTCGCGGTCCTCTAATTAAATTAAATGTGCCATGCATTAACCCTAAACCATATATATGTAACTAACCATAGCTAATCAACCCTACTTAATGAAAACACATAACCCTAAAGTATACTAGCTATAACCCGATCTAATAAAAACATGCTCTATATATAGCAGCTAGCTAGCAAACCGTAGATTAACACCAATTAATATATACATGGCCTATATCGATCATGTTGTATAACATATCCCTGAGATTCATTAATTAATTATATAATTATCGTGACAAAAAACATATTTCGAAGTGTGGAAAAATTTTGACAAAAAATTCTACATGTACAACTCCATAATATATGTGTATGCATCAAGTTTCACGAAAAAATAATATTTTTTGTGGCCTATGTAAAAAAGAGAAAACTTATCCTGTGAAAAGCATTGTTTTCAGCACTGAATTTTGTCTTTTTACACACGTCACATGGTAAGTTCAATTTTTATGAAACGACTTTGTGAGCGCGTAGCACGTGAAGATGTACGTGCGAATTTTTTGTTTTCAATTTTTTGAAATTTAAAATATGTGTAAGATGCATTTCAAAATATAGGGAGCATATGCTCCCATGTTCCAAAACACCACTCCCGAGCCCCTGAGATTCACTAATTAATTATATAATTATCGTGATAAATTAATTAACTCTAATTTTGACAAGTTCTCTCGAATGAAAACACATTTGATTAAGTTGCCTCATAATATATATATAATTAGTGTGCATGCATGGCCTACCATGCATTCGTGCATATATTTTAATGTATATTTGAACATATTCTTGGGATTTCAATCTCTCTCTCTCATCTATATATCGTTGGTGGCCAAAAAACACACATATATATGCATGAAATTTATGCGTAAAGGCGCGGGTGCCTCGATCTAATAATGTGTGTGCGCACTCGATCGATGATCCCTAAACCTTAAACAACCCTAAAACCTTAAATCTCTAATCCCTAATCCCTAAACCTAAACACCCTAAACACTAAACCCTAGACCCTAAACCCTAACCCTAACCCTAACCCTAACCCTAAACCCTAATTAAACCCTATCTATAGGCCAACGACACTTAATTGTGCATCGAGCAGGCCAGGGGTGCCTCGCGGTCCTCTAATTAAATTAAATATGCCATGCATTAACCCTAAACCATATATATGTAAAACTAACCCTAGCCAATCAACCCTACTTAATTAAAACACATAACCCTAAACTATACTAGCTAGCTATATAACCCGATCTAATAAAAACATGCTCTATATATATATAGCTAGCTAGCAAACCGTAGATTAACACCAATTAAAATATACATGGCCTATATCGATCATGTTGTATAACATATCCCTGAGATTCATTAATTAATTATATAATTATCGTGATAAATTAATTAACTTGAATTTTGACAAGTTCTCGAATGAAAACACATTCGATTAATTTGCCTCATAATATATATATAATTAGTGTGCATGCATGGCCTACAATGCATTCTTGCATATATTTTAATGTATATTTGAACATATTCTTGGGGATTTCAATCTCTCTCGATCATCTATATATCGTTGGTGGCCCAAAAAATACACATATATATGCATGCACGTACTTTATGCGTAAAGGCGCGGGTGCTCGATCTAATAATGTGTGCGCACTCGATCGATGATCCCTAAACCTTAAACAACCCTAAAACCCTAAATCCCTAATCCCTAATCCCTAAACCCTAAACACCCTAAACACTAAACCCTAAACCTAACCCTAACTAACCATCTCCCCTAGCTAACCCTAAACCCTAATTAAACCTATGTATAGGCCAACGACACTTAATTGTGCATCGAAAGGGCCTCGGTCCTCTAATTAAATTAATTAAATGCGCCATGCATTAACCCTAAACCATATATATGTAACTAACCCTAGCTAATCAACCCTACTTAATTAAAACACATAACCCTAAACTATACTAGATATAACCCGATCTAATAAAAACATGCTCTATATATAGCAGCTAGCTAGCAAACCGTAGATTAACACCAATTAAAATATACATGGCCTATATGGATCATGTTGTATAACATATCCCTGAGATTCATTAATTAATTATATAATTATGTGATAAATTAATTAACTTGAATTTTGACAAGTTCTCTCGAATGAAAACACATTTGATTAAGTTGCCTCATAATATATATATATATATATATATAATTAGTGTGCATGCATGGCCTACAATGCATTCGTGCATATATTTTAATGTATATTTGAACATATATATTCTTGGGGATTTCAATCTCGATCTCTCTCGATCATCTATATATCGATCGTTGGTGGCCCAAAAAACACACATATATACGCATGCACTTTATGCGTAAAGGGCGCGCGGTGCCTCTAATAATGTGTGTGCACTCGATCGATGATCCCTAAACCTTAAACAACCCCTAAAACCTTAAATCCCTAATCCCTAATAATCCCTAATCCCTAAACCCTAAACACCTAAACACTAAACCTAAACCCTAAACCCTAACCCTAACCCTAACCCTAAACCCTAAACCCTAATATAAACCTAAACCCTAAACCCTAAACCCTAAACCCTAGACCCTAAACCCTAACCCTAACCCTAACCCTATCCCTAAACCCTAGCTAACCCTAAACCCTAATTAAACCCTATGTATAGGCCAACGACACTTAATTGTGCATCGAGCAGGCCAGGGGTGCCTCGCGGTCCTCTAATTAAATTAAATGTGCCATGCATTAACCCTAAACCATATATATGTAACTAACCCTAGCGAATCAACCCTACTTAATTAAAACACATAACCCTAAACTATACTAGCTAGCTATAACCCGATCTAATAAAAACATGCTCTATATAGCAGCTAACTAGCTAGCAAACCATAGATTAACACCAATTAAAATATACATGGCCTATATCGATCATGTTGTATAACATATCCACGAGATTCATTAATTAATTATATAATTATCGTGATAAATTAATTAACTTGAATTTTGACAAGTTCTCTCGAATGAAAACACATTTGATTAAGTTGCCTCATAATATATATATAATTAGTGTGCATGCATGGCCTACAATGCATTCGTGCATATATTTTAATGTATATTTGAACATATATATTCTTGGGGATTTCAATCTCGATCTCTCTCTCTCGATCATCTATATATCGTTGGTGGCCCAAAAACACACATATATACGCACGCATGCGTAAAGCAAAGAAGGGTGCCTCTAATAATGTGTGTACTGATCGATGATCCCTAAACCTTAAACAACCCCTAAAACCTTAAATCCTAATCCCTAATAATCCCTAATCCCTAAACCCTAAACACCCTAAACACTAAACCCTAAACCCTAACCCTAACCCTAACCCTAAACCCTAAACCCTAAACCCTAAACCCTAGACCCTAAACCCTAACCCTAACCCTAACCCTAAACCCTAGCTAACCCTAAACCCTAATTAAACCCTATGTATAGGCCAACAACACTTAATTGTGCATCGAGCAGGCCAGGGGGCGGTCCTCTAATTAAATTAAATGTGCCATGCATTAACCCTAAACCATATATATGTAACTAACCCTAGCTAATCAACCCTACTTAATTAAAAAACATAACCCTAAACTATACTAGCTAGCTATAACCCGATCTAATAAAAACATGCTCTATATATAGCAGCTAGCTAGCTAGCAAACCATAGATTAACACCAATTAAAATATACATGGCCTATATCGATCATGTTGTATAACATATCCCCGAGATTCATTAATTAATTATATAATTATCGTGATAAATTAATTAACTTGAATTTTGACAAGTTCTCTCGAATGAAAACACATTTCATTAAGTTGCCTCATAATATATATATAATTAGTGTGCATGCATGGCCTACAATGCATTCGTGCATATATTTTAATGTATATTTGAACATATATATTCTTGGGGATTTCAATCTCTCTCTCTCTCTCTCGATCATCTATATATCGTTGGTGGCCCAAAAACACATATATACGCATGCACTTTATGCGTAAAGGCGCGGTGCCTCTAATAATGTGTGTGCGCACTCGATCGATGATCCCTAAACCTTAAACAACCCCTAAAACCTTAAATCCCTAATCCCTAATAATCCCTAATCCCTAAACCCTAAACACCCTAAACACTAATTAGACCCTAAACCTAGACCCTAAACACCCTAAACTAAACCCTAGACCCTAGCTAAACACCCTAAACACTAAACCCTAAACCCTAGCTAACCCTAAACCCTAATTAAACCCTATATATAGGCCAACGACACTTAATTGTGCATCAAGCAGGCCAGGGGTGCCTAGCTCGCGGTCCTCTAGTTAAATTAAATGTGCCATGCATTAACCCTAAACCATATATATAACTAACCCCTAGCTAATCAAACCCTAGTTCATTAAACACATAACCCTAAACTATACTAGCTAGATATAACCCGATCTAATAAAAACATGCTCGATCTATATATAGCAGCTAGCTAGCAAATTAAACGGTAGATTAACACCAATTAATATATACGACATGGCCTATATCGATCATATGTTGTATAACATCTCGAGATTCATTAATTAATTATATAATTATCGATGATAAATTAATTAACTTGAATTTTGACAAGTTCTCTCGAATGAAAACACATTTGATTAAGTTTCCTCATAATATATATATATATAGTTAGTGTGCATGCATGGCCTACCATGCATGCATTCGTGCATATAGTTTAATATATATTTGAACATATTCTTGGGGATTTCAATCTCTCTCTCTCTCTCTCTCTCGATCATCTATATATCGTTGTTGGCCAAAAAAACACACACATATACATGCACTTTATGCGCAAAGGCGCGTGTGCCTCTAATAATGTGTGTGTGCGCACTCGATCGATGATCCATAAACCTTAAACCCTAAATAAACCCTAATCCCTAATCCCTAAACCCCTAAACACCATAAACATTAAACCCTAGACCCTAGACCCTAAACCCTAACCTCCTAACCCTAAACCCTAAACCCTAATTAAACCCTATATATAGGCCAATGACACTTAATTGTGCATCAAGCGGGCCTTAGCTCACGGTCCTCTAATTAAATTAAATGTGCCATGCATATATATATATGTGTTTAATTTGGGGATTTCAATCGCTCTCTCGTATGTAGCTCTCTCTCTACCTCTCTCTCTCTCTCTCTCTCTCTCTCTCTCTCTTAATTGGTGGCCAACAACACACATGCACTTTGTGCGCAAAGGCATGCGCCTCTAATAATGTGTGCGCAGTCGATCAATCTAGTTTTGATTAATCATAGCACACAAATAAAGAAGTTGTATTTGAATCCACACAACCTAATCTAAAACACATAACCCCTAACATGGCCTAATTAATTAACCCCTTCTCTCTACCTAATTAGTGGAAATTGCACAAAATCAAAAGGGTCCCTCACTAATTGTGCATATCTGCTAGATTGTGATAAACATTTGCCCCATATATATTTGGTGGATGGGTGCATCTTGGCATGTAAAACAATTAGTGTTTGCAAATGGCGTTGTCAAAATTTATGTACAAATGATTTCTTTCCATCCAAAGTGCATAAATGGGAGTTTTAATGAAGAAAGTACAAATAAAACAGCTCAACATGCTTCCACACCCCGATTTCCACACGAAGTAGAGCATATTTAAAGGATAATTCCAGAGTTTTACTATTTTTCAAGCAACTTTGCTAATTTTCCCCCACTCACATGACTTTATGTCGATTTAACGAAAATATGGCGAATTTAAACTACATGGGCGGGATAGTTTGAATTGTGCGCGCGGCAAAGGGAACCGCCTATTCCTCAACCTTGTGCATGGCAAATTACACACGCAACTCCATTAAACGCCACCTACCGACCTTAATTATCACCCCCCGGCCGCATGACCCCCACCCACCCCTACACAACTTATCCCCGTCCGTGCGAAGAGCTTCCCTCCCCGTCCCGTCCGTGCGAAGAAGAAGCTTCCCCTCCCCGTCGTTCTTCTCGAGACGCACCGGCGGTCAAGTTGATCCACGGTAGGGCTGCTATCTCTAGCTCAATCATGTATCGGGCACGGCCTAACGATTTATATTTTCTTGATGCTGCTAAAAAAATCGTCATGCTCGAACTAATTGGCACTTTATAGTTTTCCGCTCGATTTGTCATCGATCAATTTGTTCATTTGTGTGGGCATATAGAGTCAGTTCTGCACTCGATCCGTTAATTTCTGAAATGCCATGGCAGAGTTTTGTACACGATCTGTTTGCTAAAATGTCGATGGGCATTTTTTGTTTTGTACTCGACATGATTGCTGAAATGCATAATCATGTAGTATAGTTTCGTACTCGATGGATATACATTTCCTACTTCGCCTTAAATTAATCACCAACCATGTATCTCATAATTAAACAGTGGACAGAACTTGGATAATGCATGGACACTTATGTTCCCCTTCATATATAAATGGTGTTCAACCCTTTATGGGGTTTATTAGAGCTCATGAAGGTCACAACCTGGACGTGTATTGCCCGCGCTGCACATGTATGAATGGTGAGAAGAGGCCTCACCCTGTAGTGGCAGATCATTTACACATTTTTGGGATGGACCGCACATATGTTAGGCGGGTTTAGCATGGTGAACCATATGATGATCCTTTAGCAGGAGAAGCAGATCTTGCTCACACTGTATGTGTGCTGGCATATGTAGTTAATTATTTGCCGCTGTTTCAATCAATAGTTTGCATTGCTGTGCAAGGTTCTCTACTCAAATTTAACTTGTTGCAGATGGATGGACGGGAAGGAGAGAAAAAGCGCTTGCTTCAGGAAACGGGTTTCAGCTCTGGGACATGTGCTGTGCCAGATGAGAAGGTAAATATGTAAAACGGCATTTGTCCAGGTTGCATCCCTTAGATGTTTGTCTAATCGGTTGATGTACTAATTGCAGAATGAAAAGGTCTCTCAGTTTGATGGGAGATTTGAAGATGAATCTCAGTTTGATGCACCCGTGGATGGTACTGATGACGAGCCTTTCATAGACGAAGGTCCTGCACCTGAGATTATCCAGCCTACGAAGGAGGCCGTGGACCGAGTACACGCTTTGCGTTGAAGTGGATGCACGCCCGGAGATCATCACGGGCGTCCGGGTAGTCAAGACCACCCAGCCCGATGCACCTGTGGATGGTACGATGACGAGCCTCTCATAGACGAAGGTCCTGCACCTGAGATTATCCAGCCTACAGAAGGAGGCCGTGGACCGAGTACACGCCTTTGCGTTGAAGAGGATGCACACCCGAGATCATGGGGGCGTCCCGTAGTCTCGGACCACCCACCCTGATGCAAAATGTTGAGCTACTTTATGATTCGTACTCTTATGTTCTGGTGTATGTTATGATTTGTACGCCTTTGGCGCTAGATTAAGCATTCAGTGGATGATCGCGTTGCAAAATTCGACACCCACACAATCAGTTCATCGTATGAGTAGTAGCACAATTACTTCTACAGCGATTCCTGCGCGCATTAGCATGAAACACTTTCGGTACTCCCCTCGATTCATATTAATTGACTCAATTCTGTCTAGATATGGATGTATCTAGATGCATTTGTTAACTAGACTAACAAACTTGAGTCAGTTAATATGAATCCGTGTAAACCGCCCAAGTCCTCGAGCAGCTAGTTTATTGACTCGGACTCCAAGCCTCTCGCGCAAGCCATCGACGAAGCTTTGACCAGATCTTGGCCCGCAATTTTTTGTGTGGCGAATAGCAAAGCTTTGACCAGTTCCTCTCGGGATACAGCATGCCGGTGAGCTTGCACGGTTGCCATGAGCACTTTCCGGCGGAACTTCCTCTTCGGCGCCCTCAAGCCGCTGCTGCGAGACAGCACGCAGTGCCTCGAGGTGGACGGAATTCTGGATCTCAGGGCGGGTGGTCCGCATCGTCCGGGAACGATCTCCAGCGGGTTAACGAGGACATGCATGGCGGCCATTTGTTTGTTTTTTGGTTTGAGCTTGGGATTTGGGGTTTTTCGGATAGGGGAGGAGGAACCGGGGAAGAGGAAGGAACAGCCGCGTGCTTGGCGTGTGGCGGTGTGCTTGAATTTCGAATTTTGTGAAATGTTTCATTTCCCGCTACAATTCGGGGGTTTCTTGACGCGCCAATGCGTCCCGCCGGGCAGCTTCAAGTGAATTTGGGGTGCCACACTATGGGCCCTAGTTTCATGAGACATGTAATGACTAGTCACATCAGTAAGTTCACTGTGTAATAAAATATGTTACCCCTCCCTTTATGTAGCACCCTTCTCTCCGGATCGAGTGCCGATTGCCGACGGATGCAAGCTTAGCTCGATCCCCTCCTTTCGCCTCCACCGTCCGAGCATCCAGCTTGGAGGGGCAAGTGATCTAGACCAAGCGGATTAGGTAGGACTAGTAATGTTCTCTCCTTTCTCGAGATTCTTTTTTCCCTCGATATCTTGCATCTCTTTCCTATTGGGCGAAGGGGTGTCTTTCTGGTCACCCTCGAGCTGGGAGTGATTGATGGGGGTGGGGGGGGGGCTACCTTTGCTTGGATTGAGGTGTTCCTTTATTGTCGACATTTGCAACCTTTGTAGTTTCTGATCCTCACTGTATCTTTTGTACAGGAAAGGTAAGACCTCGGCGGTGGGGGCAATGGAGCGTAAGGCCACCACGCATGTGGCAGTTGGCTGAGCCTGAGCTGCGTCCCGCCCCGCAGGTACTCCTTGCTTATCCACTCTTTACCTTTTAAGTGTCTCTCTGCATCCTCAATGTTCCTGTTCTGAATATGCTTAAAGTGCACATGTCTGCCTGTTTGTGCGTAAAGCCTCCGTGACACCATGCTCTATATTCTCTGTATCGGTTGGTACCTCCGGTTCCGTGCTGAGGCTATGGGGAACGAGAATAGCGCCCCACCTGCAGGAGCATGGCCCGATCTGGCACAAGAAGCGAAATGCCACGCCGAGTGGGCAGGGACCGTGGGTAATTTTTTAACCAACTTACCATGATGTAGTGAATCTGATACTCCCTCGATCCAAATTAATTGACTCAACTATCTCTAGATACGGATGTATCTAGATGTGTTTTAGCTCTAGATACTACTGCCTCCATCCCAAAGCTTTGGGCTTATATTATTTTTAGAAAGTCAAACTATACCATGTTTGACTAAGCTTTTACCAAAAATCAGTAACATGCAAAATACAAAATTAATATCATTAAATAGATAATAAAATATATTTTCCTACGGTATCTACAGTATTATATTTGTTGATAGAATGTTCTAAAATTTTGGTCAAACTTTGCTTGTTTTGATTTCTCAAAAATAAATAAGGCTTAAGCTTTTGGATGGTGGTACATTCATATCTAGACAAAGCTGAGTTAACTAGTTTTTTGTCTATCCATAGCTAGTGTTCACTGCAAAGGCTAAGTCCACTATATGCATCAGTCTATCTCATACAATTCAATATCACTTGAGGTCCGCTTTTGTTTTGCTATTCATATGACTGAAACTTTAGGCCCTTTACTCAAAAGGAAGATCAAAACTGATCAGCGCAAGATGTTGATGCCCCGACACGTCTCCAACGTATCGATAATTTCTTATGTTCCATGCTACTTTATTGATGATATCTACATGTTTTATGCACATTATATGTCGATTTACGCATTTTACGGAACTAACCTATTAACAAGATGCGAAGAGCCATTCTGTTTTCTGTTTTTGGTTTCGAAATCCTAGTAACGAAATATTCTCGGAATTGGACGAAATCACCGCGGGGTCCTATTTTTGCACGGCTTCCAGAAGACCGAAAGGGATAAGAGTGGGGGCCGAGGCGCCGCCACCATAGGGTCGCGGCCAGAGGGGGCCCGCGCCGCCTATGGTGTGGGCCCTCGTCGGCCCCCCGACCTACCCTTCCGCCTACAAATAGCCTCCGTCGCGAAACCCCCCCACGAGCCACGATACGGAAAACCTACCGAGACGCCGCGCCGCGAATCCCATCTCGGGGATTCGGGAGATCGGCCTCCGGCACCCTGCCGAGAGGGGATTCATCTCCCGGAGGACTCTACACCGCCATGGTCGCCTCCGGAGTGATGAGTGAGTAGTTCACCCCCTGGGGTCCATAGCGTAGCTAGATGGTTGTCTTCTCCTTGTTGTGCTTCATTGTTGGATCTTGTGAGCTGCCTAACATGATCAAGATCATCTATATGTAATTCTATATGTTGTGTTTGTCGGGATCCGATGGATAGAGGATACTATGTTATGGTGATTATCAATCTATTGTTTATGTGTTGTTTATGATCTTGCATGCTCTCCGTTATTAGTAGAGGCTCTGGCCAAGTTTTTGCTCTTAACTCCAAGAGGGGGTATTTATGCTCGATAGTGGGTTCATGCCTTCATTGACACCGGGATCGTGACAGGAGGTTCTAAGGTTGTGATGTCTTGTTGCCACTAGGGATAAAACATTGATTCTATGTCTAAGGATGTAGTTGTCGATTACATTACGCACCATACTTAATGCAATTGTTGTTGCTGCAACTTAATACGAATGGGGTTCGGATGATAACGAAGGTGGACTTTTTAGGCATAGATGCAGTTGGATGGCGGTCTATGTACTTTGTCGTAATGCCGGATTAAATCTCACTATATTTATCATATCATGTATATGCATTGTTATGCTCTTCTCTATTTGTCAATTGCCCGATCGTAATTTGTTCACCCAACATGCTTTTATCTTATGGGAGAGACACCTCTAGTGAACTGTGGACCCCGGTCCTATTCTTTACATAGCATACAATCTACTGCAATACTTGTTTTACTGTTTTCTTGCAAACAATCATCTTCCACACAATACGGTTAATCCTTTGTTACAAGCAGATTGACAACCTCCATCCGTTGGGGCAAGTACTTTGGTAGTGTGTGTTCCACGTTGGCGCGGAATCCTGTTGTTGTGCATCACATTTCGCCACCATCAACCTTCAACGTGCTTCTTGGCTCCTCCGGTTCGATTAAACCTTGGTTTCTTTCGAGGAAAACTTGCTACTGTGGCATCATACCTTCCTCTTGGGGTTCCCAACGAACGTGTGAGTTACACGCCATCAAGCTCTTTTTCCGGCGCCGTTGCGGGAGATCAAGACACGCTGCAAGGGGAGTCTCCACTTCTCAATCTCTTTACTTTGTTTTTGTCTTGCTTTATTTTATTTACTACTTTGTTTTTGCACCTAAACAAAACACAAAAAAATTAGTTGCTAGTTTTACTTTATTTATTGTCTTGCTCTCTATATCAAAAACACAAAAAAAATAGTTACTTGCATTTACTTTATCTAGTTTGTTTTATTTACTGTTGCTAAAATGAATACCCCTGAAAATACTAAGTTGTGTGACTTCACAAATGCAAATAATAATGATTTCTATGCACACCTATTGCTCCACCTGCTACTACAGCAATTCTTTGAAATCAAACCTGCTTTACTAAATCTTGTCATGAGAGATCAATTTTCTGGTGTTAGTTATGATGATGCTGCTGCCCATCTTAATAATTTTGTTGAACTTTGTGAAATGCAAAAGTACAAGGATGTAGATGGTGATATTATTAAATTGAAAGTGTTTCCTTTCTCATTAAGAGGAAGAGCTAAAGATTGGTTGCTATCTTTGCCTAAGAATAGTATTGATTCATGGACTAAATGCAAGGATGCTTTTATTGGTAGATATTATCCTCCCGCTAAAATTATATCTTTGAGAAGTAGCATAATGAATTTTAAGCAATTAGATACTGAACATGTTGCTCAAGCATGGGAGAGAATGAAAACTTTGGTAAAGAATTGCCCAACCCATGGACTGACTACTTGGATGATCATCCAAACCTTCTATAGGACTAAATTTTTCTTCGCGGAATTTATTGGATTCAGCTGCTGGAGGTACCTTTATGTCCATCACATTGGGGGCGGCTACAAAACTTCTTGATGATATGATGATAAATTACTATGAATGGCACACGGAAAGAGCTCCACAAGGTAAGAAGGTAAATTCTGTTGAAGAAACCTCTTCCTTGAGTGATAAGATTAATGTGATTATGTCTATGCTTGTGAATGGTAGATCTAATGTTGATCCTAATAATGTTCCTTTAGCTTCATTGGTTGCTCAAGAAGAAAATGTTGATGTGAATTTCATTAAAAATAATAATTTCAACAACAATGCTTATAGGAACAACTCTGGTAATAACTATAGGCCATATCCTTCTGCTAATGGTAATGGTTATGGTAATTCTTATGGAGAATTCTTACAATAATAATAGAAGTGTACCCTCTGGTCTTGAAGCTATGCTTAAAGAATTTATTAGTACACAAACGCTTTTAACAAATCTGAGGAAAAACTTGATAAAATTGATATTCTTGCTCAGAGTTGATAGACTTGCCTCTCATGTTGATCTATTAAAATTGAAAGTTATGCCTAATAATGATATTGATAATAATATTACTACTACAGCAAATGCCATCCAAGTTAGAATTAATGATAATATAAGATTAATGGCTGAATTGCGTGCTAGGTGGGATAGAGAAGAAAATGAAAAACTAGCTAAAGAGAATAATGTAGCTAAAGTTTGGACTATTACCACCACTAGTAATGTTAATTCTTCACATGTTGCTGCACCTCCTACTATCAATGGTAAAATAATTGGTGTTGGCAATGTTTCTACTCCTAGTGCAAGCGTACAAACTGCCTGAAATTGCTAAAACTCTAAACTGCTTGTGATAAAACTGCTGAAATTTTTTCCAATCTTGGGGACAATGATCTCATTGCTGTAGCTCATAATGATTTAGACTTTGATGATTGCCACATCTCTGAATTTATAAAGTTCTTACAAAAACTTGCTAAAAGTTCTAATGCTAGTGCTATAAATATGGCCTATACAAAACATATTACAAATGCTCTCATAAAAGCTAGAGAAGAGAAACTAAAACTTGAAACTTCTATTCCTAGAAAGTTAGAAGATGGTTGGGAGCCCATCATTAAAATGAAATTCAATGACTTTGAATGTAATGCTTTATGTGATCTTGGTGCAAGTATTTCTAAAAAGATTTATGATATGCTTGACTTGCCACCATTGAAGAATTGTTATTTGGATGTTAATCTTGCCGATAATGTTAAAAAGAAACCTTTGGGGGGATTGATAATGTGCACATTACTGTTAACAATAACCTTGTCCCCGTTGATTTTGTTGTCTTGGATATCGAATGCAATGCATCTTGTCCTATTGTGTTGGGAAGACCTTTTCTCCGAACCGTTGGTGCTGTTATTGATATGAGGGAAGGTAATATTAAATATCAATTTCCTCTCAAGAAAGGTATGGAACACTTCCCTATAAAGAGAATGAAGTTGCCTTTTGATTCTATTATTAGAACAAGTTATGATGTTGATGCTTCTACTCTTGATGTTACTTGGTTTGCACTTTCTGCGCCTAGCTGAAAGGCGTTAAAGAAAAGCGCTTATGGGAGACAACCCATGTTTTTACTACAGTACTTTGTTTTATATTTGAGTCTTGGAAGTTGTTTACTACTGTAGCAACCTCTCCTTATCATGTTTTTGTGCCAAGTAAAGTTTCTATGCCAAAGTTGATGTTATATTTGGGATCGCTGCGCAGAAACAGCATTGCTGTCTGTCACGAATCTGGGCACAAGTCTCTGTAGAAAATTCAAAAAAATCTGCCAATTTACGAGCGTGATCCAGATATGTACGCAACTTTCATTAGTTTTGAGTTTTTCCATTTGAGCAAGTCTGGTGCCATTTTAAAATTCGTCTTTACAAACTGTTCTGTTTTTGACAGATTCTGCCTTTTATTTCGCATTGCCTCTTTTGCTATGTTGGATTCATTTCTTTGATCCATTAATGTCCAGTAGCTTTATGCAATGTCCAGAAGTGTAAAGAATGATTGTGCCACCTCTGAACATGTGAAATTTTAATTGTGCACTAACCCTCTAATGAGTTTGTTTGAAGTTTGGTGTGAAGGAAGTTTTCAAGGGTCAAGAGAGGAGTATGATATACTATGATCAAGAGGAGTGAAAGCTCTAAGCTTGGGGATGCCCCCGTGGTTCGCCCCTGCATATTTTAAGAAGACTCAAGCCTAAGCTTGGGGATGCCCAAGGCATCCCCTTCTTCATCGACAACATCATCGGGTTCCTCCCCTGAAACTATATTTTTATTCGATCACATCTTGTGTTCTTTACTTGGAGCGTCGGTTTGTTTTTGTTTTTGTTTTTGTTTTTGTTTGAATAAAATGGATCCTAGCATTCACTTTGTGGGAGAGAGACACGCTCCGCTGTTGCATATGGACAAATATGTCCTTAGGCTTTACTCATAATGTTCAAGGCGAAGTTTCTTCTTCGTTAAATTGTTATATGGTTGGAATTGGAAAATGCTACATGTAGTAATTCTAAAATGTCTTGGATAATGTGATACTTGGCAATTGTTGTGCTCATGTTTAAGCTCTTGCATCATATGCTTTGCACCCATTAATGAAGAAATATATAGAGCTTGCTAAAATTTGATTTGCATATTTGGTCTCTCTAAGGTCTAGATAATATCTAGTATTGAGTTTTGAACAACAAGGAAGACGTGTAGAGTCTTATAATGTTTAAAATATGTCTTTTATGTGAGTTTTGCTGCACCGGTTCATCCTTGAGTTTGCTTCAAATAACCTTGCTAGCCTAAACCTTGTATCGAGAGGAATACTTCTCATGCATCCAAAATCCTTGAGCCAACTACTATGCCATTTGTGTCCACCATACCTACCTACTACATGGTATTTCTCCGCCATTCCAAAGTAAATTGCTTGAGTGCTACCTTTAAAATTCCATCATTCACCTTTGCAATATATAGCTCATGGGACAAAATAGCCTTAACAACTATTCTAGTATTGAATATGTACTTATGCACTTATCTTTTATTAAGTTGCTTGTTGTGCGATAACCATGCTTCTGGGAACGCCATCAACTATTGTTGAATATCATGTGAGTTGCTATGCATGTCCGTCTTTTCTGAAGGATCTATCACCTTAATGATTGGAGCATGCATATTGTTAGAGAAGAACATTGAGCCGCTAACTAAAGCCATGAATCATGGTTGAAGTTTCAGTTTGGACATATATCCTCAATCTCATATGAGAATAATAATTTTGCTACATGCTTATGTATTTAAGAGGAGTCCATTATCTGTTGTCCATGTTGTCCCGGTATGGATGTCTAAGTTGAGAATAATCAAAAGCGAGAAATCCAAAATGCGAGCATTCTCCTTAGACCTTTGTACAGGCGGCATGAGGTACCCCTTTGTGACACTTGGTTGAAACATAGCATGCAAAGATCCGGTAGTCCAAGTTAAGTAGGACAAGGTGCGGGCACTATTAGTATACTATGCATGAGGCTTGCAACTTGTAAGATATAATTTACATAACTCATATGCTTTATTACTACCGTTGACAAAATTGTTTCATGTTTTCAAAATAAAAGCTCTAGCACAAAACAGCAATCGATGCTTTCCTCTTTGAAGGACCATTCTTTTACTTTTATTGTTGAGTCAGTTCACCTATCTCTTTCCACCTCAAGAAGCAAACACTTGTGTGAACTGCATTGATTCCTACATACTTGCATATTGCACTTGTTATATTACTTTATGTTGACAATATCCATGAGGTATACATGTTATAAGTTGAAAGCAACCGCTGAAACTTAATCTTCCTTTGTGTTGCTTCAATACCTTTACTTTGATTTATTGCTTTATGAGTTAACTCTTATGCAAGACTTATTGATGCTTGTCTTGAAGTACTATTCATGAAAAGTCTTTGCTTTATGATTCAGTTGTTTACTCATGTCATTACCATTGTTTTGATCGCTGCATTCATTACATATGTTTACAAATAGTATGATCAAGATTATGATGGCATGTCACTTCAGAAATTATCTTTGTTATCGTTTTACCTGCTCGGGACGAGCAGAACTAAGCTTTAGGATGCTGATACGTCTCAACGTATCGATAATTTCTTATGTTCCATGCTACTTTATTGATGATATCTACATGTTTTATGCACATTATATGTCGTATTTATTTTGGAACTAACCTATTAACAAGATGCCGAAGAGCCGATTCTTGTTTTCGCTGTTTTTGGTTTCAGAAATCCTAGTAATATTATTCTCGGAATTGGACGAAATCACCGCCCGGGTCCTATTTTTGCACGAAGCTTCAAGACCGAAAGGGATAAGAAGTGGACGAGGAGCCGCCACCATAGGGTCGCGCGGCCTAGGGGGCCCGCGCCGCCCTATGGTGTGGGCCCCTGTCAGCCTGACCTACCCTTCCGCCTACAAATAGCCTCCGTCGCAAACCCCCAACACGAGAGCCACGATACGGAAAACCTTGAGACGCCGCCGCGAATCCCATCTCGGGGATTCAGAGACGCCTCCGGCACCTGCCCGGAGGGGATTCATCTCCCGGAGGACTCTACACCGCCATGGTCGCCTCCGGAGTGATGAGTGAGTAGTTCACCCTGGACTATGGGTCCATAGCAGTAGCTAGATGGTTGTCTTCTCCTTGCTGTGCTTCATTGTTGGATCTTGTGAGCTGCCTAACATGATCAAGATCATCTATATGTAATTCTATATGTTGTGTTTGTCGGGATCCGATGGATAGAGGATACTATGTTATGGTGATTATCAATCTATTGTTTATGTGTTGTTTATGATCTTGCATGCTCTCCGTTATTAAGAGGCTCTGGCCAAGTTTTTGCTCTAACTCCAAGAGGGGGTATTTATGCTCGATAGTGGGTTCATGCCTTCATTGACACCTGGGATCGTGACAAGAGGTTCTAAGGTTGTGATGTGCTGTTGCCACTAGGGATAAAACATTGATTCTATGTCTAAGGATGTAGTTGTCGATTACATTACGCACCATACTTAATGTAATTGTCTGTTGCTTTGCAACTTAATACTGAATGGGGTTCGGATGATAACTGAAGGTGGACTTTTTAGGCATAGATGCAGTTGGATGGCGGTCTATGTACTTTGTCGTAATGCCGGATTAAATCTCACTATATTTATCATATCATGTATATGCATTGTTATGCTCTTCTCTATTTGTCAATTGCCCGACTCTAATTTGTTCACCCAACATGCTTTTATCTTATGGGAGAGACACCTCTAGTGAACTGTGGACCCGGTCCTATTCTTTACATAGAATACAATCTACGCAATACTTGTTTACTGTTTTATTGCAAACAATCATCTTCCACACAATACGGTTAATCCTTTGTTACAGCAAGCTGAGATTGACAACCTCAGCGTTTCGTTGGGGCAAAGTACTTTGGTGTGTTGTGCAGGTTCCACGTTGGCGAATCCCTGTTGTTGCGCCGCATCACATTTCGCCACCATCAACCTTCAACGTGCTTCTTGGCTCCTCTGGTTCGATTAAACCTTGGTTTCTTTCTGAGGGAAAACTTGCTACTGTGCGCATCATACCTTCCTCTTGGGGTTCCCAACGAACGTGTGAGTTACACGCCATCACCCCCATCTTCTAAATGCCTCTACAAGCACAAGGCCACGCGCCAGCTGGGTGGTGATCTTTTAATGAATATGGTATATTTTCTTAATCCACAAAACATGCCTTGATTTTTCTCTGTTATATTTTTTTCTATCTTGCCAAAAGTTTACAACAACAACAACAACAACCAAGCCTTTCAGTCCCAAACAAGTTGGGGTAGGCTAGAGTTGAAACCCATAAGATCTCGAAGCCAAAAGTTTAGAAACACCAAATTCGTTTGCTTACAATCATCATACAGTAATGTTCATCTACTCCATTTCCCCTAACCCAACAAAAATGATGTTAATTACGATTTTTAGATTAAAAGAGCACCATTAGGCGCTGTTAATTACGACTTTGAGATTAAAATGTCATTTGCAATTAATTACAATTTTGAGACAAATGGTTAGTTTAACCTCGATCTCTTCGCTCTCCATTTATCCCAACCGAACAAAAATTTAACCATTCCATTCTCTAAA
Source organism: Lolium multiflorum (assembly GCA_030979885.1). NCBI lineage: Eukaryota > Viridiplantae > Streptophyta > Magnoliopsida > Poales > Poaceae > Lolium > Lolium multiflorum. Next base: position 307,151,619 of record CM061750.1, read on the forward strand.
TGGAACCATTCCATTCCATTCCACTGTTTAACCGAACACACCCTTGCATTGTTGTGAACGTTGTCCATACGGCCATACCCTTCCACTTACATCCAGCACTATATGCTGTGTCTGTCTGAGTCATTCAATATCACTGAGATCTGTTCCCATTCTTATGCAGGCTGAAATGCATGCGCCTTTACTCAAGTGGATGCAAAATGAGGCTAATGAGGCTGCTGTGAGGACGATGTGCTGCACCATCTTCCGAAAACCTCTACAAGCAAGGCCATGGCCAGTGGGGGTGACCTTTTAATGAATCGGGTATATTTTCTTAATCCACATACATGATTTCATTATTATCTGTTTAATTACTGTTGGCTTTGTCTAATGCTTACCAAAAGTTCAGAAACACTGCGTTTGCTTACAATCATCATACACTAATTTTTCACTTTTCAGTCTGTCTCATCCAGTATATAAACTGTTGATTTCCATTGGCTTCTTTTGTAATCATTTGCATTGTTGTCAACTGTTCTCTATGCACAACCCTATTCTTCCACTTACACTCGCACTATTTGCATCAGTCTATCTCATAGATTTATTAAATATCAATGATGAGTTCTGCTATTCATATGCAGGATGAAACTTCTGCCTCTACTCAAATGGATAAAAAATGATCTGATGAGGCTGCTTTGAAGACGATGGTGCCACCACCATCTTGAAAACCTCCTCAAGCACAAGGCCACGGGCCACTGGTGGTACCCTTTCAGTAAAGCATATTTTCTTAATCCTCATGCATGATTTGATTTTTGTCTGCTTATTGCCGGCTTTGTCTAATGCTTACCAATAGTTCAGAAACACACACCTATTCTTACACTTACATCCAGCACTATATGCATCAGTGTCTCATAGATTCATTTTATATATCACGCTGATGTCTGTTGCTCTTCAATTTTCATATGCGATCAAATCTAACCCTTCATTGGTCAAAAGGATTGCAACTGCTGATGAGGCATCTGCAGAGGCTGCCACCAAGTTACTGTCAGCCCCACCTTCGGATGCTTATATAAGCTCAAGTCCAAGGACCAGCCGGGCCGTAACCATCCAAGGGGGTATATTTTCTTAAGCCACATATACATGCCATGATTTATGTCTGATATTATCACTGGCTCTGTCTAATGCTTTTTGGAATTCGAAACACCAAATTAGCATGCTTATATTCATCATACACTAATTTTTCATTTGTAACATAGTGTTATGCACTCGCTTGTCAACATTTGCATTGCTCTGAACTATGCACTTTACACAACCTAATTCTTCCAATTACATTCAGCGCTACGCACCAGTAGTACCTCCCATGTTTCCTTCACCATCCCGATGCCGAGCTTGCGAATATGGCGGGCCCATGTACATACCCCGCATATAACACCTCCTATGGCTCTATCTACCTTTCTAGTAGCTCCTTCAGAGTTACTGGTATGTATTCTGGTTTAGCATGAATTGGCATATAGTAAAGTCTTGTTTTTAGTCTTCCTCTTCTTACATTTGTATCAATTTTGACATGCAGATGTACCTTGTGAACTTCGTCAATGATTAACCAGATGTGTCCGCATGAAGGGTCTTTCACTATGCATGGCAATGGCAAATTGATGAACACCTACAAGGTCTATGAGGTGTATGTCTAGACGCAGGCCATCACATATTTGTATGGACATGATTGGAGAAAGTTTGCTTTTGACTACGGTCTGAAGAAGGGCGACGAGCTGAGGATCAGAAACTCAAACGGGCAGATATACGTAACTGCTTGCAGAGTTGGAGACACTTCCAAATATATAATATGTAACTTTTTTCTACTCATATCTTTTGATAACTGCATTCTGAGCAGTTGTTCTAAACCATTCCTCTGTTCTAGCTTGCTGGGTTTAACATGATCAAAGCTGCAGATCCCTTGATGGAACATGAGCGGATGTCACAAAGGGCAACCACACCAGCACCGGCACCGGCTTCCCACTCTCCTGCATCAGACCGATTCCCGTACCAGCCCGCATCGCATCTACCCAAAGTTCCTACATCAGCATTGGTTCCTCGTAGAGGCCCCATATACTACACCCGCCCAGCAGGCTCCTGCATCAACCTCGGTTCCTCTGTGCACTGTTTACTGACCGCCCAACGTCTCCTGCATCGCACCGGCCTCTAGAGGCACACATCGCACCTCGCCCAGCAGTCTCCTGCATCAAGACCACTGTACCACCCGAGCTCCTGCACCTGCCCCAGCCAGATCACCGAGGTCTCAGCTCATTGCTGTGGCCACCCGTGTGGTGACCAGGACGCATCCGAAGGCTATGTTCGTGGGTATATGACAACATAACTGCTGTTATCTTGATGTCTTCTCTGCTCAAAGTCTCACATGGTTCAGTGCATTGGTGCCATTGACTAATTTTTGGTGGTATCTCTTGCTTTGAATCAGAAATTGCCTAAAAGTATCTCCAAGGATCTCAATGCTCGCCGAAGGGGCAAGATATCCCTCGTCATGGAGAGTGAAGGTCTCACCGTGGAGGGACGGTACTCCGTCCCACAGATGGCCGCTTGGCTGTTACTTCAGTGGGAAAAGTTCATTGACGGTGCCAAACTTCGCATTGGATCAAAGTTGAAGGTCAAGATCTTTCGATGCGCTGTGACATGCTGGTCATAAAGTTTGCGGTTGTCTAGTTCTTTGCCCCATGAGCCCTTAGCAAATGCATTTGTAGTTATACTTATATAAGGTTATCTTATCCGAACTGCTAATTAATTGTATGGGTGGTAAAACTCTGGCAAGCTTTCTCTTAGCAAGTATGTATGTATGATCAGCTATTATGATAACTAATGTTTGTGTTCATCTTAATTTGCATTTCCGTTTTAGAAAAAAACTTAATTTCTATTTTGGCTGACCTGTTAGAGAACTATCAGATTGAACCCACAACATGATTCAAATAGATTCATTACACCGAGCCACATGTCTTGACCTTGCTATATACACTACTTCCATTAATCAATGCAAGAAGGCTTACTGAGTGCCTGAACCATGGCGGATTCGAATCCACCTTATCTATCTAGAAATACAACCTTTGCAGAAAGAGGATTTGCAGAATGGGGAGGGACATTGGGGACCCACGAGCCACAGTGTCGTCAACGTTTTAAAGGTGGCGGAGATCGAAAGAAAAAAATAAGCCAAAAATCAGTTGGTAAACAAATTCAAGAAAAGAAACATTTACCTTTCCGAGAGGATGACATGGGACCCATGAGGCAGCAGATCCTCAACTATTTCAAGGCGGCAGGGGATCAAAAGAAAAAGGAAATAGCCGAAAATTAGAGGGTCAAATAAATCCATCAAAGGAAACTTTTATTGTTCATAGAGGATGACATGTGGGACCGACTTGCCACCATCTTTCAAAGGGGGCAAAGGGATCAAAAGAAAAAGGCAAATAGCCAGAAATTAGGGAAAAATAAATCCAACAAAGGAAACTTTTATTGTTCATAGAGGATGACATGCGGGACCCATGAGCCAAGCTTCCTCAACGTTTCAAAGTCGGCATGAGATTGAAAGAAAAGGCAAGTGACATAATATCAGGAGCCAAAATAATCCAAGAAAAGAAACTTTATTGTACATAGAGGATGACATGCGGGTCCCATTTTGTAGCAGCGGTCTCAACGCTTCCAAGGCGGCACAGACCGAAAGAAAAATGAAGTAATTCAGGGTGTGAAAAAAAATCCAAGAAAAGAAAGATTTCAATTGAACAATCTGGACATCCGGGCCTTCGAACTATCCTGTGGCCTTTTGACTCGTACAATTTCAGCCCACTCCAAAACAGAAAGGTCGGATTTTTCTCAAAAAAAAAACAGGAAAGTCCTATGCTTCGCAAAAACAAAAACAAGGAGATTCAACATATAAGTTTGTTTATGCAGATATAAAGATTTAATTTATCCGTTTGCAATAGCTCAGAGCGAAATACAACGTTGTCTGCAAAATAAAATATCACATGTTTCTTGTACGGGGAGGCTGACATCGGGACCCATGAGCCAACATCGTCGTCAACGTTTCAAAGGCGGCAGGGGATCGAAAATAAAAAAAGCCAAAAATCAGTTGGTAAAAAAATAGAAGAAAAAACATTTATTGTTCCGAGAGGATGACATGCGGGACCCATGAGGCACAGCAGATCCTCAACGTTTCAAAGTCGGCATGAGATCGAAAGAAAAGCCAAGTGACATAATATCGGGCCAAAATAATCCAAGAAAAGAAACTTTATTGTACATAGAGGATGACATGCGGGTCCCATTTTGTAGCAGCGGTCTCAACGTTTCCAAGGCGGCACAGGACCAAAGAAAAATGAGGCAGCAGCATTCTCAACAATTCCAAGGCGGCAGGGGATCAAAAGAAAAAAAGGAAATAGCCAGAATTTAATTAGGGGTCAAAAATAAATCCACCAAAGGAAACTTTATTGTTCATAGAGGATGACATGTGGGACCGACCTGCCAACAGCGTCCTCATCGTTTCAAAGGGGGCAGGGATCAAAAGAAAAAGGCAAATAGCCAGAAATTAGGGGTCAAAAATAACTCCAAGAAAGGAAACTTTTATTGTTCGTAGAGGATGACATGCGGGACCCATGAGCCAGCTTACTCAACGTTTCAAAGGTGGCATGAGATCGAAAGAAAAAGGCAAGTGACCAAATATCAGAGCCAAAAAATCCAAGATTTATTGTACATAGAGGATGACATGTGGGTCCCATTTTGTAGCAGCGGTCTCAATGTTTGTAATGCGGCTTGAGATCAAAAGAAAAAGAAAGTAGCTAGTAATTAGGGAAAAAATCCAAGAAAAGATAGTTGATGGACATAGCGGATGACATGCGGGTCCCTTGAGCCAACAACTTACTCAACGTTTCAAAGGGGGAGTGGGATCAAAGAAAAAGGCAAGCCAAAAATCAGAGGGTGAAAAAAAATCCAACAAAGGAAACTTTTATAGCACATAGAGGATGACATGCGGGTCCCATGAGCCAGCGAGGTTCCTCAACGTTTCAAACGTGGCATGAGATCGAAAGAAAAAGGCAAGTGACCAAATATGAGGTGCCAAAAAAACTCCAAGAAAAGATTGCTCATAGAGGATGACATGCGGGTCCCATTTAGGCAGCGTCTCACCGTTTGAGAGGCGGCGGGATCGAAAGAAAAGGCAAGTGACCAAATATCAGAGCCAAAATAATTCAAGAAAAGAAAGTTTTATAGTACATAGAGGATGACATGCGGGTCCCATTTAGCGGCAGCGGTATCACCGTTTGAGAGGCGGCAGGGGATCGAAAGAAAAGGCAAGTGACCAAATATGAGGTGCCAAAAAATCCAAGAAAAGAAAGTTTTATAGTACATAGAGGATGATATGCGGGTCCCATTTGCAGCAAGCGGTATCACCGTTGAGAGGCGAGTGACCAAATATGAGGTGCAAAAAAAAATCCAAGAAAAGAAAGTTTTATAGTACATAGAGGATGACATGCGGGTCCCATTTGCAAAAGCGGTATCACCGTGAGAGGCGGCAGATCGAAAAAAAAAGGCAAGTGACCAAATATGAGGTGCCAAAAACTCCAAGAAAAGAAAGTTGATTGTTCATAGAGGATGACATGCGGGTCCCATTTAGCAGCAGCGGTCTCAACGTTTCCAAGGCGGCATGGGATCAAAAAAGGAAGTAGCCGAAAATCGGGGGTCAAAAAAATCCAAGAAAAGAAGGAATTTTGGTTCATAGAGGATGACAAGCGGGTCCCATGATCCCGCATAAACGGCTCGATCGAGAGCGTTGAACAAGATGGCGCGATCGAGAAAAAAACAATGCTAGAGGCTGCCATGTGGGCCCTACATCCCGGGCGGTTTGCGTTGACTCGGCCGCGAACCCGAGAATTCGCGATGCACCACATCCCGGGCCACCATACGCGATTTTGGCCGCTGGGGCTAGGTGGCCTCAAAAACGAGAAAAAAGTTTTGACATGCACAACGGACAGACCAAAAATCGTCGGCCATGGTACACCAGCAACCACGGCGCGACTTCAACTTCGTCGGCCATGGCAACTTTTCTAGTAGTGATGCCTAAATAATCCACCTTCAGGTTATCATCCGAACCCCTTCCGGTATTAAGTTGCGAACAACAGATAATTGCATTAAGTATGGCGCGTAATGTAATCAACACAAATATCCTTAGACAAAGCATCAATGTTTTATCCCTAGTAGCAACATCACATCCACAACCTTAGAACTTTCTGTCCCAGATTTAATGGAGGCATGAACCCACTATCGAGCATAATTACTCCCTCTTGGAGTTACAAGTATCAACTTGGCCAGAGCCTCTACTAGCAACGAGAGCATGCAAGAACATAAACAACACATATATGATAGATTGATAATCAACTTAACATAATATTCTATATTCATCGGATCCACAAACACAACATAGCATTACAAATAGATGATCTTGATCATGTTAGGCAGCTCACAAGATCTATAACAATGATAGCACAAGCGGAGAAGACAACCATCTAGCTACCGCTATGGAACCATAGTCAAGGATGAACTACTCACACATCAATCCAGACGGGCATGATGATGTAGAGCTCCTCATTGATGATTCCCCTCCCCCTGGGTGCCGGAGGCGATCTCCTGAATCCCCGAGATGGGATTCGGCGGCGGCGTCTCCGGGAAGGTTTTCCGTATCGTGGCTCTCGTACAGGGGGTTTCGCGACGAGGCTTTAAGGCGGAAGGGTAGGTCAAAGGCGTCACGAGGGGCCCACACACTAGGGTCGCGCGCCAGGGCCGTCGCCGCTGGTGTGTGGCCACCTCGTCCCACTTCGTCTCTCTTCGGTCTAGAAGCTTCGTGTAAAAATAGGCCCTGGGCGTTGATTTCATCCAATTGAGAATATTTCCTTACTAGATTTGAAACCAAAAACAAGAATTGGGCACTTCTGCATCTTGTTAATAGTTAGTGCCGGAAAATGTAAAATAATCTTGTAAAGTATGTATAAAACATTCAAGTATTGTAATAAAGCATGGAACATAAGAAATTATAGATACGTTTGAGACGTATCACATCCCTCTTAGTTCCTACTCGTCCTCGAGTAGGTAAACGATAACACAAATAATTTCTCGAAGTGACATGCTACCAACATAATCTTGATCAACATTATTGTAAAGCATATGAGATGAATGGAGTGATCGAACAAAGATTGCTAACAAGGATAATGACTAAACAGATGAATCATATAGCAAAACTTTTCATGAATAGTACTTTCAAGACGAGTATCAACAAGACTTGCATAAGAGCTAACTCATAAGCAATAAATTCATAGTAGAATGCATTGAAGCAACACAAAGGATGATTAAGTTTCGGCGATTGCTTTCAACTTGTAACATGTATATCTCATGGATATTTGTCAACATAGAGTAATATAACAGTGCAATAAGTAAACATGTAAGAATCAATGCACACATTAACACAAGTGTTTGCTTCTAAGATAGAAAGAAGTGGGTAAACGACTCAACAATAAAGTAAAAGATTGGCCCTTCGCAGAGGGAAGCATGGGTTACTATTTTTGTGCTAGAGCTTTTTGTTTTGAAAACATAGAAACAATTTTGTCAACGGTAGTAATAATTCATATGTGCTATGCATAATACTTCCTACAAGTTGCATGTCTCACGCATAGAGTACTAATAGTGCTCGCACCTTGTCCTACTTAGCTCGGAAACACGGATTCTCATCGCATAACATATGCTTCAACCAAGTGTCACAAGGGGTACCTCTATGCCACTGTACAAAGGCTAAGGATAAAGCACGTATTTTGAATATTCTCAACTTAGACATCCATACCGGGACAAGACAACAGATAATGGACTCCTCTTTTAATGCTTAAGCATTCAACAACGATTAATATTCTCATAAGAGATTGAGGTTGTATGTCCAAACGAAACTTCCACCATGATACATGGCTTTAGTTAGCGCCCAATGTTCTTCTCTAACATATGCATACTCAAACCATTTGATCATGAAGTCCACTTACTTCGGACAAGACGAACATGCATAGCATCTCACATGATATCCAACAAAGGTAAAGTTGATGGCGTCCCCAGAAAACATGGTTACCGCTCAACAAGCAACTTATAAGAATTAAGACACATAACTACATATTCATCACCACAATAGTTTTTAAGCTATTTATCCCATGAGCTATATATTGTAAAAGGTAGAGGAATGAAATTTTAAAGGTAGCACTCAAGTAATTTACTTTGGAATGGCAGAAAAATACCACATAGTAGGTAGATACGGTGGACACAAATGGCATGGGTTTTTGGCTCAAGGTGTTTGGATGCACGAGAAGCATTTCCTCTCAGACAAGGTTTGGGCTAGCAAGGTTGTTTGAAGCAAACACAAGTATGAACAGGTACAAAAAACTCACACAAGAACATATTGCAAGCATTATAAGGCTCTACACTGTCTTCCTTGTTGTTCAAACACTTTACCGAAAATATCTAGACTTAGAGAACAATCATGCAAACCAAATTAAACAAGCTCTACAACAGTTCTTCATTAATAGATTAAACTACATGATGCAAGAGCTTAAACATGATCTAATGAGAGCTCAAACAATTGCCAAATTTACCAAACCATATGCAGCATTTTCCAATTCCAACCAAATAGCAATCTAACGAAGCAATAAGCTTTCGCCATGAACATTAAAGCACAATTAAGAACACAAGTGTTCCATAAGAAAAAGCGGAGCGTAATATCTCCAATATAAGAATGGCGGGATCCAACTTTATTCAAAACAAAACAAAAATAAAAACAAACCGACGCTCCAAGTAAAGAACATAAGAATGTGACGGAATAAAAATATGGTTTCACCAGAAGTGACCCGATAATGTTGTCGATGAAGAAGGGGATGCCTTGGGCATCCCAAGCTTAGATGCTTGAGTCTTCTTAAAATATGCGGATGAACCACCGGGGCATCCCCAAGCTTAGACCTTTCACTCTTCTTGATCATAGTATATCATCCTCTTCTCTTGACCCTTGAAAACTTCCTTCACACAAACTTCAAGCAAACTCATTAGAGGGTTAGTGCATAACCACAAATTCACATATTCGAGGTGACACAATAATTCTAAACACTTCTGACATTGCACAAAGCTTCGAAAGTTAATGGAACAAAGAAACTCATTCAACATAGCAAAAGCGGCAATGCGAAATAAAAGACAGAATCTGTCAAAAACAGAATAGTCCGTAAAGATGCATCTGGACGGGGCACTTAACTTGCTCAAATGGAAAACTCAAAACTAATGAAAGTTGCGTACATATCTGAGGATCATGCTCGTAAATTTGCAGATTTTTTCGAATTTTTTACGAGAGACTTATGCCAGAATCGTACAGACGCAATGCTGCGGCAATCCCAAATATAGCATCAACTTTAACATAAAAACTTTACTTGGCACAAAAACATGATAAGGAGAGGTTGCTACAGTAGTAAAAAAACTTCCAAGACTCAATAAAACAAAAAATGGGTTATCTCCCAAGAAGTGCTTTTCTTAACGCCTTTCACTAGGCGCAGAAAGTGCAAATCAAGTAACATCAAGAGATGGAGCATCAACATTATCTCCAGGGGTGTTGGAAGTTTCTTCCACAATGCATGTTATCTTATCTATGTAAGTTTCAGAGGCCCCCTTTTCATTACTTTTAGGCTTGCTATTCTCATCAAACAAATTTTCAGGAACAAGCCAAGCATAGTTATTTACCAAAGCTTCATACATCCCTAGGAGCTTACTAGGTATTGGAGTCTTAATTTCTCTACCATCATTAATATTATTAGTATACTTAATTCTATCCATATCCATCTTTTTAAGGATGCTAGCAAAGTTGGTGTAAGATCCAAGCATTTTATATTTAGTAAAGACTTTTCTAGCCTCTCTTGCTACACCACCAAATTCTTTTAGAAGAGTTTCTAAGACAAAATCTTTCTTTTCTCCTTCCTCCATATCAGAGTGTAAGAAACATATGCTGAATTATAGGATTAAGATTAACAAATTTAATTTCCAACATGTGTACTAGAGAAGCAACGCAATTTCATAAGTAGGAGCAAGTTCTACCAAGTGTCTATCTTCAAAATCTTCAGCTATACTAACATGAGTGAAAAAAAATTCTATATTATGTCTTCCAGTTATAGACCCTCGGCCTACCGGTATGTCTTTTAGAGCGTACTTAGGAGGAAACATGATGAAGTAAACAAAAAGTAAACTAAACAAGTAAAGTAAAAACAAGTAACTAATTTTTTTGTGTTTTTGATATAGAGAACAAGATAGTAAATAAAGTAAAGCTAGCAACTAATTTTTTTGTGTTTTGTTTAAGTGCAGCAAACAAAATAGTAAATAAAATAAAGCAAGACAAAAAAAAACAAAGTAAAGAGATTGGAAGTGGAGACTCCCCTTGCAGCGTGTCTTGATCTCCCGAACGCAGCAAGTTTTCCTCGAAAGAAACCAAGGTTATCGAACCGGTAGGAGCCAAGAAGCACGTGAAGGTTGTTGGTGGAGGAATGTAGTGCGGCAACACCAGTGAAACGGCGCCAACGTGGAACCCGCACAACACGATCAAAGTACTTTGCCCCAACGTAACAGTGAGGTTGTCAATCTCACCGGCTTGCTGAAAACAAAGGATTAAGCGTATCGAGTGGAAGATGGTGTTTGTTTGCAAAGAAGAGTAAAGGCAGTAGAATGTATTCAGATGTAAAAGAATGGACCGGGGTCCACAGTTCACTAGTGGTGTCTCTCCAATAAGATAACTAACATGCTGGGTGAACAAATTACAGGCGAGCAATTGACAAATAAAGATTCAATACATATCAACGATGATTACTATGTGATTTAATCAGGGCATTACGACAAAGTACATAGACCGCTATCCGGATGCATCTATGCCTAAATAATCCACCTTGGGTTATCATCCGAACCCCTTCCGGTATTAAGTTGCGAACAACAGATAATTGCATTAAGTATGGCGTAATGTAATCAACACAAATATCCTTAGACAAAGCATCAATGTTTTATCCCTAGTAGCAACCTTAGAACTTTCTGTCACTGTCCCAGATTTAATGGAGGCATGAACCCACTATCGAGCATAATTACCCCCTCTTGGAGTTACAAGTATCAACTTGGCCAGAGCCTCTACTAGCAACGGAGAGCATGCAAGAACATAAACAACACATATATGATAGATTGATAATCAACTTAACATAATATTCTATATTCATCGGATCTCGCCAAACACAACATGTAGCATTACAAATAGATGATCTTGATCATGTTAGGCAGCTCACAAGATCTATAACAATGATAGCACAAGCGGAGAAGACAACCATCTAGCTACCTATGGACCCATAGTCCAAGGATGAACTACTCACACATCAATCCGGAGGCGGGCATGATGATGTAGAGCCCTCCGGTGATGATTCCCTCTCCGGGGGTGCGGAGGCGATCTCCTGAATCCCCCGAGATGGGATTCGCGACGGCGGCGTCTCTCGGAAGGTTTTCCGTATCGTGGCTCTCGGTACAGGGGTTTCGCGACGGAGGCTTTAAGTAGGCGGAAGGGTAGGTCAAAGGGCGTCACGAGGCCCACACACTAGGCCGCGCGGCCAGGGGGCGCGCCGCCCTGTGTGTGGCCACCTCGTGGCCCCACTTCGTCTCCCTTTTCGTCTTGGGAAGCTTCGTGTAAAAATAGGCCCCGGGCGTTGATTTCGTCCAATTCCGAGAATATTTCCTTACTAGGATTTCGAAACCAAAAACAAGAAAACAACAACGGCACTTCGGCATCTTGTTAATAGGTTAGTCCCGGAAAATGTAAAATAATGATGTAAAGTATGTATAAAACATTCAAGTATTGTAATAAAAGTAGCATGGAACATAAGAAATTATAGATACGTTTGAGACGTATCAGATATTTGGAGATTCTGAAATTTTCAGAACACTAGAATATTCGGCCCTGTTGGAGGCCAGAATTTCCGCCCCTAACTGGAACCAGAATTTCCGGCCTGGGCGTGCTGCGTGAGTTTATTTTGGGCACGCGGGGTGGGCTTCTCTCACAGCAACAGTTTCCACTTGCGCACCCCTCATAGAAAACCAGCCGCCGACGCCTCCTCCATCCGCTCCCTTCCGCGGTTGTGGGCCGGATCTCCTTCTCCTCCTCCCTAGGATCAATCCCCTCCAAGACATTCCCTCAATGGATGCCGATAATGATTGCAATCTCTCTTTATAGGTGTTGCAATTTTTTGGTGCCTTTTGCTTGGAGGAATTGGTTCCCTAGTGGTTGTAAATGGTTGTAGTATATAGTAGCATCAAACTGGTGTGCCGATCTGTTGATTAGACACAGTTTAGTTCAAATCGTGTGCTGCTTGTCACGGTGGAACTTCCGGCCAGGGCGGATTTTTCGGCCCTAGAACCCACCGGAATTTTCGGCCTGGGAACTTTTTCTACAACACCCTTTTTGAACAGCCATGTAAGCATTAATTTCGAACCTAAAATGATATTACTGTATAGTTCATTTCTTGGTTTTTGGACTTGTATGCTTAATCTCCTGGTGATATCGTCTATCTATTATCATAGGTGGTTCGCGCTCGAGACGCCGTCCTCGCAAAGACCGTTCCAGTGAGGATGTTGGTCAGTCTGCTCCAAGAAAATCCGCAACTATGCGGTGGAAAGGCAAGGATATGAGGATTAACTACAAGGATATGGACTCAGTTGACTATGCTGCTCTTAGGCAGAAGAACTGGGATGAGGATGAGGAGCGGGATTTGTACATCGAGGATCGCCGGTTTTGGTGTATGGAGCAGTTTTTCATATTCAAGGACATTTATGAAACAAAGGATAAAGTGAGACCCATGATAATCCCATTGATTTGGATACTCTCGCAAAAAAGGATCACTTTCAGGATGATGTTTAGGTGACATACAAGATGGCGTTGCGCAAGCTTATGCGGCTAAAATGCAACTACAGTATACCTCTCATCCAGCAGTTTTATGCCACACTTGCTTTCAAGAAGGATGAGGACCACACTATGATGTGGATGACTGGCTCTACTCCATGTGAACCAACTTCCACAGGTTCGCTGAGCTTCTTGGGTATCCGTTCAGTGGTGGTTACCGTCTCCATCGTCCGAACCGCTTAGATAAAGATTTGCTTTTGATCCATGTTCAGAGTCTGGAGTGGTTGGCACTACTACCGGTATTCATCCACTTTATGATCAGCTCCTTCGTCTCTTCCGGGACAACATTGCTCCAAGTGGAGGGAACCGTGATGCTATTCGCGGTGCACTGGTGGATCTACTTGCTCTTGCTGGTGAGTGTGCAGAAGATGAAGAGAACAAGGATTACACTTTTGATGTGATGGATCATATCTTCCATGAGATATTCAATGCGATGGTAAACCAGACTACCATGCCTTATGCACCATATATTCAGCTTCTCATTGATAGCACTGCAGTGACTGAGGACTTGAGTCAGTACCCTCGTGTGAACCATAAGGTCAAGAAGACTTATGTGAAGAGGAAGCTAGCTGCCCCTGCTACTAGTTCTTTTATGGGAGATGCTCGTTCTAGTGGCACCGTGTGGTGACCCAGCATGCCACTGCATGTTGTAATACGCCGGTCATTGACATAACAGTTGCGAAGTACCAATCCGAAAATATTACATCCCTCGGAGTGGTAAAACAGAAATAGACCTCACCACCTTCACCGGTCTTCTACAACCCATCGTAGACCACAATACCGTGAGGAGTTTAGGGTTCCCCACCACTCCGGTTGCTCCTTCCTGGATGCAACTGCTCCACTAATGTGCGTCCGTTGATGTACGGAAGGAAGAAATACAACTGACTACTCTATCCAATTTCAGATCTTATGCAAGAATATTACGACGCAATAATCACTGGACAACATTGGTTGCTAATCCTAGATGAGTAACCCAACTGCAAACCTCCACCATCAACTCAAACCATGGTTCCATTGCCCACCACAAAGTCACATTCATTATGTAAAAGTAATATTTTCTTTGTAATGCAAGAGTGATAGTAATTTGCAATTAATTTGATAAACATAATCAAGGTGACATGAGAAAGTGATGAACTTGCCTGAATACTGCAAGGTAGTGTAGTTGGATTGTTTGAACTAACCCTGGTCCTCGGTTTCTGAGAATTAGCATCATTGTCCGATAAGGGCAATATTTAAAGATCCAAATAATGCATGCTTTGGAGTTTTAGTTGTGATTATCACCATTAGTTTTTTCTTTAGAATTTCAAAGGTAGAGTAAAAGAAAGAGTTGAGTTTAAGTTTTATTTGTCCTCCTTAAGAGGTATAAAATAATATTTCAAGTTTTTAAAGTATTTTAATTTCAAGGAGAATATTTTTATTTCATAAAAGATATTTTTAAGATTATCTTATATTTAATTGTTAAGAGAAACATTGATTTAATATTTTCTTCAAGTTAAAAGTTATTTTTCTTGGATGTTGATATAAAAGATATTCTTGTGTGTGTTTATTAAATAGCTATATGTTTAAAAATTTCTTAAGGATTCATTTTTGAAAAGAGAATAATTTTTAGAGTATTATTCCTATTTTTATTTAATTTTCTGGGTTTTTCTTATAGCTTTAGGGATTTTTCTAAATTTCTTTAGAAAACCCCTTGGTCAAAAGACCAAAATGCCCTTGGCCCCACTGGTGAGGCCAACCAACTGGTTAGGCCGGACTAGCCCACCTGGCTCGGCCCATCGGCCTCACTTGCGTCCCTCTCCCTTTCTCAACCCTAACACTAATTCCCCTCCTCTCATGCAACTCCTGAATCGCCTCCGCCACCGTCGGCTCACTCTGGCCAACTCTGGCAGTTTCGGGCCACGCCGCCGGTCTCAATCGATGCGCCTTGTGATTCCGCACCTTCCTGTCCACGTCGATCTGACGAGCGCGTCCTCCTCCGCTCCTGTGCAACCCTGCATGTGGCTAGGGTTTCAGTGGTGGTGTCGATCTACGTCGAGCTGGCGTCCCTGAACGCGTTGGTGATGCTCGAGGAGCTGCTGCTGGTGGTGGTGCTTGGCAGGTACCGAGTTGGTCACGGTTTGGCGCCGCCGTGACTGACCCGTACCACCGTGCTGCCTTGGACGTCGCAAGGGTGCTCGACGGTGTCCTGGTGGTGGTGGTGCTCGACATAGCCAGAAGCAGGTTGCGGCTCGTCTTCATTTTCTACCAAGGATTGATCTGCTATGAGGGATCTATTTAGTGCATCTATTGCTAGTGGCTGGCTTGTTGTCATGTTGCTTATGCACTCTGTTTGATTTCCCTATGTTACTATCCATATCTATGCCTATCTGTAACTGCATACCATGTACTGGTAAACTGCTAATGCTTATAAATGCATGATGATCCATGAACATGAAATGTGGTGCCTCTGGTACCTTGGTGGTATTTCTGTATTGTTGTTGCTGGTTGATTGATGCTTATTCTAATTAGTCTCGAAGGATTCCTGAGCTTGAATACTTAAGAATTGTTGATGAACTATTTTAGGCAGTGATGATTCAATTATGTTGAGCTTGAGTTATATGATTTCCAAAACAGTCTGAACCCTATGTGGTGATGATGACTAAGTAGTTACTATTAGATGTATGGTTACCAATTTCTATTGGAACCACATCTGGTCTAAACTCATCCGAATGACGAGGACTTGTTGCTTTTGGATTAATTAGTGACTGATGTGACCTCAGTAGTGCTTCACAGCTGCTTCTGGTTGCTCTCACTACTGTGTTTCTTTGTTGTGGATGGATAAATACATAATAGGTGAACATTTTATGACTACCATTATGAATTTGATGTTGAAAATATACACAGACAATAACAAGTATATTTATGATGGTTTTAAAAGGGCTAGTGTAGCTAGGTGACTTTGGTAAGCTTCCAATGATTGATACTTTCATGGTTCCTATTGGTTGTGCTAATGTTTGGTCTGTGGTGGCATATCCATGGTTACTGGCTTAGTTTTCATCTCTGGCAGATGCCACTCTTGCCAGCACCACTTGGTCTATGACCAGATGATGATTAAACATGGTACTCTTACTGCTCTTTGTGTGTTTCTTGTTGGACATGCATATGCCTATAAGAACATAACCTTAGGCCTTTTCTTGATATTGGTATACCTTACTCCAGCTCTTAGATTACGATTTGTTGATGCAGGGGATTGCTTCTGTTGTTGCTTGTTGATGTTGATCCTACCCTTCTCCTCTTGGATAGCTTGCACTTACTCTACCCCCCATCTATGATTCTATGGCTTATGTTCTTGGTGAAGAAAAGCTTTAACATCTTTGTTGTGCCTGATGGTTTTTGCTACTAATGATGTGTGTGTGTTGGAGAGCATGCACTAAGCCTTGTGAGTTGTGTGTGTGCTTCAAGTTGGAACTTGAACCATGTGGATCGGCTCGGCTAGGGTTTGAAGTTATCCTCCTGGTTGATTTTCTTTTGACAACCAAGTGGCATTGCCACTTGTTACCATTCTTGTCTATTTGCTGTGTTTTGCAGGGTTCCAAGAAGATCAAAGGGACAAGATGATCAAGGAAGGGACTAGTAGCTTAAGATTTTTAGACTAGGCTTAACTTTGTATTGTTGTAACTTTTATTTTTATTTTCTTTATTCATTTCTGAATTATTTTTTGTAATATAATTGAATATTGTAAAGACAATGTATTATGTGTGTGATGATCAATAAAGCTCAAGGTTTCCCTAATGAGCTATATTGTAACTTTGAATTACATGTTTAATTATATTCTATTCTGATTTGAATTCAAAGTTATAATCCTGGTTTCTACAATGTTATTTTAATATTTATTATATGAGATCATTCAAATTCAAATTTCAAATGTGAACCTCAATTCAAATTTAGTTCCTTGTCTAAACCCTAATTCGAAAGAGGTCATGTCAAAATTTATCGCACTCTCGAGACCCTAAACCCTAATGGCATTGAGAGAGAAACTTGATCCCCCTTAGGTTTTTATGCAATAAAGCGTGAAATTTTTCCCGGTTTTGCGATGCAATGCACATCCCTTTTCTAATTCTACCCCACAATCTCCTGGAAACCTAGGGTGTTACATCCTTCCCTCCTTAAAGAAAACTTCGTCCCGAAGTTGTAGTTGGTGTACCTGAACAATTCTGGATATGCTTTTATCAAATCCTCACCTTTTTCCCAAAGTGGCTTCTCTTTTGGGATGATGTTTCCACTGCACCTTGCAATACTTGATTGCTCTATTCCGAAGTTTTTTACAATTTTCTTCTAGAATCTTGGATGGCTTCTTGACATAGGTCAAATCTGACTGTAGATCTAGGTCTTCATGTGATACATGTTCATCTAGTGTTTTCAAGCACTTTCGAAGTTGTGAAACATGGAACACATTATGTACCAAGGCTAACCTTTCAGGTAACTCCAATTCAAAGGCTAAACCTCGGTTTTGACTAAGAATCTTGGGGTTAGCTTTCCTTTCATCGGGCTTACTTTCAAGTATACCATGTCTCTCACCTTTGGTTCCCATGTCCTTCTCTTTTGGTCTGCATAACTCTTCTGTCGACTTTGAGCTATCTTGAGTCTATCTCTAATGACATCAATGACTTGTTGTTTCTCCTTCACATAGGTAGGGTCAAACTCCTTGCTTTCTCCTGCCTCATACCAACATATGGGTGATCTACACTTTCTCCCATATAAGGCTTCAAATGGCGCCATCTTGATACTGCTTTGATAACTATTGTTGTATTAGAATTCTGGTAAGGGTAAGTGATCTTCCCACAAACCTCCAAAATCTAACGCACAAGCCTTGAGCATATCTTCTAGGATCTGATTAGTCCTCTCAGTTTGCCCTCCAGTTTGAGGATGAT
This sequence comes from Lolium multiflorum, assembly GCA_030979885.1. NCBI lineage: Eukaryota > Viridiplantae > Streptophyta > Magnoliopsida > Poales > Poaceae > Lolium > Lolium multiflorum. Next base: position 307,169,526 of record CM061750.1, read on the forward strand.
ATGTGGTATTGTAATCCAGTTTGGATCCCAGAGCTTCATGTAATTGCTTCCAAAATGCTGATGTGAACACAGATCCTCGATCTGATACTATCTTCTTTGGAACTCTATGTTTGCTCACTATCTCCTTTACATAAATATCTATTAGTTTCTCCCCAACATCCTTCTGATTCACCACTATAAAATGTGCACTTTTTGTCAACCGATCCACAATCACCCAGATCATGTCTTTCTTCTTTCTTGTCATGGGTAATCCAGTGATAAAATCCATTCCTATCTCTTACCATTTCGATTCTGGAATGTTGAAAGGTTGCATTAGACCTGCGGGACTTTGATGTTTTGCTTTAACTCTTTGACAAGTATGACATTCAGACACATACTTGGCAATCGCCCCCTTAATATTGTTCCACCATAATAACTCTTTTAAATACATATATATATATATATACATCTTAGTACTTCCAGGATGAATCGGGTATGGTGTTTCATGTGCCTCTTTGAGTACCAACTCCTTGATTGCAGCTACGTCCAGCACACAAATCCTTCTGTGAAACCACATGGAACCAGATTCTCCTAGGTTGAATTCTAATTGTCTTCCCTTAGGTATCCTCTTTACTTCCTCCATGATGAATGGATCATCCAATTGGTTCATAATTATCTCATTCTTTATATCCATATCCAATTCTCCCTCATTCTGTAAGACTGATAGTCCTTCAGTGGCTTCCTTCTCCCAGAGTTGTATTTGGGTTTGGCTTATTTCCTTCTTCAACTCTATTGGTAGTTCTTGTTCTATCCCTCCGGTACTCTTTGGACTTAGAGCATTAGCTACGGGATTGGATTTTCCTGGAGTATAGTTGATGGTCAGATCATAATCCTTGATCAACTCCAACCATCGTTTCTGCCTCATATTCAACTCTTTCTGAGTGAAAGAAGTATTTGAGACTTTTATGGTATGTGTATAGCTCCATAAAGAAAATGCCTTCAGCTTTCAATGCAAACACTAATGCTGCTAACTCTAAATCATGTGTTGGGTAATTGGCTTCATGAGGTCTTAGTTGTCTAGACCCATAAGCAATCTCCTTGCAATCTTGCATAAGCACACATACTAATCCTTTCTTGGATGTATCACAGTACATCGTGTAATCCTTACTAGTCTCAGGTACTGCTAACACCGATGATGTGGTTAACTTCTCCTTTAAGGTCTGAAAACTTTGTTCACATTCATCTGGCCATACAAAAGGTGTATTCTTCCTTAAAAATTTGGTCATTGGTCCTGCTATATTGGAGAATCCTTCTATGAACCTCCGGTAATATCCTGCCATTCGTAGAAAACCTCTTATTTCCTTAACATTCTTGGGTGCCCCCACTTCAAAATTGCTTCAACTTTACTTGGATTCACGGCTATTCCATCTTTGTTGATCAGATGTCCAAGGAATTCTACTTGATCTAATCAAAACTCACACTTACTGAAGTTGGCATACAGTTGATGTTCTCTGAGGACTTGTAGAACTATCTTTAAATGCTCTGCATGTTCAGCCTTGTCCTTGGAATATATCAGGATATCATCAATGAAAACGATGACAAACTTATCAAGGTAGGGCATGAGTATCTTGTTCATGAGATTCATGAATATTGCTGGAGCATTTGTCAATCCAAAAGGTAATACTAGGTACTCACGATGTCCATACCTTGAAACAAAGGTGGTTTTTTGAACATCTTCCTTCTTGATATTTATCTGATGATAACCTGATCTCAGGTCTATCTTGGAGAATACTCCAGCTCCCCTAACTTGATCGAACAATTCCTGGATTCTAGGTAGTGGATACTTGTTCCTGATGGTAACATTATTCTAATTTCTGTAATCTCCGCACATTCTACGACCTCCATCTTTCTTGTCAACGAAGATCACATGTGTTCCCCATGGTGATACACTTTCTTGAATGAATCCTTTCTGTTCCAACTCATCCAATTGCTCCTTCAAATCTTTCAACTCTTTGGATCCCATATTATAAGGTGCTTGAGCAATTGGTGATGTTCCAGGAATCAAGTCTATGGTGAACTCTACCTCCCTATCTTGTGGCATTCTAGGTAACTCTTTGGGGAAAACATCCTGAAATTCATTGACTACAGGTATATCCTCCAGTTTCACCTCTTTCATTGTGTTAAGCTGTAATTCTATCGATCTAAGTATGCTTATCTCCTTGGTAAATAATCCTTCCTCCTACTGGGTTCTTCAGAGATATTGTCTTGTCTGCACAATCTATCAAGGCTCCATTCTCCTCAAACCAGTTCATGCCAAGGATAACAACTATATCTTTCATGGGTAAGACAAATAGGTCTGCATAGTACACGCAACCGGGGATCATAACGACCTGCTCTTGCTTCGCGTGTGTAAATAATATCGTTCCCCCGACAGATATTATGGTAATAGGAAATTCTAACTTAGTGCAACTAATTCCATATTTGATGATGAATTGTTGTGAAATGAATGATGTAGTTGCACCATTATCAAAAAGAACTTTGGCAGGATGGGTAAGGATCTGAAGCGTACCTATGACAGCCTTATCCGAGTTGATAACCTCCTCCAAGCTGGTACAATTCAGCTTCCCCAATGGCTTCTTTGCTTTCCAGTTTCCTCCAGAATTCTCGCTCCTGTTTTTTCCGCCTCCTCCAGGCCTTCCTCCTCCATCAGTTTTATTCGGGCAATCCTTAAGCATATGCCCCTCTTTACGACGACTATAGCAAATCACCTTGGGTTTCTGACATTCATTGGAGTAATGTCCCCTGACTCCACAAACACGACAAACGATGTTTCTCTTATTTGATTGTCCCGATGATGGCCTATTACCTCCGGGATTGTATCTGGGCTTAAAGGTTAAGTTGGTGTTTGGCTTGTTGGCGACGAAATTCTTTTGTACAAACTTGGCCTTCTTACGTCGTTCCTCTTGGACTTGCTTGAAATCATCCTCCATGGTAATAGCTACACCAACAAACTCTTGAAACTCTTTTGCCTTCAGTATCCTAAGTTGCATCTTGTAAAATGGGTTTAATCCTCTCATCAATCTTTTCTTCCTCTTATCCTCAGTGCTAACTTCATCTGCTGCATAGCGAGATAAACCAGAGAACTCTTTGACATATTTCATGATAGACTTATCCTTTTGCTCAAGGTTCTCAAACTCCCTACGCTTCAACTCCATGACACTCTCGGGAACATTGGCTTTCCTAAACTTCCTTTTGAACTCATCCTAGGTAAACACCCTTCCTGCTGGATTCACTGCTACTTCTGTTATCCCACCATGATGTTGATGGTCCACACAGAAGATTTGTTGCGTATCGAACCTTCCCTCATCGCTACAACCAATTGTTCTAAGCTTCCTCTCTCTGTATCCATTAGCCAATCTTCAGCATCCATTGGCTCCAGTGCAGATGTAAAGAGAATAGGTTTAGCATTCTGAAAGTATGATAGAGTAACTCCTTGGTTTTCTCGTCTCTCAATCTTGTTCTACTGCAGAAGCTCTTGAAAGAACTTATTCTGCTGTTCCAGAGTGATACGCTGCCTCTCCTCCATCATTTGCATATATTGCAAGAAATTCTGCTGAGTCATAGGAGGTGGTGGTGGCGGTGGAAACTATCCTCCTGCAGCTGCATCTGCTACTTCCTTCTGCTTTACTTCTCACTCCAGGCATTGAGCCTCTCTCTCCTCACCTTGCATTCCCGACATCTTCCCCTAACACTATTACATAAAGCGAAACTCATAATTACTCCATGTGCAAGTTTTGTGAGCTCAATTTTGTGCCTAGAGTTAGTCACACAATGAAAATCAAGAAGCAAATCCAAATCATACAAAACATATACCTTGTTTATACATAAACAGGTAGTAGTACAATAATCATACAACAGTGTGAGTGCCTAGACTCACTTACTAAAGTAACTTACAAACCTATTTAACTAATATACACTTTTATACATATGGTACATCTGTATTTCATATTCGCCTCCCATGGTAGTCTCCTAAGCGTAGTCGTGCTCCTGGTACATCCCGAGCATCCACCCGGTCGAACGAGTTGTCCTCCTGATGTTGTCCGGAATATACGGCCTTCCGGTTGGCTGGTAGTCAAAACCGGAAGAAGATCCCAGGGGAAAATTAGTCATCATGAAGTACTTATTCAACGATGCATACATATCCCCAGTGGGATATTCTTCCTCGTCAACTGACACATTCCCAGTATACTCAGAAGTGTTCATATCAAACGGTCCTCGCCTTTCCCTCCTCCTGGAACACTCCCCTTTCTCCATATGAGATGGCTTCATCTCCTCGGGATCTGACTCAATAACTATGGGGTTCGCTTCATAATCCCCAACCCCATATTGATAGTTTTTGTTTAGGTTTATGGCATCCTCGTCTATCTCTGAGTCACACCTAAGCGGATCGCTCTCAGTGCCTTGAAATGGTTCAAAGCGCCATCCTGTGGAATTCTCCACTGGTGTGTCGGAATGTGGCATGTTTAAGGACTCCTCTCCTGCTTCATAGCCTCCAGAAGAACTACTGGGAAAGTGTAGTTGAGTGTGGATTGGTTTGGCTTAGGTTCTGGGGCATCAATATCTATAAAGTCACCAGTAGAGAATACCGGTGTATGGGGTTCACTCTCCTAGGTTTCCTTACCTTTAGGATCTACCTTGGGCTCGGTAAACTCTTCCAGCATGGTATCAATTGCACCTACAAGATGATGATGCATTTGAAAAAACAGGGTTAACATGGATCTGCAGTTGTCCATGTATTTGGCTGCTTCAGCGGATTTCTTCCTAGCAAAGTTGAAATAGTTAAGTGTGGGGTCCTCATTCCCTTCTGTGTGGGAAATATGTGCAAACTCTGAGCCAATTAGCTCTTTGGTCTTGTGTTCACGTATCTCATTGATGGCTTTAAGAACAGCTATATGATAAGCCGTCTTAATAATCCTAGCTCCGCCTGCTGGGAATACTGGGCTCATTCCTAATTCAGCAGATAGTTGAAGACCCACTCTACACTTGGCCAACACTGTGCCATTGTAGTATGCGTACTTCACTAATCGAATTTGGCGATCACACCCAAATTCAAGCAACAAAGCACATAGGATATCAGCAAGACCTCCATCATAGTCATCCAGACATGATTCCTTCACCTTAACGGTCCTTACCAAACTCGAGCTTTCCATATCTGGCTGTATATAAGAAATTATATAATATTAGTAATGACACATCATAATAGTAATAATAAATAATTATCGCACTAAAAGATATGACTGTATTATTCTCAAGTGAATAGACATAATATTTCTAGAGAATCCGTTACTACTTCTATTTGACTCCTACAGGCTCTCCCATTAACTAGGTTCCAACCTAAGGTCAAAGCTTTTGCTCCGATACCAACTATGGTGACCCAACATACCACTGCATGTTGTAGTACGCTAGTCGTTGACATAACAGTTGCGAAGTACCAATCCGCAAATATTACATCCCTTAGAGTGGTACAACAGAAACATAGCTAGTCCTTTATTTACTCACTTAATATTACAAGCCATATATGTACATCACAGCGGAGCTCCTCCTAGGTCCAGAGAGGATAACTCGGTAGTTCTAATTGAACCTTACTTAACTTATAAGCTAGCGGTAGAAGTAAACTAAGTACGATAACGACTCGAGCAGCTTTATTATATAGAGTTCTGTGCTGCTCGACTACTACTAGTATGTGGTGCCTAAGTCTCTGATTCTTCTGGGACCTCCTCCGTGCCGTAGGCGATCATATAATCCACCCTTCTACGCCACCTGACAGATATGGCTCTTTATAACAGACGTCTTCAGCACCTTTAGCGGCCTCCTCGGGTTGTTCAGGTAGTCTAAGCAGGAGATTCAAATAAGGGTGATTACGAGCATACTCAGCAAGTTCATTATAAGGAAAGAAGTGTTTGATGCATTAACTACAACCATAGACTAGAAAGTCGTAGGCCAATGCAAGTTGTCGTAAACATTTCTTCAAAGGTTGCTTTTATTCTGAAAAGCTATGTCCGTCAGCCTTCACTGGATGTCTAGAACTTCATGGAGTTCCTTTCTGGCCGCGTTCGCAGTTCCAAACCCGGAACAGGGAGTGACACGCCACGATTTGATACACTTTGCAGAAGAGTGCTGCTTTACCCATAAGAGAACTTATCCTTGTTGCCAATCGGGCAGCTCATCCCGTCCACACTTCCTTGGTGTCAGGCCCGGTATAAGGTCCTAGCCAATCATTATATTTCTCTGCGACCCTGCACATCCACCCGTATTGTAGTTCCGGTCTTGGATCCTCGTCGGTTCCTTAGTTTGACCTCGATTCTATGCTCCCACCGGCCCACGAACTCCTAAGGTAAGTTCTGACCTCAACACCTTCACCGGTCATCTACAACCCATCGTAGACCACAATACCGTGAGGACTAATGTCTACGCACGCTTCTATTCTTGTAGACAGTGTTGGGCCTCCAAGTGCAAAGGTTTGTATAACAGCAACAAGTTTCCCTTAAGTGAATCACCCAAGGTTTATCAAACTCAAAGAGGTAGAGGTCAAAGATATCCCTCTCAAGCAACCCTGCAATTAAGATACAATAAGTCTCTTGTGTCCCCAACACACCCAATACACTTTTCAGGTGTATAGGTGCACTAGTTCGGCGAAGAGATAGTGAAATACAAGAAATATGGATGATTATAAGTGGTAATTGCAATCTGAAATAAAAATGGCAGCAAGCAAACATGTAGCAGAACTAGTTGTAAACGGTGTTTCAATGCTTAGAAACAAGGCCTAGGGATCTTACTTTCACTAGTGGGCACTCTCAACAATGATATCATAATTGAATACATAAATATCATCTCTTCACTATGCTACTTTGAACCACTCTCCGGTTGGATAACGGACACCAATTCACCGCGTAGGGCTGCAAAAGCACTCTTAAAGGTTGCGTTCCAAACCTAGGGACACCCCACTCTGTCACTTTAAGCATCCAAAGATAGTACTAACAAACACCTTAATTTCACAGAGACATCAAACTCAAATTATAACTCATGATAAGTATTTTGTAATCTTTAGCCTAAGAGACACACACGGTGCGCACACTGTCACCTTCACACCATGGGACAAGGTGTCTCCATAGATCACAATAATAAAACCACTTGAGTAGCATAATAGATGAAGAGTAACATCTACTTATTCAAGTAGATCACAAAGCTCATGATCACATAAAGACCACACCATGGGAGAGAGAGATAGACCGCATAGCTACCGGTAAAGCCCTTAGCCTCAGGGGAGAACTACTCCCTCCACATCATGGGAGTTAGCAACAGCAATGAAGATGGCAGTGGAGTCGATGGAGATGGCTCCGGGGGAAATTCCTTGTCCCGACAGGGTGCCGGAATAGAGACTTCTATCCCCTGAAACTTGTCTTCGATGGTGGCGGAGCTACAGAACTTTTCGTGGATGAAGGCTCTAGTGTTTAGGGTTTTCCCAAGGAAGGCAATATATAGGCGGAAGGGCGAGGTTGGTGGGCGCCCGAGGGGCCCACACCACCCCTAGGCGCGGCCAGGGGGCGTGCCTAGGCATGGTGTGGCCGCCTCCTGGCTCTTCTCCGTCTCTTCTTTGGACTCCGTCTTCGTGTCGGGAAAAATAGAGGTTTGGCTTTTGTTTCGTCCAATTTTGAGAATATTTCTTGTACAACTTTTCTAAAATACAAAAACAACAAAAAATAGGAACTGACACTGGCATCTTGTTAATAGGTTAGTTCCAGAAAATGTATAAAAATGCCACGAAGTATAAACAAAACATATAGCAATTGGTGTAAAATAAGCATGGAGCATCAAAAATTATAGATACGTTTGCACCGTATCAAGGACTTTAGGGTTCCCCACCACTCCGGTTGCTCCTTCCTAGATGCAACTCCTCCGGTAATGTGCGTCCGTTGATGTACAGAAGGAAGAAATACAACTGACTACTCCGTCCCATTTTAGATCTTATGGTTAACACGAATAATATGGCGCAAGAATCACTAGACGACATTGGTTGTTAATCCTAGATGAGTAACCCAACTACAATGGAACCTCCACCATCAACTCAAACCATGGTTCCATTGCCCACCACATAGTCATATTCATAATTGAAAGGTAATATTTGCCTTGTAATGCAAGAGTGATAGTAATTTTCAATTAATTTGATAAACATAATCAAGGTGACATGAGCAAGTGATGAACTTTCCTTAACACTGCAAGGTAGTGCAGTTCGATTATTTGGACTGACCCTAGTTCTCAGTTTTTGAAAATTACCATCATTGTCCGATAAGGACAATGGTTAAAGATCCAAATAATGCATTCCTTCGAGTTTTAGTTGTGATTCCCCCCTATTAGGTTTTTGGGATTTCTATTTTCGTGCCCTTAGGTCTTAGTTGTAATCATTTTTCCCCAACTCCTTAGTTTCTCCTTAGTTTTCCCCAAGCCCTTGTTTGAAACCCGCGGAAGGAGCTCAGACGGGAGGATTCCCGTTTAGTAGACTGTTCCGTGCTGACTTGTGGGGCCGGGTCGTGTGGGGCCGCGTCGTGTGGGGTCGGGTCGCGTGGGGCTGGTAGAAAGGGACCGCGTGGGACAGGACGAGTCTGCGTTTGGTTGTACGTGAGCAGGAGCTGGGTTTTTTCTCTCTCGGCCCCAAATTGGCATTTTTAAGAGCACCTTTTCCTCCTCTTTCTCTCTGTCTTTTTTCACCAAATTAGTATCAAATCTAGAGAAGCTTGCATTTCTGTTTTCAATTATTTGTGCCTTTTGGCCTCGTTGTTTGCCCAATATGGCAGCAAATCTAGTACTCCTCCGGTCCATATGTATGTAGTTAAATCTAGAAGCAAATCTCCAGGGTAATGTACAATAAATTCACACCATAGTAAATCGAGAAAACAAAGTAGGGCCAACAAAATATAGTAGAATATGGATAGATTATAGGGATCCCTCCCTAGATAATAAGCATACACAGCAGCCAACATAGTAACAGGTTCGAGGTTCTTCACAACACCATCATACTAACAACATAACAACAAGGGATCCCTAGCTAACAACAAAATAGAAGCTGCTTTGCAGCAGCAGCACACGTCCAGGATTCCGCCTACCCCATCTGGCTCTGCCTCCACTTGTTTCTCCCCTTGGGCACCTTGTGCTTGAGCGGAGGCATGCGCCCGGCGGAGATCTCCACCCGCTGCAAGTTGCAGAGGTGAATGCCGAGTGCCTTGTGCTTGGCGCGGAAGGAGTAGACGTTCACTCTCGAGCCGACCTTGGGGAAGGTCCTTCCGATGTCCTCGGCATGCGTGAGGAGGCAGTTGAAGTAGGTGCCGCCGAGTCTCCTAGTGCAGAAGGGGCACCTTTAGAAACCCTTGGCGAAGTAGGAGATGTACGCCGGCCTGCAACCTCCGCGAACCGCCGAGTCTTGGTGTCTGGTCCTCGTCGTCGCTGCGCGACATCGCTGCCGACACCTGATCCAGATCAAACGGAAACTATGAGTGAATGAGTTGCAACGATGACTAACGTGCATGATAACAAAGTTAGGAAAAATAGAGCCAGCCTCAGTTACAGTGGACACGATTATATATCTACAAGGACGGTGTTAGCGAACCAAAGCTCATGCACAACAGATTTGTACACGGCAATGGTTCGCTGAACCCTCCCTGTAAAAATTTGTGCCCAGCGATTCATCATAGGCAAAGAAATAGATTCCAGATCTAAATTTGAACACATTCCAAATTATTTGCAAAATTAAACGGTTGATATCTTTTGATTCATGCATAAAATAACTGATTGAGATCCCATGATTACTTGCATAAATTAACTGACTGAGATCCCATTATTACTTGCATAAATTAACCGAACGGCCGAACCCCAAATCTTAAACGAAACCAAGAAGGGATCAAAACAAAATGGAATAAAATCGGCGTAAATATTAACCAAATACTCATCCATCTACAGATCGACACTAATAGTTACTAGGGAACCAGCAAAAATAGGGTTTAAAAAGGAATGGGGAACAAAAAAGGGAGCAAACCGTAGTTACCTCGCTCCATGGGTCGTCCATGCAGGTGTCGTAGGGGTTCGGGGGCGAGATGTACGACACCTCCTCATAGGGGTCAAATCCCGGCGGGATCTGACCGCCATCGGCGGCAGCCTCTGATGCACCGACGGCGGCGGCGACGGCCATTGAGGGGACATCGTCGAAGAGGGAGGCGTCGCGCTTGGAGCCGACGGCATCGTGGACGTTGGGATTCGCATTCTCCTTGTCCATCTCGCCGGCAGAGGAGAGGGAGAGGGTTTTTTTTTGCTTTGGAGAAGATGATGGGACGTGAGAGGCGGCGTTGCGTGAGCGAGTGAGAGTGACAGAGATAGTGCAAGGAGGCGTCTATAAAGGCGAGGGGTGGTTAATGCGACCCGCGTCCTACGCGTCCACCATTGCACTTCTTCACGTCTTGGATTTCTGCAACACGACACGCGTCCACGATTGCATGTCTTTGACTTCTGCACCGCGACTCGCGTCTATGCATCAACAATTGCACGTCTTCTACTTTTGCACCGCAACATGCGTCCTCGAGTCTAACTCTAGAAATTTAGATATACTTAGGTATACCCTCGAGTCTTATACTAGCATTTTTTGTATGCTCAGTTTTCAACTTGAGTGCTAATACTGGCTAGTGCAATATACTTAGTTTTACCCTCAAGTGGCTGGTCAACAGAGAGTCAACAAATGAGATTAACTAGTTAAATGAGTCATTTAATGTGCAAAAAATTCCAGTGGCACTTACTCATGGAGTCTTCTTACGCGACCTGCCACGTTGGGAACCATAACAATCATAGATAAATCAAGTTTTACCACAAATTGCCACTTCTCAAATCACCTAGTAGCTATGAAGATGCATGGCTTTCCACAATAAGCCCTTCCCAAGCTTTCCCCAAAACATAGTTTGTCTGAATGAGGCCACAATTCTCACACTCATGATTATTTGTATTGCAAATAGTTTGAGGTAGGCCAAGATGGGTTTCATTGTACAATACACGCATTTTCCATTTTTAAATCTCATATTTGAATCCCTTAGTCTGTTTACTACTCATGTGCCCTTGATTTCTTGATACTACTCAGTTTTGCCCTCTCCCTTCACAAATTCTCACAGACACAACATTGCCCCGATTGGTCTAGCCCATGTCACGGGGATCGTGCCCCGACCATTGATCGTATGATCTAACGGGCAGATAACCCCTCTCTCGATCCACCACCCTCTCTCTCTGTGTCGGCGGTTAGCTTCCACCCTCTAAGTATGCTAAATGGCGGTTTTCTGTATTATTTTTCATGCGCTAAAAAATATAAACTCTTTTAGGCATCACTTTTCACGCAAAAAATGATAAACCATCACCGATTTGTTGTAGCCATTACTTTTCACACAAAAAATGATAAACCATCACCGATTTTTTAGTTATCCATCTTATTTAATTGACTCGATTTAGTATAAAGTTGTACTAATCGAGTCAATTAAAAGAGACCGGAGGGAGTACTTTTCACGCAAAAAATGATAAACCATCACCGATTTCTTGTAGCCATTACTATTCACGCTAAAAATGATAAACGAAACAATCTATCTATCTCTGTATTTGAAGTTTGGGAGGGTTCACCATCTACTTACGTTAACTTTCGAGGTTTTGACCTGAAAATCAAATGGGTATTATAAAGGGAAATAAAAGTTCAAAAAAATGTAAAAACGAAACAATCTACCTTTCTTTGTATAAAATATCGTCTGTATGATTTTTGAGGTCATTTAGAGAAGGTCGAAAAAACCTAACTTGTTACAAAAGCTGGTTTCAGTGAGACCTAACCAAGTTTGGCATACATGATGCCATACCTATAACAACAAGGAATATCTAAAAGGGAAAGTTTCACAAAATTTGAAATTTAGGGTGAAAATGATGCCATACATGATGCTGTTTTTCGAGGTTTTGACGTGAAAATCAATTGGGTATTATAAAGGGAAATCAAAAGTTCGAAAAATGTAAAAACGAAACAATCTATCTATCTATTTATACAGAAGATCATCTGTATGAAATTTGACGTCATTTAGAGAAGGTAGAAAAAAGTCACCTTGTTAGAAAAGCTGGTTTCAGTGAGACGAAACGGCATACGCTTAAGCAAAGTTATTTTTTCGAACATCTCCAAATGACCCCAAATTTTCCATACATGATGCCATACGTGTAACAACAAGGAATATCTAAAAAGTGTCAAAAAGTTTACCGAACCGTATAGCTCTATCAAAAAGAACCTCACCATGGTGCCAGTAAATTTTTTAGTTACAAACTTTCCTATTTTACCTAACCTTCAACATGAAACTTGTTTCAAATTCATTTTGGCGTACAAGAAACAAATCCCACCTTGATTCGAGCACCACAACCTCCAAACGATGCCGATGCTAATATCGGCATGGTCAGAACGGCTATGCTCGCCGCCACTGCTAGGTCACCATCGAGATGTACCCTTAATCCCGTCCCCTCATTCGATCACTGACACACCAGAGATACCGTCGAGGCCAATGCCGAACGTACATGCTGATGCCAATGCCGAACATGCCTGACGCCGCTGTGGGCATGGCCCGCCGCCCCGCTATGCTAGACGCCACAGACCACCGCGAGGTCTTTCCCTTCGCCACCACACTCTCCTAGCACCCATCTATACACGCCAGAAAGGAGAGACACTAGTTTTCTCTACATTGCTCGCGTTCGTGTCCGACACGGTCACTCAAAGTGTTGAGGTAGTCGTCGATGTCCTCAACCATTTCTTCTCTTCTTTGCATGGTTAAACGCATCTAGTTCATATCTATCTAATGCGTCTGGTCTCGCCTCATGCAGTTCTTTGTGGACGTCGATCTCATCTCGGCACCCCGCATGCCACCTCCTCTGTGCCATCGCCGTAGAGCTCCGTTTAAAAATCTATTCCTACCCGTGTATTGCCCCTTGTATCAGCATGGCCCCACTTATCATTCGATATACCGAAGCCCCACTCGTTCGCGTTTTGGTCGGGATACATCGATGCTTACATCAAACAAAGATGGATGGTCCGACGTGTCTTTGCGGGCTCTACGTGGCCCCACTAGTCGCCAGATAACGGCCAACCGTCGGGCAACCAACCGTTACAAGACGTGTGATGGTTTCAGACAAGGGCTTGGGGAAAACTGAGGAAAAACTAAGCGGCTGGGGAAAACTGAGCACAACTAAGGACCCGAGGGCACGAAAATAGAAATCCCTAGGTTTTTCTTTAGAATTTCAAAGGTAGAGTAATAGAAAGAGTTGAGTTTAAGTTTTATTTGTCCTCCTTAAGAGGTATAAAATAATATTTGAAGTTTTTAAAGGATTTCAGTTCAAGGAAAATATTTTTATTTCATAAAAGATATTTCTAAGATTATCTTATATTTAATTGTTAAGAGAAACATTGATTTAATATTATCTTCAAGTTAAAGATTATTTTTCGTGGATGTTGATATAAAAGATATTCTTGTGTGTGTTTATTAAATAGCTATTATGTTTAAAAGTTTCTTAAGGATTCATTTTTTGAATAGAGAATAATTTTTAGAGTATTATACCTATTTTTATTTAATTTTTAGGGTTTTTCTTCTGGCTTTAGGGATTTCTCTAAATTTCTTTAGAAAACCCCTTGGTCAAAAGAACAAAATGCCCTTGGCCCCACTACTTAGGCCAACCAACTGGTTATGCCGGACCAGCCCACCTAGCTCGGCCCATCGGCCTCACTCGCGTCCCTCTCTCTTTCTCAACCCTAACCCTAATTCTCCTCCTCTCGTGCGACTCCCGAATAGCCTCCGCCGTCGCCGGCTCACTCCGGCCAACTCTGGCAGTTTCAGGCCGCGCCGTCGGTCTTAATCGACGCGCCTTGTACGCCGCACCTTCCCGTCCACCTCGATCTGACGAGCGCGTCCTCCTCCGCTCGCATGCAACCCTGCCCGTGGCTAGGGTTTCAGTGGTGGTGTCGATCTACGTCGAACTGGCGTCCCTGGACGCGCTGGTGATGCTCGACGAGTTGCTGGTGGTGGTGGTGCTTGGCAGGTACCGGGTTGGTCGTGGTTTGGCGCCGCTGTGACTGGCCTGTGCCGCCTTGGAGGTCGCCAGGGTGCTTGACGGTGTCCTGGTGGTGGTCGTGCTCATCATAGCCATAGGCAGGTTGCGGCTCAGCACAGGTGGCGTAGCCGTGACCAGCATGTGCCGCCGTGCTGCTGTGTGGTCGGTCGCAGCTACACTGCTCCATGTATTTGGTTGCTCCCCTCCCTATTATCTCTCATTCTTATTCCTCTCTTTGCTCTAGTCACTGGCTTGGACGTACTCTTACTCTTCTAATGGCCACTGGCTTGCTATGCTACTCCTGTGGTTGCTGGTGCTGTTGCTTATACCATGCCATGCTCTCAGTAATTCCTAGTGGTCCATTTTGGTTATCATGTGCTAGTGGTAATGCTAACTTGTGATGTGAACGTGCTGTATAAATTCTATCCATGGATTCCATTTCTATGCACTTGCTACTGGTGGCTGTTTGATATGCTAGTGTGGAATTCATCTGCTACTAGGGATCTATTTAGTGCATCTATTGCTAGTGGCTGGCTTGCTGGCATGTTGCCTATGCACTCTGTTTGATTGCCCTATGCTACTGTCCATATCTATGCCTCTCTGTAGCTGCATACCATGTACTGGTAAACTGCTAATGCTTATAAAAGCATGATGATCCATGAACAGGAACTGTGGTGCCTCTGGTACCTTGGTGGTATTTCGGTATTGTTGCTGCTGCTTGATTGACGCTTATTCTAATTACTCTGGAAGGATTCCTGAGCTTGAATACTTAAGAATTGTTGATGAACTGTTTTAGGCAGTGATGATTCAATTATGTTGAGCTTGAGTTATATGATTTCCAAAACAGTCTGAACCCTGTGTTAGATGTATGGATACCAATTTCTATTGGAACCACATCTATGGTCTGAACTCATCTGAGTGATGAGGACTTGTTGCTTTTGGATTAATTAGTGACTGATGTCACCTCATTAGTGCTTCACTACTGCTTCTGGTTGCTCTCACTACTCTGTTGCTTTGTTGTGGATGGATAAATACATAATAGGTCATCATTTTATGACTACCATTATGAATTTGATGTTGAAAATATACATAGACAATAACAAGTCTATTTTTCCGATGGTTTTAAAAGGGCTAGTGTAGCTAGGTGACTTTGGTAAGATTCTACTGATTGATACTTTCCTGGTTCCTATTGGTTGTGCTACTTTTGGTATGTGTTGGCATATCCATGGTTACTGGCTTGGTTTTGATCTCTGGCAGATGCCACTCTTGCCAGCATCACTTGGTCTATGACCAGATGATGAAACATGGTACTCATACTTCTCTTTTTGTGTTTCTTGTTGGACATGCATATGCCTATAAGGACGGAACCTTAGGCATGTTCTTGATATTGGTATACCCCACTCCAGCTCCTATAATATGATTTGCTGATGTAGGGTACTGCTTTTGTTGTTGCTTTTTGCTGTTGATCCTGCCGTTCCCCTCCTGGCTAGCTTGCACTTGCTCTATCCCCCATCTCTGATTCTATGGCTTATGTTCTTGATGAAGAAAAGCTTGAACAACTCTACTGTTCCCGATGGTTACTGCTACTAATGATGTGTGTGTCGATGGATGGTTTGTATCTAGCTGGATCTGGCTATTTATAGCAATGGCCATGCTTTGCTATGGTTGACACATCAGCTGGTGATTCATCTACTGTGTGTGTGTGTGTGTGTGTGTGTGTGTGTGTGTTGGAGAGCATGCACTAAGCCTTGTGAGTTGTGTGTGTGCTTCAAGTTGGAACTTGAACCATGTGGATCAACTCGGCTAGGGTTTGAGATTATCCTCCTGGTTGATTTTCTTTTGACAACCAAGTGGCATTGCCACTTGTTACCATTCTTGTCTATTTGTTGTGTTTTGCAGGGTTTCAAGAAGATCGAAGGGACAAGATGATCAAGGCAGGGACTAGTAGCTTAGGATTTTTAGACTATGCTTAACTTTGTATTGTTGTAACTTTTATTTTTATTTTCTTTATTCATTTCTGAATTAATTTGTTGTAATATAATTGAATATTGTAAATACTATGTATTATGTGTGTGATGATCAATAAAGCTCAAGGTTTCCCTAATGAGCTATATTGTAACTTTGAATTCCATTTTTAATTATATTCTATTCTGATTTGAATTAAAAGTTACAATCCTGATTTCTATAATGTTATTTTAATATTTATTATTTGAGCTCATTCAAATTCAAATTTGAATTGTGAACCTCAGTTCAAATTCAGTTCCTTGTCTAAACCTTAATTCGAAAGAGGTCATGTCAAAATTTATCGCACTCTCGAAACCCTAAACCCTAATGGCATCGAGAGAGAAACTTGATCCCCCTTAGATTTTTATGCAATAAAGCGTGAAATTTTTCCCGGTTTTGCGATGCAATGCACATCCCTTTTCTAATTCTAGCCCACAATTGCCTGGAAACCTAGGGTGTTCCACACCTCCCACGGTCGTCAGGCTTTTTCTCCTTTCATTCAGAAGGAGGTGAAGAAGCTTAACTGGTTCTAGAGGAATGTTCTGTGCATGAACATTGAGATCCACAAGGAGAACTTCCAGGCTAGTCGTGAGCGCGCCGACATTCAGCATACTCATGCGGTCATTCTTCACAGGCTCAGTGGTGACCCAGGTTCACTGGCACGAGATTGAGCAGAGTCATCTGAGGAGCAGTATCCCTCGCGCCTCTCTACAAACCGCAGAGGACAATGCATGCGACTATGAGTCTGAGTCGGGCTCGGAATGATTCCTTTGGGACGAATAGCATCGCTCTTTTCCCTTTTTGGCGCTTTGATGCCAAAGGGGGAGAAGTAGTTCTATTTAGAATTCTCCGAGATTTGCATGGGCAGACACAAGCATATGCGTTTATCACTCTTTGAGAGCTTGTGTCCTTTTATTTGTTGTACATTTGTGTTTTTCATTTTGGTGGTTATGTTGAACTATTCTATGGGCTTATAGTATGGTTTGTGTGAGACATGGATTTCGGCTTTCTATATGTTGATACTATGCATTATTATATGGTGTGTGACTTATGGTATCCGGTATTCTATATCACCATATTGGTATGATCCCTATCTCAAAGTCTCAACTATATGTGATTATGTCTCATGTTGTTGTTGTTTTTCATGTTGCCTAGTTTATGTCTCGAGGCCACTCAAACCTATGTGTGGTGCATTTGTATTCAAATGCAAATTACTTATGTGCACACATCTAGGGGGAGTGCCTCCATCTTTTTGGCAACAAGATGATACATGCTAGTGATTTTATTGCAAATTCGTATGTTGTCATCAAACACCAAAAAGGGAGAAGTGAACCTTTTTCCTCACGCATATCCAATCGCTGAGAGAAAAGAGGCTCTAAAGGTAGCCGCCAAAAGATACGATGCACCGATGTTGTGTATTGATGAGTTGTACCTCTAACTTGATCCTTACAAGCCAAGTTAACAAATCCAGGGCTTACCTTAGTGGATTTTACAATAATTTTAGGTGAGGTAATAGACATAGAGGCAAATTGAGCATTAGGTACATTAGTGAAATCATCTGATTTTGTTGTGTCAGCACTCATTCACCCATAGCTGCAAAGTAACAAGATAAAAGAAACAATATTTTGTTTTTTATAAGACAACTAGGAAAGCAAGATTATTAAAAATGAAAACAAGTCTAAAGAATATATACTTAGCAGTACCTTCCCTCACATTGAAAATAAAAAATTTCTTGATGGCTGCAATAAAACTTTGGTAAATAGCCTATTCTTGAGACTCTAAGTTGAGAGTGTTAGAGCGGTGTAAGTTTTTTTGTCCCAAAAGGAAACTCATGTTTAATGTCAAACACAAGGAAGGCATAGCAACCAACAAAATAAGGAAGAGCTACTTCGTTGTCCCCAATAATAACGAAGTAGATGTCGATTAAAATGGTAGTCAGAATACCTTTTGGGACTACCTGGCGATCAATATTTTAGCATGTTACTTCATAAGTGTGCCTTATTTAGTTCTATAAAAAGAAACAGAATCTTATTGAAAATTCACATTTTATACTATTAAAAAGGTCAAAGAGATGTGTGGTAAAAATTAAAAGTGCAATGATGATGAAAATGTTAAGGAATGTTTGAAGTACGCTATAAAGGCAATCATGTGATGATGATATTTGCATTGCGTACATAAGTTATTTCTATTGCTATTTAAACATCATTAGCAATATATGTCAATAAGCACATGGCTTTGTATGTGCGATAATGTATTGTATGACTATTGCTCTAATGGGATATACCGGTAGATTTTCACTAAATAGGCTAATATGTTTCACAAATACAAAACTAGAGCATTATTTAAAGAGTAAACTTCACTTTTTAAAAATATTTCTTTGACGAAGGAAATCCAATTAAAGTGATTCTTCTCTCCTCCCCATCCATGCTATGTTTCTCTATTGATGTTTACCTCAACCGTGTCATCAAACGATCTGTCTCACGGCCGCACCCCACGGGCACACACCGTGGATCTTGCATGTAGTTAGAGATTAAGAAAAATCCTTTGATTTTTCTCATCATTATTTTTGCAAGTGACTTCACAAGTGTACCTTATTTAGTTATAAAAAGCAAAAAAAGGAAACTTATGAAAAAAATGAGGGAATGTAGATTCACATTTTACAATAAAAATGTTAAATAAATATGTGGTGATAATTTGAAGCGGAACAACGAAAATGTTCAATGAAGTGCTTAAAGTACGCTTTAAAGGAAACCATGTGATAATGATATTTATTATTGTGTTCATAAGTTATTTATATTGTTCTTTCAATCATGACCGATAGCTACAGTAAGTATATGAGTTTTTTGTGAGACAATATATTGCATGATGATTGTACTGATGAGATATTCCGGTAGAATTTTCAAACAAATGCATACGTGAGGCGTAAAGAATATAATTCGTTTTTTTTATATATTCCTTTGAAAAATGAGAGATTAGAAATATGACGGTAACACCAAAAAACATGGACTTTTCTAGAAAATGAAAAAATCTCAATTAAGTTACCGGAATGAAAGCCTATTTTGAGGAGTTACCAGGCACAAAATTCTTGTTGCCGCGGCTAGTTCGGCATCGTGTTAACGGCTAAGAGGTTCTGGATGGCACCCAACACCACCCATGATTTGGATACGATCAAAAGAAAGTCGCATCGTGTTTGTTCTATATCACTATTGCAGTTTATCCCGTCACAATCAAAGATAGCTTCTCCTCAGAAATGTGACTGGATCTCTCGCTCGACAGAGCTAGCTCCTGCCCACCTTTCGGCCAATTTTCGCCGATCTGGAAGTTCATATACCCAAAATTTCCTGTTTGAAGCCGTGAGGTCACCCAGGCTGCTGAAAACCATCTGTTTGCTTGCTATGTTTCGCATGTACTGGCATACCAAAACTAATGAGAGGTAGACGAAGGAGTCAGCAGACGCGCGCAGGACAGGGGAGAGGAACCAGATAGATAGGTCGTCAAGCTAATTCACGCACGGTCCATGCATGTCTCCGTGACCGTGATCAGGCCGCTGTTTAGGACATCTTCAGCCGCGCGACCCAAACGGATACTGAGCGACCGTTTATGTCCGTCGTGACCGAAAATGCGTCGTGCACCATCTCCAGCGACGCGACGCAAAGTAATCGGGTCGTCCGCGGAGACGTAAACCTGGCCCAAATATGCGCCAAGTTTGCGTCTCTGCGGACGCTGCGCGGGCGCGCAAAGTGTCTGCTCGCTCCGCACGGCCCGCTGCAGCGGCACAACTGCCGTCTTCCGTGGCATTACTTCCGGGCGGCGCCTGCAGCCTTTGCAGGGTCGCGTTAATGGCGTGCCTCGGCTTCCGCGAGCGTGCGCGGCTGTCGACGTTTCTCCGGCACCGATGCGTCGTCGACATGCGGCCGCGTTAATGGCGATGTCTCGCGTGCCGCGCGTAGTAATGGCGATGCCCCGCGTGGCGCGCCGCCCTCCGACCTATATAAACAGGGAGCATCTCATCTCCTCCCACTAAACCCTAGCCGCCGCCGCCGTAGCGCCGCTTCCTCTCAGCAGATCCAACATGAGTAGCGGCGCGCCCCGCGGCCTCCACCTCCACCTTCACCTCCCACTCCACCTTCCGGCCCCGAGCTCGACGAGGAGCTCGACTCCGAAGACGACGACCCCTCCACCCCGGCCGCGGCCCCCGGCTCTCGCGGGAAGAAGCAGGGAGGAGAGCGGGCGGCCCATGCGGCGTTCGACGCCGAAATGGCCGCAGTGGGCGGCCGCGCCGCCGCAGAGGACTCGACTTGGAGATATCTTGGTCGTCCGATGATCCTGATGAGCCAACACCGAGGAGGGCGCGGAGCAGAGGACCATCGTCGAGTCTTTCGAGACGCCGAAGGACGACGCGCCACGCGAGGCCGAGGGCACTGCAAGAGGACGCGGCGGCACATCGAGCCATAGCGGCCGTGCGGGAGGCGGCGAAGAAGCAGGCAACGAAGCGACGCAACGATGGTGCCGGCCTGTCCGGAAGCAAGTAGACTAGTCATCTAGGTCTACATTGT
Organism: Lolium multiflorum; assembly: GCA_030979885.1. Classification (NCBI taxonomy): domain Eukaryota; kingdom Viridiplantae; phylum Streptophyta; class Magnoliopsida; order Poales; family Poaceae; genus Lolium; species Lolium multiflorum. The sequence continues at coordinate 307,190,210 of CM061750.1, forward strand.
ATAGTTTTTATGCATTTATATATACTACATTCTATGTTTTTAACTATGTTGAAATTTAAAAAATGGGTCGCCCCGGTAGGAGCACACCTAGACGCAAACGGACGCGCGGACGAAATATATACGCGGAGCGATACAAACGGACGCTCACCATCACTTTTGGGCGTCCGAAATACGTCGTGTCGCTGGAGATGCCTAAAAAAAGAAAAAACTGGGGAGAGATGGGGAACCGCCATGGCTTTTTCCGGTGGAAGCACTCCTCACATTTAACAATGGCAACGGCAGCCCTCGGTAATTTACACACCGCCCCGCCCAGCCACTGGCGAGCAGCGAAGTTCCGTGCCCGAGAAACCCGCCCCCGAGCGGAGCGAAAGGGCCGCGGTGGGCGGCAGCGTGGTGATAGGCCGCCAAAGCCTTTGGGAAATGGAGCTGCTCAGCGGCGCAAGCTCCGGGAAGAAGGAACCAGCGAGCGGCCGGTCCAAGCCAAGCGCTAATCTAGCTAGCTAGCTAGCTACTACGCTCTCCCTCCTGTAAACACTGCACGCTAGTGCTCCTGTACACTGGTCAAGCTATAGCTGCTTCTGTATACATAAGCCCGGGCGGCCGGCCACGCAACAGAAAGTGTAATAGCTAGGCAGAGGTGAGAGACAGCGAGAAGCCCGTGACCGTGAGCCGCGCGCTGCTGTGGCCTGTGCCCTGTGGGAGGAGGGGGAGCCAGTTTGGGCGTTTCTTCTTTCTTGGGTGCGTGCGGCCGGCCATGGACGCCTACGAGGCCACCAAGGTGGTCTTCTCCCGGATCCAGGCGCTGGACCCGGACCACGCCGCCAAGATCATGGGCTTCCTGCTCGTCCAGGACCACGGCGAGAAGGAGATGATACGCCTCGCCTTCGGCCCCGAGCTGCTGCTCCAGAGCGTCATGGCCAAGGCGCGCAGGGAGCTCGGTCTGCTCCCGGCGTCCGGCCCCGGCCCCGGCTCGCCGCTCCAGCTCTCGCGGCAGAACTCCGGCCGCGGCGGCGCGCCGTCCCCTCTCTCGGTGTCCTCGCCGTCGTCGTGGGCCCAGGCGCCGGCCTTCTCGAGGAGCAATGGCTTCGCGGAGGGCATGGCGGGGGCTGGCGAGGAGATGAGGATGAGCCCGGTGAACGGCGGCGCGGCGCCGTTCTTCTCTCGCGCCGGGAACACGCCAGTGGACGACTTCCAGCAGCAGGAGGAGCTCGCGTTCCAGAGCGACGCGGGTATGAACCCGTTCCGGACCTTCGACGGCGGGGAGTGCCGGAGCCCCGGCCCAGGCGACGGCGGCATGTTCCCGTACGGCCTCGGCTTGGCCAACGGCGGCGTCCCCGGCCACCGCCGCAGCGCGTCGGCGAACGAGGCCTGCCTCGCCGGCGACGGCTTCGGCTGGAAGCCGTGCCTGTACTACGCGCGCGGGTTCTGCAAGAACGGCAGCGGCTGCAGGTTCGTCCACGCCGGCGGCCTCCCCGACGACGACGCCGCGCTCGCCGCCGCCGCCGAGCAGCAGCAGTGCCAGGACTTCCTTCTCCGTTCCAGGAGCCAGCGCCTCGGCCACGCCGCCTTCCCCTACTCCCCCACCGGCTCCCTCCCCGGCTCCCCATCAGCCGCCAGCAAGTGCCTCAGCTTCTTGCTGCAGCAACAGCACAACGACAACCAAAGGTAGGTATTGCCACCTCCAACTCCAACAAGCTTCAGATACACGCTCCAAGTTTCCAACTTTTTCCCCCACTCGTGCGCGCGTGTGCAGAGCGGCCGCCGCTCTGATGCTGGGCGGCGGCGGCGACGAGACGCACAAGTTCATGGGCCGGCCGCGCTTGGACCGCGCCGATTTCGCCAGCATGATGAACCCGGGATCGCGCCAGATTTACCTCACCTTCCCGGCCGACAGCACCTTCCGCGAGGAGGACGTCTCCGGCTACTTCAGGTATGCAATCCACACGGGCCAGTGTGATGCTTCTTTTCATGGCGGATTCGCTAGCTTAGCTCTGATTGCTGTTCTTGGCAATGCAATGTGCAGCATGTACGGCCCGGTCCACGACGTGCGCATCCCGTACCAGCAGAAGCGCATGTTCGGCTTCGTCACCTTCATGCACCCGGAGACGGTGCGGCTCATCCTGGCCAAGGGCAACCCGCACTTCATCTGCGACGCTCGCGTGCTCGTCAAGCCCTACAAGGAGAAGGGCAAGATCCCCGACAAGTACAGGCACGCATGGCATGCATGCCAATTAATCTTCTCTCTCGCTTCTTGCATTGCATAACTAACCTGGTGTGTTTGCTCCTCGCGGTTGGCAGGAAGCAAGGTGACTTCTCCGGCTGCACAACACCAACCGGGCTAGACGGCAGGGACCCATTCGATCTGCATCAATTAGGTAACTTGATTCCTCTAAATGTATTTCATGATGTTTACATTATCTTCAACGGTGAGGAGTGTCTTTGAATTCTGATCTGAAGTAGAGCTGACCGTCTGAAGATGCTTTGCCAGGTGGGAGGATGCTGCAGCACTCCAACAGCGCGAACGAGCTGATGATGCGGCGGAAGCTTGAAGACGAGCAGCAAGCTGCCGAGTTCCAGCACGCCGTTGAGCTCCAAAGCCGCCGTCTCATGAGTCTCCAGCTGCTCGACCTGAAATCTCGCGTGGCAGCGGCAGCCGCAGCCTCAACAGCAATGACGCCGACAACCACCGTTGCCAATGCCTCCACCACCACCAGCCAGCCCGGAGCAAGCACCATGGTTGAGTCGCAGCCTGATTCTGGTATGCATTATTACAGCGACTGGCCTGTTTGTTCTTGCCAATTATTACTGACCGTTGTAATATCTTGGGGTGCTAGCAGATCAGCAACTGAATGGGAGCAATTTCTGTGCCAACGAAGGAGGCAACAAGGAGGAATCGACGGACGATGCAAACCGCAACACAGATAGTGACCAAAGGTTGATCAAACTGAGCATCATTTTCATCCTGCTTGCTTATTATTGTTGGCCGGTTGGCCTAAGCTTTGATGATCTGATAGGCATACTAATATTGCTCCAAAGTTCGATCATTGCTTCTTCTTTTGCTCCAAAGCTTGATCATTGCTTCTTCCATGCATATTATGCAGCGGGGATCACGACTTGCCGGAAAGCCCATTCGCATCCTCAACCAAGTCGGCCACACTCACTCAAGACGGCGACGTCACCGGTGATGGCTGCAGTCCATCCCATAACGGCGTTTGCACCGGCGCCAATGCAGGCGGTGGCACTAACCATATACTGCCCTCAGCATTGGATATTCCTTCTCCGAGGCCCTACTTCTTCCCCATGTCCAGGTATAATGATCGATGCTACTTGCCACGGCTTTGATTGTATATTGGCCATTTTTGTGATATATGAGTGAAATGATGTGAGGTATACAATGAGCAGGCTGTCCTCCGATCACGGAGCAATCGAGATGTGAAACTGTCCTTCAATGGAAAGTGAACAATACCCAAACCTAATCATAGTAAGCACTTAGACCTACCTTTATTCCCTCAAAAAATTATGCATTTCGCCTATCTAATTATGCTTGTCCTTTCTTGTGTTTTCTTTCTCCTCCTTTTGCTGTTTGTTATTGTGACATCCTTTTTCCTGTTTGTTATTTGACAGGAGAAAAAAAAGGAGTGAAGTGTCAGTGTAGTGTTAGCTTCCCTTTTTTGTGGATAGCCCTATTAAACCAAACCACAAGAGAAAAATATGCCATTAGCCTTTTGACTAAGAAAAGCAGCATCAGCAGCATAATCAGTGTTGTGAGACACATATATAATATACAAGTAATCCAATGTTACCTCTAATTATATTAGATAGTATTAGCAGTTACCACTACCACCAACACAATTGATGCTACCAAGTGCATCCATTTACTACTGCAAACCATCAGTTGTAGAGCCTGTAGTCTGTAGGTTTACACTACTAAATGTGAGGTCAATCCAGAAGGGCTAGTACCAGCCAGAAGGTCACATGTAGCATTATTACAAGCTGCAAGCCTGTAACGAGGATCATGTCTTGTATCCAAGGGCAGCCCGGGAGACTTGGAGAAACATCGCATGGCCATGGCAGATGATCTCTGGAGTATCTTACCAGTGCAATATCGCTCAAACTGGCCATTGTTGTTCTACCTTGAGAACAGTGAGATCGCATACATATCAGACTTGTTAGCCTTGTTGCCCACCGTAGCAGAAGCTGGTTGACAAGTAAAAGGACACCTCTTAGTACTAGTTATCCTTTTATTTTGATTTTGTTTGATGAATCGTATAATAGTCACGGTTCTGCAGAAAATTATCCTAGTGATTTACCAGTGTTACTCTGCATTCATGAATTGAGCTGTGGAGGTTGTTGGGCGTAGAGACATTTGAGAATGGGCTTGCAAGGCAGATTGTTTGTGGTTGCGCATTTGTAAATGTGTTTGCAAGGCAGATTGTTTGTGTTGTGCCATATGTACAAACCGTCTTCGTAATTGATGCATCTTGATGACCACTTGTTGCACGAATGGTGCATGGGCCGTAAATGTTGAAAGAGAGATTGTGAACTATTGAATCATCTAGTACAACTTGGAACAAATATGAGAGAGATTATTGCCACATTTGTCTTATCCCGCCAATAATACTTGACAGATTCATGCCACGCGTGCACATTGATTCTGGATGATTGTGGTTGTTAAGATTCATGCACTAGCCACTTAAACCAAAAGTCCAACTGATGGAAAGGGCTAGGCAATCTACTTATACACTTCACAACACCTCCACTCGCAGACGAGAGAAGACAAAGTCAACACGTGAAAGAAGAGCACACCGAAACAGGGCATCGCTGGCTAAAGAGGGGGCAACATCAATTTTTAGGCTTAATTACGAAAACCATGTGAAAGCCAGGATTTGAACTCGAGACCTGGGGCTCTGATACCATGTTAAGATTCATGCACTAGTCACTTAAACCAAAAGTCCGAACTGATGGAAAGGGCTAGGCAATCTACTTATACACTTCACAACAGTGGTGTCTTATAGGGCTCTTTTATCGAAGGCTTGTGAAAATGGAGTAAGAACATAGGATTGCCATGTCTACTTTAATCCTATGAGATTTTGGCATGTTTGAAGATACCAATTACATTTACGATCTGCAACAACACAATATGCTGAAGATATTACGGATGCACACAATGAAAAAGAAAAGAAAGTATTGCTAATCTTAGATTCCACCATGGAGAAAATCCACGCTCCTCAAAATAATGTCTTCAACAAAGCTATTAACTTGCATAAGGCCGGTGCCACCGCGGGCGGTAGTGGGGGCGGTACCGACCGCGGCGGGCGGGAGGCGGGCGGGAGGCAGGGACGGGAGGGAGGCGGGGGCGGGCTCGCCCGGCGGTAGCGGGCGCTACCGCCCGGCTACCGCCCGCATTGGCGGCGGCAGGAGGCGGGAGGGGGGCGGGAGGCGGGGCGTCGCGTTGGCGGGCCGGGGCGGTAGGCGGGCGGGCGAGAGGGCGGGCGGGAGTGGGCGGTAGCGGGCGGTAGTGGGGCGGGAGCGGGGCGGGAGCGGGCGGCGGCGGGGAGAGGGGCAGTGCTGAGGTGGCGCGATCTGATTCGTCCACCTCAGCTAGCCGTTGGGTAGCCGTTGGTTGTTCAAAAACCCTAAAATTTCAGCCCCCCCCTCTATAAATACCTCCATCTGGTTTCACTCACTCCACACCCATTTCACTCACTCCACACCCAGTTCATCTCCCCCTCTCAACGCCATGTCTTCGTCCAGCAGTTCGAGCGACGGAATAGAGGGTGAGCTGATCGCTGCATTCCAGGCGGAGTACGAGGAGGAGATGCTGAACGAGGAGGAGGAGGAGCCAAGACGGCCGCGACGCCGCCGAGAGGTCATCAGACGTGATCGTCTTGGTGCCCACGATCGGCTGTTCGAGGACTACTTCGCCGACGAACCCCTCCGAGCTTCTTTCGCCGAAGGTATCGGATGAGGCGATCCCTTTTTCTCCGCATTGTGGATAGATTGGGTGAATACTCTCCGTATTTCACCCAAAGACATGATGCTCTAGGTCGTCCTGGTCATTCTCCCCTACAAAAGTGTACTGCGGCTTTGCGTCTGTTAGCTTATGGAGCCTCTGCAGATACAATAGATGAGTGGCTTAAGTTAGCTAGGCAAACTACATCAGATTGTCTAGATAGATTCTGTGAAGGCATCATTGCCTGTTACGGGGAGACGTTGCCGTCGACCAACCGTCGAGGATACGGTCTAGCGAAAGCCGAGGAGCGTGGCTTTCCGGCATGTTAGGGAGCATCGATTGCATGCATTGGCAGTGGAGGAACTGCCCAGTGGCGTATGCCGGTCAATTCACAAGGGGAGACATCAAACACCCTACCATAATCTTAGAAGCCGTTGCGTCGTATGATCGTTGGATCTGGCATGCCTTTTTTGGAGTGGCCGGGTCGAACAACGACCTCAATGTACTCAACCAGTCGCCGTTGTTCACGGATGTGCTTAGGGGAGAAGCACCCGTAGTGAACTTCACGGTGAATGGACACGAGTACAACTATGGTTACTACCTTGCCGACGGCATCTACCCCTCCTGGCCGGTGTTCATGAAAGGTGTTACTCTTCCACAAAGTGAAAAGCAGCGAATGTTCACTGCTGCTCAATCAGCTTGGCGCAAAGATGTGGAGTGTGCCTTTGGAGTGCTGAAGGCTAGGTTCAACATTCTAGCAGTTCCGGGCCGCTCCTTCTCGAGGCGTACTCTTGGGTTGATCATGCGTGCATGTGTCATTCTGCACAACATGATCATCCACGATGAGCGTGGTACAAATTTGGAGCACAACTATGAGACCGTTGAGTCCAATGTCGGCCCTGCAATACACCACCATGCACCACCAAGCCTAGCAGCGAGGATTCAGATGGACAACGAAATGAGGGACTCACCGGTGTATACACAGCTCCAGCAAGATTTGATTGAGCATGTGTGGGCTCATAATGCCTAGATTATGTAATTTTTCCAATTTTTTATGTAATTTTTTCAAATTTTTATGTAATTTCATTTTATGATGTAATCGGTAACAATTGTAGTTCAATAAAATAATTTCCTAGCATTATTTTCTATGTTATACTCTGAAAAAGAATTGCTAATGCTGAGGAGAGAGAAAAGCTGATGTGGAGGAGAGAGAAGTGAGAGGGCTCACTATAGCCCATGCATTGGCAAGGTGGGGTGAGAGTGGTGTGAGAGTGGGGCTAGAGTGGGCAAAAAGGTGACGTGGCGGGGCGGAAGTGAGGCGGTGCACTAGCACCAGCCTAACCAGATCAGACTTTATGCTACCGCCTCCACTTGCCGATGCTACTCCTACTAGTCATGAATCACCAACCAAGTTTCTCATCGCTCCGAAGACTAGATCCACCAAAATGTAGGACACAATCCTAAATATCCAAAAAAAAAAATGTAGGATAAAATCCTAAAAGTCCACCAACATGAAACGGCTAATGTAGGCTAAAATCTTAAAAATCAAATTTCCGAAAATTTTCAATAGAAATCCTTTGATTCAAAATGCTCTCAAGTTTTAAACTCCTCCATTTACTGCATTATAATCAACATACGCCGACAAGATATTTTTTCAGCAGCAGTTTATCACATCAAGGAATAGCTCACAATTGTGCTCATCCGGGAATCTTTGTCCTGACCTATTTATAGTTTGAACATCTTCAGCTCATAAAAATGTTAGTTCTCCCATCCTTTCCGCAGCCAATCGGATACAATTAACACGTTTTGTAATACATGTTGTAAACTGAGTAGAATGAAATTTGACACCTACGCTGCCTCAAGTTGTTCGGAGAAAAAAAAAACATACCAGGAACATTTGTACCAACAAAGTTTCAATAGAACATCAGCTTTCACGTGCCGCTGACCAAGATACAGTGTGCATGTAGGATTTATTACTCCAACTCCTAGTCCTAGTACGTACTTCCCGTACTTTGACCGATCAGCATGTTTCATGTCTCTATGTTTCGCCTACGTAATCTTTAGGGCTTGATTGTTTCATTGCATGGTTTTTCCCCCTCTCGTCCGACTTAGCCCACCGGCACCGCATGCGTGCAAATTTAATTTAATTATGTTTATGCACTTTGATTCATGCTAACAATTTTATTTTGGCACCGTGGGAAAACAAAAACCCATTTATTTGGTAGGCTGTTTTAAGCTTACAAGGAAAAAAACATGTTTTTTGTTCCAAAAAGTTTTCAGTCGATGTAAAGAAGAGCACTCAAACACAACCAGTTGGAAGATTTCTCATTTTTTGGGAGGAGGTGATAACATTTTCCCGAGTTGATGAGGTTACCAACCTTTTTGTGCATTACTATGTATCATCAATATAAGACGGATATACAATTGTACATATTTTCACAACTACAAACATAGGATCAAACATAGTTCAACACGAAAGAAAACATAATTAAGGACGACATATAGACGATAAAAAATAGTTCAACACGAAAAAAAACATGGTTCAGTATGACACGATCCAACATGGTTCAAACCGAAAGACAAATAATTAGACACAACTTTCACTCATTGATTACGGTAAGGGCTAGACTATGTTGTGGGCACCTCTTCACTAGCTCAGTCATGATGTAGTCAAATATGGTGGTATTGAAGACGCCGCCCTTAAGCAGCTTCAAGGTATGAAGTAGTTGATCTTGATGTCATGAGCAACAGAAAATGCATGCCACACTTGATCCGAGGCAATTGTGTCATTCCCATTCTTCAACTTCACCATCTAGAAGCAGCTGGTGTTCGTCTTTAAGATGATGGTTCTAGGTACGGTGCCAAGGTATGGATGAAAGGCGGTTGGAATTGGAAGCCTGGTGACAACACTACTTTAGCGAAGTAGGTTGGACTAACAACGTCATGGAACTGCCCAATCACTAGTACAAAAATAGCTAACTATTGGTGGCGTACACAAACCCATCATTGGCGGCGGACTCGGGCACGCCACTGGTGATGAGCTACTGTTGGTGCACCCATATTGGTAGAAGTACCCCTATTACTGGTAGCGTACCAGGGTATACTACTGGTACTATACCATGCATCGCGCAACCAATACCCCTATTAATGTAGTGTACCAGGAAGGTGTGCCACTAGTATTTAGATCTACTAATAGTGTGTGCCCCTATGGTGCGCTTATGCGCGCACGTCACCAAAACTTTTTTGAGCACACCAACAATGTATTTTCTGCTCTATCGTATTTCAGCGCGCATACTTGTTTTTTTGTTTGACACCTTCACCATAGGGAAAGACCCTAAGGCGTAATTATATAGATATATCAAAAAGAGAATTACAATCACTACCCCAAGGGTCAGATTACATCAGGATGGAAGGATATGTCTAAGACGCCAAAATAGAACTAAACAAAGGTAGATACAAGGAATTCAACTAGTGGTGAAATTTAGCTGCCTTCACTTTATACTTATGTAACAAGACATTGCTCTGGAAACCCACTTTCCATTTATGAAACGAGATTGGTATATTTCTGAAAATGTAATCATTTTGAACCATCCAAATATTCTAAGCCGCACAAGCAAATCTCCAACAAGCAGGTCCACAGAAAGCCATCTTGGCCGACACAAAACCTTGAAAGAAGGACCTAGACAAATCCCAGGTGATGTTCACGAAATCCCAGCATTCCAAAGAAAAGTCACATTCAAAAAATAGATGATTTCTTGTTTCCAAATCGGCACCCACATAGAGAACACATCCAGGCCCGGAGTCCAAGTTCCAATGGTTAGGAGCATAAGCTCTTTTGTGTTTCAGCTGACTTGTCAGCCTATTTATACATCACAGTTTGCAAAACTGTATTAATAGATATGTACAATTTGCAAGTAGTACAAATAGATAAGTGATCAAATCGGTCCAAGTTCATCACATTAGAACCAAAATAGACAAGTAAGCAAATTAGTGCGCCTCAATCGAATAGCTTGTTAGCCCAAGGTTTGGACCTGACATGGCAACATAAGTTGTTGTTGATCCTGTATGAAGTCTCGCATGTGATGTATTGGCAGATTGGGCGTCCCTCGTACTGTTTGCCGGTTGCTTGACGCGGGGGAACTCTGTTTTGTAGCTGAATAAGAGCTTGCCCGACTTGTCTACTTCTTTTTTGGTGATGCCTCCCTTGAAATTTTAGTCGGTGAGTGTTGTGACCTACTCCATCGATCATGCCAAGGTGCTTGTTTCCGGGCAAACCAATAGGGTTCTAGATGTCTAGATAATTCTTGCAGAAAGAGATGCACTCTTCGGTTAGAAATATCTAGACGATGTTTCCATCCGAACGGGTCCTGTTACTAACATATCCTTTCATGACCGCATTCATCCTTTGAAACAACATCATGTTATGCAGTAATGTCGGCCCAAGATGGTTGATATCGTCCAATATATGGACCAATAGATGCACCATAATGTCAAAGATCGCAGTCGTGAAGTAAATCTCGAGCTCGCATAGTATCACATCGATCTCTTCATGTAGCCTTGAGAGTTGATACAAGTTGATATACTTTCTGGATATGGCATCAACAGAGATCAGTCGATCTTGAAAATCTTTGCATAGCTTATAAAATTTAGATTTTATGATGTGCCAACTGCTCTTTAAGAACCAGTCCGGGTGCTTTATCTATAGGGAGACTCGCCACAACCTTGTCAATCTCCTTTGTCGTGAAGTGTGCTGAAAGATCATGTAAGTTTTGTGCAGTTTGTACCATATTCATAATCTCCCAAGTTATAACTGTATCAATGGAGACCCCCAATCTGTCTCTGAATGATTTCCACAACATTGTTGCCTTCTCTGAGTTTTCAGAAACTTCCGTTCCATCTCTGGAAGGGTGAAGCGAGTAATGTGACATTGCCTATAACGAATCGTGGCCATAGAATGAAAAAGGCAGTGTTCTCATCCCCCAATTGTTGAATTCATGTCTCAATCTCCTCACTAAACTCTTGGCCAATTGATGACCCACAAGTATAGGGGATCGCAACAGTCTTCGAGGGAAGTAAAACCCAATTTATTGATTCGACACAACGGGAGCCAAAGAATATTTGTAAGCCTTAACAACGGAGTTGTCAATTCAGCTGCACCTGGAAACAGACTTGCTCGCAATAGTTTATCGAGTAAGAGTTGTATAGCAATAGCAGAGTGAAATATAAACAGTAATAAAGACAGCGTAGTGATTTTAGTAAATAGTAGGATTAAAATACTGTAGGCATAGGGATGGATGAACGGGCGCTGCATGGATAATATAACTCATGTAATAATCAAGACTAGGCATTTGCAGATAATAATAAAACAATATCCAAGTGCTAAACAACCATAGGCATGTGTTCTGTATATAGTCGTACGTGCTCACAATGAGAAACTTGCACAACATCTTTTGTCCTACCAGCCGGTGGCAGCCGGGCCTCTAGGGAAACTACTGGTAATTAAGGTACTCCTTTTAATAGAGTACCGGATCAAAGCATTAACACTACGTGAACACATGTGATCCTCATATCACAGCCTCCCCTCCGGTTGTCCCAATTTCTGTCACTTTGGGGCCTCGAGTTCCGGACAGCAATATGTGTATACAACTTGCAAGTAAGATCATAAAACAATGAATATCATCATGAATCAATAACATGTTCAGATCTGAAATCATGGCACTCGGGCCCTAGTGACAAGCATTAAGCATAACAAGTTGCAACAATATCATAAAAGTACCAACAACGGATACTAGGCACCATGCCCTAACAATCTTATGGCTGTTACATGAACAATCTCATCCAATCCCTACCATCCCCTTCAGCCTACAGTGAGGATTTACTCACACATGGATGGGAGAAACATGGATGGTCGATGGAGAGGCGTCGATGGCGATGATGGCGATGATCTCCTCCAATTCCCCGTCCCGGCAGGTGCCAGAACGGAGTTCTGATCCCGAGATTGGGTTTTTTGATGGCGGCGGAGTTCGGATGTCTTCTGGAAAATTGGTCGAACCCCGTGCGTTTTTAGGTCAAGGGCTTTAAGTAGTCCAGGAGCGCCGGGGCTGGCCGAGGCGGCGTCCCCATGTGGCGGCGCGCGCCAGGGCCCACCGCACCGCCATGTGGTGTGCGCCTCGTGGCCCCCCTCCGTCACGTCTTCTGGCTCCGTGGGTCTTCTGTAAAAATAGGCCCATTGCAATTATTTCCGGGAATTTTCCTGAAAGTTGATTTTCTACACAAAAATAAGACATCGGGGCAATTATGCTGAAAACAGCGTTAGTCCGTATTAGTTGTATCCAAAATACACAAATTAGAGGCAAAACAACAGCAAAAGTGTTCGGGAAAGTAGATACGTTTTGGATGAAATATATGACATGCCATATTCATACGCCATTGATTTTGATTTCACACCGGAAGACATGTTGCAACGTCAAGTTGAGCAATTTTTTTTGTCTCACTTTGCAATTCCTCTTTCGGTTCAAGCATATAATTCCAAATATATTGAGTCCATTGGTGCTCGCACCTAACCTGATGTAACTTGGCTCTAATCCGAAGCATGGCTATTCAACCTTTATTGCTTTTCACTGGCTTGCATCCGTAGGGTGTGTCAGCATGACACGAGTCTTCTTCATTTCTGCGTTTCAACGCAGGAGCTTTGCTTCCTTACGGTCCACGAAATACCGTTGCAGACGGGGAACGAGCGGAAAGTATCGCACCACTTTTCGAGGAGCTTTCTTCCCTTTCGTGTATAGAGAAGCGTTGCACATTAGACATGTGGGTTTTCCTTCCTCTTTCGATAAATAATGCATACATTCTAACGTGCCCCCCCTCGCCCCAAGAATAAGATTGTGCTAGACTTGCACATTATTGTTGACGCTTGCATTGCTCCATTTGGATTTTGCCTTCATCCTCAATATTTGCTTAGATCTATCAAGAAAAGCAGTTTTAATTAGGGGCGAGGAGATGGAGGGAATGACCTAGGAAGGAGAAGGGATGATTTGAATGGTGAGGGGGTGAATGAGCTAGCAAAAAATTATGGTGGTAGGTGGCTGAACACATTAAGTGAGCAGTCAGGTTACTAGTACCGTACCAAGAGAGGGTGCGCTACTAGTATCACACTATCATAGCGTACCAAAAAGATGTAAGCTACCAGTGTGTGGGGTCAACCATGGCTCACAAGGCGCCAACATACTAGTAGCATACATATTTCCCGTACGCTACCACTAGTCGAATACTAGTAGCGTACCACGTAAGGGCGCACCACCAGCAAGTGGGTCGCACACAGGTGACCCGGACCATTGATACGTCTCAAACGTATCTATAATTTTTGATGCTCCATGCTTGTTTTACACCAATTTATATATGTTTTTCTCATACTTCGTTGCACTTTTATGCATTTTCCAGCACTAACCTATTACTAAGATGCCACAGTGCCCGTTCCCTGTTTTCTGATGTTTTTGTATTTCAGAAAAGTTGTACATGAAATATTCTCGGAATTGAACGAAACAAAAAAGCCGAAGTCAATATTTTACCGTAACGAAGACAAAGTCCAGAGGGGAGTCGAAGAAAGGTAAGAGGGCGGCCACACTTGCCCTAGGCGTGGCCTGGCCCTAGCCCGCACCTAGGGGTGGTGTGGGCCCTCCTGGCCTCCACCGACATCGCCCCTCCGCCTATTTATTCACGATCTCGGGAAAACCTTGAATACCCGAGCCTCCATCCACGAAAAGTTCCGTCGCGGCCGCCATCGCAGAAATCATCTCGGGGGTTCTGAAGATCTTCTCGGCACGCTGCCGGAGGGGGAAATCATTGCCGGAGGCATCTACATTGCCATGCCCGCCTCTGAAGTGATGCGTGAGTAGTTCATCCCTGGACTATGGGTCCATATCAGTAGCTAGATGGTTGCCTTCTCCAATTTGTGCTTCATGGATAGATCTTGTGAGCTGCCCTACATGATCAAGATTCATCCTTATGTAATCCTACATGTTGTGTTTGCTGGGATCCGATGAATATTGTATACTATGTTGAGGTCGATTATATATTCATGTCATATGTTATTTGTGATCTTGCATGCTCTCCGTTGCTAGTAGATACTCTGGCCAAGTAGATGCTTGTGACTCCAAGAGGGGGTATTTATGCTCGATAGTAGGTTCATGCCTCTAGTTTTCTGGAAGAGTGAAAATAACTTCTAAGATTGTAGATGTGCTGTTGGTACTAGGTAGAAAACAACAATATTTTATCCAAGGGTAATTCTATTGTTTAGTTCACACACATTGCTGGATGTGATAATCTGTTGCTTGCAACTTAATAATGAAAGGGGTTCGGACGATAACCAGAAGGTGTATTATTAGTCATAGACGCAGTTGAATTACGGACTATATATTATGTTGTAATGCCCAAACAAATCTCATAGTAATCATCTTGTCATGTATGGTCGATATTCTATCAATTGCCCAGCTGTAATTTGTTCACCCAACATGCTATTTATCTTTATGGAGAGACACCTCTAGTGAACCGTGGACCCCGGTCCTTTCTGATAAATTCATCTACTGCAATCATGTTCTTTTACTTACTGCAAAGCTCTGTTCTCTTTAATTACTACAAATATCTCTTTCCACTTGATACGTCTAATCCTTTGTGTTCAGCAAACCGGTGAGATTGACAACCTCACTGTAAGTTGGGGCAAGTACTTTGGTTGTGTTGTGTGCAGGTTCCACGTTGTTGCCGGGCCGGTAGTGCTGCCACTAGTTAGCTAGCAACACCTTCGAAGTCACACATTTCTCCTACTGGTCGATTAAACCTTGGTTTCATATTGAGGGAAAACTTGCTGCTGTGCTCATCACACTTCCTCTTGGGGTTTCCCAACCGCTTCCACAATAACCGCCACCAAGATTGTCTGGTGCCATCACCGGAGCACCATCAACCATCCATAGTGGTCACATGGACTCTATGAGGTATGCTACCAGTACCCTACTACTACTACTACTAGGATAAGGCCAGGAAGGCACGTCGCGGGTATCTTCTGGCCTCGTGGGTGAGTGGAACATCCCTCGCCAAGGTTGTGCACCGGTGCATCCATCCTCATCTTGGCGCACTTCAAAGAAGAAGGCAATTAGAAGGAAACACAAAGAGGTAAAGCATCATATGAAGACCCAACAATGGAGCAAAATGAGTGCCTACAAGACCAAATCAAATGCGCAAGCAATGTTCATGGACATATGACAAGGTCTTATGGACACCCTTTCGCATAATATGGTGCCACATTTTAATCATAGGCCGATTCAAGATAACTGCAAACAAAATTCAAACTTCATACTAATGTAGGACATCAATGGCTAAGAGATGATAATGTGAGACAAAGCATCATGCACACACAATGTATTTAACGACACTAGGTTTTGCAAGATCATCCCTTGAACACATGATGCTAGACAATTTAATCATTGGCTAGTGCAACAAAAGGTAGGCAGAATGAACAAATTTCGGCCTCATGCTTACATTACACATAGAGATCTCATGGATGGAGCTACTGAAAGGATCGTATGCCGCACCTAGAGGGGGGTGAATAGGTGCTAACCAATTTTTAGTTCTTTTTCAATTTAGGTTTGACACAAAGGTAAATTCTCTAGATATGCAACTAAGTGAATTTACCTATATGACAAGGTTATCAACTAAGCACGATATAGCTACGCAATATATAGGAGATAGAGTGGGATAGATGTAACCGAGAGTGTAGCACGCGTTGACACGGAGATGATTCCCGTAGTTCCCTTCCTTTGCAAGAAGGTACATCTACGTTTGGAGGAGTGTGGTTGCTAGGCAAGCCAAACCAACAGCCACGAAGGCTTCACTCAGATCTCCTGTGAGCAACGCCACGAAGGCCTAGCCCACTTCCACTAAGGGATTTCCTCGAGGCGGAAACCGGGCCTTTACAAGGTTCTTGGGGCACACATCCACAACTGAATTGGAGGCTCCCAAATCTGTAACAACACAACAAATCAACAAGCATACATCAACAACAACAACTAGGGATCCAAATAGGAACACTAGCAAGGGGGCCCTCAAGCATAAGAGGGGGAAATGAAAAACGCTTGTAGATCGGTGTCTTCTCCTTCGAATCTCCAAAGATCAAGAGTTTTGGTTGGGGGAGGAAGGAGATCTTGCAAATCTTGAGTTTCTTGAGGTGGCTCTAATGGAGGTGGCTTGCTTCTTGTGTAATGATTGAGCAAGCAACCAAGGTAGAAGAAGGGGGTATTTATACCTCCCTCAAAATTGAGCCGTTGCCGGGGCCGGATATTCGGCCTAAGTAAGGGCCGGATAATCCGCCCCCCGGAAAATCCGGCCTCGGGACAAAACCGTGACATTATCCGGCCAAATGTCCGGCCCGTATGCAGAGAAGCAAATCTTCAGTCCTTAGCCAAAATCGAGGGTGCCGGATATTTCCAATATCCGGCCCGGATATTCCGGCCCTGGTACAATACGGGACAATATCCGGGCAAAAATCCGGCCTCTATGCGCTGCTTTTCTCGAGACTTAGCCAAATCAATATTTCAACAATATCCGGCCCGGATTATCCGGCCTGGCCAACTTTTTCTGATTACTTTTGACAGACGATCAAATCCAACACACATGAATAAATATCTATGTAATCCCTGTACCACTTAAACAAACTTTAGTGTATCACATACATTGACATCAAACACTCAAAACATAATATGAGAGATGTTCTTTCAATCTCCCCTTTTTGGTGTTTGATGACAATATACGGATTTGCAAGAGAATAACTATAGAGACAAACATGATGACAAAAACATAGAGGCACTCCCCCTACATGTGTGCATCTAAGTAATTTGCATTTGAATACAAATACATAACACATAGGATTGAGGTGCCTCAACACTAGAGGTATCCATCATGAGCTCTAACACGAGACATATACAAATATGAAGTTGAGATAGGATGCCCGAAATCATACCCATGTGTAGATATAAGATACGGAGATATAGCATCACACATAATATAGCATCCTTGATCTCAACATATAGAAATCCAAAAACCATAACAATGTATCACACCACATAGCACATAGTTTTAAACGGGACACAACCAAAGCAAATAGTGCAAATAAGAGGGAACACAAGCAATAAAGGAATGGTAAACGCATATGCTTGTGCCCAAACCATGCAAATCCCCGAGATAGTTCCTAATAGAACACTTCTCCCCCTTTGGCTTCGAAACACCAAAAAGGGGACAAGCTCGATGCTACTCGCCCCATGGGGATCACTCGGAGGCATCATCATCATCGGACTGGTATGCCGCTTCCTCTTCTTCCTCATCAGTGTCAGGTGCATCCGGAGAGCGGCGAGAGGTGTTGGACCTTTGAAGGCAATCATCAAGATCACTCCATGGAACCTGTGCAGAGTGCCATCCACTGTAACCCTGGTGAGCTGGAGGCTGAGGCGGGGGTCCTTGATCACCACTGAGCTTGTGAAGAATAACCGCCTGAGTGTGCTTAATCTCAGAACGCTCTCGGCTAGCCGCATAGTTCTCCTTATGGATCTCAATGTTCATGCAAAGGATGTGACGCTGAAACCAACTAAGCCGGCTCACTTGCTTCCTCATAGCCGGGACATCAGGATGACGAGCAGGAGCAAAACCACTAGAACGAGCATCACACATGAAAGTGTCAGGAGCAGGTACGGCTGAAGAGACTGGCTTAAGCTTGTAGGCCTTCTTGACACTGTGCTTCACCAAAGGATACCCACTCAAGTCTTCATCACACACAGCCACAGAGTTGTTGATGAGAAGCTGAATGTAGGGTGCATAGGGTATGGTGGTCCGGGAGACCATGGCATCATGGATCTCATGGAAGATAAAGTCCATGCCATCAAGAGTGTAGTCCCGTTCCTCAGTCACATCACAAGCACACTTATAGCTGAGGTGCATAAGGTCCACAAGGGTTCCCCGGAGAGCATCATTGTTACCACCACTTGGGCAAATGGTTGCCCGAAAGAACCGAAGCAACTGACTGTATATGGGAAGCAGCCCCTTAGCTTGACCAATTTTTCCCGCTGAGGTATAGAGATGCACAAGAGCATTCTTATCTGTCTGTTGTGGTCCATGAAGGCGACGACCCCCATCAACAGGAACTCCAAGAAAACCAGCAAATTGGCGCAGAGTGGCACTGCAGTGAGTGGAGCCAGTCATCCATTCCATAGTGTGTTCCTCATCTTTCCTGATTGCCAAAGTGGCAAAGAATTGCTTCACCAAATCTGGGCTATAGTCACATTGAATCTTCATGATCTCAAGCACGCCCATCCTTCCAGCTACCCAGATTGCATCTTCAAAGTGATCGTTTTCAGCCAGAATGTCCACATTGATAGCTTGCATGGGTCTCAGATTCTTCATGGGCTCATAGACGTCCTTGTAGATGAACTCCTGCTCAATGCACCAGTATCTCCTGCCCTCTATCTCTTCATCCCTTGGGACATCTTCATACCAGTTCTTCAAGCGGATAGCGGAATAAGAAACTGAGTCCATGGCCTTGTAGTTCTCCCTCACTTCCTTGTTCTTCCGCCTTGAAGTGACGGACTTGCGCGGTGCATTGGATGCAAACTCGTCACTAGATCGATCATGCCTTGAGCGTCTCCGACCACCCCGAGAAGCACCACCTGTGAGAAGCAAAGGCGGGTAGCAAAGGAAAGGTAATGCTCATAAGTCATGTAAGATACAGTAATATACTCGAGAAACATGCTATAAGTCGGTACAAATCTAGACATGATAGATTGAAGCAAAACTGCAGCGGCGATGAAGCTCCAGGCCGGATAATCCGGTGTCCCCTGGGGGCGGATAATCCGGCTAGCTCGGGGGGCGGGTAATCCGGCCCTGCGAAATTTGCAGTTTTCCAATCAAAAGCTTGTCTAAGACTAGATCGGCCTCATAGTATGCAAGAGGAGTACACTACAAATGATTTGGAACAACTAGACACCAATTCCACCAAGAAAAAGTACATATAAAAAACAACATCTAGGGTTAGAGATTGTGAATCATACCCACATCCATTGTGGAAACCGCTTGGAGGAGAAGGTAGCTAGGGAGGAGATGCACCCGATCCACCCAAGAACTCCGAGAGGGGGCGGACGGAGCGTCTCCGGCGAGGAGGAGGAACTCCGGCGGCTTGAGGAGGGAGAAGGGGGCGCGTGGGGGAACTGATTGGTGTGCCAACCGTTCACCCCGCGGCCTCCCTTAATCCTCCCGCAAAACGCCTAGGCCGGATAATCCGGCCCAAAGTGAGGGCGGATAATCCGGCCCGGCCAGATATTCCGGGGTGCCAGGGGGGCGGATTATCCGGTGTTCTGGAAAATTCCAGAATATCGTAAATCCTGCCTATCTTCAGTTGGATATTTGCGAACCCATATGCGGTGCAATAAACTATCACATCACATATGATATGCATATTTACCAATAAGATGGGGCAACCTAGATCATCCGACCGAGAAACCTCAAACTCCAAGTTTTTACCAAACATGACAAATGAGCAAGATGGAAGTGGCTTATAGGAGAGTGTAGGCTTAGGTTTAGAGGGTTCAAACTGTTAATGGTACATGATCACTCAAGTTTGCAAGATATGAGCAAATAAGGCCAAACTAGAGTGATTTCCCATAAGAACATGGAGTTGTCAAATAAAAGGCGATAAGACCCAAATAACTCCAACTCTTCACAAAGAAGAGTGTGGTGGCCTAGGCCACCATATATGAGTGTTATGGCATGGCACCGCGAAGATATATCTTGGGCCCAAAACCACTACTCATCATTGAAGCTCACATATCATTATATGATATAAAGAGAATGATTTCTTTTAATGTTGGCATTATGGGGGAGGGATAGCTCAATAGTTTAAACCGCACTCCCCCTATTTCCATGCCCACATATAAACCAAATAAAGTTTTGAGACAAAGGTGTGTTTGCACGATGGTCAAGCTATACTCCTTGAATCTATGATATTTAGCTCATTCCTCAAATAAGAGAACCTTGCTTCATCAAGAGGCTTCGTGAATATATCGGCAAGTTGATCTTTGGTAGGAACATAGATGAGCTCAATATCACCACGGGCAACATGATCCCTAATGAATGATTCCGGATCTCAATATGCTTCGTTCTTGAATGTTGCACCGGATTATAGGCAATCTTGATAGCACTTTCATTGTCACATAATAGAGGCACTTTGTCACAAATGACACCGTATTCCTTTAAAGTTTGCCTCATCCATAACAATTGAGTGCATCCACTTGCGGCGGCAACATATTCGGCTTCGGCGGTGGAGAGAGATATGCAATTTTGCTTCTTAGAAGACCAACACACCAAGGACCTACCAAGGAATTGGCAAGCCCCGGAAGTTGATTTCCTATCATCCTTGTCACCCGCCCAATCCGCATCGGTATATCCATTGAGAATAAAGCTTGAGCCTTTGGGGTACCAAATACCATATCTTGGGGTATCAACCAAATATCTAAAGATTCTTTTGAGAGCCATCATGTGGCTCTCCTTAGGAGAAGCTTGATACCTTGCACACACACCAACACTCAACACTATGTCCGGTCTAGATGCACAAAGGTAAAGCAAGGATCCAATCATGGAGCGGTATACCTTTTGATCCACCTCTTTACCATTGGGATCTAGTGCAAGATGACATTTGGTGACCATAGGAGTGGCCACACCCTTCAACTCGGTCATCTTGAACCTCTTGAGCATGTCTTGAAGATATTTTGCTTGATTGATGAAGGTTCCTTCTCTCAATTGCTTGATCTCAAAACCAAGGAAGAACTTCATCTCTCCCATCATAGACATCTCAAACCTATCGGTCATAAGCTTTGAAAATTCATCATTGAAAGCTTTGTTAGTAGAGCCAAAGATAATATCATCAACATCTAATTGGCAAACGAAAAGCTCCCCATTGACCCTCTTAGTAAAAAGAGTGGGATCGATTAACCCAACATCGAACCCACGGTCTACCAACAATTCTTTAAGGTGCTCGTACCAAGCTCTAGGAGCTTGTTTGAGACCATAAAGTGCTTTATCAAGCTTGTAGACATGGTTAGGAAAGTTGAGATCCTCGAACCCCGGGGGTTGCTTAACATAAACCTCTTCATGCAAAGGACCATTAAGAAATGCACTTTTAACATCCATTTGTTGTAACTTAAAGTTATGATGCGATGCATAAGCAAGAAGGATACGGATGGACTCAAGGCGAGCCACGGGAGCATAGGTCTCTCCAAAGTCAATTCCTTCAACTTGAGAGAAACCTTGAGCCACCAATCTTGCCTTGTTCCTCACAATATTTCCAAACTCATCTTGCTTGTTCTTGAATATCCACTTAGTGCCTATAACATTGCGGCACTCCTTTGGCTTCTCTACTAAGGTCCACACTTTGTTGCGCTTGAAGTTGTTGAGTTCCTCATGCATGGCTTCCACCCAATCCGAATCTTCAAGGGCTTCAAATACTTTCTTGGGTTCCACAACGGAGATATAAGCATGATGATTGCTAAAGTTAGCCAATTGCCTTCTTGTGGAGACCTTTGCTCGAACATCACCAAGGACCTTGTCATGAGTGTGTCCACGAATTTCAAGGGTCCTATCTCTTCTTGCTAGACGACGGGCCTCGATCTCCTCCTTGGTTCTTTTAGGCCTTGGAGGTGTCACTTGATCAACTTGATCATTTGGGTCCCCGTCTTGACCTTCAATTTGAGCTTCCTCAATTTCTTGAGAATGCTCATCCTCATGTGCTTGATCTTGGACAATGTTTGGTGAAGTGCAAATATCGAATGGTTGATCTTGAATACTTGGTTGATCTTGTCCTTGATCTTGTTCATGAGAGGGAGGGTTTTCTTCTTGTTCTTGGGTTGGTGCATCATTAGCTTCAAGAGATGGGGTTTGTTGATGTTGAGAGGATGAGGGCTCCACCGTGGTAGAGCATAGTTCTTCCCGAGACGCCACACCGTGTCCCTCAATGGGGCGGAAAAATCCCACACCCATTCTTACTATGGCATCTTGAGGTATTTCATCACCTGCACATACATCAACTTGCCCCACTTGGGAGCCATCATTTTCTTCGAACCTCACACTACAAGATTCAATGATAATCCCGGAGGCTATATCAAAGATTCTATAAGTGTGAGATTCGGCACCGTAACCAACAAATATACCCTCCAAAGCTTTAGGAGCAAATTTAGACAAACGAACTCCTTTGATTTTGTAGAAACACTTACAACCGAACACCTTGAAGTATGAGATATTAGGCTTGTTGCCGGTGAGTATTTCATATGGAGTCTTGTTCAATCCCTTGCGGAGGTAGAGCCGGTTAGAAGAGTGGCAAGCGGTGGAGATGGCTTCGGCCCAAAAGTTATAGCGGGATTTATACTCCGCCATCATAGATCTTGCCATATCCATAAGAGTCCGGTTCTTCCTCTCCGCAACACCATTTTGTTGAGGGGTGTAAGCAGCGGAATATTGATGACGAATCCCCTCATCACTAAGGAAATCATTGAGTGTGTAGTTCTTGAACTCGGAGCCGTTGTCACTTCTTATTGCCATAATGAGGAGGTTGTGTTGGCGTTGCACCTCGGTGGCAAAGTCAATGAATATTTGTTGAGTCTCATCTTTCGTCTTGAGAAAGTAGACCCAAGTGTATCTTGAGTAATCATCAACAATCACCAAGCAATGTTTCTTCGCACCAAGACTTGCATGAGTAACGGGACCAAAGAGATCCACATGAAGGAGCTCCAAGATCCTCTTGGAAGAGATGATAGTCTTGCTTGGATGCGGAGAGTCATGCATTTTGCCTTCAACACAAGCCCTACAAACACGATCTTTGGCAAAAGAAACATTTTCCATTAGTCCCACAATATGGTTCCCCTTGTGAAGAATTTGCAAAGTTCTCATGTTGACATGGGCTAGGCGGCGATGCCACAACCAACCCACATCCGCCTTTCCGAATAGGCACATCGCACTTGAAGTGGTGGTCCCCGAAAAGTCCACCACATACAAGTTATGTTCGCGATACCCAACGAAAGCGACTTTTAGAGTCTTGCTCCACAAGAGGACCACAATATCATTATCAATAAAGACGGCGAAACCCATCTTGCCAAGGGCGGAAACGGAAAGCAAATTGTAACCAAGGGTTTTGACAAGCATGACATCCACAAGTGTTATGTTGTGTGCAACCACAACCTTGCCAAAACTCATTACCTCGGATGTAGAATTATCGCCAAAGGAGACGGTGATATTGTTTATGTTGGGCCTCAACTCCTTGACGAGATTCTTGCCGCCGGTCATATGACTTGTACATCCACTATCAAGTACCCATTTTGAACCTCCGGCGGCATAGTCCTACATGAGATCAATTCTTGGATTTAGGTACCCATTTCTCAATGGGTCCTCTTTTGTTAGCAACAAGGGTCTTTGGGACCCAAATAGACCAAGCAACATAACCATCATATGGGCCAACATATTTAGCATACACATCACCATAATAATCTCTAAATAGAACATAGTGAGGGTTAGCATTTCCCGCATTATCATCATTAATGGTGTTGCCCTTAGGGGCTTCACCATTGGTGATAGCTTTCTTCTTCTCTTGTGCGGGCTTGGCCTTTTGCTTGTTTGCCTTCTTTGCCTTGGCATTGTAACCTAGGCCCTCCTTCCCATTGTTTGATCTTTGCTTACTCAAAAGATCATCCAAAGAAAGTTTACTTTGGGGAGAGGAGGCCTTAGCAAGTTCATCCTTCAACCTAGCATTTTCCTCAATAATATTTGCATGATCACATGAAGGAGTAGAGGAACTAGGCACATCATATGAAGCAAGCCTAATTTGAAGTTGCTCATTTGACTTGGATAGGAGAGAGTATTCACTCTTCAAGGCTTTGTGAGCTTTGTCTAGTTCATCTAGATCCTTCACAAGTTTCTCATGATCAACACCAAATTGGGCCATTTCCTTTTTAAGCAATTTAGTCTTAGCCCTAGCATGATCTCTAGCTTTAGTGAGCTTGTTAATTTCATCTTGAGGATCTTCAAGATTTTCTAGCCTCTCCTCAAGAGAAGCTATAGTTTCTTGACTTTCCTCAAGGGCATTTTTAAGAGCATGGATTTCAAGAGAGTCTTCTCTCTCTATTTGACCCTTTTTCTCAAGCATATCATTTTGTTGAGCTAAACGAGCCATGAGATTTGAAACATGCTTTTTGTTGATACCTTGTAGGTTAAACATGAATTCATCAAATTCTAGCATTTCTTGTTTCACTTTTAGACTAGCATCATCAACCCCTAGATCACTTGATATGTTAGGCATAGAGGGGCTAGGAGATGATACCTCGGAGGATTTTGCCATGAGACAACTTTCTTCCTCCACATGAATGATCTCATTGGGGGATTCACTTGGTGATGAAGAGTTAGTGGAGAGGGAGGCAAGAGCGACCAATCCATTAGAGGTTGCATCTTCTTCATCATCAACATCATCATCTCCGGAGGAATATTCTTCTTGAGTTGATAGCACAATAGATGTGTCCAAGGAGGACGTTGCCATGAAGCAATGTGCATTCTTGATATGAGGATTCTCATTGGGGGATTCAAAGAGAGATGAAGAGGGAATGTTGGTAGTGACAATGGCAGCCACTTCCTTTGAGCTTTCTCCTTCATCATCACTAGAGCTTACAACTTCATCGGAAGAATATTCTTCCCTAGTCACTAGCACAACTCTTGGGGGCCTCTTGCCCTTCTTGGTCTTGTTGTTGTAGAACTTCTTGTTGGGGGCTTTTGAATATTTGCCCTTTGATTCTTTGCTCTTGTCCTTGGGAATGAGCCTTCCATTATGAAGCTCTCTATTCTCATAGGGGCATTCGGCAATGAAGTGGCGCTTGTCATCACAATTGTAGCATGATCTTGTCTTTGGACCAAAGCTAGTGAACCCACTCTTGTGGTTTCTCTTGATGTTGTCTTCCTTGGCCTTGGAGGGATCAACCCAAAATGACTTTGCATGGAAGGCCATGTGATCATGATAGTGGCATTCCAAATCTTCCGGATAGGACATACTCCAAGATGCCCTATATTGTTCTTGAGGGTACACTTCTTCAACGGGGTTGACCACCAAGGCAAGGTTGTTCCCTTTTGCCATACCAATGGCACGATTGCGAGAATCATGAGAGTTTTGCTCGAGCACCTTGAGGGCTTGCATCTCGTGCACGGCATCTTGAGATGAGAGAGAAGAATAGCATTCTCTCCCAA